>JAQSUU010000312.1:19025000-20225000 GCA_038087645.1 Saccharum hybrid cultivar R570 | reverse complement strand
TATGTTGTTTTTTTAATACAAATATAAATTGATTTGTTTCAATCTAGATATTTCTCTAAAGTATCTTATACATGTTTTAAATATGATTAAAATAAATGAAGCCTATAGTTTTCTTCTTATATAAAGTAAATTCTTCGATAGTCGTTTCTTGTTCACCATAGCTCCGATTAGCGTGCTTTTCACGTTTGTGTGTTCGTAGCAATACATAGATTAGTTTTCAAACCTTTTTCACTGATTGGTGTATTGCTCTAATCTAGTCATATTTGTATGCTATGCATGTCTGTTCAGATGCTTGTGTGGTGCTTTATCATGTCCGGTGAGCGTTACGTGGTGATCAAGAAGCAATCCTTTAGGGCTACGATCCAGTAGAAGATTAGAGTTTAAAGTAAGTATAGCATGGGATCATCATTATTACCTATTCACCATTAATCATTTAATTCATATTGCATGTGTCTACCTTGACTACCACTAAGGATTTCCTAGTACGTTGTTACTTTCTACCTTGATTCCTATGGTTTTATGTATTTGGGTAGTATGATGCTAGCGCTTAATGAAAGACCATGATCTTGTAACTTGACTAATGAAATATGCAATAAACACTAAAAGATGCCTTTTAGCAACATGGTACAAGGGGGCTAGACTATAGTTTTTGTGATGCTCTAGATTCCTCTCCCTAAGGACTTATCTGTAAGTGGTCAACTAGGACTTACAGTACAACCATAAGTGCTACATGGCTCTAGCTTTAGTTAAGTATGAGGACCTTTTCTAGCTTATTAGTGGTTACCGAAAGGCGCAAGAGGGGCTCCGATTGGTTTGATCTCGCGGCCTACCAAGGGAGTGCACTTTAGTTTCTATGTCTTTTTGTTAGTCACACCTTGGGGAAGCGATCTTACTGGTTGATGGGGAATCCTTAGCGGCCCTAACTTGTTAGACGAACCTTTGAAAGACTTCATAGTGAATCCTGCTGACCTTCCTTGGTAGTAGGTCAAGAGGCTCGTGACCTCGGGCGAAAGGGTAAATCACAGCTCATGGTGAAAGTGTACAACCTCTGCAGAGTGTAAAACTGGTATATCAGTCGTGCTCACGGTCACGAGCAGCCTTGGAATATTTATGGAATAAATTATCATTAATGGTTAATTGTTTATGCTATTTATTATTCATGTATACCTGATCATGTGTTTTCACGGGCTTATGATAAACTTGATGCTACTCAATTGCTAAAAGATGACTCATTAAAAGCTAATACAGTTAAACCAATGTCAACCTTTTGAGCCTCATGAACCTCATGTTATTCTTGTTGAGTACGATATGTACTTACACTTGCTTTACTTTTCTATACTTTGGATAAAAATCCTGGATGGGTACCAGATTGCTAGTCTGAAGGAGTTAGGCTTGTGATCAACCAGTCAGTTGTCCCTGTGGAGTTGGAGTCTTCACCCAAAGATTAGAGTTGTCTTACCGTTGTTTCATGTTTAAGGTTATATTCTTTATACTAAATACATTATATATTAAGCATTATGTTTTGATATTACCCTTATTTGTGACTATATGTGAGATTTGACTTTCTGGGCTCACATATGATGTGTATGTGGTTTTGTTCTTAAAACCAACTGCTACAAGGTAATAGGTGATCATAACCGTCCGATCGAAACAGACTCATAGTCATTTGGAGGTACCATAGCAAAACCCTATTTCAACAACAAAAGGAAGCCTTTACATGCTAGGATATCAATGGTGCAAGGTCTGCTAAGTTACTCGTTCGCCTCAAGAAATTACACATGGCCTTTTGTCACCTTGAAGGCATGACTGCTCGCACCGGCAAGAGGAATTACGTAAGCTACAAACCATTAATAAACTGTTGTCAAAGAAATGTGCATAGCAATAATATACACATGTCAATTGATTTATCATACTTACTTCCACATTTATGGGTAGATGGTTTGAATCTATGTGTCGGTGTTCGGACCAAGGGGGTCCTAAACCAACGAGTAAATGCTGCGTGACTCTTTCCTGGATGGTGATGCAAGGAGAACACACGGGGGTTTATCCTGGTTCGGGTAAAAGAAGGCCCTACGTCCAGCGGGGAAGAGAGGTTTGTATTTCCTTGCACCGAGGTGCTCGTGTAGGGGTTACAAGCAGGCGAGAGAGGGAGTCGAGCCCAAGTCTCAAAGAGAAAAAGGAGAAAGATGGTTGCTTGAGATGTTGATCTCTTGCTTTTCGTTGTTCGGTCGGGTGGTTGGTTGTTTCGTCCTTCCGTGATGTTTCTTGTTCGTCTCCCCGTTGGTTCGCCCTGGCCTGCCCTTTTATAGGGCGAGAGGTGGCCAAGTCGAGGGGAGGCTTGAGGCGATGTTTCGTCGATTCCTGACTGTAGCGACGTGGCTTCGGGATGGCCGGCCATCCCTGGGTACCCTGGCGTGGCACGGGACAAGAGGGTGAAATGACCCAGAGCGCCATGCCATACCATCCTTCGAGCTAAGTCGAGCGTTGGGGCCGGGTCGAGGCCGGGTCGAGGTCGGATGGATAAGGCCGAATCCCTGGTATCGCGGGGGACGGACCTTGTCTTATCCTCCCTCGAGGGTGATTGATGGTGAATAGTGCGCGGTATGGTGGATACAGTGACGGCTTTCACCTCCCATCACGGGATGGGCGGTAAAACAGTGAGACTTGACGTGGGTATTGTTCCCGCGTTGACCCATGCCGTAGCCATGCCGGTCGGTGGTAGTAGGTAACCGCATTGAATGCTATGGCTTTTGTCCCGGGTAGGTAAAGAAAGGGTGTCGAGGGGCCGGGGCGCGGTCGAGGCGCCCCGTCGAGCGGGCCTCGTACGAGTCGGAGCCGGAACGCGGTCGAGGCGCCCCGTCGAGCGGGCCTCGTACGAGTCGGAGCCGGAGCGCGGTCGAGGCGCCCCGTCGAGCGGGCCTCGTACGAGTCGGAGCCGGGGTGCGGTCGAGGCACCCCGTCGAGCGGGCCTCGTACGAGTCGGAGCCGGGACGTGGTCGAGGCACCCCGTCGAGCGGGCCTCGTACGAGTCGGAGCCGGGACGCGGTCGAGGCGCCCTGTCGAGCGGGCTATCTTTTCATTGTGGTTTCGGTTATGTTAGTGTTTTGGCGATAGGTGTGGGTACCCCCGTACTGTTGGTACCGACAGTAGCCCCCGAGCCTTTGGGTGAGTGTGTGATCACTCTCCCAGAGGTTGGTCAGAACTGGAGTCGTGGCATCGTGATTTTTTCCGGTGGGGGCGCGCGAGCGCACCCGCCGGGTGTAGCCCCCGAGGCCTTGGTGGAGTATGGAGACTCCTTCGAGGTCTTGTTCGTGTTTGATTGGGGGACATTTCATTGCGGTCAAGCCCCCGAGCCTCGTGCGCGCGAGGTCGATCAGGGTCCCGGCCGTCTTTCGCTGTGCGACCCTCACGCTCCTTTTTCGAAAAAAGGAGGAGGGGTGGAGAATGTCGTACTACCCTCGTTTGGGCTCGAGTTACGACGATCTCCGGTGAGCTGCTAGCAGGGGAATTCGAGTGAGAACCCGTGCCCCGTTCGCTAGGGGTCGGCTAGTGGCCCGGAGGCGCCCTCAAAAATGCCAAGAAGCGGTCGTGTGGATCTCGATTCCCTTCGACAGGATTCGAGGGCTCGATGCCTCCCCCAGAGGGATTCCTACCACAACCTTCTCCTTCGGCCTCGAATACGTCCTGGGGTGCCTCGAGAGCGTGGCTCGAGCCCTTGGCCATGTACGGCGCACCCTGAGTCGTCCCTAACTCTGTTGCTCGAGGGCAGCTGTCGAACCCCGTTCGAGGGCCAGCTTTCGCTCCCTCGAGACTTAGTGCGGGCTTCGCACCCATTTTTGCGGTCGGGACCCCGAGCCTCGCACGCACGAGGTCGATCAGAGTCCCGGCCGTCTTTCGCGACCCTCACGCTCCTTTTTCGAAAAAAGGAGGAGGGGTGGAGAATGTCGTACTACCCTCGTTTGGGCCCGAGTTACGACGATCTCCGGTGAGCTGCTAGCGGGGGAATTCGAGTGAGAACCCGTGCCCCGTTCGTTAGGGGTCGGCTAGTGGCCCGGAGGCGCCCTCAAAAATGCCAAGAAGCGGTCGTGTGGATCTCGATTCCCTTCGACAGGATTCGAGGGCTCGATGCCTCCCCCGGAGGGATTCCTACCACAACCTTCTCCTTCGGCCTCGAATACGTCCTGGGGTGCCTCGAGAGCGTGGCTCAAGCCCTTGGCCATGTACAGGCGCACCCTGGGTCGTCCCTAACTCTGTTGCTCGAGGGCAGCTATCGAACCCCGTTCGAGGGCCAGCTTTCGCTCCCTCGAGACTTATTGCGGGTTTCGCACCCATTTAAGACATACCTGGAGATATTTCGTTGGCCGGGCGCGTTTTTTCGGGGGACGAGACCGGCGCGTTATCGGCGTATGGTTACGACGTGGGGAGCGGCCACGTGCTCAGTTCCTGCGAGATATAAGGAAACGGTTAGGTGAGCGGGTTTATCGCGAGAAATTGCTCCTTACTTTTCGCGCGGCCGTTGGGCTTCCGTCCGGGCATATAAAGCTAAGGCCTTGGGGTCTCCGTTCCCCACCGGTTACTTGCATCCCTGCAATCCTTTGCCCTAGACATCCCCTACCACATCGCGTTCTCCGCCCGTCTTGCCGCAGCCACCGCATCCTCTCCTTCCATCCCCTTCTGACGACATCGATGGCAGGAAAGAGCCAGATCCTTCCCGCCGACGACTGGGCCGCCTCCTCGGTAACGGAGAGGAGGTTGGAGGAGTTGGTCGAGGACGGGCTGCTGCGGCCGAGGACGAACTTGGCGCGGCCGGAGTGGGTGGCGCCGCCCCCCGCCCACCAGGAGCCAGCGCCCCCTGAAGGGTACGTGGTGAGCTTCGTCAGCTTTCATGAGCGGGGGTTCGGCGTGCCGGTGTCGGTCTTCATGCGTGCGCTCCTCCACTACTACCGGGTGGAGCTTCATCACCTTTCCCCCAACGCCGTCGCGCAGGCCGCCATCTTTGTGGCGGTCTGCGAGGGCTACCTCGGGGTGGAGCCGCAGTGGAACCTGTGGCTTCACCTTTTCAAGGCCGAGCTCTTCGCCAAGAGGGCGGGGGAGAAAGGCGTCCTGTGCGCGGCCCGAGTGGGGAGCTGCGTGCTGCAGGTGAGATCGGGTCGGACGGATCTATACATCCCGTCCCGACTCATCTCCTCGAACAGTGGGTGGCACGAGGGTTGGTTCTACCTCCGCAATGATGAAAATCAGTTGCCGAGGTACACCGGTCGCGTGCTGACTGCTCGAGAAGAGCATTGGTTGTACGGAGTGCCTGAGGCTGAGAAGACGCGCTTGGATCCGCTGCTGGCGGCGCTGCAGCAGCTTCGCCTTCGGGGCCTGATGGCTGTGGCGGTGGCAGCGGGCTTCCACCGCCGCAGAGTGATGCCGTTGTGCCAGCGTCGTCTCCGCCTGGACCAGATGACTCCGGAGGCGAACCTGGAGGGCACCCGGATGTCCCACGAATCCCTCACCCTTGAGGAGGTTCTCCGGCGGGCTCGCCGGATGGTCGGGAACTTCAAGGCGAAGGAGGCCAATCAGGTTCCCATGAGGCCTACCGAAGGGTGCGAATCCGTGGTACGTATCTCGGGGCTGAGGTATTGCTTTTCTTGTTTTTCTGTGGATTTCGCTGATGTGGTCGAGGCCGGCGTGTAGGATTTGTCGGCGTTGCGGGAAACGCGCCCACCAGTCCCGGAGGACTGGCCCGCCCGGGAGGCTCGACGCCTGCATGCCTCCCAGAAGAAGCAGGCCAAGGAGACGGCCAAGAAGCGGGCGATCCGCAAGGCCAAGAAGGCGGAGGCGTTGAAGAAGCGCCGGCGCCAGCAGACCATCGACGGAGTGCCCCTGTCGCCGTCACCTTCCGAGACAGTCTCGGGGGAGGACGACGGCAGCAGCGACGAAGATGACGATGCCCTGTCGCGATATGAGATTGCGACCAGGCTGGGCGACCTTCCCGACATTCGCCCCCTGCTGGAGCCCATCAGGGGGGGTCCTCCTCGGTCGTCATGGTCGAGGAGGTCGAGGGGAAGAAGGTGGAGAAGGAATCTGGCCCCTCGAGGGGAGGGGCCGTTTTACCCCGGACCCGGCGAGAGGGGTCGACGGGGAGGTCCGCACCAGCCGGGGCCTCGCAAGCTCCGGCAGGGGCGGAGACGGTGGTACCGGCGTCGTCATCGGCGGCGGCGCCGGCAGGAGTAAGGACCCGAGGCCAGCTGGCCTCGGGAGCACAAAGGGCGCAGGGCGGTGTGTCGGCCGGGGCTCCCAGGGGCGCTCGGCCTGCTGGTGAGGCCGCCGCGAGGCCACCAGCGGCCGTCCCGGGAGGCTCGAGCTGCGCGGGGTCGAGGTACTTGGTGCCGATTTCCGGGTAAGTATCTCAACTTGGTCGTCCTGCCTTTCCCAAAGTCCGTTGGCCGACAATTCTTTGCACTTCGCAGGCTGAAGCAGAAGGCGGAGCCAATGGGGCCCACCCCTGTGAAGTCGCTGCGAGCCAGCGCCGTTGTCCTCAACCGGACGGCGGAGCAGGACGCGGCCTGGGTCCGTCAGGTCGAGGCCGCGAAAGGGCGCCTGCGACATCAGCAAGGGTCGGCCGACGCCACGGCGGTTGCCAGCCCGGAGCCCGCCGTTGAGGGGGCCGAACCGACCAAGGCGGCGGCTCTTGACGTGGTCGAGGCGAGGCCCAGGCCGTCGGGGACGGCCGAGGCTGCCGTTGCGGTCGCGACGAGCGAGGCACCCATCCGCGACGCGGAGCGGGCGGGTGCTGACGTGACCAGGGAGGAGGTCGCGTCGGTGTCAGGGCAAGAGACGGTCCTGGCGAAGGGGTCGCAGCCGCGACAAGGCCCGTTGGCAGAGCCAGCGGGCATGGTGGAGATCGGGGCGGTCGAGCCCCTATCCGGAGCACCCGAAGAAGAGGCGCCGACTCCGGCGGTGCCGACGGTCGAGGCGCGGGTACCGGAGCCGTCGTCGGTCGAGGCGCCGGCTCCGGAGGCGCCGGCGGTCGTAAGTGCCCGCCCTCACGCTCCCCTCGACAACATCTCCCTGGACAAGGGAAAACAAATGATAGGGGTCGAGGGGGGTGAGGTCGCGGACCAGGCCGGTGTCGCGACGGCCGTTGGAGAGGTGGATACCGCGGGCGAGGCCGGTCCTTCCGCGGGACCGGGAGACGCCCCGGCCGGGTCGTCCTCCTCGTGGCCCGACATCGCCGCGCTGGCGATAGCGCGGGTCGAGGCGGAGCTGCCGAAGTGGGGGGGCCGTCCCTTGAGTTCAGGGACGCTACGAACCCCGACGCCGAGCCCGTCTTTGTCCTTAGCGACAAAGACGAAGTGCACCGATGGGAGTACCTCGAGGGCGTCCGCCAGCACCTCGACCGGCTGCTTCGAGTGGCGTCCGGCGCTGTGCGGAGTATGGGGGATGCCACCGAGGTATGATCGACCCGTCGGCTCGCTTGATAGGCTGTTTTTTCTTCGGATTTGTGACCTTTTCGAATCGCGTTTAGGAGCTGAAGGAGTACTCCCGCCGCAAGTCGCTCTTCATCCGGGACGAGAGTGGCGTGTGGGGCGCGCTGTCCCAGCAACGGGTTCTGGTCGAGGAGGCCCAGAAACGGCTATCCGATCGGAACGCCGAGATGGCTGAACTGCGCGTCGCATACGCCACATTGAAGGAAGAGGAGGCGCAGGCATGGGCGGCCGAGGCCGTGATGCGCACAAGCCTGGACAAGGCTCGGGAGGAGGCTGCCCAGGCGCGCAGGGACCTCGAGCCCTTGTCTGCGCGGGTGAAGGAGCTCGAGGAGGATGTTTCCCAGGTCAGTCTTCAGTGCGACGCCTTCCATGCCGAGATCACGACGCTGCAGGGAGCCATCCAAAAGAAGGACGCAGCTCTCGAGTCTGCTCGGCAGGAGGTCGAGGCGCTAAAGGCAGCCATCCGTGACAAGGACAGCGCCTTCCTGGGGCTCGAGCGAACATGTGGGGGACTCCGCGACGAGGTCGTGGGCCTGCAGACCCACGTCGAGGGTAAGTGTGGTTGTTATAGTCACGACGTTGAAGGCCCCGCATTGGGCACTAATTTGTTTGTCGTGTTTCAGAGCTGGAGAGAGAGAACCGAGAGGCCCAATCGTGCGCCAACTCCTTCCAGAGCCTCTTCGAAGCCGAGGTCCGGAGGACCCAACTTCTCCAGGGCGCAATCACCACTGTGTGTGATGGCCTAGGGGTCGAGCCCGACACCGACACCGGGGAAGATGTTCCGGGGAACTCCTTCGTCCGACGGATGGTGGCGCTGGGCCGCCTTGCCCGGGAGAAGATACGGAACGGCCTCCATCACGGCGTGAAGAGGGCGCTGGCCGTCGTCCGTTCGGGGTTTGTGTTTGACATGAGGCTCGTTGCCGAGGGCTTCATCACAGACCCCGATCGGACGGATGAGGAGAACGAGGACGCCTGCGTGGAGCTGATCGAAGCCGCCGAAGAGCCTGGGAGTCGTCTGGCCTCGCTTTTTGAAGCCGAGGTGGTTCCTCCTGCCGACGACGAAGGCCTGTGAGCCAAATCTGGGCATGAAGGCCCATGTAATAAGTTAGTATTTCGAATTTTGATCGTGGTGGCCGCGGAGGCCTAAAAGACTCGAAACATAAACCGGTTCACGGTTGATTCAGTTTTACTCGAGCTTTTCTTCCCTTTATCGCACGGATCGTGTTCTCGCGTGATTTACCTAGCGCGCAGCTACATCCTTTGGCGTAAGGGAGCGAGTGGAGGTACCGTAGCCTCGGAGGCGTAAGTGATCTCGCGGCTCGACTGCCCTCGAGCTTCAGGGTGATGTTGCGGCCTAGTAAATCGTGTGAGAGCCTGATCTAAGCGACAGGGGGTATGTTCTTTTTTAATTTTAGGAACCGTTGTTTAGATCTTCTCAGCGTGAAGGCGTACCTCTAAAAGGCGCAAGGGTCGAGTGGAGGTACCGTAGCCTCGGAGGCGTAGGTGATGCTCCAGGCTCGAGAGCCCTTTCGAACCTTAGGGTGCTCTTTCAGCGAAGTCGATCTAAGAAACGGTTCTTAAATTTAAAAAAGAGCACAAATTTTTTTGGTTTTTCGGGGACCGGGGGTTCCCCTCTTGCCAGCCCCCGAGGGAGGGTCGACGCTGGGAGTGCAGGGTCGATCCTTCCTCATTACGAAACGAGAGATTTTGAACATCGCTGTATTCTTTATTGACGAAAAAAGGAAATACAGAGCCTCGAGGCTTTTTAAGGAAAGAAGCGACGTAGCTGTTCAATGTTCCAAGCGTTGGTGAGGGTTTCGCCCTTCTCGTTGGATAGCTTGTAGGTGCCCGGCTTTAGTACTTCTGTGATGATGTACGACCCTTCCCATGGTGGTGTGAGCTTTGTGCCGTCCCTTGGTGTTCTGGTTCCGCCGTAACACCAAGTCACCAACGTTGAGGTCACGCTTGCGGACATATCTGTCGTGGTAGCATCGGAGACCCTGCTGGTACCTGGCAGAATGCAACAGAGCCACATCTCAGGCTTCCTCGAGCTGGTCGAGGGCGTCCTGTCTTGTGGCGTCGTTGTGTCCTTCGTTGTATGCCTTCAACCTCGGGGACCCGTATTCTATATCGGTTGGTAGCATAGCCTCAGACCCGTAGACTAAGAAGAACGGAGTGAACCCCGTGGCTCGACTCGGCGTTGTTCTTAGGCTCCATAGGACCGAGGGTAGCTCGGCAGCCCATTTTTTTCCGTGTTTGTTTAGTTTGTTAAAGATTCTGGGCTTCAGGCCTTGTAGAACCATGCCGTTGGCACGTTCCACTTGCCCGTTTGTTTTTGGATGAGCCACGGCCGACCAGAGCACACGGATGTGGTGGTTGTCGCAGAAATCCAAAAACTTTTTACCAGTGAACTGGGTGCCATTGTCTGTGATGATACATTTGGGGACCCCGAAGCGATGAACAATGTTAGTGAAGAAGAGTACAGCTTGTTCGAACCTGATGCTGGTGATAGGGCGGGCCTCGATCCTCTTGGAGAATTTGTCGATTGCGACGAGCAAGTGGGTGAAGCCGCCGGTCGTCCTTTTCAGTGGTCCGACAAGGTCGAGCCCCCAAACGGCGATAGTTTGTAGGGCACGTGCCGGAAGATGAGTCTATCTCGCATAGTACTGACAACCCTCGCAGGAGCGTACTAGCTTGACAGCATCGGAAACCGCGGTCGGCCAATAGAATCCTTGTCGAAAGGCGTTTCCGACGAGGGTTCGAGGCGCAGCGTGGTGACCGCAAGCCCCCGAGTGAAGATCGCCGAGCAGATTTCTGCCTTGCTCTTTCGTGATGCAACGTTGGAGGATACCGGTAGGGCTACGACGGTAGAGCTCCCTGCTGTCGCCCATAATCACAAAAGTTTTGGCCCGACGTGCGATCCGTCGAGCCTCAGTCCTATCCGAGGGGAGGTCCCCCTGGATGAGGTAGTCGAGGTACGGGACGCGCCAATCAGGCTCGAGGTCAGACGGTGGCGTCGAGTTTTCCACCTACATGGCTTCAGCCCCGGTCGAGGGGGCTTCTGCCTTAGGTGGAAGGTCGATCGACGCCTCGTCGACCCCCCCGTCTGGCCTGAGGTCGACGGATGGGCGCTGAAGGTCTTTCGCGAAGACGTCTGGTGGAACCGTGGTTCGACCGAACGCGATTTTTGCCAGTTCATCAGCGGCCTCATTATACCTGCGTGCGATGTGGTTGAGCTCGAGGCCGTGAAACTTGTCCTCGAGGCGCCGTACTTCTTGGCAGTAGGCCTCCATCTTGGGGTCGCGGCAGCTCGAGTTCTTCATGACCTGATCGATCACGAGTTGAGAGTCGCCTCGGACGTCGAGGTGTCGGACCCCGAGCTCGATGGCGATTCTCAACCCCGTGACGAGTGCCTCGTATTCGGCGACGTTGTTAGACGTAGGGAAATGAAGCCGGATGACGTAGCGCATGTGAACCCCGAGGGGTGAGACGAAGAGCAAGCCCGCGCCTGCTCCCGTTTTCATTAATGACCCGTCGAAGTACATGGTCCACAGCTCCGCCTGGAGCTGTGCAGGTAGGAGTTGTGTGTCAGTCCACTCGGCCAGAAAATCTGCTAATACTTGTGACTTGATAGCTTTTCACGGCGCATAGGACAATGCCTCGCCCATGAGCTCGACCGCCCATTTGGCAATCCTACCCGAGGCTTCCCGGTTCTGGGCTATCTCTCCCAAGGGGAAAGAAGAAACCACAGTAACCGGGTGACCCTCGAAGTAGTGTCGGAGCTTGCGCCGTGTCAAGATGACAGCATACAGCAGTTTCTGGATCTGTGGGTATCGACACTTTGTCTCTGAGAGCACCTCGCTAACGAAATAGACCGGCCTCTGGACGAGCAAGGTGTGCGCCTCCTCGGCCCGTTCGACAACCAGGGCAGCACTGACTACCTGTGATGTCGCGGCGACATAGAGGAGTGGTTCCCCCGGGGTTAGAGGGACGAGGATCGGTGAGCTAGAGAGGGTGGCTTTCAGTTTCGTGAGAGCCTCCTCAGCCTCGAGGTTCCAGGAAAAATGGTCCGATTTCCTCAAGAGACGGTACAGAGGGAGTGCTTTTTCGCCGAGGCGCGAAATGAAACGGCTGAGTGCCGCCAAGCAACCTGTTACTCTCTGTACGCCTTTGAGATCTCGGATGGGGCCCATCTTGGTGATTGCAGAGATTTTTTCAGGGTTGGCCTCGATGCCACGTTTAGATACGATAAACCCTAAAAGCATACCTCGTGGGACGCCGAAGACACATTTCTCTGGATTGAGTTTGATGTTTTTTGCCCTGAGGCAATTGAATGCAACGTCGAGGTCGCTGACCAGATCGCCGGCACGTTGGGTTTTGACCACGATGTCGTCGACATAAGCCTCGACGGTCGACCCAATGTGCCCCCCGAAAACATGTTGCATGCATCGCTGGTACGTTGCCCCTGCGTTCCAGAGACCGAAGGGCATCGTAACGTAGCAATACATGCCGAATGGGGTGATGAATGAAGTCGCGAGCTGGTCGGACTCCTTCATTTTGATTTGGTGGTAACCGGAGTATGCGTCTAAGAATGAGAGAGTTTCACATCCCGCGGTGGAATCAACGATTTGATCAATGCGTGGCAAAGGGAAGGGAACTTTCGGACATGCTTTATTTAAACCAGTATAGTCTACGCACATCCTCCATTTCCCACACTTTTTTCTAACTAAGACAGGATTAGCTAGCCACTCGGGATGATGAACCTCCTTGATGAACCCGGCCTCCAGCAGTTTGTGTATCTCCTCGCCGATGATCCTACGCTTCTCCTCGTCGAAGCGGCGTAGGCGTTGCTTCACCGGTTTGGCTCCGGCCCGGATCTCCAAGGCGTGCTCGGCGACTTCCCTGGGTATGCCCGGCATATCCGAGGGACTCCACGCAAAGATGTCGATGTTCGCGCGGAGAAAGTCAACGAGCACTGCTTCCTATTTAGGATCGAGGGTGGCACTGACGTTCAGCGCCCTCCCCTTGGGATCAGCGGGGTCAAGGGGTACGAGCTTGACGTCTTCGGCGGGCTCGAAGCTGCCGGCATGGCATTTTGGGTCGGGGATCGCATTGGCTAGACCGTCGAGGTCTGCGGCCAAGATCGCTGACCCAAAAATAGCCTCGCCGTGCTCGACGCACTCGACGTCGCACTCGTAGGCATGTTCAAACGAGGGCCCTACAGTGATGACACCGTTTGGGTCAGGCATTTTGAGCTTGAGGTAGGTGTAGTTCGCGATCGCCATGAACTTGGCGTAGCATGGGCGTCCCAGGATAGCGTGGTACGTTCCACGGAATCCGACCACTTCGAAAGTGAGAGTTTCCTTTCGGAAGTTGGCCGGTGTGCCAAAGCAAACAGGCAGATCGACCCGCCCGAGGGGTTCCGCCCGTTTCCCTGGCACGACTCCGTGGAAGCCCCCGACACTAGGCTGGAGGCGCGCTCTGTCGACCCCCAAGAGGTCGAGGGTCTGAGAGTAGATAATGTTGAGGCTGCTTCCGCCGTCCATGAGCACTTTGGTGAGGCGTGTGTTGGTGATGATGGGGTCAACGACGAGTGGATAGACCCCCGGGTTGGGGACGTAGTCTGGGTGGTCACCACGGTCGAAAGTGATGGCCATCGCAGACCAATCAAGGAAATGGGGTACTGCCGATTGTACGGAGAAGACCTCACGCCGTTCTCGCTTGCGCTGACGCGCAGAGAGGCAGGTCGAGGGTCCTCCGTAGATCATGTAGCAGTCGCGGATCTCAGGAAATTCCCCGTCCTTGTCGTCACCCTTAGGGTCCTCCCCCTTGTCGTCCTTCTTGGCACCGGCACCCCCGAAGTACCTGCGCAGCATGTGACAATCCTCGAGGTTATGGTTAGTGAGTCCCTTGTGGTAGGGACACGGCTCTTTGAGCATTTTGTCGAAGACGCCCCCGCCGGGGGGGCCTCGAGGTTTCTTGTGCTCGGTAGCAGCGACGAGCTCGTCGGCCGGGGCCTCGAGCTTGCCCTGCTGGCCTTTCTTCTTCTTGCGGTTGTTTCTCTTAGGGCCTCGGGTGGAACTCGCGGGGTCGTCGACCTTCTGCTCCTCCCTCGTCGACTCGCCGCCAAAGATCGCACCAACCGCCTCCTCGCCGGAGGCGAAGTTGGTGATGATGTCCATCAATCTGTTGGCAGTGAGTGGGGTGTTACGGCCCAACTCCCGGACCAACTCCTTACAGGTGGTACCGGAGAGGAAGGCCGTAATCACGTCGGAGTCGGTGATGTTGGGGAGCTCGGTGCGCTGCCGGGAGAAGCGTCGGATGTAGTCCCGGAGGGACTCATCTGGTTTCTGCTTGCAGCTCCGGAGGTCCCACGAGTTGCCGGGGCGCATGTAGGTTCCCTTAAAATTTCCCTCGAACACCCTTACGAGATCGTCCCAGTCATGGATCTGCCAAGGTGGGAGATCCTCGAGCCAGGCTCGGGCGGTGTCGGAGAGGAACAGGGGGAGTTGCCTAATGATGGCCCGGTCATCGGTGGCCCCGCCCAACTGACACGCCAAGCGGAAATCGGTGAGCCAAAGTTCGGGTTTGGTCTCGCCGTTATACTTGGTGAGAGTCGTGGGGGGACGGAACCGAGCCGGGGGCACTGTCTCACGGATTGCCCTACTGAACACCCGAGGGCCTAGAGGTTCGGGTGAAGGGCTACGATCTTCCGAGCTGTCGTAGCGTCCGCCCCTGTGGACGTGGTAGCCTCGAGCTACACCGTCACCGTGTTTGCGTGTGCGACGCTCGACGATGTTGCCACGAGTGTCTCGAGGCTCGTGGTCGTTGGCGATGGGCTCAGGGGCAGGTGCTACCCGGTTTCGCCGGGCAGGCTCGGGATGAACCGAGGCTTCTCTCTCCTGTCGGGAAGGCTCGAGGGTCCGCTCCGAGGCTGCTTCGCGCCGCCTCGAGGCAGAGCTCTCGGCCTGCTGCATGGCGGCAGTCTCGAGGAGCCCTCGGATTTCGTCTCGAGCCCGACGGGCGTCAGGGTTTGACGGCTCGGGCATGTTGCGCAGGAGCATGGCAGCGGCGACAATGTTTTGGCTGGCTCGAGCGAAAACCGGGGGGTCGACCGCCCGGTCCTCGTCGATGCGACGGTTGACGTCGCGAGCCCTCTCACGAGCTCTCCCGCCAAATGCGTGTTCCGCATGCTCATGCTCGAGGGTTTGCTGGAGAAGATCCAGGTTTTCGCGTTCCTCGTCAAGCTGGTCCTGCAACTCGCGAATCTGTCCGAGCTGCGCTCCTTGACCCGCAAGGAACTGGGGCTCGTTTCGCTCGGCAGGAAGCTCGACATGAGGGGGCGTGTGCCTTTCTTCGACCGGCTCTTCGTCCTCTGATTCCGAGGTGCTTTCAACGTCGATGTTGAAGCACTCACGAGTCGGATCATAGGTGTCGTCGGCCGAGTCGGAGTCAGGTGCGCCAAAGTAGTAATATGACGTGGGAATGTGTGGCCGATGCCAACCATCACTGGGGTGGTGACGTGGAGAAGCAGTCACACGGGGTTCTGTTTCCGGTGTCTCCGTAGAGTCCCGATAATCAGAAGCCGGCGTGGACGCAACGAGGTCCAGAGTGGAGCATAGATGGTGTCCGGGGAGTTCCTCATAAGCGCTCATGCGAGTGCTCACGGAGGATGCATACACCCGGGCAACCGAGTCTAGCCCAAACGGGAATGGCGATGGGGAGGTCACTGCCCGTGGCGAGATAGATGCTACGGACAGTGGTGTCTCACCGGACGGGGGAGCGGCGGGATTCCTCGTCGGCACGCGACCCTCGGCCAGGCTCATCCTTCCCAAATCTTCCAAAAGGAGATCTGGGCTGGCGCCTGTCTGGGGGGTGCCAGACCGGGGGATCCCATCGCCCTCCGTCAGGTAGAGACGGTGGTTGTACCGGGCTCGCTGTCGTCGGGCGGCCCGCGACCGCCTGGAGCGACGGTGCCGGTTGACTGCTCCCCCGGGCTGGGAGAGCTCGTAATCTTCGTCGGTTGGGTGCCTGGGTGGGAGTAGGACCATGTCGTAGCCAGAGCCGAGCGACATGAACTCCAAACTCCCAAACCAGATCACCGTACCCAACGGGATCGGGCGTTCGGGGTTAGCCATCCAGGAAGAACGGCGACAAAGCGAGGTTTGCACGCAGCGCAACCCCTACCTGGCGCGCCAACTGTCGGTGTTCGGACCAAGGGGGTCCTAAACCAACGAGTAAATGCTGCGTGACTCTTTCCTGGATGGTGATGCAAGGAGAACACACGGGGGTTTATCCTGGTTCGGGCAAAATAAGGCCCTACATCCAGCGGGGAAGAGAGGTTTGTATTTCCTTGCACCGAGGTGCTCGTGTAGGGGTTACAAGCAGGCGAGAGAGGGAGTCGAGCCCAAGTCTCAAAGAGAAAAAGGAGAAAGATGGTTGCTTGAGATGTTGATCTCTTGCTTTTTGTTGTTCGGTCGGGTGGTTGGTTGTTTCGTCCTTCCGTGATGTTTCTTGTTCGTCTCCCCGTTGGTTCGCCCTGGCCTGCCCTTTTATAGGGCGAGAGGTGGCCAAGTCGAGGGGAGGCTTGAGGCGATGTTTCGTCGATTCCTGACTGTAGCGACGTGGCTTCGGGATGGCCGGCCATCCCTGGGTACCCTGGCGTGGCACGGGACAAGAGGGTGAAATGACCCAGAGCGCCATGCCATACCGTCCTTCGAGCTAAGTCGAGCGTTGGGGCCGGGTCGAGGCCGGGTCGAGGTCGGATGGATAAGGCCGAATCCCTGGTATCGCGGGGGACGGACCTTGTCTTATCCTCCCTCGAGGGTGATTGATGGTGAATAGTGCGCGGTATGGTGGATACAGTGACGGCTTTCACCTCCCATCATGGGATGGGTGGTAAAACAGTGAGACTTGACGTGGGTATTGTTCCCGCGTTGACCCATGCCGTAGCCATGCCGGTCGGTGGTAGTAGGTAACCGCATTGAATGCTATGGCTTTTGTCCCGGGTAGGTAAAGAAAGGGTGTCGAGGCGCCTCGTCGAGCGGGCCTCGTACGAGTCGGAGCCGGAACGCGGTCGAGGCGCCCCGTCGAGCGGGCCTCGTACGAGTCGGAGCCGGAGCGCGGTCGAGGCGCCCCGTCGAGCGGGCCTCGTACGAGTCGGAGCCGGGGTGCGGTCGAGGCACCCCGTCGAGCGGGCCTCGTACGAGTCGGAGCCGGGACGTGGTCGAGGCACCCCGTCGAGCGGGCCTCGTACGAGTCGGAGCCGGGACACGGTCGAGGCGCCCCGTCGAGCGGGCTATCTTTTCATTGTGGTTTCGGTTATGTTAGTGTTTTGGCGATAGGTGTGGGTACCCCCGTACTGTTGGTACCGACACTATGGTCGCAGCCTCTTATGACCTTGACAAGTTTTATAGGATTGACTGATTCTTCCTCTATCCCATTTAGATGCTCACATATACCATCGACATCCTCATGTTCTAAGGCTTGACAGCAAGGGTGAGTTGGCTCACCTGAACCTTTTGGTTCAAACCGGATCGAATCATAACAAGCCTTAATGACCTTAGCCTTTATGTTGGACCAATCCGTCTCTGCAGTGATTGGATCAAAGTTGAGCTTCGTCAGAATCATTACAAAGGCTACGAGGACTAGTGTCGACTTTGTGGGAGCCATATCATGTATGATGATGCCTTTATGCGAGGTGTGCTATATGGATAGCTAATATTTATAGGCATATTCAATGCATGCACTATTTTCTATTTGTAGTATACCATTATTGGAGAATAATGTTGGGAACTTTTGCATATCTAGCATCCAAATATCTAAAATCTTCATGCCTTAGATACCAAAATTAATGCTTGTTGTATGTATAAGGATATCCGACAAAGGGTAAATGTCCAGACATCTCCATATGTTTTTGGTCGCAATATATGTTAGATGTCTCCTGATGGCTGACGCTGTACTTTTCGTCACTTGCGTAACCAGGGGTGACTAGCAGGGGCCAAGGCCCCCACTATGACCTGAATTTTTTTATATACTCCTTCTTCAAACATAGTAACAGTAGGTATTTCAAAGGGGATGAGTACTTGAAGGTATTGTATACATGCACTGTAACACCCCAGTGTTAAGCATGCATTTTTGCACTTGCATTTCATGGGCATAAGCATAATTTATTCATACATGAGCATTAACACAAGAAACACTTGAAACATGCATTCGAAACATCTGAAACGTGTGACATGTGCTAATGAAACATTGCTTGTTATTTCATGATTCATAATGCATATGTTTTATAATTATGCTTGGTTAATACAAGTGGATGCTTTGTTGATCACTAAACTCACCTAGACCTGTTGAGGGTGCAAAATGAAATAAGTGGAACATTTCATTCATAACCTTTGCAACATAATGTTTCAAATATAGAATTGAAATGTTTCAGGAGTACAAATGTGATGTTTCATATGTTATATGATTGGACTTAAGTAGTTTTAATAATGCAGTTGTGCACCTATGTTTATAACAATACTTACTTCATGGTTAGGACACTAAATGACACCATGTCCCCGTTAAATGACTTTGGTTAATCAAGCTTTTACTTAATGACATGCTTATGTTGACCCTTGAAGTGCTTTTGTTTGACTTGCTTTGAACCACTAGCTAGAGTCAATGCATGTTGGTGCACCCTTTACAAAAAGTGTAGATAATTTGATTAGGAACAAAAAGTTGTTTTGGTGCCAACTCATGATATTGTGCCTAAAATAATGTTTTAGGGCTAGGAAGACAGTTTGGGGGCTGTTTTCAAGGTTCTGAAAATCGGCTAAGTCTGGGATTGCATTTTAGTTTCAAAGTAGTTCACTTTGGGGCCCTGTAGTTTGTAGACCGTGGAAAATTAGACGACGATTCTTAAATATGAAATGTTCATCTCGTGTAGCTCTACAATTTTCGTGTAGAAAGTTTTGGCAAACGACGAACATTTTTATAGTATTTAGCGTCGCAAAGTATGGCCGTCAGTCGGCCTCGGCAGTGACTGAATCGGTCGATTCAGTTGAATCAACCGGCTTCAGTGGCCGACCGGGGCAGAGCCTGCATGCCATGTGGCGCCCGGCCACCGGCAGCCGTGGACGGCAGCGACTGCTCCGACCGTGTTAAGACGCGCCACGCTCCTGTCCATTGCCCTCATTCACCCACCCTGTCCCTCGCTATCTCACGCGCGTAGCACCCAGGCGGACGTGCCGCCATTGCCGTCATCATGGAGCTCCATGCACCGCCGCTCCGCCACCGCCGTGCCATTTCTCGATTGGCCTCACCCACCGCTCTGCCTTGCTCCGCAACATCCCATGAGCCGCTTTGCAGCAGCTAGCGTCAAGGTGCGGCGCCAATCGGCGCGCCTCCTTTCTTCCCCGACGACGGCCGCCATCACGGCCACCATGGTCACGACGCTCCGCTCCTCCTCCTCTCTCGCAGGCGCGCGCACCACCTTCCCCACGGCCTCGTGATGCTCCAGCACCCCTCGCCCGGCCTCGCCATGGCCGGAGGAGGCCTGGCCACCGTCACCCGCGCCGCCGCTCGTCGCCGGCCATCGCCACTGCAGCTCAAGCCCGAAATGGCCGTCGTATCCTAGCTGGGTGGATTCTCCTCGACAAGAGGAAGCCAGAGATGGGGTCAGCGCCACCGGAGGGCTCACCGCCGGTGAGATCCGGCCGGCGGAGCGCCTCCCCTGCCTCTGTGAGGCTGACGGGTGGGGCCCGGCTAGACCTGGGACCCAGCTGCCAGTGTCTGGGGTGTACCAGATATGGGTGCACGTAGCATTTCGGATTTAATTGATTTTGGAAAATGATTTTCAGAAAAAAGAAGTAATGCTTGTGTAAATTATATCTTGAGCTGTGGGTGTCCAAATGAGGTGAAACAAGTTGTGTTGTGTTTCTAGTGAATAGATCTATCTGTTAAAAATGTGAAATAGCATTTTTGTGATACTTTTATCTAGAGTTGTATTTAATGTGTTAAATACTTGTGATCTTTGGAAATGTGTAGTAAATAGAATAGGGGTCAGAAAAATGTGAGACTTGATTTGTTTGATAGATCTTGAGGTGTAGAATCTGTGGTAAAATTTGGAGGTGCTATTATTATGGAATAAATTGTACTTATTATTTAAATTGCTTTAATGCTGATTCTTGTGCCATTTTTAGTAAATAAAATATGTATAGATAAATCTTGAGAAAAATTGTAAGCTGCTCCTGTACTATGAAGTAGCTAAGAAAAATAGTAAATCTATGGTTTGACACTTTTCATAGTACAAAGTATTTTCATGTGCATTTATGCCCTGTTGTTTGTTATTTTTGTGTAGGCCAATATGCTTATTATTTTGGCATGGTATTTTTATAGTAGGGTCCAGAGAGCATGTTTAACCTGCTGTAATTTTTATAGAATTTTAGGAGCTCTGGAAATATGTGGCCTAGTTCCATGCAATTTCAATAAATGTAATTAAAATGAATTGTTACATGTGATGTAAATGCTTCATGGCACTTTTATGTACTTTTGTGTCATGAGTAACTTGTTGGTGTGTTTGGCCTGGTTCAACTTGAAATGCCATGTGGTCATTCATGTGTGTATGTATATTTGGGTACAAACTTGAATGGTGTAGGTATGTATACCTTGTTAGTGAGCATGCATGTTTTGCTTGTGAGTGCATGTAGCTCTGTGATGCTTGCTACAAAATGTTTAGTCCAAGTAAAACATGATGTTAGTACAGTTAATAAGTTGCTTTGCCATGTGTGAGTATAATTGCCTTGATTAGCGAATGCATGTCGCTTTGGTGTATCCCTAAAGCACTAATAACCTGCTGGCATGTCTTAGCGTATTAGTCGTACGTGTGGTATGTGTTTATGTATATGTTATATGCATAGGGTAGGCTTGCCTTGTGTCGCTAGGTATACTCTGTTAGTATGTATGCATGCATGCTTGCTTATGAATGAGCGCAGGTAGCTCTTCGGTGCCTGTGTACGAATGTTTAGAGAAACATGATGTTAACTACATGTGATAAGTTGCTTGTCTTATATTACTTGATCATGATGAGTCTGTGTTATAAGTACTAGAGAAGAAATATGCAACTATTCGGGCAAATAGGGTTAATTCGCTTATCACCTGAATGTGGCTATGTTTGTATGTATGCTCGCATTCACATCATCATGTCATGTGCAAGTCATTCTAAGTACACTCCTTATCATCATGTACGCTTATCGCACTTCCATGCATTCATACATCCGCATTGTCGCATCTCATTTAGGTACGCTAGGTACATGAGAAGCACGTGGTGTGGAACCGAACCCGAAGATGGTGTTGGTGGACCCTCTCGAAGATGGAAAGGCTGGACACGTGCTAGGATCGGAGATGTCGGCAAGGCGGTGCAACTAACTGACTTGACTAGGTGTCAGATCCCAGGCAAGCCCCGGAGCATTCTAAGCCTCCTACTTTATAAAAGCAATTGAGTATATATATGTTATATATGTATTGTTGCATTAAGTTGTAGGAGCTGAGTGAAACCGTTGATGCATTTATTACTATCCTTGCCTACCTTATTACATTCTTATCCTGCTAGGTTTAGGGTCGAATAAATGCTTAGCCCTGCTTAGACCGGTAGCGATCGGTGATTTCCTGTCACCGGCAATTATAGGTGGTTACTGGGAAACTTTACTATGGAATGGATGACATCCTGGAAATAACCAAGTGTTGATGAATAATTGGAGACCGGATGGAATAAGTATTGGACAACCAGACAGGGTTCTGGGGTGCTTGTAGTTTCCGTCTGTGTCGATTAAGGACCGACCGTTGTTGGCCCTCGGGTCATGTTGAACGCATGCCTCACATTTAGCTGGCCGGATAAACTACCTTCCGACCGCGAAGCTAGAAGATTATTCGGGCCGAGTGGATTGCCCGCAACGCACTGTACCGGAGCAGTAGTGGCAGAAAACAGGGGCGCGATGATAAGGCCAAAGAGCAGTCAGGCGGCCCCCGGGTACAAGTGGTTCCTGGCAAGCTCGCGACTTTACCTGAATGGTTGACTCGGTGACCAACACCTCACTTTAGCGGGTGAGTGAGGTTTGTGTGAGGAATAAATCTCCAGCTGGATAGGAATTCGATTCGAATCGCCGTCGCTCCCGGTTAGTGAGCACTTGACTCGAGTTACAGCATCGTAGTAATGATGATGGAACACGGATGGTTATGTGGATGATGTTGGACATTCTAAACCTAAAATGGTAACCTTTGATGTTAATGGTTAATCAAGTGATTGCTTTAGCATAGGTGCTTACATAGATTGAATATGTTATAACAAAGATGATGCAAAAGGACTTAAATTAGTTATTCATGATAACTTATGTTTTTCCGCAAAGCAAGTCAAGTCAGTCCACTTATAAAGCCTTGCATACTCCTTGGTGTCATATTATTTCTGGTTTATGACGGGTAAGTCTAGCTGAGTACATTCCAATACTCAGGGTTTGTTTCCACCTGTTGCAGGTAGTAAGGCGTACTACTGTAGTGACAGGTTGGATCTCTCTCCCACTTCGGGTGGTGAGTGGACCATGGGCAATGGTCCCTTCTTACATCGTACCTATTTGCTGTTGTTGGACATGACTATGCGCTGGCACTGTAATTTAACTAAGTGTGTGTAAAAGGTGGTTTCAAGCTATTTCGCTTCCGCTACTTCTATTTTAAAGTGGGTTTTGCACTAAGTTTATGTTGCACTCCGATGTATTTGTGAACTTGTTGTAACATGTGGACTGTGGTTACTAAATCATGTACGGTCTTGGTTGTAAGCTGGAAAAAGTTGGAAATCCCTCGTGATTTCACGGACTACCGGGTTTATATGAGTTTGAGTATGTAAATTGAGCATGAAATCGCTGATTTTGTACTTGAGCTCTTATAAATTGGGCGGTTCTGTTACATGCACTTCCTTCGTCTTGGCACCCCCCTACATTTTTCTCTGGTTCCGCCTCTGCTTTTCGTGCAAAGTTGCTTTGCTCTTTCTTCTCTCAGAACAAGTGGAAGCTGGTAATCTACTTTCTTGATCTTCACTGGCTTAAGCAATATGTTGCTAGTTGCTTCGACATCGAAAAGGTGGAGAAATCCAAACCACAAGGTCGAGGTTGTGCCAAAAGAGATAATGTCGTCCTATAGATCCCATAGTACTATTGCCTTCCCTAATTCGTTTATACCCAATATCATTATTGTTTTCGCATTTTGAAATGACAATTTCTTAATGAAATCATTTGCTGATGAATAGGCTTCATATGAACGTTGTACCACCAAGAAAAAACATTCCAAAGTCCTTTCATCAGGAAGCGATATTCGAAGATATCGTTATTTGAGCAAGCGACAAACTAAGCATAGCTCAGCTGGTTTGGTATTGTGGTGGAGTCTTTCTACCTTGATTCAAGTTTTTGACTTGATGAGGGTGCTTGTGTTTCTCTGAAATTATTCTAGGATTTAATGATAATGTTCTTGTTCTTTTTGTCGTAGGTGATGTGCCCGCAAGACGTTTGCGATGACTTCATTAATCTTAATATCTGTCAGCTTAACCTTTTGAATTTGCTTAAAGGGATGGGTGTGCGTGTATGTCTAAGGTGCAAATGCAGTTATTTGAGGAAGCAAAATTTGATTCTATGATTTTAATTAAATAAAAACAATTTACCTCCGCTGCAAACATACATTTGCTTAAATTTATGGCTCAATGACTTTTTTGACCAAGAGAAGTCATTATGTTTCTCTCAATTATTTAGACATCAAATTAGCTCAAATTTTATGTCCAGTGTTACTTAATTGAGTATATTCACATTACTCAATCATATAACCCCAATTTGTTGTACTTTGGGGGTTCATCATCAATTAATGGGGAATTTTTTTTCTGGACTAGCTAGAGCTTAGATCTTACATCTAGATTCAGCGAGAGATAGAATACTACTAGTAATATATATGAATCCATGTTCATCATGTTATACTAGTAACTAGTAAACTATAGACATTTTCAAATCATTAGAAACTCAATTTTTTTTCACATGTTAATGTTTTTCTTTAGTTATTAATTCTAAACAAGTGCATGCACATGGGAGCATATGCCCCTAAACAACTTTGCTCTGATCCTATTGCTGCTTCTTCTAACAAGGGTCCCTGATTTAACCCAAACTATCCTATGTGATTCGTTCTTTATCACCTCATGTCAATACTACACTCACCATGGTCCTACTAGAAACAACACAAATTCTGCCTTAAAAAAATCTCTGTGAATCTTCCAACGATGGCAGACGATGGTCAAAGATGAGACCATTGCTCGCTTTCCAAATCGTCCAGCACATGAGTAGGTCGACCATGTGTTTCTCACCATAACGCCTTGTGGGGAACTCCTTTGTATAGACTCCATTCACATATAGGAACTCCTTGCAGCAGGCTTTCATAACGAGAAAATAATATGCTTTAAACCAAACAGGAGCAGCATTTGCATTTCTATCAGGCACTTCCTCTCCATAAACTTTCATGAAACATACTCGAAAAAGATTAACTTGTGCCGCAGGACTAATAACAATGCAACCAAAAGGATTTTGTTTGCTTCATCCCAATATTTGTTGAGCTTTGACTTCATGTCATCAGTCATCACACAGTACCTTCAAGAAATTATCACTTATGTTTCTTCTTAATATAATGTAGCGCAATTCTCTTGCGTTTTCGAGAAAAAAAAAAGAAATTATCACTTGTGCTTTTTTCCATCATCAAGGACTAGTTCCATTTATCCTCCAAACCCTCTGTATTACGGACGTTGTGCCTACCTGGAGAGTAGCAAGGATGAGAGTTGGCAGAGCCGCAGAGGAGGGGGAGGACACGGAGAAGGCCATGACGCAGGACTAACGGAGCAAGCAGTGAGCTTTGCACGCCTCCGCCGCCGTCGCCAATGCGAGTTTAGTTCCTGCTGCCAAGCAGAAGTATAATAGAATTTGAATTGTCTAATTTTCTCTATCCTATACAGAAATCTAGTGAAGTCCAAGTGCCAACGTCCAATTGGATTTAGACGACTAAGCCCAATCCAATCCCAGGTCTAATTGCAGGGGTCATCCAATCCCCAGATTCTTATCAGAAAAAAACCCAGATCATCCATCAATTGACAAACACTGTAATAATTAGCAGCTCTCCAACTAATAATTAGCAGGTCTATTTGGATCCACTAGTACTAATTTTAGTTGCTAATTTTTAGTGCTAATTATCCAAACAGGTCATAATCTGCCTGCCAACGACTTCCGCTACGGAGCGCGTGCATCGCCGGATGTACTTTGCGCGCACGGCGTGCCTGGCCGCTGGTGAAGACCAGCGCCGCCACTCCAGCAAGCTAAGCTTGGGAGTGGCACGCAAAAAGTTAGCAAAATTCAAAGGCAAAACGTGATATCGTGTAGACGACCGTGCCGATCGAGCAGGTAGCGTAAACTCCGTCCTAACAGCTAACAGGTAGTACGTCACTAGCCGACGGAAGACCTCGCACTACCGGAATCCGGTTCTTTGCCGAGTGCCATGTGGTTTGCCGAGTGTTTTTTTTCGGCACTCGGCAAAGAAGCTCTTTGCCGAGTGTTAAATAAAAAACACTCGGTAAAAAAAACACTCGGCAAAGAAGCTGCTTTGCCGAGTGCAAAAAAAACACTCGGCAAAGACATTCTTTGCCGAGTGCCAAAAAAATACTCGGCAAAGAAGCTGCTTTGCCGAGTGCCAAAAAAACACTCGGCAAAAAGCAGTTTTTCAAAGCATATTTTGAAGCCCTAAATGAATTCAAATTAAAAAGTTTTTAACTATAAAGTTTCATAACTTCTTAAGATCTATAAAGTTTATTTTGATCATTTCTTCATTCGACAAAGCGATAGTAACATTGTTCACAAAATCTACACGTCATTCATATAGTTTTATAAAACTACAAGAGAGATATATAAGATTTGTGAATAATGTTAGAACCACGATCTCAGATGGAAAAACTTCATAAATGAAAATTGTAGATCTCGAAAAGTTATGAAACATTGTAGTTGACAACTTTTTAATTTGAAATCATGTTGTCATGCAAAACTGCATCTGAATTTCAAAAATTTAAAATTCGAATTTTTCAAAAGACCTCGGATGGAAAAACAACCAAAATAAACTTTGTAGATCTCGAAAAGTTATGAAACTTTGTAGTTGACAACTTTTTAATTTGAAACTATCTTGTCATGCAAAACTACGTTTGAAATTTAAAATTTTAAAATTCGAATTTTTCAAACGACCTCGGATGGAGAAACTTCCTAAATGAAAATTATAGATCTCGAAAAGTTATGAAACTTTGTAGTTGACAACTTTTTAATTTGAAATCATCTTGTCATGCAAAACTATGTTTGAAATTCAAAATTTTAAAATTCGATTTTTTTCAAACGACCTCGGATGGAGAAACTTCTTAAATGAAAATTGTAGATCTCGAAAAGTTATGAAACTTTGTAGTTGACAACTTTTTTAATTTGAATTCGTGTAGGGCCTCAAACAATCAATTTACACTTGATTTGGTATAATATTTGGGGAACCGAAATGGAATATAGACATAAATGAAAGAGAGGTGTATTGGTAGAGGAGCTCGCGTGTGTGTGAGAGGTCGCAGGTTCGATTCTCGCTGGGCGCAAAGTTTCAAAAAATTGCTTTGGCTAGTCACTTGGCATCAGTTGCCATATGACATGCCGGTGGGGTCCTCCTCTAATTAAAAAAATATTTTAAATTTTTTTTCTATTTTTATCAGAATTTTTCGGTTCGGCCTTTGTCGAGTGTCGGGCAATCGGCAAAGCCTTTGCCGAGTGCCCGATAAAAGACACTCGGTAAAGGCCGCTTTACCGACAGCTTTTTTGCCGTGTACTCTTTGCCGAGTGTGGCACTCGGCAAAGCCTTTGCCGAGTGTATTTAGGGCTTTGCCGAGTGTCCTGGATACTCGGCAAAGCGGCTGATTCCAGCAGTGTCGGCATGGAGCATGATGCACGCACGGAGGAGAAGAGGACGACGCGCTGGTAATGATACCCGGCGATTAGTGCGGGTCAGCAAGAGGTACTAGCTAGCTAGAGCGGCGCCCGCGTGTCTGATACGGCCGGGACCGCGTTAAATTTGCACGTCCCAGTACGGTTCGGGCGCGCGCAGGTGCCCGTCGTCGCCCGTCGCCCCAACCGCCGCGCGCCCGCCGTCGTCGCTTCGCTTCGACCGCATTCAGTGGCGCTGGCGCGGGGGCCAGGGGGACCGGCTTCTCCTGGCGCGTGGCCGCCATGCATCCTTCGCCTCGACAGCATTCCGCCACTGTTTCCATCGTGCGCGTCCCTCGAGCTTCGTCTACCCCTCACAACACAAGAATGGCCACCTACCACTCCACGCTACGCGCTGCTCCTAAACCTGCATTCTTCTTGTCCAACTCTCTCTCCAATCAGACCTTCCTCAATATCAGCTCGGGAACGGCAAGTCCTAGCCATGTCAGCTCGGTGAAGGCTGCCGCTGGAGAATGCTGGACGAAGCATCCTGCATGGAGCAATGTCCGGCAAAAACGGTGGGAGGGTCGTTTGGCCGTGGAAGGACACCTCCCTACTTGGCTGGTACGATCGACCTACTTTTCAGCAGAACATCGATCTTATAACATCTATCACATGTCTTGTAACTGATGCGCTTCCACAGAATGGCACGTACCTAAGGAACGGGCCAGGTCTCTGGGACGTCGGCGAGCACTCGTCCGACCACATATTCGACGGGTACGCCACACTGGTGCGCATCTCCTTCCGGCGAGGACGCGCCACCGGCGCACATCGTCAGGTCGAGTCGGACGCGTACAAAGCTGCCATGGCGCACGGCCGGCCTCTCCACCGGGAGTTCTCCCAACTCTGTCGTCCCTCCAAGCAGCAGCCTGGGGGGAGCCTGCTCGATCGCGTGGGCAACGTCGTCGGCCTCGGAAGTGGCGCTTTGCTCTCCGACAACGCCAACATCTCCGTGCTGCCGCTCGGCGACGGCCGGGTGATGTGCCTCACGGAGACCACCAAGAGCTCCCTTCTGATAGACCCGGAGACTCTCGACACCATCGGCAAGTTTCGGTACGCGGACAGGCTATGGGGCTTGCTACAGACCACGCACCCGGTTGTGACAGGGACCAAGTTGTTGACGCTACTCCCGGACATGATCTTCCTGCGTGGCCATCGTGTCGTCAGGATGGCAGCCGGGAGCAACGAGAGGAAAGTGATCGGGAGAGTGCACTGCCGGGGAGGGAGAGGGCACGCACCACCGGGATGGGTGCATTCGTTCGCCGTCACGGACAAGTACATCGTCGTGCCGGAGATGCCACTGCGCTACTCCCTTACAGGCGTTCTCAAGTCTCAGCTCACACCTTGGTATATCTTCGACTGGCTACCGGAGTCTGGGAGCTACATGCACGTCATATGCAGGTTCACCGGAAAGACCGTAAGAACTACTCTTAAGTAACAACATCATTATTTACGTTGATCTTTCCATGGATGTTCTTGATGCTGTTATTTACATGTACCTACCTTCTTGTATGTAGGTGGCGAGCGTGGAGGTTCCTCCCTTCATGGCATTACACTTCATTAACGCATACGAACAGAGAGATGCGATCATCGCTGACTGCTGCGAGTACTATGCCGATCCTTCTGTCATCAAGGCACTTGCACTGCATAGACTAAGAACACCCGGAATGAACAAGGATGCTGCATTCCCTGATGCTAGGTATGAATAAATGTGCAGCTCGATCGAGCTACAAGGAATTATTATTATTTTGACAAGCAAATAGGAGTACTTTTTATATATCTGCGGTATATATGCATGTTCAGGGTTGCCCGGTTCAGGATACCACTGGATGGAACCCCCATGGCCATGGGCGAGCTGGAGACTGTGCTGGACCCTGAGGTGCATGGCCGGGGAGTGGAGATGCCTTTCATCCATCCGGCTTACCAGGGTAAGGACTACCGTTATGTTTATGCCTGCGGCGCGCGACGGCCATGCAATTTCTTCAACTGCCTCACCAAGATCGACCTTGTGGAGAAAGAGGCCAAGAACTGGCACGAGCTGGGCTCTGTGCCATCAGAGCCCTTCTTTGTGGCGAGGCCAGGGGGGACTGATGAAGATGACGGTAAGTATTAGTATTATTGCTGAAATAGTTTCTTTGAGGTGATGATTTGTGATTCATTTCGACCATAAGAATTTTTGTAGGGGTTGTGATATCCATTGTAAGCACCATGGAAGGTGATGGGTATGCGCTACTGCTGGACGCCGTGACTTTTGAAGAAATTGCTCGACTAAGGCTCCCCTACGGCCTACCATACGGCTTCCACGGCTGCTGGATTCCAGAGAATATTGCCCCTCAGTTCAAGATTGAAGCATGACCTATCAATTACTCCAGTACATCCATATGTATATTCACATACAAATGCAGAAATCCAATTGCATTGGTAGCTATGATTTTACTATCCCATCACTATGCTAATGTTATTGTTGACACCGATTTGGGTCACACACCGGCAAGGGCTAGATCGTCCAGAGGCCACACACAACCTAGCACTTCTCTGCTTGATTAGGTTTCTAGAGATTAATTTAATCAGGGACGCAGGGACTATTAAAAATTTAGACCATGGAACCTGTCTGTTTCTGACTTAAGGTATATTCCCTTCTTCCCAAAAAAAATGTTATATAAGTCGAACTTTTAAGTTTGATTAGGTTTATAGAAAATAATATCAACATTTGAATCTCCAAATATGTTTCATTATTAATCTAATGATAACTTTTTACTACCTCCGTCCCAAAATAAATACACTTTTAGGATTCAAATTTTGTCCCAAAGTAAGGGCTCATATAGCTATAAAATTGCCTTCTTTTAGCTTTCTCTCTTTTCAAAGTGCAACTATTACACGTTGGGGTAGGCTTTATAGTGGTATGTACGTAATTTAACTAGTAGCATTGGTATCTCCAACTAAACTTAGATGTGTATTTATTTTGAGATGGAGGGAGTATGCATTATAAATATTAGTATTATTTCCGTATTCTATATTTAGCCAAATATGAGACTATAACTCCTCAAAAAGTAATAGTGGCATTTCTTATTTGGGATGGAGGGATCAGTGTTGATGCTAAAGCTGCATTTGTCCCTCTCGAAGTCTTGATCGATCAAGGCATCTGGCTTCTTTAGAGGGGAAGAGGACGATTGGACGAGAGAGAGAGACAGAGATGCATTGTACATAGATACATTGCTTTATGTCTTATTTGGATCCTACGTGATTTTTAGATTCCAAAATGAAAAAAAATCATAATACTAGAATCCCATCCAAACA
Organism: Saccharum hybrid cultivar R570; assembly: GCA_038087645.1. NCBI lineage: Eukaryota > Viridiplantae > Streptophyta > Magnoliopsida > Poales > Poaceae > Saccharum > Saccharum hybrid cultivar. The sequence goes on along the minus strand of JAQSUU010000312.1, from coordinate 20,195,176 downwards.
AACTACTCCCTTCGTTCCAAATTATAAGACGTTTTGGCTTTTCTAGATTCATAGATTTTGCTACGCACTTAGATATATGCTATGTCTAGATATATAATCTAAGCTATGAATCTTGAAATGCTAAAACGTCTTATAATTTGAGACGGAGGAAATAGATTCTAGTGAATTTTAACACACATATACATGGGATCCAATAAAACACATTAGATTTTTTTATCTAGATTCTTAAAATCCCAGTGGAACCAAACGAAAGCTTAGATTAGCCAAACTTTCTTAAGTTCAACAAAATTTATAGAAAATAATATCAATATCTTTATCTACAAATAGATTTATTATACAAATATATTTTATAATTAATCTAATAATGCTTAAATGGTCCAATAAATATTTGTATTTTGACTTCTTAACAAGTGAGAACTACATTCTTTCTAAAATAGAGGGAGTAAGGTCAGTCTCAGTGGAGAGTTTCAATGCATTGTTTTCAAGACTGCTACACCCTCCAGGTTGATAAAAGAAGTCGTTTTGGACAAGATTTGGGTCAAACATTGGGAATATAAATCATGAATAACTTTTAAGTTGTTGAGTTTGGAAATATGAAAACCATATGAATAGATTTATCTTGAAATATACTTTCATAAAAGTATACATATATCACTTTTAAATAAATATTTTTATAGAAAAATAAAGTCAGAGTTATGCTTTGGAGACCGGGTCGTTGTCTAAAATAACTTCTTTTACCACTGGAGGGAGCATGTCATATAGAATGAAATGAAACTTTGATGAAACACCTACTCTCAATACAAAGTTTCATGCTAGAGTTTTATAGACATTTAATTCTAAGACTCATAGAGAGTTGATAATCGTGTCAAGAGAGTTTCATCCCTATGAAACGTATTTCTTCTCTCTTTTCATTAAAACATTACCATGTTATCAAAAATACATATGTGGCAGGATATTAAGCCCTTGTTTACTTTCCCTACAAATTCCAAATTTTTACACTCTCTCCATCATATCAATCTTTAGATGCATGCATAGAGCACTTAATGTAGGTAAAAGAAATAACTAATTACACAGTTTGGTTGTAAATCACGAGACGAATTTTTTGAGCCTAACTAGTCCATGATTGGACACTAATTACTAAATACAAACGAAAGTGCTACAGTATCAAAATTCTAATTTTTTTTACATCTAAACACCCCCTAAATGCAAATGAAACTCGTATGAAACTTGCACTGACATTGGCCCCGAGCATTCAACGTGGCAGGGTGTTGCTGCCGGCGTTGTGTTCCGTGTCCAGGAACTGCATGCGCGTGGCCACCAGCTCCACCTTGATCTCGTTCAGCACCTGCTGCTCCTGCCTCCACACACAATCCCAGTCCCCCCCCCCCCCCCCCCCCCCCCCCCCCCCCTAAAAGGAAGAAGTAAATTCGCGTGCTTTTAATTTAGACAAGCACCATATACTCTCTAAAATGCGAAAAGGAAGGAGTAAATTAAGAGCAACTTCAAGTAATCTTAACTGAAGCCCTATCGAGGGGGCCAAAATCCAAAATTTGCTCTCCAAAGAGACTCTCATTCCTCACTCCCCTTACGCCCCGAGGCCCTCATCCTCTCCCCTACTCTTACTTTCTTTTTTCCCACGAAGCTGACAAGCACCCTCCGGCCATAAGAGGAGGCCCTCATCCTCTCCCCCTCTTACTTTCTTTTTTCCCACAAAGCTGACAAGCAGGGAACTTAGACTAAATTTATAGAAAATATTAACCATAATTGTATCTCTTCAAATATTTTTTATAACAATATTTTATGTACTATAAAAAATAATAATTTTTGTAGGTTGGTGTATTCCGTAGTGACCAAACGGTAAAAGACCGAGAATCTTTATGGGACACAGAGTAGTATTCCGTAGTGACCAAGCATTTTTCGCTTTTGTTTTTAAGCAAAGGAAAACAAGCAGAGAAGTGAGGAAGCATTAACGCACTGAGGCTAAAATAAGACTCCGCACGCTGATCGACAGTCACAGTCCCACACAGCGCCGGTATTCTAAACGCCCGGCACGGGAGGTCGGAGGCTTATCAACTTTCGCATGGCAGGTTCGGGCAGCCCAGCGAATTTACCGACGAACGTACTGTGCGAAATGTCAGCACGCTCATCCACTCAGCGCTGCACAGTTCAGACTGGCGCGGTACATCAAAGTAAACAGGTACTCCCTCCGTCCCTAAATATCTATCGCTTTACGCTTCCCGAGAAACAACTTTAATTAAATATATATTACAAACATTAATATTTATTGTATATAATTAGTATCATTATAAAGATATTTGACTAGTTTTTTAATAAATTTATTTAGAGATACAAATATTACACATATTTTATATAAACCGAGTCAAACTTATAGGTAAAACCGAAAACGACACTTAATTGGGGACAGAGGGAGTATAGTTCCAGAGGAAGACATGCAGTTCCTGAAGAGACCGGTGAAAATCAAGGCTATTCTCTCTGTCCATTTTTTTCCAGTACCACGTGAGGTCAAATGATACGCGCGTAACTTATCAAAAAACAATCTAATAAACAATTTAATTCAGCTGAGCAGAAGTAACATTTAACCCGATTAACAATCCAACTAACAGTCAATGTTTACCAGTACGGAAAAGAGCAGAGCACAGCACCACCAAATGCTGAGCTGCTAAAGGTATCCCCTTTTCACACAAGCAGATCAAAGTTAGTGTTACAAAATCATCGGCAGTTACACAACTTGATCGGTCAACGGACTCCCCAAATGACATGGGACGAAGTCTTTGCAGCAAATCATCAGCATTCAGATCCAGAAGGTCAATCAACCAGTCAGGCATTCTGTTGCCGAAACCTCTCCCACGCCTTCTATTGCTGAAGAAGGGTAAAGAGCACCAACAAATCCAAATACTCACATGCCATCACACCTTTCCTACTCTCAATGCATTAGTGCAGAGAACTTTCTTATTTCATGCAAAACATCAACTTGCAAGCGCAAGTGGGTGGTGAGTTTAATGAACAATTGGGGTAACCGGGCAAAGATACCCCTTTATGACTCATGAGCATGCCAATGAACTTGGATTGCACAACGGCATTCTGACACGAGAACAGCTTAAACAACACTCACCTACTTACGCCAATGGAACAGTTTCCAAAAGTAAGACTGAGCTTATGCATTCTTGATAAGACATGTTTGGCCAAATGTCAGAAATGAATAGACAGGACAAACAGTGCATGCAACAATTAATAGTGCACATGCAGGGCTTATGATCCAAAAACCCAAAACAGATCTATGATAAATCAGTGCAGACACTTCTAGATCCAAATACTAAAAGGGGGTTAATACCTAGCATGTAGATGCGTGGTGTGATGCATTTTATGATGGGAAAAATGGGAACACTGAATTCAGCTAAATCATTGGAATCTTACTTGTCAGCATAATAGGTGCAGACAGCAAATGGTGCAGGCAGCTACAGTGCCATCATCTCATCAATCACCATCTCATCAGCCATCATCATCAACAACGCAAACAGCACAGATTATATCAACTTCAACAGTAAGTTACGTGCATGTTGACCGCATATCAGCCAGCACATCTTCACTCCATCATGTAACTAGAAAGGTGCAAGTCACCATGAATAGTAAGTACTAAATACTGATAAGATAGTGATAATAGCAAGGTTAAAAGTGGAATGGAACTGGTGTACATAAAGTTTTTGATAAGCAGTTCAGGTGCCAAACGAAGGTAGTATTCCAAGGTTGAAGCAGCAACTGACAGACAGCACTACACAACTTTAACTGAGAAGAGCCCACCATCGAGCAAATGCGTAGCCACACATAGGATCAGAGCAAGTCCATTCATCCTACAAGACAGCAACAATTTAGATTGACAAACTTTAGAGACGAATGATAATTCACAAAATTAATGAGAACAATCTAGGGACCTGAGCTGTTCAAGATGCTTTGCAAGTGAATTGTGCTTATGTCGAAGGGCTCCGAGAGCGCGGAGACCGGTCATCATTGTGCCTGACAGATCTCTCAGGAGAAGGTGACTTCTTGCGAGGGGAGCGACTAGGGCTCCTACTTGCAGGTGATGTGCTGCTAACAATTGTAGAAAGAACAAAAATGTTTACTGCAATCTAGAAAGACAGGAAGAAAAATGAAATCTGGCCCTCTCTAATTTTCAAACCTGTCTCTGCCACGCCTCTTGTAATCATCAGGACTGTAGCTGCGACTGCGGCTGCGACTAGGGCTTCTTCGTGCAGGAGACAAGCTGCCCATAATCACAGCAGAGAATGTGGTGAATAAGTGCAAACCAGCAAGATGGAACAATTGAACAAATGCTCTATGTATATACCTGTCTCTCCCACGCTTCTTGTAGTCATCAGGACTGTAGCTGCGACTCGGGCTACGACGGCGGTAATCCCTATCTCTGTACCTGTCACGGGCGTATCTATCTCTACTCCGGCTACGGCTTCGCCTTCTATAATCTCTATCCTGGTAGTCATCTCGATAATCATCACGGTACCTTCAAGAGTCCAGTCACAGCATTAAGAAAACGAACAGAACAAAATTTGAATAAGCTCGAGCATAAACAGCAAATCACAAATTCACAGCCCATTTAAAGAATATAGCTTAATTCACCTTCACGGTGGAAATGACGACAAGGGTTAACAAAGCTATAGCTAATTCTAAAGATGAAATATGACTTTTGCGCACAGGTGCTGCACGTGACAAGTGCATTCACACTTATCAATCAATGGTACACGCCACCATTAAACACACACAAACTACCCAATTGTACACCTTACTACCTTAGTGAAGTTAAAAAACAGTGGTGGGTATCATTTAATCTATAAATTTTGAAGAACAAAAACATGTGCATAACATTCAGAAAATGATGGCAGGCTATACCTCCGTCTTGGACTGCGGCTTCTGGAACGGCCCCTTGGCCTTGGAACTGGCTCCACTATTCTCCCTTTATTACTGTGAAAGTTGGACAATAAGAAGAATATCACGCATGGATTCAGTATAGATGATAAGAGCAGAGAAATTAACCCTGCAACAGTAGATATTTAACAAACTTGTGCTAGGATGCTTTCCTATGAAAGCAATTAAAGGAAAAGTTGTGGTTGCTCAGTGTGTTCCTATGAGACATATGGTGATTCATGATTTAACTAATTTACTCTGTTCATCATGTCGCACTAGGAACGTTTTTTTTACATGGAAAATTAGGACATGTCATATTCACTAAAATGAAACCACGGTTTACTGTGTTCTTGTCAGTGAAGTACCAACAGACAAGACAAAATGAAACAAAAATAAATAAAGATACACCAAGAACTGTTGTTGCAGCATGTGGCTGTAGTATTGCACAAGGAACCAACGTGACTAAATAAATTGTACCTGATTATCAAAATCCAACAGAAGTACACTAATAGAGATATCTAAACGTGGTTCAAACGTAAAACAGTCAGTCATATATATAGCATTATAAATGCTATACTAACCAGTGTCGTCTCTTTGCTCTAATGCAGGTATTGTACCAATGCCCATGGCAAAAGATTTCACTATTGCCTAATGTATCTATCCAACCAATAAACGATAGAGATTGAATTTAGGAATTAGAAAATAAATGGCATATCACAATTCACAAGTACATTGACCAAGAACAGCATACAGACAAATGGCAACTAAGAACTAAGTTAATCATTGAAGATCTCATGAACAGCCACAGAAGCAGGGGCCGAAAGTGATGTCTTACATCCGTTCAGCATTTGGGCCGTACTTGGCAAACTGCACCATGATCTCCCTCCCGTCTACCAACCTCCCTGCAAATAAAACGCAGCACATGTGAACAACCATGCAATCTTAAACCACACATGGAGCACACTGATTTCCACAGAGGTGAGAACCTCAAAACAAACTCACCATCGAGCCTGTCAACTGCCTTCTGTGCCTCGTCCTCGTACTTGTACCTCACGAACGCGAATCCGCGCGAGTCACCAGTCCTACAGCCATATAACCCTAGATGAGCACACACAAATTGGTGTTATCCCACATAAACACCTCACAGAACGTACACAAGTGTCGCTCCCTAATTCCATATTCCACACCAGACACTCAGCCATCACACGCGAGTCAAACTCTCGAATCGTAGATAGAAACATCCGTAGCCCCTGTTCGCCTCGCACTCACCTGCGGTCCCTTGGGATGTAGATGTCGACAATCTCGCCGTACTTGTCGAAGAGCGGGAATAGGTCATCAGCAGTCGTGCCTGCGAGGCACACAAATACAGATGAGGCACCAATTCAAAGCCTGTAGGGTAGCTGGAGACGGGAACCGAATCGAGGAAGAGGGGAACTCACGGAAGGTGATGTTGAGGACGAGGAGTGAGTACGTGTCGCGGATCGGCGGCGGACCGGATCGACCGAAGCGTGACATCTCACCGGAGCCGGAGGCGGCGCGGGACGGGGGCGCTCGAGGAGCGGCGGGTGGATGAAGGGTGCGAAGGCGAGAGAGGGAGAGGGGGAGGGGGAGGGGAAGGGAAGGCCACAAAAGCTGCCGATTCTTCTAGGCTTGCACGCACGCGGCAAGGTGAGACGACAAGTGGGTCCATTGCATACGGATGTTTAGCCAATGATCAGGCTATTCTTCGATGAGGTTTTGGAAAAAGTCTACTTTTCCTCCCCAATTTTCACGAAAGTCCGCTTTTCCTCCCTCAACTCCAAAACCGGGCAAATCACCTCCCTCAACTTTTCAAACCGTGCATTTTAACTCCCTGGAGCGGTTTCGAAGGCGGTTTTGCTACAGTAAACAGTGGTTTTGCTACAGTGAGGCGGTTTTGTCTTTTTCTTTTTTTTATTTATTTCGGCTGAATCTTTGAAAAATCATATTAAATCACAGAAAATCATAAAATGAAAAATCCAATTTTGTTGCACTCCACATGAGTAGATCTACACAGTGAACATATAATATGGTATCCTTTAGTATAAAGTTTTTGCTATGAAGGTTTTGCCTTTTTCTTTTTTATTTATTTTGGCTAAATTTTTGAAAAATCATAGTAAATTACAGAAAAATCATAAAATGGAAAATCTAATTTTGTTGGACTCCACATGAGCATATCTACACGGTGAACATATAATATGGTATGTTTTATTTCAAAATTTTTATTGTAGCTTTAGATCTATGCTTTTCTGTAATTAATTAAAATAATTCATAGCTGCAGCTTCTATAATTATTTTGTTGGACAAAAGCATACCGTATTATATATTCACTGTGTAGATCTACTCATGTGGAGTCCAAAAAAAATTAGACTTTCTATTTTATGATTTTTCTGTGATTTACTATGATTTTTCAAAGATTCAGCCAAATAAATAAAAAAAAGAAAAAGACAAAACCGCCTCACTGTAGCAAAACCACCGTTTACTGTAGCAAAACCGCCTTCGAAACCGCTCCAGGGAGGTAAAATGCACGGTTTGCAAAGTTGAGGGAGGTGATTTGCCCGGTTTTGGAGTTGAGGGAGGAAAAGCGGACTTTCGTGAAAGTTAGGGGAGGAAAAGTAGACTTTTTCCTGAGGTTTTTGTTTCACACAGTCAAACCGGCCCAACTCGAATTCCAAAAAACGGCCTACCTCCCTTTCAAAAGCGGAAATTTTTGCTGTTTCTTATATTTCCCGTATAAACATAATTGATTTCTATAAAAAAAAAGTAAGGTTTCTATGATTTTTTTGTGTTCTAAAAAGACCTCACTCTATGTGATTTTTAAGAAGGGTTCTTTTATTTCGACTAAATAAATGCATGTGCATGGGAAAAATAATGTCGCAATAATACAAGTATGAAATTGTTAAAAAAATCAATAATGGCCGTAGAGATCGGGCCAAGTGGCCTGCATATTACAATGCGCTGGAGATCCGAAGGGACTTCTTTTTATTTGCAAGCGCCGGAGGTCCAGAGGAACGTCTTCTTTTTATTTGCAAGCGTGGAGAGTTCGTGTCGGTCGAGACTCGTTTCTGTGCAGGACTTCGTATCCAGCCAGGAACGGTGGCCGAGTATACGTATTTGGTAGTCTTTGTAATCAGATCGTATATTTTTTTTATCACCGGGTAGATGATTATTTTAAAGTTTTTTTTAGGTGCAGAGAAGAGGTATGTATGCAAAAGTTTTTATACTCAAACATCCATCTATTGTTATTTTAGCGCCTTGGCCAGTAAAGAAAGTTTTATACTCAAACATCTATCTATTATTATTGTGATTTTTAAGAAGGGTTCTTTTATTTCTATGTATGCAAAAGTTTTATACTCAAGCATCTATCTATTACTAGATATAAGTGCATGTGCGTTGCACCGGAAATAAATCCCGTGCGATGTTCTCGTTCGTTTCGTAGCCTGGCTTAGTCCAGTTCATCGCTTATATATGACATCTAAGAAATCCACCTCTTCACTCTGCCATGTTCCTGGAAGCACCGAGCTCTGTTTCGACATCGTCGCGTCAACATCACCTTCTTGTGTCCCTGATGTAGAGATCGAAGTCAAACAACTCGAAAATTGATTAGTTTTATGACCTGCATGCATTGGTGCTGGGAAACGCCAGCAGCCCCCTGATGCATGTGTCGAAGCACTTCCATAGGCTTGCTTCCGAGGCCGCGTCGTTGTGGCTCATCACCTTCGTTGCCGTGAGCCTGTGACGCCAAAGATCATCTACAGATATGTAGGATATGTGACAAAGCATAAAGATGACTGATGGTAGAACTTTGGCACACGTAATCTGTCACTCTACGACTCACGACTCATCGTCCACAGAGACATATATACCCTCGAGGTGGCTGCGCTGACCTCGATGTCCGGCAGCCGAGCCACGATCGCAGCTCGGCACGCGCGCTCCGTGCACATCACTGCTTCGTAGCCATATTTTAGCACAGGCAGGCTCGGCGTCGGCGTTGATGAAACAGACCAGCAGCATCTCTCGGCGACGCACCCGAATAGCGATTTCTGACCACCGTCTGGTTCAGATCACGAGCGACAAAAAATGACGGTTTCTCTGACCGGGCTGTGCCGCCTTGCCCACGCGGCGGCCACACGCCCGGCAACGGCGCCAGTGCCTGGCCGCGCACACGCTCGAGGCATAGATCGAATACACACCCGGTAGCCATGCGAGCCGGCAGTCGGCAAATCTGCAATGCCTACGCCGTTGTCCCCTCGGCGGGGCACGCCGCGTACCGCGTGCGGGTAGCCGTGCCGCCGTTGCCGGGCTGAGAGAGGAGGGGTGGGCGAGGAAACATACCGCGCGCCGTTGTCTTCCCGTTTTTGTTTGAGACTGCGAGGCCTTAGTAACGCCGGAGGGTAGGAGACCGAGAGACTTCGTTCGCGAGAAGCGCGCATACGATGTCATGTGGATGAAACCCTCTCTCTCTTTTTAGGTGTAAATAATTAGGATTCACGAAGTTTTAAAAGCATATAGAATGGAGAGCCAGTCGATAGCTAAAATTTGGTTGTCAAAAATTTGGCAGCCTTTTGGTTTGCTACTAAAATTTATCAACATCTTATAATTAATATATCAAATCTAAGTATATTTTGGTCAATTTTTAGCAAATTTTGCTTGCCAAATCTTTGGTGCGGTAAGTTTTGATAGCCATCCAATCAAAACCGGAAGATTAGACCCACTTTTGCCCCTTGTTTAGTTTACTAGGGACATGAGGGGAGGAGCCAGAGGGGACTATCCTATCTAGATTCGAGCCAAGTTATCCCCCGAATTGAGGGGAGGGGCCAGAGGGGATTGTTCTCTCTAGATTCGAGCCAAGTGGCATGGCAAGCAAGGGTAGAGGCGGCCATGGCAGGCGAGGCTAGGGCGGGGAATGCTAGCCATGGGCAAGGTTGGAGCCATGACAGGTGAGAGTAGATGCTACCATGGCGGGCGGGGCCAAGGCCAGGGATGTCGGCACGACGATGATGGCCATGGACGGCGAGGCCAAGGTTGGGGTGGAAGTGGTGAGCGGAGGCAGGGCATCGAGCACAAATGTCCTACTGGATGGTTCCTAAGGGATCTAGAACGGTTGTCTATCCTTGCTTTTTCCATCCCTCGTACCAAACACAAAACAAGAACATATCCCCCTCAACTAAACATAGACATGGGAATAGATTTGCCCGTCCCTCCTCGGTTCACAAACCAAAGGCAACTTAAGCCACCCATTTGGTGAAACTCTCCATTGGTGTAGTCTACATTAATGGCTCTCTTCAATCAAATTGGGTTGATCAGACTCCTTTTAAAGTATTGTATGGACCGGGATTCATTAGCTGTACATTGAAATTTCCTAAAACAAACCGTTGAACATTAAAATGAAAAGTTCGAATAGGAAGACAGCTTATTTATTGCCAACCTGTTAATCCAGATCTGGACAATACCTCCCTCCCAGATCAAATCAACTATTAGAGTTATCCTAAATCAAACTATTTTAAGTTTGACCAAATTTATAGAAAAGATTACCAATATTTATGACACCAAATTAGTATCAATAGATACATCATCAAATATATTTCTATATACTTATTTGGTGTCACATATGTTGCTATTCTTTCTTATAAAGTTTGTTAAACACTTAAATTTAAGATCATTTGACTTATAATGATTTTGGAAATTGATTTATTTTAAGATAGATGGAGTATATTCGTACTGAGACAAAGGGAGTACACTTTATTATATCTTCGAAGCAACGGGGAACACAGCGCAAACTCCTTCCTTGCAACAGTGGGCTACTCCTACAATTTTAGCACTTTACCCTATTCCAAATGACCTAGCTAAAGCCCATGGGAAAGGTAGGTACGAAGTATTATGCTAGCACACTAGCACTAAGGCTTATAGTTCCATGCACAGCAAAGATGTAATTGGGTACCAAAATTCTCAGTAACAGAGATGCTGGTACAAATTGCTCACTGAGGTGACATATGAACTTCCATATCAGTTCTTTTTGGCTTCACCTTACTCTGTGAAAGAGATAAACAGGTATAGTTAAGTTCACGGCACACTTAAGAGTTGAACTCTGATTTCAAAATACTGAGGAAGGGCTACAGTCAATATCTGGACAAAACTGCCTCAACTATTCGTTGTTTACCTATCAAAAAAAAAAACTATTCGTTGTTTACAACTATGCCTCAGATATATCCTCAACATCATATATAGCATAAGAATCAGATTTACGTATTTTCCGAGAGCAATTTGCATTGTTCATTTAAGTTGGTGTCACTCATCATTTTATGACCAAATGCTGATTCCATTGCAATCCATTTTGCACAGTAACCGAAATGCAGCAATGAAACAAATCTTTATCTCTTCTTGTGAAAAAAAACATCTGGATCCGGAGCTAGAATTTTTCTCATGGAACTTTCCACTTTGTAGTCAACTTCAACAACTGTATCATATCTGAGAAATTGAAGAGCACATGAACTTTGTCACATTTTTCTTTCTACGGTTCTAATGATCACTTTCTTTTATCTTTACTTTTGGCTTCTAGCATGTATCTTCATTTGATCATTCTCTGTTTATCAGTGAATATGTAAGGTAGAGAATCATACGAAGTCAAACACTTCAATGTATTCGCTGATTATCCTAAAGTTGGGAAAAAAGGAAATACAACCATTACCTTGTAGGCGAGACTCAAATCCACAAGTGCCAAGGTGTTTAGCAAGCTTCTCTCCATACTGCTTCTGCCAGTCTTGTGTCCCCTTGGCCTCATCTGTTGTCCACACAACTGCACTTGCTTTCTTAAAATCAACGGTAGCAGAAGTAACCTCGGGCTGCAAAAGTGTCGAGATATAAGGGAAAGCAAATTGAAAGGTAACACTAGAAGAAATGAAAAAAGAACTTGGCATAGTCCAGACCAAATGCAGATGCAGATATAGGAAACAATTCATGAACAGAAAAATTGTTCGGTTAGCTACATTATTTTTATGTGAGCTGGTAGTTAGTTACTTAGCTTTCACCGGTCATTATCTGCTTTTAATCTGTCATGCATTAGAACGTAAACCAACAATCATGCTGCTGCTGCAATCTCATCTCTTCCTCGTTCCACCTCACAAACTCTGAACGGGAAGAAAGATAAACATACTTGGCTCTCCAGGATCCGCTTCACGCTCGCAGCGCACCCGTCGCACATCATCCCCTGCAAACACCAAACAGGATTCAGGAAAGATCACGTCACAGGCCTGGTTAACCAACCATCGAAATCGAACAATCGATTCGAGAAGAGGACACGACGGGGAAGAGAGTTTCGAATTCGACTAGCGATTCGATCGATAGAGGGATGTTTACCTGGACACTGAGCAGGATGGACTCGGATCCGGCGTCCGCCGTATCCCCAGAAGCGGCGGCCGCGGAGACCAAGGAACCAACGCCGGCATAATCGCGGCTCCGGCACGAGAGCAGGACGACGCTGCCGCTGCCGCTGCCGCTGCCGGAGGAGAAGGGGACGGAGGCAAGACGGCGAGCCGCCCTGGTGAAGGAGGCAGGGGAGAGGGGTTTGGAACGGGAGCCAGAGGTCGGAAGTGGTAACCTCGCGGTCATTAGCGCTGTAGACTCCATTGCTGACTCGGATGATCTCTCGATTCCCTTGCTCGAGAGCGGAAACTCGAGAGGGAACAAGGGCTTATCCGATTCAGTCGTTCGATGCGAGGGATGGACTGACACGTCATCGGTCGTTTGCTTGTCCCGCTTGTCAGTGAGCTACATTTGTGTGGGCCCGGTATGTTAGTGAGCTAGTATAGTGAAGTTGCTCACAAAAGAGATTCCATAGCACAAGAGCTGAATATTTATGGAACTGCAAGAAAACGTCTGGTCTTTCGCCGTACACAAAATCGAGATGGAAATGAGAAAACAAAGTAAGACTCACTACAGAAGAAGCAGTAACACAACTGATATACTGTAACTGCTTAGCAGTTAACAACACGTTTGTCAAGCGAGCGTATGTGCAGTGCAGAGCTAGTACTGTTCTAGCAGGCGCATCCGCTCCCCGCCTGCTGCTGCGAGTTGGACTGGCTGGAAGTCGGCTTCAGGTTCACGTCCACCATGTCCTCCGACTTCGCCGACATCGTCTCCATTCCCGGCAGGGCCGCGGCGATCTTGCGGAACAGCGGCTGCACATATGAGAAATAACTGATGAAGTGCAGTGTGCGCAGGGCACATCAAAAGTCTAAGCATCTATGTCATTGCCTCATTGGAAGCAAATGGCGTGCTCCACATCAGAATCTGACCTTGATGTTGAAGCCAGCTTTCGCGCTGGTTTCGATGAACATGACGTCCAATTCTTTCGCCTTGCTCTCTCCTTCTTCTGTGGACACTTGTCTGAGCAGAACGAGGCAGAATTGATCACGAACTTGCAAGCTAGCACTGAATAAGCCTACAAACAAACTTGAGAGTTCAAATCACGATGGTCACCTCGTGTCGACAAGATCAGTTTTGTTCCCAACGAGCACGATTATCACATCGCCACCTCTCTCGGTGCGGACTTCATCGATCCACTTTGAGGTGTTCAAGAAGGACTGTCTATCTGCAGGGATCAACATATCAGCGATGGTACCTATTCAGAGAAGAAAACTGAACAAGAACCAATGTCTATCTTCATTGATAAGAGACAAAGAGCTCATGTCTTCTCCTCTTCGTTAGAATTGAAATGCAACCGTAATTAACCATAAAGTCGATTGATTGTTATTTTGCTAAAATTAACATTTGCTGATATTCTACGGCGTTCATAATGTGGTTCACTATACATGACATTTGTTCGCTGAAACTGGAAAAGATCAGACACAAGCCGGTGGCATACAAAGTTTTTGGGTGACTTACTGGATACATCATAAACAACCACGGCAACGGAAGAGTCCCTGATGTAGCTTGGAATAAGGCTCCTAAATCTCTCCTGTCCTGCAGTATCCCTGACAGCAAGAACAACGAAATGCTAACTGTTCTTCAAGAAAACATAACGTGAACTAATAAAGCTACCGAAAACCAAATTAGTCATGTGAATCACTCGAAACTTAGATGCAGTGACTAAGTAGTTTCATATTTCATTTCATCTCATCTGTTAGCGTCATGATGTATTACTGATTTCATCATTTAAGTATCACTGTGACTGAACCTACTACGCTCGTATATGAATTACGGACGGACCAAAGATTGAGATACTTACCAGAGTTGTAAACGTACAGTTCGGTCTTCTAGATACATTGTTTTTGACAGAAAGTCAATGCCAATCGTTGCCTGGACCAAGTACACACGTGCAAGGACAAAAGGTGTAAGAAGCAAATTAACATACTCCCAAAATATCTATTCACCCAAAATATGACTTGCGTGCAAGAAACTCCACTTTCCACAAAATGGATTATCTGGAATTCAGTAAGTAATCAAATTTGCAGACGTTTCTAGGCCTGTGCATTCACCAGAAAACAAAGCAACTATCCTGCAGCAAGCGCTTAAAATAAACTCGATCGGTGCGAGAAGACCACCCTACATTTCATTAGGAGGGAAAAAACCAGCCTTCACTCGATCAAGAAACCGCTCGAACCCTGACAATGCATGCCCAAGTTTGGTTTGTAGTGAGGTGAACTTTTTAATCCAGACCCGAAATTCGTCCCAGCGGTGTCCCGTTCGCTGCAGCATGCGCTTTCATGTTCAGTCCGGTAACATTTTCTTTGGAGTTGACCCACACACACCATAACCACTGGTAGAGTGAGGTTTGGACGCCCCACTCCTACGCGACCAAACATCTTTAGGCATCACGTGAAGCTGGAGAAACACGATGGCACATGTGGCATTGCCCGCAATATACGAAAGTAGCTTCATTAGCGCCATTCTCTTTTGAGAGGAGAACTGGAGAAATGATGGAGCTAGCACCAATGAATGAAGGGTCAACGAGGAAGAACAAGGATTTGGTTGGGCCAACCAAGCTACATGCATGTTGAGACAATGAGATTAGAATCGGACACAGCAGCGAATTGGAGGCTAATTTCCCGTGATACCGAAGTCGATCATGAGGGACTATACATGCATCCTCAATTCCTCATACGGTCTCATACCAGATTCCGCCGGATCAAATGAAGAACACGTGCATTAACGCATCTGATCGACTGGCATTCGGCAGCGAGAGGACGCAATCGATGCAATTGCAGTCACACGAATCGGCAAATCGATCGCGCGCACGGACGAGAGTACAAGACGATGGATATGGATACGATTTGCGGTCTCGGTTACCTGGTAGGTGGTGTCGAACTTGTCGTACATGAACCTGGTGATGATGCTGGTCTTGCCCACCGACTGGTCGCCAAGGAACACCAGCTTGTACTTGGCCAGCGCCGACACCACCGCCGGCGCCATCGCGCGCGCCGCGCCCCCACGCCCCGCTGCGCCGCCTAGGCGATCGAATTCGGCTCCAATCCTCTCGATCCGGACGCCGGATGAGGGCCGCCCGATCCCGAGATCTCCCGTTGGTCTGGCGAGGCGAGGGCCGCGGAGGAAATGGGACGCAGGGGCCTGGCCACCACGACGCGCGCACGTCAGTGCTCCGCGGGGACGTGGGCGTGGTTGATGAGAGAAAGGTGTTAATACCGTACTCCTACGTATATCGTGTTGCTGCCGATTTGGATGGGCTGGGAGCTCGGGACCCAGAAATGAATAAAATAATAGGCGCGGAGTGTTACGGTAAACAACTACAAATTTGTAACGGTACTAGGCAAATTCTCGTCATTGCGGCGTGTGCCGGCCAATTAGAAGTTCTTGTGGTGTCCTTCAGCAAAATTTGCCTAGTAAAATATAGGTTAGTGTGTAGTTTGGCATCATAACAATATAATTGGAGTTTCGTATTTATCATAGATTTACTTACCAAAATAGCACACTTTAGTGACATAGTGCACTAGAGTAGTGGTGTCATCCTACATATTTAAAGTTTTACAATAGATCAAAAGTGTTACGTCCTTGATGCCTCTAGTCACAGGCTTTCCTCGATAGAAACTTGTAATGTGCTTCTATTATCTAGAGGGAAACTTCGAACTGTTCTAGCTAGCTATTAGTTAGTTTGATTAGTCTTTCACTCCCGTACCCAAGTTAGACAAATGAATTGCATGCCTATAGGTGTTAATTATGGGTTATGCAGTGAGACCAAGAACCGGATAGTAGCACAAAACACAAATCTATACATGCTCATATGTAGATGTTTGGTGATGAAGTAATATACCATGTCCTGTTTGGTGGATTGTATTTGTTTGTGCTCATATGTAGATGTTTGGTGTCGTAAGAGTGTTTATTGTGTATTTAGGTTGTGGGATGTTGCCTAATATGGCTCTATTTCAAGGTATGTCAAGAAATCCTCTGCCTTTGGATGTTGGTTGTGTTGGGATGTAATGTTTGTTGGAGTTGCTCTCTTTATATAGTCCGAGGACCCAAGGTTACACGTGGGTTTTTTCTACTGTGATTTATTTCCTAATTGTTTTACCTTAATCTATTCCATATATAGAGACATATATATCTAGCTAAAACCTTTTCTTGTAGTACATGGTAAGTATAATCGAGTCCTACGTTATCTCGTACTTGATGATACTCAGTGTTCACATCATCGATAATGTCATTATCAATTTAAGCCTCTATCAAAATTTCCTCTAGCATAATTCACTATCTTTCGGATCACGACAGGTGTGCTACCAACTCCGTGTAGAAATTGTTGGGTAGCCTTGCATATGTGAGAAACTCTCGCTAGTCTGCTCTTCGTTGTGCATCATCTAAGTTTGAGACATGATCAGATTAATGTGCGTGCATGTGTATACCATGTTTTGAAAATGAAAGAAACACATATCGTAGTTTATTCATAAGATACTAAAGGAGGACGAAGTACATAGATTGCAATATGTTTTTGAACTTTTGCACGTCAACACAATAATATATTTCTTGTATGTGCTAACCTTTTATTTTCTAATAAAATAGCAAGATAAAATAGAGGGCATAATTGTATCCCCATTACACAATATTGATATATCTCACGAGCAAAAGCCATGTATTATTTTCTTTTGTTACCATAGCATCAAGAACACATCAAAAAAACGAGTTGGAAGTGCCAACAGGAATAGTGATCTCTCAAAGTATAAATAGCTCTCAAAGAATAACCAGTGACATTTTTTATATACTCCCTCCATCTACAAAAGTATGTAATTTGAAAACATTCACTTTTCAAGAAGTCAAACAATTTGAAATTTGATCAAAGTTATACAAAAAAATACTAATATTTATGATATAAAAATAAGCATCATTAAATTAATTATGAAATGTATTTTCGTAGCAAACTAGTTGTAGACATAAATATTAATACTGTTTAATATAGACTTGGCTAACGTTAAGCTAGTTTGACTTACATAAATCCTAAAGTTGCATCTTTTTTTGTGACAGAGAGAGTCTATCAACATGATTTGCAAAACATGACATGATTACTCACAAAGCATACATTACAAAATTATATTTTGAAATAAGCCTACTCATAGTAATTTATAACATGCAAAGTCAACACCTAGAAGAATGTCAAAGTCCAAAAGGGTTGAATTCAGACGACCCTTGCTTATTCGTGTCTCTTCTTGGTATAAAAGATCCGACAAACATATATAAACATTACACTATAAATCATTTTAACACCGTGATACATTGAGAGATTTGTAGCATTATCAGACAACCTTTACGTGTAGATCCATTTAACCAATGTGTCTGAGCATAGCCATGTAGTTTCTTGTAGGCACTTGGACTTGTGTGTTTTTCCCTTGTAAATATACTAGCAAATACGTTTGTACCTTGTAACAGAACATACATTTTATCGTGTGGTATTTAGAAGACTTTGCTCATAGATTTATACATTGATCGCGTTATGTTTCTAATACATACTAGAATCAATGTCCTCGCAAAAAAATATTAGAATTAGTGTCATGGTTAGATGTGCGCTAATTGAAATGTGACCCCCTGTTGGATTTGAAATGTATTGTCTTTAAATTGGAAGTGCAATTTTGTATGTGGATTATAAACATGTGGATGGTAGAAGTGAGATGGGGAGAAGAGAGAGCGAGGTGTGATGGAATGACTGAACGATGAAAGTTTGAAGGAGACAAATTTCCATTCTTTAATATTAAAAGTATAGATATAGATATAGATATAGATATAGATATAAATATAAATATAAATATAAATATAAATATAAATATAAATATAAATATAAATATAAATATAGATATAGAATGAATATGATAACACTCGATCCGGTTGACTTAGGACAACTCCAACAAATCCCTCAAATTTTGCCCCCCATTCTTCAAATGAGAGTCCCTTATCCATATTTCATCCCCTACTCCTCAGGGTACTCCAATCGATTTCCTAAATTTCCCTACTTTTACACTGTATTGTCATGGACCTTGTTTATCGGTTCCACTTATTAGCTTTATGGAAGAGAGAAAGGAGGATGAGGGACTCCTACATCTGGGGGTTCATGAGAGAGAAATGAGAGTCCCTCGTCCATCAGGGCTTGAATAGAACTCAGTTGGAGAGGTTTTTGATGTATTTGAGCTCTCAAAATAGGATGAGGGCCTATGTAGGAGTTTGGTTGGAGTTACCCTTATATTCCTCGGTCATAGATGGCCGAGCCCCAAGCCCCATTAAACAACTCAATTATAGTACTAACAAATTGGTCCTCCTAACACTTAACATCCTATTTTCGTTATAAAGAAAATCCTATTCTATTAAACAGAAGCAGACAGTATGGATGCACGTGCAATTTATGTGACCCACCCAGCAACCACATCACAGAAAAGGTACAAAATCCTGCTAATGGTAGCGATTAGCACCTACTGGTCTGTCACACCCGGTTTTCTAAAGAACAAAACCAGGCTAATCATATGTGTGCCCAGGAAGTCCACACATATGCCAAAATGAAAAAGTATCAGAAACAATGTTATTATATATCGTATACATAGCTATATTAACACTTACATCAGAGTATCGCGGAACGGTGACTAAACTTCGGGCTCCATTCTTCTCAGAGACGGCTGACTGGGGGTAACATATGCCTAGCACTTCTACTAGTCTTCTGGAAACTCCACTACACCTTTGTCCTTTTTCCGAGTAGCATCTTATTACACACTGGAGTGTTGGGGAAATAGCAAGAGTGAGTCCATGTCGAACTCAACAAGTATAACACAGGGTTCATGAGGCTCAAAAAGGCTAGACACTGTTTAACTGCGTTTAGCTTTTAATCATCATATAATTAGCAATTGAGTAGCATCAAGGTAATCCAAATCCCATTAATGAATCAATGATCAATTGTAATAAGGATAATGAATAGCATTAACATGAGCATAATAATAATCAACAATAATTAAGCATGATATAACAATGGTGATCAACTATTCTGTAAGAATCTCCAAGGCCGCTCGTATCCGTGAGCACGGCTAGTATACCAGTTTTTAACTCT
Source organism: Saccharum hybrid cultivar R570 (assembly GCA_038087645.1). Classification (NCBI taxonomy): domain Eukaryota; kingdom Viridiplantae; phylum Streptophyta; class Magnoliopsida; order Poales; family Poaceae; genus Saccharum; species Saccharum hybrid cultivar. The sequence goes on along the minus strand of JAQSUU010000312.1, from coordinate 20,175,697 downwards.
GCGTAGAGGTGTACACTTTCACTGTGAGTCATGATTTCCAAATGCATGGGTTTGCAAGGCCCAAAACATCAGAGACCATATAAAGCCATTCAAAAGTTCGTCTAACAAGTTAGGGCCATTAGATTCACTCGGCAGGCAGATGTAGAACCCCCCCTTCCCTGTGGCACAACAACCGCAGCCTATACACACTAGGCCAGGGGCTCGCACTACACCCAACGTGGCAAGCCATTCTTACGCCATTTAAGGTAACCTCTAACAAGCTAGAAAAGGTCTCTTGAACAACTAGAGCCAGAGCCATATAGCCCTCACAGCTGTACTGTATGTCCCGGTTATCACTTACAGGTAGTCCTTACGGAGAGTAACTAGAGCATCAAAATAACTCACATGCTCTAGCCCCCTTTCAATAGAAATAACATCATCTTAATTGGTTGATTGCATAATCCATTAGTCAAATTACAAGATCATTGTTCATAATTAAGCGCTAGCAGTAGCTACCCAAATGCATAACCCATAGGTGACAAGGAAACAAGATATCAATAGCTAAGTTATAATCTCTATGGTTGTCAAGGAAGACACATGCATATGTATGATAATTTCAGTGAATAGAACAACAAGGATGGTCCCATGTTATACTTGCCTTGATCAAAGCTTTCCAAGTGATACTGCTGACTTGGCTCAAAGTAATACTCCGAATCGTCCAGATACTACTCACCTTCTATACTCGATCATCAATCAACAACACACATGCATCCAATCAAACAAACACGAAGCAAACAAGAGATACAATTAGAACAGTACACCAACAATAACAAAACAGTAATAAAAGTTTATAAAACTCTTCTACATGTTTCTACGATCACACAGACGCAAAGATCACCAAATTCAGAGTTAAAACGTGAAAGTTATGAATTTTCTAAGATTTCCTATAGATAAATAAATACTTAATTATAAACTCGAAAAATAAATTATCAAAACTAACTGTACAACTACACTAACATGTAGAGCTCGCAAATATGAACCTAACGCAACTTGAACGGATCAAATCGGATTTCAAACGAATAAATGGTCGAGGATTAAAGCCGTATAACTATGAAGAACACATACGTACTGTAATGTGAAATTGTTGTCCTTTGGCCACTCGCTTACTAAAGTTGATGCTATTTGCTTGTATAACTCGAGCACCGAGCTGATAGCGGTTCAAACGTTCAATCACTGGTGATGATGGTCACCATGACAGCTCGCCGGGATTGGCAACAGGCAGCGCTTCTTTAGAGGATTTACGGCGGTAGTAGCAGCAGTCGCCGATTACATAAATCCTCACATGATATATATACTGAACTGTTAAAATCTTGATTGCCTCTGATGTTGAGCGAAACCCCGATCTCGTTGTGTGACGAATAACTTGGTGATGTCAACTCTACATTTTAGTCGTGATCTCGTGGAGGCGCAAATGCTTAGGCGAATCTCGATCTGACGATCTCCATCATTAGTCATGAAGTCCTCAACTTGCAGCGGGATGCCTGTGCAGATTAGTCGATCTGAGAGAGTCGATACAGCGCACGGCGGTGACAAGACTCAATGGCAGCATTGGTCATGGCCAAATCTCCATCTGATGAATCGACGCACGATGGATTGGAATTTGGAAACCAAGCGTCAGGCCTCTCGGTTGCTAACAAGGGCTAGACGTGTCATGTGCCCACAGATGAGGATGTACGCTCGGCTCAATGGAGTGCATGGCTTGTTCGTGCATGCATATACCCATATGCCTGGCTTTTGCTTGCTTGGATGTGGATCGAACGTGGTTGCAGGATGTGCATCCCATGCACAGCACACGGCCATACACAGCAGGGACGCGTAGGCGACGGCCTCCTCCACAGCGGGGACACGTAGTCGATGTCAACCTCCTCCGGCGCCGCAGAATCGAGTCAACCTCCTGATGGCCTCTCTATGATGGCTACCTCCTGGTCGTGTGCAGTCCTCTAGCCGGCAGCGTATACGTGATCTAGCGAGGTGGCGGCTTGCACTAGGGTTAGGATTGGAGAGGGCGCTGGCACCTGGGCTCAAGTTTTATAGGGCAAGTTTCATCGGTGGCCATATCAAATCCGTGACGAACGTATTTGGCGATTCGGTCGGCAGCGTTGCACACATCAACGGCAGCCCAGCAAGCCTGTCGTGCGGCCTCTTCGGTGGTGGAGACGGAGTTGCAAGCTTGGCTGTGGTGGTCTCCGAGTAGTATTGTACTGCCTATCAGACTTGAGCACGTGTACCGGCCACGAATCCTTTCCGCATATGGCTCTGGTACTGTTGAGAATCGGATTGAAGCTGCTTTGGTCTGCTGCCCATGGGGTAGGTACATATTTATAGGAAGGAAAACTCTCCATCTTTACATCAACTAGTAATATGGTACTAATCGATGTTGCACCCTCCACCTTTACTAATAGACCTAATTAATTATCAAAGCCCATTAATAAATAAAGACATGGGCCTTTGGGCAAGAGGAAATCTGAGATATTTTTTATTTTCGGAATTAATTAATTTTATGGATAAAATAATTCTAGAAAAGTCCAGAATTAAATTTTAAGCCACGAAAAATACTCCGAAGGCTCTAAAAATTCTGGAAAAATTCTCAGAGATATTTTAGAATGAGACGAACCCAAATAAAGTATTTGGAGCTCATGAAAAGGTTGATGAAGAGATCAAGAAAAAAGATTAAGCTCACAAAAATTGAAATTTTAAATCCAGAAAATACCAAAAAGTTTTCTGATGAGAAGTAAACGTCGTCCTATGGTATTTTGAAAATAATAGCACTCACCAACACCAAAGACAAGCATCACACAAGCACCACATTATCAAATTAATATGAAAAAGTTTAAAACCAAAAATTTCTATATTTAAATTAGCAGCAACTTAACTTATCTAATAAATTTATTCAGATATTGAAATTATTTATTTTATTTAGTATTTTTCATGCACAATCCAAAATAGGAAATTTTGGGTGTGACAAATCTACCCCACTTAACAAGAATCTCGTCCCGAGATTCGGAGAGACTAGCAAGAAAGATAAAGTTGATTTTGCAAATCTTCACGCTTCTCTGATCAACTCTTATCCAATGATGATGTCACAAACTCAAAACCAACTTTGTAAATGTCTCTTTTAGACCCTTACGATTCTTGTAGATGTTCTAACAGGTTACCAACCCTAAAAAAATACCTGCGCTCGATAGTGACTTTACAACCATGTAGCTAGCTGATGCTTCCAGGTGGCGAAATAGAACATATAAACCTCCATCTTGTATCGTCTTTTAGTTCGACAAACCCTCTTAAGAAGAGATCAACTAGAGTACACCAAAGGATAGCTTGCATTTGTTTCTGAGTGATAACTACTATCGTGTCCTTCTATCATGTCAAAGAGACTCATGAGTATATGCAAGAACAAGTAACCTGCACTTCCTCGCGAGCAGAAAAATAGCAGTGCAGAAATACAGTTATATCTCGAGTTCCACGAATCTAATGATATTGTAGCTTATACCGTTGGAAAGCTTATCAAATTTACTACAACTTCCTTATAGAATTCTTCTCCAGATTCTGCAGTTAAGGTAGTCGAAAACTGTGCACAACAGAACTATTCCAGATTGCTGACAGCACAGATGCGTCGCCTTGTGATTTTCATAAATCCCAAACCATAATATCAGGGTGGTTCTTACGGTCAGAGAAAGATATTAAAGTCTACTATTGTCCAGAATTTATCCATGATTTTTGGGCATCCAAAAATAGAGATATAAGCTAAGGAAGACAGACTGCTATAAAAAAACAGAATAAGGTAGAAACGAGATTCAAAGACACTAGAGAGATAGATAACACTAATCTTCAAGTCTTCATGCTTCTTTGCTTTGTGTTGATGAGATATAAGACATGAATCAAGGATAGCCAAAAGATGACAAGAAAGATAAGGTTTGATCTTGAGTTCTTTGTACCTCCTCATGCCTCGTCGCTTGAGATATTCAGGACTTGCTGTTGTTGATAGCAGATGCTACCCCACTTAACAAAGATCTTGTTTCACCTGACGATGTCATTGAAGGCAACACTTTCTCTAAAGCTTGCTGCTAATGATAAGTCCTTCATGTGTTGATCATCCATTAAGATGAGATTAATAAGGTAGCATGACAACCAAGGGTAGACAGGAACGGTGTAAGAGAAAATGGCATGAATTAGGATCGATTGAAAGATAAGTAAGATACAAGATGTCACTACCCCACTTAACATAGATCGAGCTACTTCTCAAGACTTATACCTTCCGGGCCTACCTTTGAAACACGAGAACAAGAACAACACACAAGCAACACATCAAGCAAAACAAGCACACATCACATCATCGGTACTACACGTGCTTCTTCAATAATGGTGGTCATCCTATTGGCACATTGGAGATGATGAAAGGCCATCGAACTTTTGAACAAGGTAAGATCAGAAAACTTTTAGAAAAACAATATAAAACAAAATCCAAGGAAGTAAGAAATAATAGCTCAAAGGAAGCTATCAAGGAGAGGATACAACAGGACAAGGAAGAGGAAATAGTCAAAATCAATGAGTCAAGGGATGACAAAACAGTTTTATCGTAAAATAAGTTTTAGAATACGTCCAGTGCTACTTGGCATACGTCCTACAGTCAACACCGCTCTGATACCACTCTGTCACACCCGGTTTTCTAAAGAACAAAACCAGGCTAATCATATGTGTGCCCAGGAAGTCCACACATATGCCAGAATGAAAAAGTATCAGAAACAATGTTATTATATATCGTATACATAGCTATATTAACACTTACATCAGAGTATCGCGGAACGGTGACTAAACTTCGGGCTCCATTCTTCTCAGGGACGGCTGACTGGGGGTAACATATGCCTAGCACTTCTACTAGTCTTCTGGAAACTCCACTACACCTTTGTCCTTTTTCCGAGTAGCATCTTATTACACACTGGAGTGTTGGGGAAATAGCAAGAGTGAGTCCATGTCAAACTCAACAAGTATAACACAGGGTTCATGAGGCTCAAAAAGGCTAGACACTGTTTAACTGCGTTTAGCTTTTAATCATCATATAATTAGCAATTGAGTAGCATCAAGGTAATCCAAATCCCATTAATGAATCAATGATCAATTGTAATAAGGATAATGAATAGCATTAACATGAGCATAATAATAATCAACAATAATTAAGCATGATATAACAATGGTGATCAATTATTCTGTAAGAATCTCCAAGGCCGCTCGTATCCGTGAGCACGGCTAGTATACCAGTTTTTAACTCTGCGCAGAGGTGTACACTTTCACTGTGAGTCATGATTTCCAAATGCATGGGTTTGCAAGGCCCAAAACATCAGAGACCATATAAAGTCATTCAAAAGTTCGTCTAACAAGTTAGGGCCATTAGATTCACTCGGCAGGCAGATGTAGAACCCCCCTTCCCTGTGGCACAACAACCGCAGCCTATACACACTAGGCCAGGGGCTCGCACTACACCCAACGTGGCAAGCCATTCTTACGCCATTTAAGGTAACCTCTAACAAGCTAGAAAAAGGTCTCTTGAACAACTAGAGTCAGAGCCATATAGCCCTCACAGTTGTACTGTATGTCCCGGTTATCACTTACAGGTAAGTCCTTACGGAGAGTAACTAAAGCATCAAAATAACCCACATGCTCTAGCCCCCTTTCAACAGAAATAACATCATCTTAATTGGTTGATTGCATAATCCATTAGTCAAATTACAAGATCATTATTCATAATTAAGCGCTAGCAGTAGCTACCCAAATGCATAACCCATAGGTGACAAGGAAACAAGATATCAATAGCTAAGTTATAATCTCTATGGTTGTCAAGGAAGACACATGCATATGTATGATAATTTCAGTGAAGAGGACAACAAAGATGGTCCCATGTTATACTTGCCTTGATCAAAGCTTTCCAAGTGATACTGCTGACTTGGCTCAAAGTAATACTCCGAATCGTCCAGATACTGCTCACCTTCTATACTCGATCATCAATCAACAACACACATGCATCCAATCAAACAAACACGAAGCAAACAAGAGATACAATTAGAACAGTACACCAACAATAACAAAACAGTAATAAAAGTTTATAAAACTCTTCTACACGTTTCTACGATCACACAGACGCAAAGATCACCAAATTCGGAGTTAAAACGTGAAAGTTATGAATTTTCTAAGATTTCCTATAGATAAATAAATACTTAATTATAAACTCGAAAAATAAATTATCAAAACTAACTGTACAACTACACTAACATGTAGAGCTCGCAAATATGAACCTAACGCAACTTGAACGGATCAAATCGGATTTCAAACGAATAAATGATCGAGGATTAAAGTTGTATAACTATGAAGAACACATACGTACTGTAATGTGAAATTGTTGTCCTTTGGCCACTCGCTTACTAAAGTTGATGCTATTTGCTTGTATAACTCGAGCACCGAGCTGATAGCGGTTCAAACGTTCAATCACTGGTGATGATGGTCACCATGATAGCTCGCCGGGATTGGCAACAGGCAGCGCTTCTTTGGAGGATTTACAACGGTAGTAGTAGCAGTCGCCGATTACATAAATCCTCACATGATATATATACTGAACTATTAAAATCTTGATTGCCTCCGATGTTGAGCGAAACCCCGATCTCGTTGTGTGACGAATAACTTGGTGATGTCAACTCTACATTTTAGTCGTGATCTCGTGGAGGCGCAAATGCTTAGGCGAATCTCGATCTGACGATCTCCATCATTAGTCATGAAGTCCTCAACTTGCAGCGGGATGCCTGTGCAGATTAGTCGATCTGAGAGAGTCGATACAGCGCACGGCGGTGACAAGACTCAATGGCAGCATTGGTCATGGCCAAATCTCCATCTGATGAATCGACGCACGATGGATTGGAATTTGGAAACCAAGCGTCAGGCCTCTCGGTTGCTAACAAGGGCTGGACGTGTCATGTGCCCACAGATGAGGATGTACGCTCGGCTCAATGGAGTGCATGGCTTGTTCGTGCATGCATATACCCATATGCCTGGCTTTTGCTTGCTTGGATGTGGATCGAACGTGGTTGCAGGATGTGCATCCCATGCACAGCACATGGCCATACACAGCAGGGACGCGTAGGCGACGACCTCCTCCACAGCGGGGACACGTAGTCGATGTCAACCTCCTCCGGCGCCGCAGAATCGAGTCAACCTCCTGATGGCCTCTCTATGATGGCTACCTCCTGGTCGTGTGCAGTCCTCTAGCCGGCAGCGTATACGTGATCTAGCGAGGTGGCGACTTGCACTAGGGTTAGGATTGGAGAGGGCGCTGGCACCTGGGCTCAAGTTTTATAGGGCAAGTTTCATCGGTGGCCATATCAAATCCGTGACGAACGTATTTGGCGATTCGGTCGGCAGCGTTGCACACATCAACGGCAGCCCAGCAAGCCTGTCGTGCGGCCTCTTTGGTGGTGGAGACGGAGTTGCAAGCTTGGCTGTGGTGGTCTCCGAGTAGTATTGTACTGCCTATCAGACTTGAGCACGTGTACCGGCCACGAATCCTTTCTGCATATGGCTATGGTACTGTTGAGAATCGGATTGAAGCTGCTTTGGTCTGCTGCCCATGGGGTAGGTACATATTTATAGGAAGGAAAACTCTCCATCTTTACATCAACTAGTAATATGGTACTAATCGATGTTGCACCCTCCACCTTTACTAATAGGCCTAATTAATTATCAAAGCCCATTAGTAAATAAAGACATGGGCCTTTGGGCAAGAGAAAATCTGAGATATTTTTTTATTTTCGGAATTAATTAATTTTATGGATAAAATAATTCTAGAAAAGTCCAGAATTAAATTTTAAGCCACGAAAAATACTCCGAAGGCTCTAAAAATTCTGGGAAAATTCTCAGAGATATTTTAGAATGAGACGAACCCAAATAAAGTATTTGGAGCTCATGAAAAGGTTGATGAAGAGATCAAGGAAAAAGATTAAACTCACAGAAATTGAAATTTTAAATCCAGAAAATACCAAAAAGTTTTCCGATGAGAAGTAAACGTCGTCCTATGGTATTTTGAAAATAATAGCACTCACCAACACCAAAGACAAACATCACACAAGCACCACATTATCAAATTAATATGAAAAAGTTTAAAACCAAAATTTTCTATATTTAAATTAGCAGCAACTTAACTTATCTAATAAATTTATTCAGATATTGAAATTATTTATTTTATTTAGTATTTTTCATGCACAACCCAAAATAGGAAATTTTGGGTGTGACAAATCTCTAATTTCGGAGGGCAAAACAGTCAATTAGCAGTGGGAGTTACGTCGCTATCTACAGTCCTCATCTGCGTTCTCGAGCGGCATCATTACGATTGACAATTTACGACCTTACCCACCAGCTTCCAATTGCGCAAAATCAAAGCACGAGTGCATGAACATGATTTCTTATGAAACGTTTTTTTTTGCGGGGTAATTTCTTATGAAACGTTTTTCTTTATTACAGTTCTATACTCTCTATTTTTTCCTTTGCGATGAAATTGTTATATATACATGATTTAATTTAATAGTTTATTTGTGGTGAGTTTTTTTTTTTTTCATTTTCCAAACACAAGATGTCCATTAGACACTAGGCACAGTTGGCAAGAGTCACTAAGCAAAAGAATATGAAACGTGTCGTCTTGTGATACCTCATAAGGCATCTCTGGATATATATATATATATATATATATATATATATATATATATATATATATATATATATATATATATATATATATATATATATATATATAATCTGGTCAGTTTGACCAGTCCGGCTGCTAACACTTGGATGCTAGTAATGATGTCAAACTAAGCTATTATTTTTCAAGTTGTTTTTGATATGCATGTGACGAAGGTAGAGCCAACTTCTACGTAGTACTATTAGAGTATGTTTGGATCGGACACCTGATTGTAATCACCTGTCTCGTGCGTAACCGATTGACACGGTATTTGATATTGGTTTTCAGAATAACGATGCTAACTACTCCGTAGTACTCTCTTCATCTATACAAAATAATGCAACTAAAGGGTTTGTACCAATCAAACTAAGTTTATAACGAATAGTATTAATATTTTTATTTTTAACAAAGTTTATGGTAAAAATATATTTCATAATTAATTCAATATACTTATTCTGTAGCATGAATGCTATAAAAATTTAGTCAAAATTGAAATTGTTCGACTTCTAAAAAGCAAGAATTATATATTTTTATATGGACCAAGGGAGTAATGTCATCGATCACTAGATAATTGTCTGTGCGTTATAATGGGAGCAACAAAAATTGCACGAGATATTTTGCATGTAGCCAGGTCAAAATCAAGACCATGATAATTCAGTTTTGCCAACGTCTGATGGTCTTTGTGCTTTGTCCTGGATTTGACAATGGCTACACATGACGATAGGCTATTGCAATTAGCCAACTCACTATGGATGTCGACGCTTGTAGTCCGTGCATCAAGTGTTGTATTTCTTATCTGCTCCATGGCATTCTCATGTCCTATGATCACACCTGTTGTAAACGCCCAATATATTTTTTTCCCAGTATCATATGCATGCAAGCATGATTGTGATTTGCACGCTTGATTTCCTTCCTGTTTGGCAAAGAAGATATTGCCACAAAGTCCGCAATCCCGTCTGGACGTTGTGATCACCCTATTGCCCAACGTGAGGCTAAGCGCCGTACATAGAAAGGATTGGCAGGATTAAGAAAGGGAAGAAATCAGCAAGGAGAGAAATTAAAATATATAGACTCACGTAAACACAGGGAGCCAAGAAGGAAGGAAAGAATCAGATAGGCGCCATGATCGACATGATAGGAAGGGGAGGCGCGGGAAGACGTGGGTACGCAGCTGTTTCCGATTTTCGTCTAATTTTCTCTGTTTTTTCATTGGGTGATTTCCAATTTCTTATATATACCTAGAAAACATTTCGAAGGATTGTGGAAGGAGCTGAGATAAAACCATTAAGTCCGTGTTTGGTTCGGCTCTTAGATGCTTCGACTCCTTCACACAACTACTGTACATCATCGTAGATCTCTAGAGTTGCAAAAGAAAAGCCTGCTCCGGCTCTAGCACAAATGGACGGGAACCAGGAGTAGCTGGAGACGTGTTTTTGTGCTCGGCCGGCTCCGCCACATGACCCCTACAGCCGTGGAGCCTGGAGTTGCACCAAATGCGCCCTAAATTAAGCCGGAGTGACAAGTGGACGCAACCGAGATAAAACTGCTAAATTTGATGCTTTTTAGTTGCATAAAATTGCCTGGCACGTCTCTTTTCGCTTCCTCGGTCTCCACTCGTGTGACTTTTTTTAAGTCATAGGCATCTAAATCAAACTATTTCACTGTGACAGATAATCATTTTCAACTGATTACATTGCTATTACTATCCCAAGAGTTGAACCAAAAGCACCTTAGATGCAAAACAAATCACTATATACATGGAAGTATTAATGAATTTGGTCTAATCCGTTATAAAAAAAAGAATTGATCTGATATCTATTTTGCTATTCCAATTGATATATCTCTATTATATATCTACAGTATTATATATATGGTAATAATAAATAATACTCCCTCTGTTTTAAATTATAAGTCGCTTTGATTTTTTTGGTTCATCTATTTTGCTATATGCATAGGAAAATAAATATACCAAAAAGTTTAAGCGAGGGAGGGAGTAATATCCATCCCGAGGCACCGTTTAGATGCAAAAAATTTTACCAAAATTTTCAGATTTCCCGTCACATCGAATCTTTGAACGCATGCATGAAGCATTAAATATAGATAAAAAATAAAACTAATTACACAGTTTAGACGAAATGGACGAGACAAATCTTTTAAGCCTAATTAAACTATGATTGGACAATATTTGCCAAATAACAACGAAACTGCTACAGTAGCGTTTCGTCAAAATTTTTTTTGCCAACTAAACCGCTTCCGAGAATCCACCGGCGATTACGGTTTTCGTACGGGTGCCCAGGGTATCCCACCAGTGAGGGGCGATACGGTCATTTCCCACTAGTCCCCTTCCTTCTACTGCTCCCTTTTCCCACTCGTCACACTCACCGCCGTCGCAGCAAATCTTCCAATCTGACGGCGCCGTGCTCTTAAATCCCGTGAAAGGCCTCGCCGCGCAGACAAAAATCCCCAAATCCCCTCGTGAGCCCTGCAATTTTTAGCCTCCCGAGCCCTGCGATTGGAGCCGGCGGTGGCGGCGCCAGCGGCCGCGGTCGGATCGTCGCATGGCGGAGATTCGCAAGCACGCCATGTCCAACCAGCCCCCAGGTACGTGCGGGTCCGCCTCTCGGTTTCCGCCACCGCTGGGTTGATCTCTATGCCTCCGTCGAGGTTTTCTCCTCGGAATTTAGGGATTTTTCCCGTTTGTCTAGGGCTGAGCTGCCGCGTCGTGTTTATGTCCGTTTAGGGTTTTGTGGGCTGCGTGTTCCGGTGATTTTAGGGCTTCGTGTTTTGCTTAGAACAACTCCTCAGGGTTAGAACTATTGTGGATAATTTTGTTTTTGGATTGAGAGCTTGTTTTCAACTTTCGGGAGGCTCGTAGTTGTCTTAGGAGGTATCACGGAGTTTAATTTCTCGAAACGAAAGGGAAATGGGTGAACATAGAAGGAAAATTAGTGCACGTGCTAGTGTTGAAACCGTAGCACAAGTGATTGCTGGTGTTGTTGGCTAATGACTGATTAATGTCGCTGTTAATCTGCAGATATTCCACAGATACTACTGGAAGCTCAAACTAGGTGGCTGCGGCCCACCGAAATCTGCCAAATATTGTCAAACTACAAGAAGTTTTCCATTGCGCCTGAGCCGCCAAACAGACCTCAAAGTAATGCTTCTTACTCGAATTATTCCCCCCCAGAACATGTCATCATGCAGTGCTAGCCAGTTAGTCCTTTTTGGTATGTGGATGCTGTAGACTTGTGCTCTGGTGGCATTGGCATATAGGATGCTAGTGTAGTGGATGCATTCTGAGAGTTTTTATGCTGTAGGAAGATATATTCTTCTGTTTTCTATGGAACATGAGGACTCCAGTTTTACTAATTTCCTTTTTTGTTTTGTTGGATGCCATAGATTCGTGCTTAGGTGCCATATACTTAATCATGCAAATGGCATCATGGATACATTCTGATGATCTTTTATATTAAAACATATATTTCATATAATGTATTAACTTCTCAAGCATCAACCATGCTAATTTGTCATTGAACTTTTAGAAGATTAGGGCAGACCCAGTGCCAGAGGCTCCCACACGAGTGGGGTCTGGGGAAGGGAATAACCGAAGCAAAGTCTTACCCCCGCAGAAATTCTGCAGAGAGACGGCTTCGAACCCAGGACCTGGTGACTCGGCGAGCTAGCACTCACCAACTGCACCAGGCCTGCCCTTCTGAACTTTTAGAAGATTAGGGACCATTAATTCTTTTGTCACCAATCATTTGTTAATGACATCAGACACCATTACCTTCCAATAGGATCAGATCGTAGTTGGCGAGTTTGTTTATGTTGTCATCTGATCGCACTTTGCAATGAGCTTTCATTCTTTTTGGGTGTTGACTGATGTACTAATACGTCTGTTCCTTGCTTGAAAAATTCTCAGGTGGTTCACTGTTTCTGTTTGATCGGAAAATATTGAGATACTTTAGGAAGGATGGACACAACTGGAGAAAGAAAAAGGATGGAAAAACAGTTAAAGAAGCTCATGAGAAGCTTAAAGTTAGTGCATACAGAGCTCCTTTTCTTATTAAAATTTGAAGAAATTAAATACATGGTGGCTACTGCTGTGGTTTTTGAAATGCTCCGAATTAGTGTCATTATTTTCTGGGCGTAGATTGTTTTAGATACTGCATGATATTATTATTTTGAAGTAAGGAAAATCTAGGCAATTTTTTTTCATACATCCAATGTAGATGCAAGTGGTCAAAAGTTCAGAAGTTATAAGTTCTGTTTTCCTTGATGACATTCTTCTGTGACCGGAGGTGGAGGAAGTGGTTGAGATTTTCATTTCATTAACTTATAAGCTAGTGAACATTGAGTCAGTTCATGGGGTCACTGATATTTCTTTTATGATGCCAGTAAAAAAAATGTTTACTTCCTCCGATCGGAAATATACAATTTACATAAATTAGCAATATAAGATTTACATTGCTGCTAGTCATTATGAAACAATTAATATATATTAATAAAAAGGATGACGGGAATTGCATGGCGCTGCCAAATGAATGCTATTTTTTTTCTTGTATCTGGCTATCCATTGCTATTGATTGTGGTTCTGCCACTCGATTACTCAAGCTGAAACCTTGTCGTTTTAGGTTGGCAGTGTTGATGTACTACATTGCTATTATGCCCATGGTGAGGAGAATGAGAACTTCCAAAGACGAACATATTGGCTGCTTGAAGAGTAAGTCTAGATACAGTGTTGTAGCTTAACTGACTATATAACATAAATAAACTTTTAAAGTCTATTCATACAGCAGGCTGATTGCTGTGATGATCCCATAATAAAATTGAAATGATAATGATTATTATCCTGTTTTTCAGGGGTTTCATGAATATTGTTCTTGTTCACTACCTTGAAATCAAGGTATGTTTGCTTTCACATGATGAATTTGTATCTCTCTATTTCCTTTGAAGTTTTTTAAGTGCCAGTTGAAAAGCTCATATTCGTTCACCATCAATGCCAACATTGCTGGCATCTGCGTCTACTCGTACACTTATGATAGCCACATGACCTCCTGATGGAAAAAGGAGATAACAATTGATGGGATAAAAAGTGACTTCCAATTGTGACAAATAATCTAGACCAGTGCATGAATATTTGCAAACTGAAAGCTCACTGCCCACTCTGCAGTACCCTGCTCTCCAGATCACTTGCTAACTACAAAATAAATTATTTCTGGCATTGAAAGACATTCTGTTAGGGTGCAAGAATGTTCTGAATTCAGTTTTTGCTCTGATCCAAGCCTTATTTAAGAATATTTTATTTTCATATCTGATTGTCTTTTTTTTTTGCAGGGTGTCAAACAAAGTTTCAATCGTGCTAAAGAAGCTGAAGAGAATGCAGGATTATCTAATGCTGATAGTCCTGCATGTTCTAACTCTTTCGCTAGTCAGAGCCAGGTAGCCTCCCAATCTATGGATGCTGAAAGCCCAATTAGTGGACAGATTTCGGAATATGAAGATGCTGAAACAGGTCTTGCTGTTTCTCTATCTTCGTTCTGCATCATCTGTACTAAGTATACATTAAACGCTGCATGATAAACAATAACTGTTTAGTGTCTCTAATGCAAAATTTGCTGCAACAGATAATTCTCGAGCAAGCTCCAGATACCACCCTTTCACTGAGATGCAGCAGCCTGTGGATGGTATCATGATGGGTAACTTATTTGGTGCTTCATCTCCAACTGTTTCTGTAAATAATCGAGGCAAGCTTTTTACCCCACCATCAAATGTTATATATAAATGTTGGCTTTTAGCTCATGTTTGATTTTCTACAGCTGCAGGTTATCTTGGTGAAATGCAACCTACGGGAGCTAACTTAACCAATCATTTTGCCACTCGCAATGACATAGCTAGTGTGTTCAATGAAACTAGCTCTGAGTTAGGAGGTGGTCCCAAAACTTCAATTGATTCAGTGCTGTTGGGTGAACCATTTCCAGAATATCCAGGCGGCTTCATGGAGTCAACACTCTATTCTTCTGTTGCAACATTGGGTAACAGTCTGGAGGATGGTTTGCAGACATTTATGTCTGAGGCGCTCTACACCAACAATCTCACGCAAAAGGAAGTTGATGCACTTAGTGCAGCAGGCATAACGTCCTCAAAGGTGATTTGCTATTTTCTCGTCTTCCTCAATGTCTCTAAAAGCATTATAGTTTCTGCTGCTGGTGGGTAACTTCTCTGCAAATATTCGTTTCTGTGACAGTCAGTTGTCAAGTCCACCTGCAGAGGTGTGAGTCCCTTAGCTCTGGAATATCATAGCAGTGCACTATTGAAAGCTATAAGCACCTCCAGTTTGGATGCCACATAGAACATGACCCAGGAGAACTATTTACTAGTACCTTGGGTTGCCATCCTTTTTTTTCATTAAAAACACTAGGTGCTTCAACTTTTCATTGTTCAGTGACCACTGTTGGCTTATTATGTCAAATTACTCAGTAGAAAGGACTAACTTCAGCAGTGCACTTATATTCTAGATTCCTAGCTTTCTAAAATTGTCTTGAATAGTTCAATATATCTGTGTTGCAATTTACTGTAGTATCTTAAGAATGATGCCGTAGGGCATGGGAAGTTTACCTATTTCCATGGACTGGTATGATGTAACCCTCTATTTTCAGGCAGAGAATGATGGTTATTCAGATCAAAGTGTCAGGTATCCACTTTTAAAGCAGTCATCAACAGATCTCTTTAAGATGGAGCCAGATGGTTTGAAGAAATTCGACAGCTTTTCAAGGTGGATGAACAATGAGCTTCCAGAGGTTGCTGATTTGGATATCAAGTCCAGTTCTGATGCTTTCTGGAGTACTACGGAAACTGTGAATGTTGCTGATGGATCTAGTATACCTATTAATGAGCAGTTGGATGCATTTGTAGTCAGCCCCTCACTTTCCCAAGACCAGCTCTTCAGTATTATTGATGTATCTCCAAGCTGGGCATACAATGGCACAAAAACCAAGGTTTGTTCCATCTTCCATATGTTTGTGGGCCCTAATATATATGAATATGAGGGCATGAGGCGTCCAAAGCTTACTGCACTATTAATTAGCATTGATTTTTTTTCCTTCTTACACAATGCAGGTCTTAATTACTGGTACATTTTTGGCAAAAAAAGAAGATGTGGAAAATTGCAGGTGGTCTTGTATGTTTGGAGACGCTGAAGTCTCTGCTGATGTTTTAGTGGATGGCTCCTTGCGTTGCTATACACCAGTACATTGCTCTGGACGAGTTCCATTTTATGTGACATGTTCAAATAGAGTAGCTTGTAG
Source organism: Saccharum hybrid cultivar R570 (assembly GCA_038087645.1). NCBI lineage: Eukaryota > Viridiplantae > Streptophyta > Magnoliopsida > Poales > Poaceae > Saccharum > Saccharum hybrid cultivar. The sequence goes on along the minus strand of JAQSUU010000312.1, from coordinate 20,159,635 downwards.
TGAAGTGCGAGAATTTGAGTTCTGCGATTCTGAGACCCATTATATGGATACTTCAGATCAGCATACTACCGGCATAAATGAAATGCATTTACATATCCGCCTTGATAAGTTACTTTCCCTGGAACAAGAAGACTATGAAAAGTATGTCTTGAGTAATGGAAATAAGTCTGAGTTGATTGACACTATCAATACATTGATGCTTGACGATAATTTGTCCAATCTGGCATTGCCATCTGATGAGAAGGAGTTGTCCACTGTACGGGATCAGAATGTTGAGAAACAGGTGAAAGAAAAGCTGTATTATTGGCTTATCCATAAGATACATGATGATGGAAAAGGTCCAAATGTCCTAGGCAAGGAAGGACAAGGTGCCATTCATTTAGTAGCTGCACTTGGCTATGATTGGGCTATCAAACCAATAGTTGCTGCAGGAGTAAATATAAACTTCAGGGATATTCGTGGATGGACTGCACTTCACTGGGCTGCATCTTGTGGAAGGTATTTCTAAAATAATTTTCCTCATGATTTTTTTTATCTGCCCTTCCATGCTTGACTTTATGGTATTTCTGTAATTTTAGGGAGCGGACAGTAGGTGCCCTGATAGCAAACGGAGCTGCACCTGGTCCTTTAACAGATCCAACACAGCAGTATCCATCTGGAAGAACTCCTGCTGATTTAGCATCAGAAAATGGTCACAAAGGCATTGCTGGTTTTCTCGCAGAGTCTGCTTTGACAAGTCACCTCTCAGCTCTTACACTAAAAGAGTCGCAGGGTGGCAATGTGGAAGAAATATGTGGATTAACAGCAACAGAATCTGAAGATTTTGCAGAACCAAGTTCTTCTCAGCTTGCTTGTGTTAATTCTCAGGAAGAGTCCTTAAAAGATTCACTTGGTGCGGTTCGTAAATCAACTCAAGCTGCAGCCAGAATATTCCAAGCTTTTAGGGTGGAATCATTTCACAGAAAGAAGGTTATTGAATATGGAGATGATGACTGTGGATTGTCTGATGAACGCACACTTTCACTTGTTTCCCTTAGAAATCCGAAACCTGGACATGGTGATTTGCATTCTGCTGCTGTTCGTATCCAAAACAAGTTTAGAGGATGGAAAGGAAGAAAAGAGTTTATGATTATCCGGCAAAAAATTGTGAAGATACAGGTAATTTCTATTTGCTAGTTTAATTTTTTGGGTCTGAAATCTCATATAACCTTATGAAAGTTAGGTTATATTGGTACTCTGTTTACCATTTTTGAAATAGTTAATTTGAGAAATCACTGTTTTTAGTCATTTACATCAAACTAATGGCCTACTCCTGTTGCAGTGGCGGGCCCATTTGTATTCAAAGGTATTCAGTTGAATACCCAAAATTTGTGCCAAAAAAGTTCGTATATACAGTATGTACATCTATCTGTATATTAGAAAAAGAAAAATATAGAAGCAAGAAACTATCGTATCAAATTCTGGCTACTCCTGCTACTCTCCCTCCCAACCGATGGCCCAATAAGGCCCAGCAACACCGAACAGGCGCACCGCATCGGCATCGGCAAGACGGCACCTCGCGCTCAGGCGCTGCTGCAGCGGTTGGCAAGGGTGCGTCGGCGCGCAACAGCGTCGCGGTGGATGGCGGACCGATGTGCGCATGAGCGCCACGGGCACAGGACGCACAGCCGCACAGGAAGTCTGACACTGGGAGCCACACAGCTGCACGGCATCGGCAAATACTAGTTGTAGGTTGCTACCTCCTTCACAAAATTTTGAATACCCAAGGTCAAAATCCTGCGCCCGCCACTGTCCTGTTGGATTTTTTTTTCTCGTTATGGAAATCTTTCCAAGTTCCACTTCCATGGTGAAGCAAGGTTTTTCACCCACTGGTAATTATAATTTTGTATTTGATGAAACAGCAGCCCAAAGTCAAGTTTGTGGTCGTAGTAGTTATTTGAGGCACGCTTTTGGATATTGGGCTTATCTCTTCCCTGTGAAGTTCTTGATGTTTCAGTTTCAGACGTTACATTTATTTGATGATGATTTAGAACCATCACATTAAATTAGGCTGTCAAGTACAGCTGTAGCTGCAAAATTCCCATCCCCTGTTTCTTCCCAGTATCTAAGAATACTCTCTTGTTTGTTAGGCCCATGTACGTGGACATCAGGTGAGGAAAAACTATCGGAAGGTAGTCTGGTCTGTTGGCATCGTGGAGAAAGTCATACTGAGGTGGAGGAGAAAGAGAAGGGGTCTGCGAGGTTTCCAACCTGAGAAGCAACTCGAAGGTTTCCAACCTGAGAAACAACTTGAAGGTCCATCATGGCAGATCCAACCTGCAAAGGCTGAGGCTGAGGATGAATATGATTTTTTGAAGGATGGCAGGAAACAGGCTGAAGGCAGGTTGCAAAGAGCACTGGCTCGTGTGCGTTCGATGAATCAGTATCCTGAAGCAAGAGACCAGTACCGCAGGCTGCAAGCCTGTGTTAACAGCCTACAAGAGTCCCAGGTCCTCCCTTTTCTCTAACATAGTAGTCGCCTGATTTTCTCAAGCCCTCGCTTGAACAAGCTTGAGTAGTGATCAATCTTACTGTCTATGCTGTTGACGTTTGGACAGGCGATGCAGGACAGGATGCTGGCTGATTCAGCTGGCACCGATGGGGGTGATTTCATGGCTGAATTGGAGGAGCTATGCCGGGATGATGGCGATGCCTCGATGTCGACTATTTCGTGACATGGAGCTTACTAGATCAGTTAGGCAGTGACCTGTTCTTTACCAGACTAGATGTAAATTCTTGTTACTAAATGGTCTCTACTCACCGTTGAACACCATATGATAATGATATAACTAATACATGGACTTCTATAGTTCGATTTACCTGCTTGTTGCTCCGGCCACCGTCTTGTTCTTCTGTTGCGTGGTCGTGAATCGGTTGGGTGTTTGCAACCTTGCAGATGATCACCATAACATGCGTGTGACGCGATTACGCGAACCGTTGGGATCATTGCTTTACTTTTGCAACAGATCGTTCTGGCACGAGCCTGAGTTTAAGAAACAGTGTTTTCCTCTCACAACAAATCAGTATAAGCTAAATTTTAGTGAAACGAATAGGGCAGAATGAAATAGGCAAGCTTGTGGGATGCAAGATATTGGTACGATAATGATGATATTGGTATATGATTAGCATAATCTAAGACATTAATATATTTCAAAGAAAATTAAGATTTAATATGATACAAGAGAAATTTTGATTTTTGTCATCCGAAACAATGGGCTTCGTAACAAAAAATGTCAGCCCAAACATGTGCTTCTTTTTTTTGGTTGCCATTTTGTCTCCTTTTTCTTGTTTCTCAAAAAAACCGTATAGACGAAAGTGCCCTTATCAAGTTTTCCACGTACGAGACTCATCTCCCGACGTGGACTACGTCCTTGGACTCGTTTCTTATTTTCAGAAATACAACTAGGCCCTTGTTTAGATTGAAGAAAATTTCAACCCGATGAATAGTACCACTTTCGTCTTATTTGGCAAATATTGTCCAATCATGGACCAACTAGGCTCAAAAGATTCATCTCGTGATTTCCAACTAAACTGTGTAATTAGTTATTTTTTTTACCTACATTTAATACTCCATGCAAGTGGTTAAAAATTGATGTGATGGAGAGAGAGTGAAAAAACTTAGAATTTTGAGGCAAACTAAACAAGGCATAGGATATACGACGGATACAGTACAACGCAGCCTGGCCGGTGAAGTGCTGCAGCCGGATGTGAGTGACGCAAAATGGCCCGAGAGGCGAGAGCCTAGCTCCTAGGACATCCATTGCCGGACGTTCGATCGGGCGCTGTCGTCTGGAAGCTCGCGCGCCCGTCCGCCATGTGGGGTCCACGCCGCTCCGTTTCTGCACATGCGCGCTCACACGGGGCCGCGTTCGCATCTGCGTCCGCTCTCGTTCGTCGCTCCTGCCGCTCGTGCCCCTCTGCTGTAACACGCATGCACGGGGGCTAATAGCTGCAAGGTGGCTGTGGTAGGTGGATCTCACTATAATATTCAAACGCTAGATTTACTATTGCAATATCTAAATGAAATCTTTACAATATAGGTCTTGTTCATCCGGCTTATAATCTATTTTTTTCAGCTTGTTTTTTCAGCCGAAACAGTATTTTTCTCTCACAACAAATCAGCCAACAGTGTTTTTCAGTCGGCTTATCAGCACAGCAGAACGGTGCCATAGTCAATAGATGAAATATTTGGGACATACAATTAAAACACCAAGGTAACACGTGCAACATCCCGATTTACTTTTGAAACATCCAAATACAACACTTGCAATATACAAAAGAAGACAGATGAGAGACATGTGTCTGAAATAATGGTAACAAACGTACAAAAAAAACAGATGAAACATTGGGATAGATGCTTGCAACATACGTATACAATCATTGCAACATATGCAACATCTTAATCTACCTTTGCAACATCCGCATGAAATAATTAAAACGCGCATTTGAAAGAACTGAAACACTTGAAATATAAGCTTGCAACATATTTAAAACAACGTCTAGAGACATTTGAAACATAGCATCGTCACGCGGCCATGACCTATCTGGTGGGTAACTGCGGTGCACAGGCCTCCCATTCCCGCCGATGGCGTGAGGTGGATGGGGGCGTAGGCGCAGGCCTCTCCTGCTACCCCTTCCGTGACGAGCGAGGTGGATCGATGCAACGTTGGATGGTGGCGCTCCTGATCTCGTGCTGGTGCGAGCTATTGCCGCTCCGGTGGAGAAGTCCGTGGCAGGTCCGGCGCGAGCTGTCGTTGCTCTGGTGGAGAAGACGGCCACGGCGGGCAGGAGACACGGCGGAGAGGGGGAAGACGGGCAGCCAGGAGACGCGATGGAGAGGGATCATGGCAGGCGGTTGCGCTCGGCTCGAGCACGGTGGAGATGCTGGCCGTCGAGTCCCTGGCCGCCATGGAGAAAGCCGGGGTGGCACAACGAAGCAAGATCGCAGCGCCACGCGTCTGCTCGAGCTACGGTGATATTTTTCTAGAAAATGAAGACATCATGCTACGGTTAAGGACTCGTGTACGAGAGGCTATGATTATTGAGCCATTAGGTTGATGTTGCGGCCCGTGAACTAGAGCGGGAACGTCCTCGCCTTAGCATTTCTGAATCCATTTTCGTTGCCGGCGAGGCTGGCTCGGGTGGTGGCGCGTGCTTGCTGCTAACCTCTATATTTTCTACGTTTTTTTAGAACACTCTATTTTCTACGTGGGCTGTTTGAGTTTTGAGTGTGTCCAAACAGCATCTCGTATGGGCCTGTCTCTATCGAACGACGGGCAACCAAACGTCCACTCGTCCAGCGTTTGCATGAACGAGTGGGCCAGGCTCAGGCTATCCATACTCATGGACCTCTATATTCATCCTCTATACGTCATAGTCAGCAAAATTCTCTCCTCTATACTCAATTCTCCCGCACCCATCCATCCTCTATATCATCCTCTATCCACTCTATCCACTGTGGGACCCACTTATCACTTTATCTAAATATATCCATGTGTGATCTAGTTTTGAAGGATTTATTGAGACAAAATTAATGGTGCAATCGAAATTTAATTTGGATTTTTGGTTTGTGAGTTATATCATTTTTCCTTTGTTTAGCTAGTTGAAAGCCCAAGTTTGGTTTTGGTAATTAATGACACCAAGTTGCTAATGTCATGTGTTAAGTGTTTTGAGTTAGGCATAAGCAACACATGTGATGAAGATGTATGTGGTAAGAAGTGGTGGCCACAAGATCACAAAGAGATGGTGCATGGACATGAAATGATGATCATGGTGGAGATGCACATAATATGATGGACATGATGATCAAGTGGAAGAGAAAGATCTAAGAGCGCAAGGCAAAGGTATAACCATAGGGTTTTTCTTTTGCCGGTCTAAGATGAGTAGAGAAGTGATTGACCGGGTTTAGGATACATAGCCGACTATCAAGAGGAGCAATCACGGTTAGCTCGGGAATCAAGTGCCACTAGATTAATGTCTTGAGCATATGAATTAGGATCTAGTAAAGAGCTAACATAACGTCTTAGAAAATGACTGTGAAATGTTAACACACATGCATATGGTGGTGTACACTTAGTGGTGTGAGCACTTTTGCGAAGGCGGTAGAGTTTAAGCGGTAGAGAGGGGTTTGTGTTTCTCTCTCCCTCCCACCGAGCTTGCGAGGCAGGATTTGGCGCTTTTTGGGAAAATGAAATGCATATTTTCTAGTGCGCCGGAAGTCGGAAAAGAAACAGAGGCGAACGGAGGTCACAGAGGTGACCGGACGCTGGACTGGACGCGGTCTCTGTATGACCGGACGCGTCCGGTCAGCGTTCAGCGTCTGCGCATATTTCAGTTTGATGATCGGACGCGCAGCGCGTCCGGTCACTGTCGACCGGACGCGTCCGGTCATTTAGGGAGCTTACTGGACTCTAATCGGACGCTGGCACTGTAGCGTCCGGTCAGTTCTACAACGCGTCCGGTCGCTGTTTCGTTGTGCGCTATTTAGGCTTGACCAGTGCGTCCGGTTAGTTATGGGACCAGCGTGTTCGGTCGCACCCAGCGCGTCCGGTCTGTGCGACCAGCGCGTCCGGTCGGTGTTTCGCAACTTAGCCGTTGCGCGACCGGCGCGTCCGGTCAGTTTGACCAGCACGTCCGGTCAGCGCGACTTTGGCTGTTTAAGTTCCTAACGGCTAGCTGCGTACCCCTTCGCTATAAATAGAGGATGTCCAGGGTTTAAGGGTATCTCTTGCACATTTTGAGACCTAGAGACATCCTTTGAGCTAGAGAACAACCCTTCCACTCATCTCTTTGCTTAGTTGCACATCTTGAGTGAGATTGAGTAAGATTCAAGTGCATTGCTTGAGAGTTGCATTCTAGAGGCACTTGATCTTCGAGTTGCTGCGGATTTCTTGTTACTCTTCCGTGTTTCCCGACACGGTAGACGGCTTAGAGCAGCGGAGGTGATTGAGCTCGTAATTGGAGATTGTTGGAGCCTTCACCAAGTGTTGTAATGGGTTCTTGATCCTTTCCCACGAGAGTTCGTGAATTGGATACTCTAGTGGAGCTCGTGGCTTGGAGGATCCCTATCTTGTGTGCGGTTGTGCGGCGCCCGCCGAGGGCTCGACTCTTGATAGTCGATTAGCTCGCGAACCGACAAGTAGGTATATCGCCACAACGGGGAGTAGCTTGCCAGGAAGCAAGTGAACCTCGGGATAAATTCTTGTGGCATTCTCTTCCCGAGGATTTCTCTTGTGTGATTGATTGATTGGTACTTCTCATCTCTATACGGCGGTATATTCACTCGAAGCTCTTCTCTCGTATTACTTCTTGTTTCTAGCTTATAGTTGTTGTTGTGTTTAGTGAATAACCTTGTACTAGACTTGTGTAGGTGGCTTGCTTAATTAGTTAGAGCTAGTGCTTTTGCTTCGCCACCTTTCATACCAACTTGTGGTTAAGTAATTCTTGTAAAAGTTTTAATTAGGCTATTCACCCCCCTCTAGCCTATTTGAACCTTACACTAGTGGGCTCGCCACTGCCCATTATAGAGTAAGCACTGTACCACTCTAAATATAGAGTGAGAGAAAAAATAAAGTATCATTTTAGAGTACCCAGTGCAGTAGTTTTTACTCTATATTCATACTCTAAAGCTTTAGAGTATCGCTTTAGAGTACCCACTGCGGGTAGTCTCAATGTCGTAGAGGATTCAGCCATTCAGGGCGTGTACGCGCAGCGGGGCGCAGTCGAGAGGGAGGCGGTGTGGCACATTCAAGAGTCGAGAGACTCGAGAGGGAGGCGGCACGCACGCGGTGCGGGTCGCGTTCAAGTCAAGCACATCCCAGGCCGGCCCCCGTCTCTCCGCACGGACCTGGCGCGGGGCACGGTCAGGAATTTTACATTTTTACCATTATAACGAATGGCGCTCATCAGATTGTCATCTTTAGAATGCCACTTACATTTTTAGCAGATGAGAGAAGTTTGAGTTCTGTGTTTACCACATTTGCGCATGTGGCGAGCCACGGCAGCTGGACACGCTGGCGCCCAGTCAGTAGGCGCAGGTCAAAAGACACGGTGCCCCTGGCTGTTTTGTTCATGAAGCCGCGCCCGACCCGACCTAGCACTCAGTTTGTCCCCCCACCTTTGCAGCCGCCGCCACATTCTTCCCCGCCCACCGACCCCGTGCCCGGCCAGCCCTAGGTCATTTCGTCCCCACTCCCCTCCCCCCGCCGCCGCATTCTTCCCCGCCCGCCTCCGCCTCCTGCTGGCCTCCCGCCATCCCTGCGCCAGGCTTGGTGGCCGTCGTTTGTGGCTTCCGCATCTGCCCATGTCGCACAGGGCAGAGTCTTCAAGCGCCAGTAGGCCGATTTGGAGGCACAAACATGGTGGGAGCTCAGTCCGCGGCCATGGTGTGCCATATCTGCTAGGTAAAGATACTGGCCTTCCCTTGATTGACTGCCCCGATTGCGGTCTGGCCCGTGTGATCGAGCTTCGCGTCGTGCAAGATACTCCGAACAAAGGGCAGTCCTTCTTCAAGTGTCCCAGGAATAGGGTTGGTTGCTCTGTCTCCATCCCTCTCCCATTTCTTTCTTTGGCCATCAAGGGTTTCACAGTTGATTAGTGGCGGTGTTTGCAGAATCTGAAGTTATGTGGGTTCTACCGTTTCCAAAAGGAGTACCTGGATGAGTTGATTCGTAAGAAGGTCGTCATGATCAAGCCATAACAGATCGACGAAGAGGAAGTAGGATCTGATGGCAACGTCCAGGATGAGGAGCGCAATGAGCTAGAGAAGAAACTGGCGAACCTGACATGGAAAATGAACTGTCTCCTTGTTGTTTTTGGTATTTTTGTGTTAGTGATGGTAGTGAGATCAATTGTAATGGCTTGAACCATTTGCAATGTGCTGGTAATAGTGGTTGTGAGATCAGTCAGATAGTATTGTGTTTGTAGTAGCCAAAATGAACAAGATGTAAGAACCATTTCCAATGAATTTATGTTAGTATTGTGTTCTTTCACTATTGCAGCTGTTGGAATGAACCATTTGGTGCAATGATTCTGGAAATTGTCAATAGGTACATGTTAATATATGGCACATTCTGGCAATGGATAATTTGAATGTGGCAAAATAAGGACATAGCAACTTGAAATCCATAACAGTAGCTGCCAAATTCTGGGCATATATAGTGTTTCACCCATTACACAGAACATGTTATGGCAACTTGTGTCCAGAACATTAGCTACCAGATTCTGGGCATACATAGAGTTTCTTCGCCCATTACACAGAACATGTCATACTTGGACCATTACAGGCAAGTTTTGTACCCATCATTACATAACAAGCCATGCAAAAGATTGTTTTGACCATAACATTACATAATTAGGCCATGCAAAAGAGTTTTTTGGCCATGCAGACTTCGGCCATTGCAGACAGGCTGCTCAGGTTTTCTTGCCGCCTTTTTTCTTCTGTGGCGTCTTCTTCACCTTAGTTGCCAATTGCTTCTTCCTCGGGGTCATCTTCCTAGATGGCTGATCTTCAACCTCCAGGGCATCTTCAGCAAATAATAACCTGTGCAAAACAATTTTTTATTGATGACATGCATTTCAAAGGACTCAAGTGACACATGCACAGTACCTCCTAGCTGGTGTTATCTGATTAGGTGCTTCTGGTGCTACTACTTCTAAAGTCATTGCATCCATAACTTCCTCATGTGCCTGTGTTGGTGAAAATTCATGCCTTGCAGCAAATGCTTCTTCCCTTGCTGCTGCAATAGCTGCTTCCCTTGCTGCTGTTGCCTTCATTTCTGCTTCCAGTGCTTCTTTCTTAGCCTTTGCTGCTGCTTCCCTTGCTACTGATGCTCTGGTTCTTGGAGTTGTAGCTTCATCAGTAGAAGCACCTTTCTTGACTTTCTTCCTACCAACCTTTAATGTGGTCTTCTTTGTCCTCTTTCTGCAATAGTGATAGGATCAGATTTATACTTGTAATAGAAAAGAAATGAAATAAAAAATAAAAAAGAGTTCAGACTTCACCTTTTCTTAGTGCCAATGAGTGAACATTTTCAGCTACCAGCCCTATGACCATACTCTTTGCAGTTGGGACACTTCACCTGTCTTGTTGCCTTACCACCTATCTCCCTTGCAGACTTGATCCTGTTTTCCTTAGTATGCCTTGTTCTCTCTTCTTCTGGCATGGAGGGAGCAGTTTGAAGCCTTTGTTCACCTCAGGCCACTGGCTCCTATCTGTGATGTTTGGAATTATGCCATCATATGCTGCTTGGAACTTCTGAACTGAGTAGTACTGGTCCACAAATTGCCCTATGTCTGGGTTCCTGTTGCTGGTAATCACAGCCAAGGTATGTGGACATGGCTGACTAGTTATCTGCCACTGCCTACATGTGCAAGCTTTCTGGTTGAGTGTAACACCCGAGGTGTTTGCCACCAGTTAAGCAGTGGGTTTGAGCTCAACCATGATAGATTAAGTGGTGATGAAGATGTCAAGGTCAAACCTATGGAAACGAGCCCCAACCTAATTTTGGATGCTGCACCATTGCTTTACATATAGTCCATTTTCAAGATATATGCTTGGGTAGTGTTATTGCAATATCTTCATGTGTCTCACCTTAGTACCTATCTATATTGGTCACTGGAAAAGTTTCATGACGTTTGGAATCAAAAAGTCACATGAAATGATAAGTCATATCTTTGCATGAATTGCTTTATCAAGTGACTGGAAACATATGAAGTCAACCAAACCTTGTAACCTTGCTCAAACAACTCTAATTGAACTCTACAACAAAAGTTATGAAGGGTTCGTGTTGAGCGAAGGTGGAGAAAATGTCCGAAAATAATGGAAACCCTATATTTTGTAGCAGAAAGGACTTTGCGTTGACCGAGAAATAAAGTTGACTTCTGGACCAGATATGAGGTTTGACCAAAAATGAAAGTTGAAGAAAAGTTTGAGTATAACAAACTTTGTTAAAGGACCAAGTTATGATTTAGCTTCGAAATAGATCAAAACAGTGCTCAAAGTATAAGAGAAAAAGCTGAAATCAACCCGACCGTGTTTGCAGTCCGGATTTCACCGACATCGACGTTGACATTCCACGTTCTCCAAAATTCGTTAAGCAACTTGATTTGGTCCAAAAATAAAAGTTGGAGTAGATAATGTGGAGGAGAGTATGCAAAAGGATGACACCAGTTTGACTTAGTTTTGACCTCTGAAAGTGAGTTTCCGCGATCACCGTTGTTGTGTTGACACTGCAATCTTGGCAACCATTTTACTGCTAATTGGTTGCTCTAATGACCTAAGTGCCTTAATAGAAGTTGTAGAGCAGGCTGAGGTGAGCAAACTTCATTTTTGGCCCATGTCCAAAATCGGCCCGGATCTAGCCCAAATCGCTGCCCACTTTGCTCCACTCCGCGTCCACCACGTGCTCGACGGTTTGCCTGTGTGGCGACCATGCAGCAGAGCACCCTCACCATGGCTGGACACGCGCCCCACCTCCATGCCGCGCGTCCTTGCCTTCCTGCCGCGCCCCTGCCACTCCATTATGAAAGCCCAAGCTGCCCCAGGCGCTCCCCATCCACTCCAGCGCAGTCGCTCTCGCCTCCCTCGCTCTGTGCCAGCGCACGGACGCGGACGCCGCCATGGCCGCCCAGTCGAGCTCCCTGTCGCTGCTGCGTTGCCGCCTCCGCTTGTGCTCGCCCCTTCCGGAAGCCTCCAGCAGCATCGCTGTGCCCTGCTCCCTCCTCTGCGTATGCGCCGCTGCTCTCCTTGCCGCTGGCGAATCGGCTCCGCTGGCAAGCCGTCGTTCTCGGCCGACGATGCCCGTGCCGTCTGCTGTTGATGGCTGTGACCACGGGCCAGGGTCTGGCGTGCCCTAGGCTAGCCGTGACCAAGCTCCAGCGCGGTCTCTCCTTGCCACCGGCGCTGCCCTTGCCGGCCGAAGTCGGTCAGAGACCGACGTCTCCCTCCCGTGCTGCTGTCTGTATGAAGAAGAAGAAGGACCCACGTGTAAGAGGGAAACAAGTTCAGGGGGTTTTCTGCAGAACTAGTGACTCATGTGAATAGTGCCACGAGGACTGATTCGTAATTATTTTTGCAAGAACTTTGGAAATTCATAGTAAATTGTAGAAAAATCGTAAAATAGCAAATGAGGACTTTTTGGAATCCTTGTGAAATTCTCTATGCAGTAGATCTATAATATGACATGTTTTAGTTTAAAGTTTTCTCTGTAAAAATAGATTTGTGCAGCTAGGTTTTTAATGCTAGATGTATTTGTCATTTTTATAACTATAGATCTAGGGCTCCAAATGAAGTGAAATTTTTGTGGCATGCTACTCATATGATGATTGATGTGTGGTAAAAATTTCATGAATTTAGGTTGTCATTTGAGTGAGTTATTAGTGTATCTTGCTCTCACATGAATTCTTGTAATAGCAACTTGTCTTTTTCATAGAGGTTGACATATATGTCCAAATGGCTTAAAATTTATACAGTAGACTATTGGGTGTATATAAGAGCTACTGTAATTTTTATAGATTTTATTATGGACTTTTGGTATATGTTTATTATTTCACCTTGCTATTTAAATAAATTAAGAAATGCATTAAAAGAAATTGTTTAATAATGAGAACTATGCTTTTTGGTGATCATTTAACATGCACTTTATGATGGTTACATTGGTTGTGGCCAAATGTATGTTTGGAATGTAAGTTAATATTTATTCTTGCAATTGATGCTTTCCTGGACAGTTTCTGGGACTTTGGTAATTGCACCATGAAAATGATGTTTTCTGAGAAACATGCTTATAACAAAGTTGTAGATAACTCATTAATCTAGCTTGTGTTAAATTTTGGTGGCATTTGGCCTTATAGTTTGTGAGTAATGACTGTTTCAAGTTGGGTTCCAGAAATAGTTGCTCTCTGGAATCTCTGGAGCAGATTCTGTAATTATGCATGTTTGACTTAGTTAACTTGAGAATCATGCTAAGATGATTAAAGATGAATTATGGACAATTTCATAAGCTTTCCAGAATGTCTTGTTGCATGGCTATTGGATTTGTATAACTCCAGTTATGATCCAAACATGTAGATGTTGTTTGCAGTCCAGAAATTATCAGAGGCTAGTCATGGTTGTTTACTCCATGTGTTGCTAAGTGTGGCTTATACCCTTGATGATAGTCAAGTTAAGATACTTGTGATCTTGTTAAACTTATGTTATGCTTAATGTGCTTGCCCTCTTTAATTGATTATGTGATGCGTCTTGTGTTATCATTCATCATATTCATACGCATGCATCTTGCATCTCATTTAGGTTCGCTAGATGCACCACGTGAAGGATGAGATGTTGAAGCCAAACCCGAAGACGGTGTTTGGTGGAACTATACCGAAGATGGAAGTACTCAGCGAGTGTCATCTGACAACTACTGACTTGTGTCGGATCCCAGGCAAGCCCCGGAGCATTCTAAGCCTCCTACTTTACAAAAGCAATTGGGTATATATATATATGTTATATGTGTATTGTTGCACTAAGTTATAGGAGTTGATTGAAAACACTTGCCGCATATATATCCTTTCCTTGTCCCGTAAATATGCCTGAAATCCTATTTTAGTTCAGGATCGAATAAATGCTTAGCCCTGCTTAGACCAATAGCGATCGGTGATTTCCTGTCACCGGCAATTATAGGTGGTTACTGGAAAACTTTAGCTATAGAATGGATGATATCCTGGAAATAACCAAGTGTTGATGAATAATTGGAGACCGGGCGGAATAAGTATGGGGCAACCAGACAGGGTTCTGGGGTGCTTGTAGTTTCCGCCTGTGTCGATTAAGGACCAACCGTTGTTGGGCCTCGGGTCATGTTGAACGCATGCCTCACATTTAGCTGGCCGAATAAGGTACCTTTCGACCGCGAAGCTGGGAGATTATTCGGGCCGAGTGGATTGCCCGCAACGCACTGTACCGAAGCAGTAGTGGCAGGAAACGGGGGCGCGATGATAAGGCCAAAGAGCAGTCGGACGGCCCCCGGGTACAAGTGGTTCCTGGCAAGCTCGCGACTTTACCTGAATGGTTGACTCGGTGACCAACACCTCACTTTAGCGGGTGAGTGAGGTTTGTGTGAGGAATAAATCTCCAGCTGGATAGGAATTCGATTCGAATCGCCGTCGCTCCCGGTTAGTGAGCACTTGACTCGAGCTACTACATCGTAGTAATGATTATGGAACATGGATGGTTATGTGGATGATGTTGGAAATGCTAAAACCTGAAATGGTAACCTTTGATGTTAATGGTTAATCAAATGATTGCTTTAGCATAGGTGCTTACCTAGATTGAATAGGTTATAATAAAAATGATGCAAAAATACTTAAATTAGTTTATTCATGATAACTTATGCTTTTTGCAAATGAGTCAAGCTAGCCCACTAAAAGAAAGCCTTGCATACTCCTTGGTGTCATTATTTCTGGTTTATGACGGGTAAGTCTAGCTGAGTACCTTCTCGTACTCAGGGTTTATTCCCACTTGTTGCAGGTTATGATATAACATAGCTACTGCAAGAGTTGGAGGACTCCGGCTGTAGTGGCGGAGTGTGATCATGGGCATGATCCTCTGAGCTATCTTGTCTCTCATGCTTTTATGGGAAATTGACCTTGGTACTGGCATGTATTTGAGTTAAGGTGATATTAGTTTTCAAACTACTTTGCTTCCGCTACTTTTAAACTTGAGTTGTAATAGCTCTACTGAACTCCGATATATGTTGAATTACTTATGAAATGGATGTAACATATGACCTGTTATGTTGGACCACTACGATCTTGGCTTGTATGTTGGTTGGTTTGAAATCCCTCGTGATTTTATTGGACTACCGGAGTTATAGGAGCTTAAGTACAGGAAATTAATTGCTCCGGCGATTGTTTTTGTACTTTTGTTCTTATAATTTGGGCGGTTCCGTGACAGCTGGTATCGGAGCAAGGTTCAACATTAAACATGTCATATGTGTATTTAAAACAAAGGTTTTTGTTTGCAAAACGATGTTTTTAACAACTTATAGCTACTACATATATAGGTTTGTTCAAATCTGAATTTTAAATCTAAGTATGCCAGTGGTCATTTCCTTTATGCCCAATTAAGGACCCTTAGGTGGCTTAATTAAGTACTAACTTGGGGTTTTTAAATTTTTGCATCTACGCCCAAGCCAAGGTATGTATGAGTGATAGCTTGACTGCACCGTTACCCTGTGGTCGAATGGTAGTGGTAACCTTCATATATGAAATAGCCATATATGTCGCTAGAGTTACATTTTTGCAACGTCGCACCTACGCCAAGGTAAGTGTGAGCTAGGAGAGCATGACCGTTCAACCATCGGTCTAGGGGAGAGTTAGCTATGGTTACTGACATAATTACATGTTTAACCATGTAATTATGAAAGTACTTAATTGTGGGTACATTTGTTGGGTAGCTATGATACCGAAGTATATGCATCAGGGGATGTATGTATGGAGAGTATTTAGTTTACTACTTTCATTATGTGCTATATTGGGAATTGTTGGGCTGCAATGGAATTTTCTGCAGGTACGCTAACCACGAATGCGTAAGTTGAATGTAGTTGACGACTAGCTCTATATCGAGAGAATGCGTGTTATGCCACCGACATAGAACGTGATTGCCACCTTAGGCTGGCAATCTTGTGAGGACGAATAAGACGAAGCATGCATCATCATGATTGTTGCTTTGTGCATATAACTATGCTCCTCCCACCTTTGTCCTAATAAATAAGTAACTTGTGATTGATGTGCATGTACTAAGATGATTACTTTAGCATACTTTTGTTTTGGCTAAACTTGTAGTTAGTTCTTGTTGAAAAATGCTTGTTAGGTGTGAACCTTATGCTTAGTATTGGATGCTTAAGCTAACCTGGCTAATAATCTCAAGTGTCCGCTTAAAACGGTGATGTTGTGTAGATGCTTGTTATATAGGTAGTGTCATAGTTGACCTCTCTTTTGTCCTCGGTGAGCATGTGAGTGTTGAAGATGCTTTATCCTAGAACAACGCCCACGCTACGTAATCGCATGGTTGTCGTCTCTAATTAGATTCTCTCGTAGGAGCCAGAGCTGTAAACGTGGTTGCTAGCCCTTGAATGTTTTTGTATCCATGCCTTGCTTGAACCGTAGGCCCTAGCGTAGTCCCCTTATATGTTTGCTTAGGTCTTGGACGTCCGCTACCTTTTGGAGAATGCCCTTGTTCGATTGACCAACCAAGTTAAGTCCTAACGAACGTCGATCTTAACCACAGTTGTTGATTGCCAAGTTTTGGAGACCATACCTAATTCTATGTTGGACCTCCCGATTGTCTCTCCTACAGATGACCCGAGCAATGCTAATCTCTCATTGTCTAATCTAGAAATCTTTGCTTGCGAAATCAAGTGGCTATCTTATCAACGTAATCTCTGATCGGTGTATCATTTTGTTTGAAAGTTTGCTAAGTCCATCTCAACTTCTAACGTCTCTCAATGTTATTAATCTTGATCTCATGTTGTTGTCCAATGTGACCGGAACCTTTCATCTGGTAATCACCTTGGTGGACGCAAGGCGTGCGTGGAAATAACCAAGAACCCTTGCTCAGTTGTCTTCGGCAATTAAGCTATGTTCCCTTGTGCTGTGTTTTAATCTTCGGATTGCCTCCTCGTTGACTCTAAACCTTGTAACTACCCTTGCTTGCTACTCCTCCCTTGTCTGGTGCTTGTTCTTACCACCCAATCGGTGCCACTTGAAATTCCACTTTGTTTGTGCGTTTAATAATGGTGTTAAGATTAGCATTCTATGGTGCCGCGACGAAACCGAGAGCCTCCTGTGGGCGCGCACACAAGGTTGTGCTGCTCGGCACGCGCTGGTATCAGGGTTGCTAGTCATGATCCATTATGAAACGACATCCGATGTGTTATTTCTCATGACCGTTTTCCTTGGTTACCTCCCTATATCTTATCTGAAGATTCATATCTTAGACCTTATGTAGTAGATATCCCTTGAGTTGCTAAGAAGATGACCTTTGAAGAACAGTCACCGGCATAAGCATTGACAGACTGTAAGAGGTGGTAGACAAGTGACTCTTCCTATGTGCCCTTGTACGACGTCGGTCATCAATTGAGTAATGTATGCCATCCCTGTTGAATCGAATGGGCACCTAACACTAAATGATTGGACAAGTCATCCATTGGAAAAGAACCGATCGTCACATGGTGCATATGACCTAACTATCAAAGTCTTGATCCTTGTGTAGATGACAGTCATACAGATGAAATCAACTCTCTCTGGTATGACTCCTTATCTGTAGACTTCGATGCCGACCATTTGTTTGTGCCTCGACTATAATTATTGTCGTGGTCAAAAGTGAAGATTTAAAACTTAAGTGTTGAGAGACAACTGATTAGTTACCAGTAAGAAGGTTAATCTCCAGTGAAGTAACGATTCCTCGATAACTATGATGGTTAGGTCCCGACAAACAATAGTAAGCAAAGAAGCCATGAAGCCGGTCAGCAATGCAAGTGCTACTTCTTCTCCAAATGTGCTATCAAGTCAATTCCATCTTGGATAATCACGTATATAGTGCAAGATGTTGTATTAGCCATGTGAAGAACTAGAGAAAGCATGTCCATAGTTTCGATCTGCATCATTGTGCCCTTAAGTACCACGAACAGTTTTGGTTCAAGGTTCTATTGGATGAAATGCCAGAAAATATTCAGAAATGGTTCTCTAGTGCTGACGTGCCTATGGTACTTTATATGTGTTTTTACCCAAGAGATTGTATCTGATTCAACTCAGATCACTGTTGCCTTTGTATAAGAGCATCTTTTCAGGTGACATTTGGCAGAAATCCAGAACCGACAGAGTCATCTATCACTTTCACTGTTCCCTCAACAAACTCAGATAATACAGTATTAGCATCAGAGAAAGAGAACTGCACACGTGGAACAATATGTAGTTTTCCATCAGTTGGCATCTAAGTGAGTGAGTCATCTATGACCGGTATAGACCTTATCTATTGGCTAGACGGTTTCTGATAGCGTCAAAGAATGTTTACCTCGTATGTGGATCCAACCCTTATCGAAAGTGTACATGCTATGCCACTAGAAAAGTAAATGCTATGAGTAATTAGTCCATGCTCGTAGTACTCTCTGCACCCCGTGAACAAAGTACCGTATTGTCTTGGATTCCTCCTAAAGTAACAATTATTCATAGAAGTCAGTGAAGGAAATTCTTCAGACAAAAGTTTCCGTGTAGGGTGAGTACCAGAAAGTTATCTTCCAAATTAGCCTCTCTGCTACTTGATGCTAAGTAGCCTGATGCGCTTGCAGATGTTGGAATTGGGTAACATGCTTCTCTTCCCTTGGAAAGTTCTTCGCACCGAATCTCGGGACGCGATTCTTTTAAGGGGGGAGGGCTGTAACACCCGAGGTGTTTGCCACCAGTTAAGCAGTGGGTTTGAGCTCAACCATGATAGATTAAGTGGTGATGAAGATGTCAAGGTCAAACCTATGGAAACGAGCCCCAACCTAATTTTGGATGCTGCACCATTGCTTTACATATAGTCCATTTTCAAGATATATGCTTGGGTAGTGTTATTGCAATATCTTCATGTGTCTCACCTTAGTACCTATCTATATTGGTCACTGGAAAAGTTTCATGACGTTTGGAATCAAAAAGTCACATGAAATGATAAGTCATATCTTTGCATGAATTGCTTTATCAAGTGACTGGAAACATATGAAGTCAACCAAACCTTGTAACCTTGCTCAAACAACTCTAATTGAACTCTACAACAAAAGTTATGAAGGGTTCGTGTTGAGCGAAGGTGGAGAAAATGTCCGAAAATAATGGAAACCCTATATTTTGTAGCAGAAAGGACTTTGCGTTGACCGAGAAATAAAGTTGACTTCTGGACCAGATATGAGGTTTGACCAAAAATGAAAGTTGAAGAAAAGTTTGAGTATAACAAACTTTGTTAAAGGACCAAGTTATGATTTAGCTTCGAAATAGATCAAAACAGTGCTCAAAGTATAAGAGAAAAAGCTGAAATCAACCCGACCGTGTTTGCAGTCCGGATTTCACCGACATCGACGTTGACATTCCACGTTCTCCAAAATTCGTTAAGCAACTTGATTTGGTCCAAAAATAAAAGTTGGAGTAGATAATGTGGAGGAGAGTATGCAAAAGGATGACACCAGTTTGACTTAGTTTTGACCTCTGAAAGTGAGTTTCCGCGATCACCGTTGTTGTGTTGACACTGCAATCTTGGCAACCATTTTACTGCTAATTGGTTGCTCTAATGACCTAAGTGCCTTAATAGAAGTTGTAGAGCAGGCTGAGGTGAGCAAACTTCATTTTTGGCCCATGTCCAAAATCGGCCCGGATCTAGCCCAAATCGCTGCCCACTTTGCTCCACTCCGCGTCCACCACGTGCTCGACGGTTTGCCTGTGTGGCGACCATGCAGCAGAGCACCCTCACCATGGCTGGACACGCGCCCCACCTCCATGCCGCGCGTCCTTGCCTTCCTGCCGCGCCCCTGCCACTCCATTATGAAAGCCCAAGCTGCCCCAGGCGCTCCCCATCCACTCCAGCGCAGTCGCTCTCGCCTCCCTCGCTCTGTGCCAGCGCACGGACGCGGACGCCGCCATGGCCGCCCAGTCGAGCTCCCTGTCGCTGCTGCGTTGCCGCCTCCGCTTGTGCTCGCCCCTTCCGGAAGCCTCCAGCAGCATCGCTGTGCCCTGCTCCCTCCTCTGCGTATGCGCCGCTGCTCTCCTTGCCGCTGGCGAATCGGCTCCGCTGGCAAGCCGTCGTTCTCGGCCGACGATGCCCGTGCCGTCTGCTGTTGATGGCTGTGACCACGGGCCAGGGTCTGGCGTGCCCTAGGCTAGCCGTGACCAAGCTCCAGCGCGGTCTCTCCTTGCCACCGGCGCTGCCCTTGCCGGCCGAAGTCGGTCAGAGACCGACGTCTCCCTCCCGTGCTGCTGTCTGTATGAAGAAGAAGAAGGACCCACGTGTAAGAGGGAAACAAGTTCAGGGGGTTTTCTGCAGAACTAGTGACTCATGTGAATAGTGCCACGAGGACTGATTCGTAATTATTTTTGCAAGAACTTTGGAAATTCATAGTAAATTGTAGAAAAATCGTAAAATAGCAAATGAGGACTTTTTGGAATCCTTGTGAAATTCTCTATGCAGTAGATCTATAATATGACATGTTTTAGTTTAAAGTTTTCTCTGTAAAAATAGATTTGTGCAGCTAGGTTTTTAATGCTAGATGTATTTGTCATTTTTATAACTATAGATCTAGGGCTCCAAATGAAGTGAAATTTTTGTGGCATGCTACTCATATGATGATTGATGTGTGGTAAAAATTTCATGAATTTAGGTTGTCATTTGAGTGAGTTATTAGTGTATCTTGCTCTCACATGAATTCTTGTAATAGCAACTTGTCTTTTTCATAGAGGTTGACATATATGTCCAAATGGCTTAAAATTTATACAGTAGACTATTGGGTGTATATAAGAGCTACTGTAATTTTTATAGATTTTATTATGGACTTTTGGTATATGTTTATTATTTCACCTTGCTATTTAAATAAATTAAGAAATGCATTAAAAGAAATTGTTTAATAATGAGAACTATGCTTTTTGGTGATCATTTAACATGCACTTTATGATGGTTACATTGGTTGTGGCCAAATGTATGTTTGGAATGTAAGTTAATATTTATTCTTGCAATTGATGCTTTCCTGGACAGTTTCTGGGACTTTGGTAATTGCACCATGAAAATGATGTTTTCTGAGAAACATGCTTATAACAAAGTTGTAGATAACTCATTAATCTAGCTTGTGTTAAATTTTGGTGGCATTTGGCCTTATAGTTTGTGAGTAATGACTGTTTCAAGTTGGGTTCCAGAAATAGTTGCTCTCTGGAATCTCTGGAGCAGATTCTGTAATTATGCATGTTTGACTTAGTTAACTTGAGAATCATGCTAAGATGATTAAAGATGAATTATGGACAATTTCATAAGCTTTCCAGAATGTCTTGTTGCATGGCTATTGGATTTGTATAACTCCAGTTATGATCCAAACATGTAGATGTTGTTTGCAGTCCAGAAATTATCAGAGGCTAGTCATGGTTGTTTACTCCATGTGTTGCTAAGTGTGGCTTATACCCTTGATGATAGTCAAGTTAAGATACTTGTGATCTTGTTAAACTTATGTTATGCTTAATGTGCTTGCCCTCTTTAATTGATTATGTGATGCGTCTTGTGTTATCATTCATCATATTCATACGCATGCATCTTGCATCTCATTTAGGTTCGCTAGATGCACCACGTGAAGGATGAGATGTTGAAGCCAAACCCGAAGACGGTGTTTGGTGGAACTATACCGAAGATGGAAGTACTCAGCGAGTGTCATCTGACAACTACTGACTTGTGTCGGATCCCAGGCAAGCCCCGGAGCATTCTAAGCCTCCTACTTTACAAAAGCAATTGGGTATATATATATATGTTATATGTGTATTGTTGCACTAAGTTATAGGAGTTGATTGAAAACACTTGCCGCATATATATCCTTTCCTTGTCCCGTAAATATGCCTGAAATCCTATTTTAGTTCAGGATCGAATAAATGCTTAGCCCTGCTTAGACCAATAGCGATCGGTGATTTCCTGTCACCGGCAATTATAGGTGGTTACTGGAAAACTTTAGCTATAGAATGGATGATATCCTGGAAATAACCAAGTGTTGATGAATAATTGGAGACCGGGCGGAATAAGTATGGGGCAACCAGACAGGGTTCTGGGGTGCTTGTAGTTTCCGCCTGTGTCGATTAAGGACCGACCGTTGTTGGGCCTCGGGTCATGTTGAACGCATGCCTCACATTTAGCTGGCCGAATAAGGTACCTTTCGACCGCGAAGCTGGGAGATTATTCGGGCCGAGTGGATTGCCCGCAACGCACTGTACCGAAGCAGTAGTGGCAGGAAACGGGGGCGCGATGATAAGGCCAAAGAGCAGTCGGACGGCCCCCGGGTACAAGTGGTTCCTGGCAAGCTCGCGACTTTACCTGAATGGTTGACTCGGTGACCAACACCTCACTTTAGCGGGTGAGTGAGGTTTGTGTGAGGAATAAATCTCCAGCTGGATAGGAATTCGATTCGAATCGCCGTCGCTCCCGGTTAGTGAGCACTTGACTCGAGCTACTACATCGTAGTAATGATTATGGAACATGGATGGTTATGTGGATGATGTTGGAAATGCTAAAACCTGAAATGGTAACCTTTGATGTTAATGGTTAATCAAATGATTGCTTTAGCATAGGTGCTTACCTAGATTGAATAGGTTATAATAAAAATGATGCAAAAATACTTAAATTAGTTTATTCATGATAACTTATGCTTTTTGCAAATGAGTCAAGCTAGCCCACTAAAAGAAAGCCTTGCATACTCCTTGGTGTCATTATTTCTGGTTTATGACGGGTAAGTCTAGCTGAGTACCTTCTCGTACTCAGGGTTTATTCCCACTTGTTGCAGGTTATGATATAACATAGCTACTGCAAGAGTTGGAGGACTCCGGCTGTAGTGGCGGAGTGTGATCATGGGCATGATCCTCTGAGCTATCTTGTCTCTCATGCTTTTATGGGAAATTGACCTTGGTACTGGCATGTATTTGAGTTAAGGTGATATTAGTTTTCAAACTACTTTGCTTCCGCTACTTTTAAACTTGAGTTGTAATAGCTCTACTGAACTCCGATATATGTTGAATTACTTATGAAATGGATGTAACATATGACCTGTTATGTTGGACCACTACGATCTTGGCTTGTATGTTGGTTGGTTTGAAATCCCTCGTGATTTTATTGGACTACCGGAGTTATAGGAGCTTAAGTACAGGAAATTAATTGCTCCGGCGATTGTTTTTGTACTTTTGTTCTTATAATTTGGGCGGTTCCGTGACATTGAGATACACCACATGTCTTCTCACTTCTTCATCCTTGTAGATTTCTGTCACCTCAGCTTGATTTGGGTGGCCCTTGCAAATGTTCAGGTGTCCTAGTCCCCTTGATGTTGCATTCAGTTGATGGATGATCCCAGACAGTACACCAGGTGACAGTGCCCTTGAAATCTTCCTCCTTTTGGTAAACAAGACCATGATCTTCTCTCTAATTGCATCTGCCATGCAATGCACGGGTAGGTCTTTGTGCTCTTTGATCCAAGCATTCCAACATTCTGCTAAATTGTTGTTGATATAATCACACTTGATGTCATCTGAGAAATTACTTCTAGCCCACAGGAAAGAATGATGTTCATTCAACCATGCCTGCACATGTGGACTAGCTTGCAAGACTTTATCAAAGAAATACTTGAATCTCTGTGCTGAATAGGCTCTAGCAGCAGGCCACATGTTTTTGCCATACACATCACCACTATAATATTTCTTCATGTTCTCCATTTAGTGCCTGAAGCACTCTCTCTTCTCTGCCTAGGGAAACACTATTCTGACAGCTGACTCTAACCCTTTACATGCATCAGTGCAGATAGACAGCTTATCCATGGGGCCAATGGCCTTCCTAAGCTGTTCCATAAATTAGACCTAGTTTTCCTTTGTCTCTGAGCCAAACAAACCAAAAGCCACATGAAACATCCAATTGTGGCCATCCAGACCTAAGGCTACAGGCATGTGGCCATTCCACATCTCATTGAGTGCTGTGGAATCTACACTGAGATAAGGCCTGCAGCCATTCAAAAATCCATCTATGCTAGCTTTGAATGAATAGAAGAATCTGCTAAACCTAATGCAGCCATCTTTAGGATCAGTCACAATATCTATCTCTACAACACTCCCAGGGGATCTCAACTCAATCTCAGCCTTAAACCTATACAACCAATCAAATGAGTTATCCCACTTACCAAATAACTTGTCAGCTGCTCTGGCCCTCCCATTGTACACTGTTTGATATGGGATATCAACCTTGTACTTGTAATTCAGCTCTTCCTGGAGTGCTTTTATCCCCATGGAAGGGTCCTTCTTGAGGAGTGGGATTGCTCTCTCTGCCACCCATCCAATATTTGCCATCCTGCTGACAACCCTTTGTGTAGATGCACATTTATGTTCTTCCTCGTTGATTTGTATCTGCATAAAGAAACCAAAAGAAAAAATGAGTTCAAAACAACAACTTTCACCAAAACCGAAATGTAAAGATGTTATTGAACTATATAAAAAAAGTACCCTGACACTGCCATCATGTTGAGTTCTAGCTCTAAGAATCCATGGACAGCCAAGAACAGAACAATTAGCCCTGTACCTTTGCTGGTCAGAATGCTCAATATCATACTCAAATTCATTTACTATAGCATGCTGCCTAACAACTAGCCTAAACTCCTTCATGCTGGGATACAATGTGCCAACACTCATATCAGGATTATCCCTATCCCATTCATGCAGTGATTCTTCATCTACTATGTCATCCACATTAACAGCTGCTTCACCCATATCAGCCTGCATCTCTGTTGTCATAGCTGTGATAGGCACCTCGTGTGTTGCCTCTGATTCTTTGAATCCCATTGCCTCATAAACCTTGTCCTCATCAACAACTTCCTTTATTGTCCCATCATCATCAGCCTGTCCTAGAATTGTTAGACTGTCCTAGTCAACCGCTAGAGGAAAATCAGTAGGTGTTTGTTCTGGTGAACTGCATGTATCACCACAACCTTCAACATCATCAACCACAGCACTTGGGCCTCCATTTGGCCCACTGGTCACACTAGAGACACATCTGCCTGTAGCTGCACCAGAACTTTCATTTGCATTACAAGCATCCTTGCTCACAACATCCACTGCGATAATAGCCAACCTCTGATCCCATCTGTCACTGGTCATCTGTTGAAAGTTCTCTTCCCTCCTAATCTTCCACTCAGACCCAGTATCTTGGTCAAGAACCCACACTGTAAGTGTTTGAGATGGCCCCCAGATTACCTTTGCTGCTAAATCCTCAGTGAATTGGGCCATAGAGTAGTGATTGTTTCTATCGAACCATAAGACATGCTGCTGCTCTGTCATGCCAACCCGCCCATACTCATCTTCGGCAACGTATTTACCAACCTTAACGACTAGTCTAAACGCATTGCCAGGATCAATCCTGGCATCATGGTAAACAATCAAAGAAATGGGAAATTAGATGCTACCGAACTCATCCAATTCATGTCATCGGCTCGGTTCATTAGGCACTTACAAGGAGGGCAGTCACTGCTATCCATTATGACACGGGTTCACACCACCGCTCCCACTACATCACAAGCCTACGAAACAATCAACCAACGAAGACAATCTCAACGTCCATGAACCCTAACCCTAACCCTAATGAAACGAGATCTGAGTGCCAAAGAGGGGGGGGGAAGTAGGGCTACATACCTTAGATCCGTCGCGGAAGCCACAAACGACGGCCACCAAGCCTGGCGCAGGGATGGCGGGAGGCTAGCAGGAGGCGGAGGCGGGAGGGGAAGAATGCGGCGGCGGCGGGGGTGGGAGTGGGGACGAAATGACCTAGGACTGGCCGGGCGCGGGGTCGGTGGGCGGGGAAGAATGCGGCGGCGGCTGGAAAGGTGGGGGGGACGAACTGAGTGCTAGGTCGGGCCGGACGCGGCTTCATGGACAAAACAGCCAGGGGCACCGATGTCTTTTGACCTGCGCCTGCTGACTGGGCGTCAACATGTCCAGCTGTCGTGGCTCGCCACATGCGCAAATATGGTAAACACGTAACTCAAACTTCTCTCGTCTGCTAAAAATGTAAGCGGATGAGGACGCGAAGCGCTGGCGGCCTCCTCCCTCCCGCGCCGGCACCGGGGGCGAGCGGAGGAGCGGTGCCGGCAATGGCTAACGGCGGGGAGCGTTCTGCACTTCTGCTCCACCTAAAATCTTGGCCGAGCTCCGCCACTGACCATCCCCTCTTGTCTCCCCAGAAGATACTCTGCCGCCGCCTGTCGCTCTCCTTCCTCCGCCGCGGCATCCACTCCTCCGCGCCAACTTCGGCCGACGCCGCTACAGATGCCACACTCCTGGGCCGCCTCACCCTCCTCCTCCTCCTCCACCGCTTCTCCGCCGCCGCTCGCCTCCTCTCCTCCTCGGGCCCCCTCACCCCTGCACTCCTCCACGCGGCCCTGCGCCTGGTCCGCCTCGACGCCGACGCCGCGTTGCACCTCTTCCGCCTCGCCCCTTCCCGCCCCTCCCTCCTCGCGCACGCCCAGCTGCTCCACATCCTCGCCCGCGCCCGCCGCTCCGCCGACGCCCGCGCGATCCTGGTATCCCTCCTCTCCGCGCGGCCCCCGGCCCCGCCTCTCTTTCCGCACCTCGTCGAGGTATACAAGGAGTTCACCTTCTCCGCGGCCTCATTCGACTTGCTCCTCCGTGCACTTGCCAACGCCGGCCAACTCGACGACGCCCTCCAGGTGTTCGACGAAATGCGGACACTTGGGTGCCGCCCTAGCATGCGGTCCTGCAACAGTATGCTCAACAGGCTAGCACAGACTGGGGACCTGGGCGCCGCAGTGGCAGTGTTTGAGCAGATGCAGCGTGCAGGGACTCTGCCAGACGAGTTTACGGTGGCGATTATGGCAAAGGCTTACTGCAGGGTTAAGGGGGTGGGGCATGCATTGGAGTTCGTGGAGGAGATGAGAAAGATGGGTGTGGAGGTGAACCTAGTGGCGTATCATGCGGTGATGAATGGCTATTGTGAAGTGGGGCAGACCAACGATGCAAGGAGGATGTTGGAGTCGCTGCCTGGGAGAGGTTTGTCACCAAATATAGTTACATATACATTGCTTGTGAAGGGATATTGTAATGAGAAGAACATGGAGGAGGCTGAGGGGGTTGTTCGGGTGATTGGGAAGAATAAGCAGCTTGTGGTTGATGAGTCTGTTTATGGTGCAGTGATCAATGGCTATTGCCAAATGGGAAGAATGGAGGACGCAGCTCGATTACTGAATGAGATGATGGATGCTAAGCTCCAGGTTAATTTGTTTGTGTATAACACAATGATTAATGGATATTGCAAGTTGGGGAGAATGGCGAAAGCACATAACATTTTGCATGAAATGGAAGGTGTTGGTGTGAGGCCAGATACATACAGTTACAATAGCCTAGTTGATGGGTATTGCAGAAAGGGTTTGATGAACAAGGCTTTTGAAACATATAATACAATGTTAAGGAATGGATTCACAGTGATGACATTAACATATAATGCACTCCTAAAAGGATTTTGCTTGCTTGGCTCAATTGATGATGCACTTAGACTGTGGTTCTTCATGTTGAAGAAAGGTGTTGCACCTAATGAAATCAGTTGTAGCACTTTGCTTGATGGTTTCTTCAAGGCAGGTAAAACTGAGAAGGCCTTAAACCTTTGGAAAGAAACCTTAGCAAGGGGACTAGCAAAAAATATAACCACATTTAACACAGTTATCAATGGGTTGTGTAAGATTGAGAGGATGTCAGAAGCAGAAGAGCTTGTTGACAGGATGAAGGAATGGAGATGTCCTCCTGATATTATAACTTACAGAACATTAGTTAGTGGTTATTGTAAGATAGGTGACATGGATAGAGCTACTCGCATTATGAATGAAATGGAAAATTTAGGTTTTGCTCCTACAGTTGAATTGTTCAATTCTTTGATAACTGGACACTTCATAGCTAAGCAACATGGAAAGGTGAATGATATACTCTTTGAAATGAGTACTAGGGGACTTTCTCCTAACACAGTCACATATGGAGCCCTGATTGCTGGATGGTGTAAAGAGGGAGATTTGCATACAGCCTATAACTTATATCTTGAAATGGTTGAGAAAGGTCTGACACCAAATCTTTTTATTTGCAGTGCTTTAGTGAGTTGTTTCTACAGGAAGGGAAAGGTTGATGAGGCAAATTTAGTGTTGCAAAATCTTGTAGGTACTGACATGATTCCAGATATCAGTGCACCCAGACTAGAGATAGGGAAAGTAGCAAATGCCATTGATAGTGTTGCTGGTGGAAATCATCAGTCTGCAAAAATCATGTGGAACATTGTTATTTTTGGTCTATGCAAATTGGGAAGGATTGAAGATGCTAAAAACTTGTTTGCAGATCTAAAAAGCAAGGGGTTTGTTGCTGACAATTTCACTTATTCTAGCCTCATCCATGGTTGTTCTGCTTCAGGATTTGTTGATGTAGCTTTTGATCTGAGGGATACAATGTTGAGTGTTGGTCTCACTCCAAATATAGTAACCTACAATTCTCTTATATATGGTCTCTGCAAGTCCGGGGAGTTATCCAGGGCTGTTAATCTTTTTAAGAAGTTGCGGACAAAGGGTATATGCCCTAATGCTATCACCTATAATACATTAATTGATAAGCATTGCAAGGATGGTTACATAACCGAGGCCTTTAAGCTAAAACAAAGGATGATAGAGGAAGGTATTCAGCCTACTGTGTTCACCTATTCTATACTGATTAATGGTCTCTGTACTCAAGGTTATATGGAAGAAGCAATCAAACTTCTTGATCAAATGATTGAGAATAATGTAGATCCAAATTATGTCACATACTGGACGCTGATTCAAGGTTATGTTAGATGCGGTAACATGATAGAGATTTCAAAGATATATGATAAGATGCATATCCGTGGACATCTCCTCACCAATGTGTCTGAGGATGTAAAACAATCATGTCCTGCTGTATACAACCAGAATAGAAAAACATGTCAGATGAAGATGCACAACCAGTGCTAACATTCTTAGCATGTCTACTTTTCTCTTGGAAGATGCCAGTGACGTATGGTTTGTATGAGGAGGTAAATCATGAGGAATTATTTATATCTAAGGATGATAAGGTAAGTTATTTTGACCTAGTGTTCTTATATACCTGCAACCTTAGTGAAATTATGTTTATATATTCATTGCTCATATCACATTATGTACTGTTAAAAATGTGTTTTGACTAACCAGATATAATTTTACTCATTAACTAATTTGAAGATAAAAATTGACCAAGGCGAATCTTAGTAGCTTTATGTTATTTGGGCACTGGGTCAAGATTGAAGCAGTTCTAGGAGTTGATAGAAATTCCAAGTTCTGTATTAACAAGATGAAGGTAGCCAATTATCATGTGATACTTAAAGCACATTTAGAGTCTTTGATTTGATGTGTTATCTAGTGTCCTTATTTTCTTTTCAGAACATGATAGTAAAAAGTACACTAATTAAGTTCACCTTTCCAAGCGGCCGAGAGAAAATAAAAACCAGAGAAGGAACTACAGCGTGCCAGGAAACAAATAACAAAATTCAAAATTGCTATATGCTGATATCATTTGCCAACTTGATTTGTATAATTCTACTGGGAGTATTGATGACCCAGTAATGCCTCCAGATCAGTCTACCAATCCCGAACATGTATGTATTTCATCAAGTGAAGGTCACATGCTCTACTTCATAGGATCTATCAACTGATAAATTGTCAATATTTATTTTGCTAGACCATGTGCTCAACATGCAAGTCTCATGAATCATTTCTCAGCAATAAAATTATCTTCTGCAAAGGGGCATGCAAAAGGGCATATCATGAGAAATGTTTGGAACCTCCCTTAGATGAAAGTGGAACCTCTGCTTTGTTTGACATGGTTATTTGTTGAGTTTAAAGCCTAAGAAATTTGTTTTGAACTCCCCACCCCTCTTCCCTGAAAACTATGTTTCAGCCTTTCATGCTGTCTTTTTTGTACTTAGTGTAATAATATTGTTACACGTGTTGCTGTACATTTCACGGGAAGGGCTGTTGCATAACCTTCTAAATACCGTTCTTAATGCAGGTCAGCCAAAGCGGCATCTTCTAACTACAGGCTGGAGTGTCTTTGTAAGTTCAAAGAAACTCCTTGCTGGTGACTTTGTCCTTTTTTCTGGTATGTTCATACTTCCAGTATTCAAAACAGTCACTTCCTATCTTGTTCTGTCTCCTTCCCATCAGATGGTTTCTGTTTGGTTGATTTTTACATGTCTCATTGCCTTGTCAGGAATGACAATAATCAGCTTCTGCTGAGAATTTGCTGGGCAAATTGGCCACAAACTGTCATGCCATCTTCAGTCTTATCAAGTGATAGCATGCATATTGCTCTTCTTGCTGCAGCTGCTCATGCTGCTTCGACAAATAGCCGGTTTGCAATTTTCTACAACCCAAGGTAGAACCTCTATAACCATTTATTTTTCAGGCGCTTTTCCTGTCAAATGTTTTAACATTTGCTTTTGCAGGGCAACCCCTTCAGATTTTGTCATATTGCTTGCAAAATATGTCGAGGCCGTGTATCATACCCGTATATCTGTGGGGATGCGTTTCAGGATTCCTTTTGAGACAGAAGAGAGTCTAGGGTTAGGTAAGTTCAAATCTGTTTGCAATATCAACCTTGTATAGGTTTTGCTTTTAGAGTTCATTTCCCATTTTCCTACACATTGTCTACTTTTGAGCATTAGTTCATTCGCCAACAAGATCTTCGGCTTAGGCCATATGTCAATATACCTCGTTCCTTACACTGAATACTGAACTAGCGATTACGCAGGCATAAGTGGTAATTAGCAGTCTAACCAGACCAGATATATTCAGTTCCAGAATCCAGATACACGGGTACAATTACTGGAATCAGTGATTATGAGTCTGTTCAGTGGCCAAATTCACTGTGGTGTTCTGTTAAGGTATATTATGGACTTGTGCTTCTCTTGTTTCCTCTGCTTACTACAAGCCCTTGTCAATCATATCTGTTGCAAATTTTCAGTTGAAAGGGATATTACCCTGGTACTGCCTTAAAGTTTGTTATCTCACAGATACCTACTCCATGGTTTTGCATGATCACAAAATTTACCCGTGAATAAATATTGGTTGGCTGGGATGAATGAACTGCTGGTGAGAGACAGCCAAGGGTGTCACTATGGGATGAACTGCTGGTGAGCCTGTGATAACTTTCAAAGTATCCATCTGCTTTTCCGCTCATGCTTGTATTCTCTGCACGGTATGAGGTGCAGAGCTAACCTTTGTAGATATGTTAGCTTATTAAATAATTTTGCAATATGCATTCTATCTATCGCTTATAACCTTTCATGTGATGTATATCCGTAGGTGGGCAGGAGGATGACCTGGCTAACTCTCAGGCAAACCAGAAGGATAAATACCACGTGAAATCAGTGGTCAAAGGACCACTTTCTTCCATCGTAGCTGTGGGAATATATAGCAAGCATAGGTTTTAGTTAATTATTGAAAAACATACTTGAAGCAACATGTAACAGATTAGCAATACTGAAGATAGCAAGAGTAGGTCATTGCATTAGAATTAACCTGTACATTTTTACCATGACAAGAACTACCTAATTGTACTGTTCATGGTCAGACCAAATGTAACATAGGCTGCAAAAGAAGAAATAAGTTTGATTAACTCTGAATTTAGTGCAATGCTGGATACCTCCGTTCCAAATTATAGGATGTTTTAGCTTTTTTAGCTACATTGTTTTAACTATGTATTTAGAGATCGTGTATATCTAAGTGCATGACAAAAGCTATCTATCTATCTAAAAAAGATAGAACGTTTTATAATTTGAATTTTATAATTTGAAACGGAGGGAGCAGTAAACTAGACTACCACTGAATTTGTTTGGATGAAAAGGGTAGGTCAGGGCAAAGCATTCTTTTTTAATCAGAAAGGGCACGGCAAGATTTGATATGCAGTTTCAGTAACAATGAGACTGAACTAATACACTTTTTGAAGCCTAAATTGAGTTATTTCACAGCAACTTTGCACATTATCACATAACATGCATGAGATGCGATTTTGCGAACCATTGGG
Organism: Saccharum hybrid cultivar R570; assembly: GCA_038087645.1. Lineage (NCBI taxonomy): Eukaryota > Viridiplantae > Streptophyta > Magnoliopsida > Poales > Poaceae > Saccharum > Saccharum hybrid cultivar. The sequence continues at coordinate 20,127,760 of JAQSUU010000312.1, read as the reverse complement.
ACCATGGTTTTACTTTCGCAACAAGTGTTTCAGGCATCGAAGCAGTATATATAACTAAATATAATCTATGCGACAACTATTGTACTTCTTTTATTCTAAATTATAATTCTAAATTATAAGTCACTTTGATTTTTTTTGGTACATTAATTTTGTTATGCATCTAGATATAATAATATCTAGTTACATAGCAAAATAAATGCATCAAAATGTCAAAGCGACTTATAATTTAGAACGGATGGAGTATTAAACATTTCGTAAGCCAAAGCATTCATTCATCCCGTCCTCTCTGATAGCAGGATAAATTCGCAGCTTATCAGATATGATACACTGTTTGTCTCTCACAACAAAACAGTATCAGCTGGCTTATCAGCCACAACAACCATCAGCCAAAGGCTAATTAGTTTTTTTTAAGATAACTGCAGTTTCGTTGCGATCCGTCATCCGTTCAACGTGTCACGTGATCGACGTCTCTCGCCCTTCTGCCGTCGTTCGCGCGTCACGCCGTCACCTGATCCTCTATGACAGCACGAATCCCAAAGCAGAAGGCCAAAACCCCGTCCTCCCCGGCTCCAGAATCGTCTAATCCTCCCGCTCCCGCATTCCCCATTGCACTCCGCTAGGGTTTTACTCCGCAGCCGCACCACGCCGCCGGAGCAGCGCGAGACCCGAGGCGAGCCACGCGAGAGAGAGATGAGGCTCCTGACGCACAACATGCTGGCGTCGAACGTCCGGGGCGCAACCACCGGCTACCCGTTGACGCTGGAGGCGACCAAGTGGTGCACCAAGGAGGTGGAGCTCAACGCCGACTTCATCCGCGGCCTCCTCCCCAAGATCGACTGGCGCGCGCTCGTCGCCGCCACCCGCGCGCTCGGCCTCCCCGAGCTCCTCCCCGAGGAGCAGCCCCCCGAGGAGGAGATCTTCGCCGAGGGCGCCGCCGACGTCGAGGGCAGCGCCATCCGCCGCATCCACCACGCGCTCCTCGAGGTCCACGTCCAGGAGGGCTCCCTCGTCTGCCCCGACACCAGCCGCTGCTTCCCCATCAACAAGGGCATCCCCAACATGATGCTTCACGAGGACGAGGTCTGATCTGGCGTGTGTGTGAGTCTCGCCCTGGCCGCTTTTGCTTGCTCATCTGCTCGTCATGGTCTGTCAAGGAGGATCCCAGGCCTTGTGAACTTCATACTCAGATTGTATCTGTGAAGTATGGATTGTAGTCTTGCAGATTGTGGCCTTATAATACGATAGATAGCCGTGAAGTACTCGGAATTGCCGTTTTGTGTTGTTAATTTGGTGCACGTCATGCTCTGTTCTTAAGTCTTAACTGTCGGCAAATTGTTTGCTGCCCTGTGACTGAGGAAATCGAAAGAGGTAGTTATTTCTCAGACCTTACCCCAGTAAATTCCAAATTGTGCACACCTTTTGGCATGGAAATTGTGGGTGATTTTGCAGAGCCAATTTTGTCTGATCGATTGTGGGTGATTTGGTGGTACCAATTTTGTCTGATCGATTTGTTGTTTGCAATTCATTCTGCATTGTGGTGGATCATGACTATATGCCATAGCCCATAGACAGGTTTCTGTAATCTGGTTTCCAGTGAGGAAATTACTTTTGGGTCGAGTTGTTTTGTGCTGAACTATGATGGTTGTTCGAAACGCTTGCTTGGGTAGTCTAGTCAAATTACTCGGTTTTAGGATTCTGGCATTAGATTTGCTTGAGTAGGTCGGTGAATATAAATGTTCCTGGTGTTTGCGCAGAACTGAAGATATGATATTGCTTGACTGAAAATATTTGATTATGCTTCCTTCCAAAGTACCAGTTTGTTTGGTACAATTTGTAAATGCACACAAATCCTAGAATATCTTCTCTATTCTCCTCTGCATCTTCTCAGTTTCCCATCATCTGTTTTGTATGGGATAATGGGAATGTAAGTGTATATCTGTACTCATGATCTGTGTTCTATGGGTGTGTTTGGTTCCTGTCCAGAGCACGCCACTGCTCACCATGCCTACAGTTTGCCTTGTGTTTGCTTCGCGGCCGAACTTGTGGCAACCTGCAGCATACCGCTCTCGTGAAGGCTGCAGCGTAGTGCATTTGCTGGCCACAGTTCGCCCAACGCTTGGCGCTCATTTTGTCCGCACAATATGCGGTGCGGCCTCAACTCTGGTGTGGCTAGGTCTGGCCAAGAACCAAACAGAGCATGTACTTAATGATTCATTCCAAATTGGGTTGATAATACCAGTTCAAGCATGTTGCTAAAGCTTTCTTTGGTAGTTGTTACATAATTGTCAGCATGACTATTACAATTAACAGGCATGCTTCTGATGTCCATGAACAGATTCTTTTAACAGTTCACTCTAAGTTATAGGGTGATATTTCTGATAGGGTAGGTTTTTGCCTTGTCAGCTGTAGCTGCGGGTTGCACTGACGAAGTATCTGAATGTCAGTTACTATATGATTCTGGCAGCAAATTGCTTGCCATGTCTTGTAGCATCCTACTGTTTATTGGTAGAAGCCTCAAAAATTCAATCATTCTGTAATCTTAGGCAAGTTAGTATTCATGACTAGATGGGGTCAAGAATCAAGGTAGTTACACACCTATACTGACTTTTGTTTCATAAATGTCTTTGCTACATGATCTGGATACTGTTCAGATGTGCCCGTTTTAGAAGAACAATGTTCCAGTTTCTGAACAATTGTGATCTTTACAAACAGTGTGCTTTGTGGCCGTGTGTTGTCCTGTTTGTTTCGCTGAAATTTGGCTTATACTGATGCTTATGCTGATTTGTTGTGAGAGGAAAACACTGTTCGTTCGCTGAAAAGTACTGCTGAAGTAGTGCTGCAAAACACTTATGTCGTGCAACTATTCTTCTGTGTGTTTGATATTGAGTTGGTGCTGTCTTAAGAAACTTGGTATTCTTAACGATGAAAACCAAATCTAGCAATAGTCTACTACTAAATCTGTGAAGAATTTTCGCACTTAATTGGAAGAACCCTAGTTGTATTGTATATTTGTACAAGGAGCCACCGGTTTAGCATTGAAGCATCCATCGGTTGGTGACTGTTTTAAAGGTTACTACGTGGCTAGAAAGCAGGCCTTGTTTCATCAGCCGATCGGGCTTAACGATAGCATTGGAACTGAAGCATCTGATCTCTCAACGCTACATGGGGCCGTACAGGTCAGTGCGACCATTAGTGCTACACTGCTACGCAGATGATGTGAGTGCTTCTTGGCTTAATGATGCTGCTACGTAGATGATGTGAGTGCTTCTTGGCTTAATGATGCTGGTGACCTCCTGCTCATACGCAGGACACCGACGGCTTCCAACAAGTCGCTATTATCTGTAGACAGTCGTGGCTTTCTTTTGCCCGCTGCTTATCCTTCACTGGTTGAAGGCGCGCGCCCTCGCGCGCGTCGGTGAGAACATACATAAAAGCGATTATCAGGGACAAAAGAACGTAGTCTTTGTTTCAAAAAATGATCTCGTATGTTCTCTGCAAGTTCCAGAGCTGTTCTGAACACCACTATAGCCTTATGAAGATCTTGACCCCTCATGTAATTGTTCCCATCTCCTAGGTTTGTGACCAACTATGAAGATCTTGATTGTTCATGTAATTCTTTCAGTGTTTCAGGTTTGTGGCCAACTGTTGTTTCGTTGGGTCGATAGCTGCAGTTTCATTTGTTCCCTTAATTGGTGCATAAGGCCAGGTACAATGAGTCAATCTGCGCCTGCCTTCCAAGTGTAGCATTGATCTGGCGAAGTTGATTATTAACCACTTGTTGTGTCAAGTAATTAAAAAGGAGCATGAAGTACTATTGTAATAACCGGTTTCTGAGGGAAGAGTTGACTGACCTATCACTTCGGCAGTCCAAAAATGACATACTGTGTCCACAGGTCACAGTCAAGTACTTATTGCTGAGAAAAATCTGAAGAACATGTAGAAAACTTAGGCAATGGAAAGAGCACCAACATCTGTGATAAATGTGTGAAACGGCCAATTTACAGATAGATAGCATCTATACAGTCCTTGTTTATCTGAGGTCTTGTTCACTTCCCCCTCCCAACCCAAAATATTTCCTCTTCCACCCATCACATCAAATCTTTCGACGCATGCATGGAGCATTAAATGTAGGTAAAAAAGATAACTAATTGCATAGTTTGTCTGTAAATGTCGGGACGAATCTTTTGAGCCTAGTTAGTCCATAATTGGACACATTTTACCAAATAACAACGAAAGATGCTACAGTAACTTTTCAGCTACTTTTCGCGAAGTGAACACACCCTGACTTATAATCTGTCTTATCCAGCTTGTTTTTTCAGCCGGAACAATATTTTTCTCTCACAAAAAATCAGCCAACAGTGTTTTTCAGCCGGCTTATAATTCCAGCCGAACAGCTCCACAATAGTATTAGTTAGGTGCTTCTCACCTGAATTAGCTGTAAAGGATAGGTAGAATTATCTATTTCCCATTCTCTTGTCAGCCGCAAGTACGCAGCTCATCCCGACAAAGGATTAAATGGCAGCTATACACTGAACAGGAATTCATTGTAGAGTACAGGTTCAGTAAGATGGCAAAGGCCAACTTTTTTTTTTGGCGAACGCAATTATTCTCATTCCAGATTCGTTCTTACAAGTTGACGGGATCCAAGCAGAGAACACAACGATAAGATTGTATTTGAAAATTTGAGCCAGGAAATAGGAAATAGAGCATTTTTTTATGGAGTACTCCCTCCGTATCGGATTTAGAAGTCGTTTTGGACAAGATTTGGGTCAAACATTGGGAATATAAATCATCAATAACTTTTAAGTTGTTAAGTTTGCAAATGTAAAAATTATATGAATAGATTTGTCTTGAAAAATACTTTTATAAAAGTATACATATATAATTTTTTCATAAATATTTTTTATAAAAACAAGAGGTCAAAGTTGTATTTTGGAGACCGTGTCGCTGTCCTAAACGACTTCTAAATCTGATACGGAGGGAGTATCTAATTTCTTTTGGTAGTTTTCTTTGGTGGAAAAATGAAAGATACAAAACTACAGGAACAACAAAATTCACATGCAGCAAAATGGTAGGGCAGCGAGATGTGAAAATTGTGACTTTCATGTATGTACTACAGTTAATTCACTCCTGCTGACTGTATATAATTTATCTCAGAGCACCAGATCACACTACATGTTCAACAGGATATAATGTAATTGGTTCCCCAGATGTCATGTTGTTGTGAGGTCTGAACCTACTCCTTTAGCTAAATTGGAAGGCATGGAGGTGCCAGATCTTATTACATATTCAACAGGATAAAATTTAATTGGTTCCCCAGTTGTCATGATGCTGCGAGCTCTGAACCTATTCGTATAAAGCCATGGAGATGCTAACATTTTTGGCTTACAAAATAAATAACAACTAAGCAGCAAACACTGGGCCAAATATAAAGATTTCAGTTCTGAAAACACTGGATAGATAATGGCAATTAAACACAGCAGCATGGTTGGCTACCTGCGAAGGCCTTTAACCTGCAGATTCAGAACGCGAAAATCTGTGGCTTAATCTGTTTGTGTTGCTAGCAAGCTTAGGACCTGTATCAAAGAGAAAGCAATCTAACTCAGTATCATAAAAATTGAGAACTCACATTGAGCTGATAAAACATATTCCTATGAGAACTTAGGAGGGTTAGAACTTGGAAGCATATGATGTTTGGTGAACTAACCATTTCAGTGCTGTCAATTCAATTATAGTAGAAAAAGCTGGATGCACCCTTAAAATCAGCAATCACAAAAGTATGAATACATCAAGAGATACAATATGCACACTGCAAATTCCTTGGTCGACTAAAAAATACTTCTCTGTACTCTAAAAGCATTATGGTGACCCGAATTGTATCAGACGTTACTTAGGTTCCTCATACAATTATCTCACCTCTTTGGCTTCTCCATAAAGTTGAGTAAAACTAAACTAAGAGAGCTCTCCAAATTCCAAGATTGGAGGTGCCATTTTGTATGCATCAAAAGACAAGAAGACCAAACATTAGCATCATTTACAGCATAAAGCCTAGTAGGAGAGGTAGCCTAAACCAAACTATAATCTTTCGTATTAGGTTTTTATGCTTCGGCGTGGTCCTCAGACTTTTTTTACTAAATTGGTGTTCTAAGATATTGCCCATTCGCCTATCTATGTAACCATGTGTCTATGATTTTAAAATAGATTGCATAACCAGGTGTGTCACTATAAGCAGGCATTGGTACGTGGGAATTATATGATGACATTTTAAATGTGTGTAGCACCCATAAGTTTGTATTCTAGAGGTGGCATAATCCAGAGCATACGTAGATACATGGCTATATCGCGCTCCAAGTATTAATCTAAGAACTATGTCAGTAAAAGAAATAGACTATAGGTCCATAATTATGGGAAGGTGACCTAGAAACTAAACATACCTTTTTTTTTCCAAAAGCCGGGAACCATCTACATCAGAACAAATGTAACTATTTTATAAGCATGCCCATGGGGACTTAAATTGGAGCAACAAAATGTGAGGCAAAACTTTCTAACTGACTGTCATGGTAACCGTATAAACAGAAGGGTTTTTTTGCCATCAAGAAAGACCAAGGTAACACTGTTATTCCAGAGCAACCAAGGTAACATTGTCCAATTTAAAAACGCATGGGATAGAATGATTACTGAAAGGAAGTTGCACCTCCATAATCAAGAACTGAAAGTGGAAATGAACGACATATAACCGCATATCGATGACCGATCGTGTGTACCCTGACCTTTGCAACATGTTATCTTTATCTCAGTTTGTATCCTGGCATGCAAAAGGAAAAGATATTTAAATGCAAGGGAAAATAGATGTGTTGGTAGCTGTATAAACAAAAGGAAAATTTTTTGGCCCTCAAGAAAGACCAAGGTAACATTGTTTTTTCAGTGCAACCAAGCTAACGTTGTCCAATCTAAAAACGCTTGGGATAGAATGATTAATGAAAGGAAGTTGCACTTCCATGACTAAGAACTGAAAGTGGAAATAAACAATCTATAACTGTAGATCCATGACAGTAACAAAAAGAACATGGTCAAGAAATCAACAGACCATGAACATGCCATACTTATAGTAACCTGACATTAGTAAGTACCTATGTAGAAATAGAAATCATGCAGGGTAGCAGACCTATGATTTGTTGTGCACTGCTTTCTTAGGAGTAAAAAACCATAAACCACACGTGCAGAAGTTTTGATCTGCTCATCATGTGGCATACACAATCTAAATAGTAATGATGATCGTTATCTACTCAGCAAGCATATATAAAAGCCACAAGACAAAATAATGTACTCAATAAGACTTATGAGGACCACAGGATCCATTGGAGACCAAAAAAAATCCATAATCAATACTTAACCTGTAGAGAGTGTTCATATTAACCTTGCAGATAGATACCAGAACATATATCCAGCTTCACTGGTTGAGAAAGAGTCACAATCCTAGGCTGCAGTAGATGAGCAAAAAGGAAATTTATCACAACGTTAGACTAATGATGCTTCATTCAGCTTGCTCTGAACACAAAAAGGTTGTTGCTTCTGCCTTTGCTATAAGCTTAATGACCAAACACAGATAGTGAATTCTATCTATCTACCTATCTGAATCCTGAACATGGTAACATACACCATATTAGTAATAAAATACAGATAGTGAGTTCCAATTTATAAGCATAGGTACTGCTAGGCATAGAGATCATAAACTTGACACAAACATCATAAGTTACATTAATTTTTTTCTACTGAAACAACTGCATCCTATTTTGTGCACATTGTATAATTTATGTACAGAGTGTATGTAAGCTATTATTAGCCTACTTGAACAGCTACGACAAATAATCAGTTCAGAGGTTTGAATCTATGCCCATACTGACACTTTACCATGATTACAGATTGTAGCCATATTTTGACACTTTGTATCTTAAGCAACCAGTATAGATGCCGGTTCAGAGACATAACAGAGCGTATTAATGCCAAAACTTCCAATCAGTGCTGAAAAATATTTTCCTATGAATTGCAAGTTCACTTGATCACTTCAGTGCTAAAGAAGTATTGCTGGAATTCTATTTTGAGGTGCCATTGCCACCTATGTATTTGCAGAGAAAAAAATATATACTACATAATGGTGTCATCAACTGTAGGCCATCCAAAAGTTCAAAAGATGAATGACTTAATGCGAAACATAGAAGACAATTAATAAACAATTTCAGGTCTTGACATTGCATTAGGATTCATGTTTTTTCACACAAACCGTTAGCCATGAGTATATTAATATGCTTTTATCTAGATTCATATATGAAAATAACTAAAAGAAGTAAGGTAATGACATTTACCATATCTATGTATCGGTGTCTTACAAGGTTGCACAATGTCAAAAGACTACATAGTTTTCATAGTTTGTGCTTAAGTCATCATTCAGAAACTCAGTGGTAAATTTTCATACGGTAGCTCAAGAAAAAAGTGATCAGAATTGAAATAGGCAAATCCTGATGAGCAAATGAAAACCCCTCCAACCTCCAGGTCTTTATATGGAACGAGCAAATGAAATCGGTGTAAATGAAATCCCAACCGGTGGCACGATGCCCCTCCCACTCCAGCCTTTTTTCTACATGGTTATCTAAGAGTACACTAGCAATGACACAAACAATAGTATAAAATAAATACGTTGGGAGACATGAAGTCAGTAACCAATCATGTAAGCCCTGGGGCGCGACGCATCCACAAAACATTGAGGTCGAGATGGCTCAGACCTGTAAAGACCAACAACTGTAAGTGAATAGAGATAACCAGAAAAAAATGACTGCAGTATTAGTAGAACAAACGTAAGCATACCATTTCATGCTGAGGCATTGAGCCATGAGCTGCAAAATTACAACACCTGACAAACCTTTAAGAAGCATACATACATCCCAATTTAAAACCTTGCAATTGTACTCCTCTTGGTGGAGAAACACGAATTCAGTTTGTTGCAAGGGTAAAAGAATATGAACATCCATATACCAAAGTTATATTAAGGTTTCAAAGTCATACTCCACATTCCAGCAACAGAGTTGACATTAGGTAAAAGGAGAAGCATATGTTTGATAGGAAAGTCATGCTCATTGTAGGAATCATAGAATATGATTCAAAGAACAAAGCCAATGCATAGGTATAGGTTGGAAAGTTAAAGAGAAAACCGAGCTTGACATTGCAGCTAACTAAGTAATAAATTACCTTTTTAGCAAGGCCAATCGCAAACACATCATTGGCAATGGGGTGTGCTCAGTAATAGAGGAACCCATAAATTGTATGAAGCAAAGACATCATTGACAATGGATGTATGCTGACTAACAAATAGATAAAATAGGCAGCTAATAGAACGACATTGTCAACACGAAGGAACTGAAAATAGCCAGATTCATTGTAAGAATGAAATAACTAATCATCACTGCACCATCCCCAAGCCTCAATATATAACATGAATGGAACAATTAATTATCACGGTACATGGAAGGATATTAGTTCTGCACACAAGAGCACAACAGGAGACGACAGAAACTGGGCGAGCTTGCTCGCTAAAGCAAAGAGGGGAGGGTGGCCAAGATCCCTGCAGTGAGGAGAGGGAGTTTAGGGAAGGGGAGGGTGAAGGGGAGAGAGTGCATGCCGGATTTTAGGGTTTGGCCCCATATGGCATGATACCTAGGGTTTCGCCGGCCGGAGGAGCGCACGCGCCCTGGCGGGAGGAGGCATCGAAGAGGCCGCGCGGAGGATGGCGGAGAGGGAGGGGGCCGCCGGGCCGCAACCGCACCGGCACGCCGCCTGCAGGTGGCGCCGTCGCCTCGCGCCCGCCGCTGCCTCGGGAGGGAAGGGGAGAGAGGAGGAGGAGGTGGTGGAGGAAGAGGCGGAGGAGGAGGAAGGCGGCCGCGGCGCAGCGGTCCCGGTCGGCGCCGGCGTCGTCGCCCCTGTGGGCGTCGAGAGAACGAGGGAGAGAGCGAGAGGGAGGAGCGGTTTTTTCTGGACAGATGGATCGGGAGGGGCCGAGAAGCGTCTGGACTTTGGAAGTGAAGGGAAGCCGAGTATATATTCGTTTGTCCGGATTCTGACGAGAAGCCAAAGGAAGACAATTCTTGCAGAAGGGAGCAGGCAGAAGCTGAGAAGTAAAATCAGAAGCTGATGTCGGTATAATCAGCTGGGAACAACTGGAGCCGTCCAAGATCCAATGGATGAAAAAAATTACGGTGACGTGGACGGTGGTTCTTCTTGAGGAGCTGACGCTCCTTTTACAGGTTATAAATGCTAGCACAACAGTAGTATTTGGAACTTTTTTTTGTTTTCTTTTGATAAAAGAACATCATTAACTTCTGTACTAGAAGAGCCACGGAGAATTGGCAGATGAAATTATGCGCTACGACTACGAGTCACTGCAAATTGATAGAGACAGGATGGGCGAAGTGAAAGGCGATGGAAATATGGAACACGACGTGAGCATGAGATGCCACGATCCAGTGGTCGCGATGCCTTGACCTGTTTAATGGCGGCTTGGCGATGGCCTGGATGGCTTGGCTTGTTTTGTTCGTGACGGATGTTGAAGGGTGCTGTGAACGCTTAACTGTTGACAGCGGCGATTTCGGGACATTATTCTCTGCAACCGCGATTAGGCGACTCTGATGTGCTGTGCAAAGGTGATTGGAGCACGACTGCAGGGTACACAGGAGCATGCTAGTAGTAGCAATGTACAGCATATTTCGCGAGCAAGTTGGTACATCATCGTTTCCAGGCTCAAAATGACCGTTCCACTTCACATGGAGGAACCTGGTACCATGGCCCCCTGCAAAATTACATGGAGCCTTTCAACCGCCCTACTTAAATGCAGCGCAGTGGCGATGCGCGACCATAACTATCCGAAGGGAAATGGGGGCAAGAAACGGCATAGCCCAACAGTCCACATTTTCTCACACCAGACCAGAAGAAACAGTGCGCCACAGTTCCAAGATTGCTGCTGGCCGTCGTGAGCGTCTCTGGTACAGTAGGGCCTTGTTCGGCTGGCTGGTTGCCAGCCAGCCAGCAGTGTTTTTCTCTCACACCAGTTCAGCACCAGTCACCAGCCACCAGTCAGCCAGCAGTATTTTTCTCTCACAATAAATCAGCCTCAGCCACCAGCCACCAGCCAGCCGAACGAGGCCTAGGTCTCTGTGCGTAGTGCTGCGCTGGTTGGGTCGGGTGCGTGTACGCTGTACCAGTGCACCGATCCATGCCCAGGCCCCAGGTATACAAGATTGCTGCGGGTCTATCGCGGCCGCTTACCGGTAGGCGGCGGGGCGACCGGCGACCGCTGGCCTGGCGTGTACCGTACACGAAACGTCCATACCGGGCGTACGGGGTATGGCGACGGACGCGTGCACGAAACCCGCCGGGCCTCCAATCGAATCCCCCCCCCGCCACACCTAAGGGGTGGGCAAAATACCCGATACCCAATTCTCGAACCCGAATTATCCGAATCCATACCCGAAATACCCGATCACAATTTCGGACAGTGATGGTAAAAACCCGAAATTAGTTTGGGTAATTCGGGTAATGTTTTCCGGTACCCGAACTACCCAAATTACCCGAAATATCTCAAATATTTGCTCTTCTATTCCTAATATGAAGACATGAAGTATTTCAATGCCATATAAATATATTATTTGATATGAATTAATGTAGATTTATGCTAACTTGATAATTGATTTGTTGGTAATTGATATGAAGACATGATGTGATTTATATGACTATTGTTTATTGCTTTAAAATGGTACTTGAATTCTTCCAAAATGATTGGTTTTGTCAATTTCGGGTATATCAGGTAAAATCCGAACCCGCACCCGAATTATCGGATACCCAAAATTTCAGGTAATACTTTTTCAAGGCAAAAATCGAGTAACAATTTTTAATACCCGAATTACCCGACCCGAATGTTTGAGGTAACCCGAATGCCCACCCCCACCACCCCACCTGTCCCCTCCTCTGATTCCTCTCGCGCGAACCGCACGGAATCCTCTTTCCCACCGCCCAGCGACCAGTGCCGTACCGTAGTACCGTCCCCGGCTCGTACGCCTGCGGCGGCGCCCGTGCGGCCGTGCCGGAGAGGGCACAGCGTGGTGGGGGCTTCGCTGGTTACTGACTACCCGCAGTGGGATACGTATACTCTAAAACGATACTTTATTTTTTCTGGCGGATCCCACTGGCTAAACAAAGGGAAAAAAATGCTACAACTCACAAACCAAAAATCTAAATTAAATTTCGATTGCACCATTAAATTCGTCTCAATAAATCCTTCAAAACTAAATCACACAGGGATATATTTAGATAAAGTGACAAGTGGGTCCCACAGTGGATAGAGGATGATATAGAGGATGGATGAGTGCTGAAGAATTGAGTATAGAGGAGATAATCTTGCTGGCTGGATCGTATAGAGGATGAATACAGAAGTAGCTGATACCCTTACGCAGGCTGCCCTGCCGCCGGGTGCGCTGGTCGCTTTTGGAGTGCGCGATTAGGCGACGGCAGGGGACTGCCGCTCCGCTGGGCTCATCTGGGGGAGGAAAGGAAGCGTGTTCCTCGTCATCACTGCCTGGGCCCTGCAGGAAAACCTGGCGTTGCGGTGCACACCATTTTTCTTTTGTCTCGTCGCACGACTCTCTGGCTGTCACGTCTTCGAGGGCGGGATCAACTTGGGTACTCGCTTCCAACTCCAACCACCCGCAGGCTGCAGGCTAGACCTTTCGCTTTGCCATGGAAGGAACAAGATGCGACGAGCACGCAGACGCAGGCACGACTAGTCCACACCACACGGCTACACGCTACAATTGTGCTTTAGTACTGTGTTTTAGATGACTACATGAGGCCGAAAATGAGGAGAGAGGGTCAATTACGTACGTCCATGGGTTGATCTCTATTTTCGCTTCTCCGACGCGGCCCACCGTATACATACATACATACATACATACATACATACATACATACATACATACATACATACAGTTAGCTCAAAATAGATTCGTCCGTGGATTTAACTACCTGCGCCAGTCCTACTCTGCTAACGTGATTACAAGGACGTGAACACGTTAGTCATGTTTCTTATGATATTATCCGCAATTCGTGTCGGTGTAGAGGATGTGCCTTACCCGTTGAGACTTCAGAGCCAGATATGATGATTTTATCAATCTCATTTTTTTATGCGTTCAAACTCTCGAATGTAGTCATAAAAACCAGAGCGTGCACACACGGTTGTGTGTAATTATTATCTATCTTGCTTGAAACAAAAGATATAAATACATATACGTTTGCTACTTTGATTATATATCCATGGCAACGATCAATATGTCGTTTTCAAATTGTATTCCCTAATTTTCTTGCGAATCACGATAGAGAGATGAAAATGCTCATATACACTCACCTCTATGAATATCTATGAATTCACCACGGCTATTCGTTATAGAGGGATATGTCGTTTACCACCGAAAAAAATAAGAGCATCATATATTGAAATTCACCCCTATAAACACATGCACATGTGTTCCACCCCCAGGTCCACTGTACCTCTAGATACACCATATTATTTATCATTGAAACAGTAAGAACATTAATCCAGAATAAAAACAAAAAAACATGAGCAACCACAAAGCTAAGTACATGTTTCATTATAATGATCCTAACCAACAAATCTATTGCTCAATTCACATTTCATACATTATTTCTAACTGAAGTTCTAAAATTTTGACTCAGACTTGTCTAAAACAAGTCATGGCAAGTACAGACTGCTTGCATTTTATGAAGACAAGGCATAGAGAATTGGTTCATCGTGAAAGCGAGGGTTTCCAGCAAATCTACAAAAATTGCTGGAAATGTTGAATACGCGATGCCCCGTACTTTATAGTTGCATGTCAACACATGTAGTTGGCTGTTGTCGACGGACCCGCCCTGAAAAAGCCCATGACGGTCAGTGACCGAATGAATGAGCGTGTGGCGTGCCTTTGGTTTTCTCACCCAATCATATCGGATGTTTGACACATGTACGAGTATTAAACGTATATTAAAATAATAACTAATTACATATATTATGTGTATTTTACGAGACGAATTTTTTTAATCTAATTAGTCTGTAGTTAGAATATCATGTTACAATAAACATGTGCTAATAACAGAATAATTAGTCTTATTAAATTCGTCTCACAATTTATAGGCGAGTTCTGTAATTAGTTTTTTTATTAGTATCCAAACATCACTTCCGACATCTCATAAAACATCTGATGTGACACCCAAAACTTAACACCTCGGAACTAAACAAGGTACGCTTGCTTGACACGTGGGCTAATGACTTCATTGACTCCTGACAGCGGCATGCTGATCCAATGGCTGGCCCGAAGCGGCCCCCACATGTCTGCCTGCCAAACCCCACCTCCGCCCACGCCATAAAAATAGACCGAGTCCATGTCGCGGCGCGCCAGAGCCTACGCGCAGTCGCAGAGCCAGAGAGACCAGCAGCAGCAGCAGCAAAGCCGGCAGCAGGCGAAACGAGCCTAGGCCAGGGGGAGGGGAAGGGAAACCGAGGCAGGCGGCGGCGGCAGCAGCAGCAGCGCAGAGCGCACGCGCTTCTCGTTTCGTGTCCCCAGCCGAGGGGAAGGACGAGGGAGGGGAGGCACAGCTTCGAGGTCTGTACGGTCGAGGCGTGAGGCTGGCGGCCGAGGGTCCCGGCGCTGCGGGCGGCATGGGGAGGGACGAGCTGCTACGGCGGAGCCTCGTGGCGCTGGCGGCGGCCGTGGTGCTCACGGGGCTGGCCACGGCGTCGCTGCGCAAGGCGGCGGCCACGTACGGCTTCGGCATCCTCGCCATCGCCGGCGTGCTGCTCCCGGACTGGGAGTTCTTCGACCGCGACTACTCCCAGTGGCTCACCCCCATGCCCGCCTCCCGACGCACGGCCGCTGCCGCGGCCGCCGACCGGGAGCACGACGTCTGGAAGTAAGACTCCCCAGCCTTTCCCTCCCTCCTCTCTCCCCTGTTCTGTGATCTTTCGCCACGGTCTGTACGTCTGTCGAATTTATGTTCTTGGGAGGCTCGGGCAGTGCCAAAGATCGCTCGCTCTTAGGTTTCTCGAAAGTAGTAAAATTTTGGTTGTTCTTTTTTTGGGGGGCAATCCGTACATAAGATCTTGCTTTATTTGGAAGTCGAGTCGAGGTACAAAACCACATATTGCATCTTTGATTTCATTCAGAATTGAGATGTAAGTTCTTGCTCGTTAAAAGTACCTGACAGTGAAACTTGAAGCCACTTCCTCTTTCCAGGATTCAACTTCTTAGGCAAAACTCGTGGTTTTGATTTGTCCGGAAGAGAGTTAAACTTCTAATGCACTTGCCAGACAACAGTTAGGCATGTTTCTTCATATATATTCAGATTTTTCTGATAAAAGATGCATGTTGTTTTAAACAAAAATCTAGTAGATCGGTGAGGTACTCAGATTTGTTCCTGTTCCTGTAGATTCGACACAAAGGATCGAATGCATGTCGATCTCTGTATGGTCCAGAATATCATCGCATTAATTCTTGATCTACAATCATAACAATTGATGGGCCCTGAAGATACAATATGATCACGGAAACAAATCAAATTGCTTGAATGATATTTAGAAAAAAAAAATTTGTCTCCCAGTAGCAGTGCCATTTGCGATAGGAACTTGCTGGCCTATATAACTAGTTTAGTTGCAGAATAATAGGGTCGCTGGCTGGTGGTCCACCTGCTTTCAATGCTGCTATCGATCGCATAAGGTTCAGCGGCATATTGCTTTTTTTTTGCTACAGCACCTGGAGGTTGGTTTATGGTTGTGTCTTCCAGTCTAGGAGTCTAGGAAACTTTTATGAGTCAAAATTATGTGGATGTAAGTTTTAGTCATTGATTATTTGCGTGACCTGATAACAGTTGGGCTGTTGGTGTTTTAAGTGGTGGATTAGGTTTGTAGTTGGACTATGAGCAGCTGAAATATCGCCTTCGGGACTATTTTCGTGTCTTTGGATGTATATGTATATACGTTTCTACTGGTTGGTTACCAGATTGTCGCTATTACATATAGAAAGGTGGAACAAGTCACTTCTTTTGACCTTGAAAAAACTAGGATAGCGTTTGGTTCACATAGATGTAACGCAACTTGATTACGGCAAGTAATATGTCCCATTACTCAATGTTTGTTTCCGTGCTCCTGTAATCGAGTCCCTCCAGCAACCAATACTGTTCTATATAAAAGTGATACAGCTCCAAACCCGATGTAATCAAATACCGTTTCGTCGGTGTCTCCTGCAATCCTGTCCCCTTTGCGTTTCCCTTACCATTTCGGCAACCAAACAGCTCGCGATGATTTGTCTAGAGACGACCTAACTATGTTATGTTTTATTTTAATTAGTAAAAAAAAGCTCAAAATAAAAGGTTTTTTTAGGTAATGGGGAAAAAATGTGGCTGCATACCTCATCAGAGAAGAGGCGTCAGTCAGTCCGCACATTACAAGAAACCCCCAGCTCACACTCTGAGTTTTGAAATGAAAGGTGACTGTTACTTTGGTGCTGCTGATTGATTGGGCAATAGAATTCCAAGCATAACAGGTTTCAGCATAAGGTGTAACTGTAATCACCATTGAGAGATGCAAGTTGATCCTCAGCCCTTGCAACAACTTGGTATTTACTAACAACTTATCTAAATGAGAGCATAGTTGGGTACATTCCTGAATTCTCTAGACTGGTTTTCTTGATAGCTGAACGTAGTGTTTTTTTTGGTCCCATGCTTGTTACTCATCAGACATTCAGACCTGCACCTCTTACAACATTGTAATTATTAGCACCCAAGATAAGTGATGATCTGATAAAGAATTTGAGTGGGTGTTCTGATCGTGTTTCAGCCTGGCATCGATTTAGTTGTTCTGCTTGCTTGTATCTTTAAACATCTGGTCAAATCACTACCAATGTGAACTACCATTGTCCAGCTGTTCACATAGGTTGTTGGTTTATCTTTTTAGTCAGTGGGCATAAAGTGAAGGGCAGTGTGTGGTGCAGTGAGTGAGACCAGATCTAACCTTTTAATATCTTGTGAAACCTGCAAAATAAAACAATCCTTCCTTTGTTTTTTTTTGAAAGAAAACAATCCTTCCTTTGTAAACTTAACGTGAAATACTAATCTGGCAGCCATTTTTGTTCACTACTTTTATGTTGTATGGAGTGTCCCTGCTGTTTTATAGATGATTACCACCATTTGGTTTCATAAGTTCCACTTGGTGCCTAACAATTAGTGTAGTTCCTGTGTTGACAATAGCTATAATATTCAGAGCACGCTATGATGTACTTGACCATGTCTGCACGAGGCTTTGCTAGTTCTAAATTTCTAATATCTTTGGTTCATGACCTATAGAAGTACTAACATTATTTCTGTTCTTGGAGTAGGCTTCGGTAGCTCATGAAAATCTGATGATAGTCTCTGAGGTTGGTTGGTGCTTAGCTTTGTGATTTAATCAACAAAACTTGTTGAAAATTTCAGCCATGGTTTGGCTACACTAACGTATAGAATGGACTTTTATATCACCAGGTTGTTGAGCTTTCACCTAATTATGGCATGAGAGTTTAACAGGTATATTTTGGAAACGTCTGTGGGACATAGTTCCCATCAGTTTGAAACAACTGCAAATTGCGAGTGACCGCGTTTATTAAAAATAGATGGGCATCAACACCACGGACTGTACTTGACTCTCTCATCATGCTTTGTGTTACCTTATCACATCGACAAAACTAGGACTACCAGCTTTCTTGATGCCATCAAGAAGAATATTTTGCTCTGATAAAGTATGGAATAATAATCGTCCCTAATGGTGGACATGTAAGCAATTACCGTCGAATGCTATTCTTCACCTTGCCTGTTCCCAGCATTCTTTCTCAGTGTTGCATTCAGTATGCGTGATACTAAAACATCTGTGTTGCATTCAGCATGCGTGAAACTAAAACAGCAACTTCTAGTTCTGCTTCTGATGTATCCAAATACTGACCTTCATTCCCTGTTGCCTCCTACAGATTCAAGCCCTATCCTCTTAGGGTGGCCATGCTGACGACGATCTATGGGTTCGGTCTTTACAAGTGGTGGATGTACGTATCTAGCTAGTGGGTCCTCCTCTCCCTCCTGCATCTCTTCCCCTTAGCGAAGTTCCTTTTTCATTTCAGAAGAAAAATACCATGATAGTGCCTTGTCATATCTCAGCCATTCTTCACCGTGATCAGATGAGCCAGCTATATCGCCTGGCTAATACACTGCTGATATGAAAAATCTTCTAATGGGGAAGGACCCTCGACACAAGTTGGTGTATGTAATGTAACTAGCGGGTTTTTGTAATGTGCAAACGCCAATCATTTGTTACCTGGAAGCTGGAAACATGAATCTAGGTTTTATTCTTTATCCCCTTTGTCACTCTTTGCGGTATTCCTTTCGTGCTGGTGCGGTTTCTCTTGGCCATCATCATAGCTTCTGAAGGACTCTATGAACATGAATCTTACAGTTTGCACAGCTCTTTTGTCCGCAAGTTACTCCTACCCGTTCTGCTTACTTGGGTTTGTTTGTTGGAAATCGGTCGAGCCCGAATGAACTTGTTTTGGTCATTTGGTGTGAGTGGTGTTCAGTGGTTTAGGTTGGAAACTAGGCGTCGTTTGACGGGGATTCTTCACGAGAACTGATCCTGGGGAAGAACAGGAGAATCGTCGCGAAACAGGCCCTAGTTTCTTTTGCGTTTGTGGCGTGAATGCGTGATGCGCTGGCCAACCAGATGATATGGATCTCTTCCGTGGCTCGCACTCAGACCGGTTTCGTTTCCTCCGTCGAGCCGTCTAAATTTGCATTTGCGGTCTAAGCGCTTGCTTGTCCGGACACCGGAGGAATCCAGGAACCGGTCCAGTTCCAGCAAACAACATTGCAGCGACTACTCCGTAGTCCGTAGCCTCTTCCTGATTCGAACCTTGAGGCGGGCGCTAAAGGATCAGATTAGAGAACTCGACGGCATGGCGAACCCAAACGCCGTCCTAGGCCTCTCTCTCCCTGTCCAGTGTATTGTATGGGCCCGCACAACGTGCCAACGTCCCTCGGAATGCAAATACCAGCAAAATTGGTTCAGATTTGACCAAATTTCTAATGAATACTATTCACATTTACAGCTCCAAAACAATTTATTATAAAAATACATTTCGTAATTAATTTAATGATATTTATTTGATATCATAAATATTGATACTTTTTTTTTATCTATAATTAATTGAACTTAGGATACTAAATAATAATGACACAATTATATTCTTCCTTTTTTTATTTTCCTTTGATTAACGATTTCCCTTGGTGCTAGACTGCTGGCACTACATGCAAATGCAATGCCACTTGCCCACTTCACCGCGCAGCGACCGAGTGACACTCTCTCCTGGTCCTAGCATTTTATTACGCGACGATGACGAGCATCATCTGAAAACAACCCATAACCATACACACGGCCGACGCCACCGCCAAGATAGAACCCGCAGGATTAACCAGACCCCACCCACGCCCGCGCCCGGCCGGGCCCTCCCGCTCCCCCTCCCCGCTCGATCGCCGCCGCAGCAATGCCTCCCCCTCCGCCGGCGGCCGCCCGCAGCAGGGGGCGGTGCAGCGCGCTCAGCTTCGCGGCGGCGCGTGACCGGTGCTTCAGCCACCGCTTCCGCAGGGCGGGGCTGCGCCCGCTCGTCGTGCCGCTCCCGGGGCCCGGCCCGGACCCCGACCCCGACCCGGCCACCACCGTCCACATGTGGGTGCCCGCGGGCCCGCCGCCGCGGAACCCGCTGCTGCTCCTGCACGGCTTCGGCGCCTCCGCCACGTGGCAGTGGGCGCCCTACCTCCGCGCGCTGATCGCCGCCGGGTTCGACCCCATCGTGCCCGACCTCGTCTTCTTCGGCGCCTCCTGCACGCGCCTCCCCGACCGCTCCGACGCCTTCCAGGCCTCCGCCATCAAGGCCGCCATGGACGCCATCGGGGTCCCCAGGTTCGGCCTTGTCGGCGTCAGCTACGGCGGCTTCGTCGGACACCGGATGGCCGCCATGTTCCCGGAGGCCGTCGACCGGGTCGCCTTGGTCTGCGCGGGGGTCTGCCTCGAGGAGAAGGACCTGGCGGAGGGACTCTTCCCCGTGGCTGGGGTCGGGGAGGCCGCCGAGCTGCTTGTGCCGCGCCGCCCGGAGGAGGTGCGCCGCCTCGTCCGCCTCACCTTCGTGCGTCCGCCGCTCATCATGCCCTCCTGCTTCCTCTGGGACTACATCAGGGTTGGTTATTACTTACTACTACTCGGTTTCAGTCTTCAGTGTTCGGATTCTGTCAGATTTGGTTTGAATTTCCACCGTGTATACTCTGTTGTATTCGTTACATTACACGGCTATAGGACATCTGGTGGGATTATAAATTCACATTAGGGTTAGGGGGAATATTTAGGCACCTCTAGATGAGAGAATGTTGTGTTCTGTGTGCTGTAGGATGGTAACCGCGTTGGATCGTAGTAGTGTTTCACTTCTCTCTGGTGCACCGTGCCGTGAACATGCAAAGAGTTTGCCCGTCACACTTGGGGCAGTTGTGCTGCACCATTTGAATGTCTGGGACTGAAATTGCTATGGCTTCGGCCATCTTAATCGCCTGGTTTCAGTCTACCAGTAGCCAATAGACGCTTAGCAGAATAGTTAACAATTCACTAGATATCTCATATTGTAATTATTCTTCTCCTGAATGAGAATTCTTCTAGTGGACGCTGGACGCTAGCGTTGGATCGTTATCAATGGTTAACACGTAGATTTGGTGGAACCGACAAAGCCACACAAAATTTACACGTGTCGATAGCTTGGGAACATATCATTGTTTTGCCTTTGGCCTTGTTCGCGTATTTTTGCATATATGTTATTCGCTTCTGTGGAAGGCAGAGGCATGGGCAGCATGGCCACCAGCCGTTTGCACGTGCAAGGCCCTGGGTGGGATGTGAGTGGTGACACCCAATGTACAGTCAACTTCCCATTAGAATATCACCTGATATCCCCATGTAAACTGAAATAACCACTGATGTATAGTTGTAGTTGTGATGTTCTTTGAGCTTTCCCTAAGTACCATTCCAGAAATTTACTTGAAGTTGATGTGCCTATTTCGTTGAAGTGGAGAGTGCCTTTTGTTCACTAATCCTTCTTCAAATCACGCTTAAATTGCTTTTATCTGATGACTTGTTAGGGATTTCGAACATTTTTAAGTACATGCATGAATCTTAACTCTTTATCTGAACTTTAAATTCTTTTGCAAGTGAACGTTTATTCCTGGACACACAAGTTCATTTCCATGATGTGCCTCATCATTCTTTATTACAAAGCTACTTCTTTCCCTCCTAGAAGACTCTACAAAGCTACTTCCCACTTTGCCTTTTGCTTTTGACAAGGGCTCACTTCCCTTTTGATCAGGTACTTTCATGACTGGAATGGTAACTAAAACCATTCTTTTGGTAGTGGCTCGGTGGTTATCTGGCTGCTGACATTGAGAGCATTTTTTTTTTCTTTTTGGCGATCTAAGTGCATTTCATAAGCTTACACTTCTTTTTTTTTAACGCAAAGCTTACACATCTATAAGATGTACACTAGTGACATGGATGTGCTGCTTAAAAGGATACTTTTATACATCAATCAAATAATGTAGCCAACGAACTAGTGAGATTAATTCCAAGTGATTGGATACATCTCTATCTTAGGTAACATCATCGATGTGAACCAGATTTTCATTCTTTCTGTGATAAAAGCCTAAGATTGGCAATGTTCCAAAGATGCAAATGGATGAAAAGTGAAAAGTAAACCGTTTGAAAAGCTTGCCTTTGGAATGCTTCATCATTATTACTTCATTGCTGCGAAAAATCATGCAGAGCTACTAGAGGTCTACAGTAAAACAACATCAGTTTGATTTGCTGATGACTGTTCTGACAAGTGTGGCCTTGTTTTACTGCATCAGGTGATGGGCTCTGATCATATCCAGGAGAAGACTGAGCTGCTATACGCTTTGATTAATGGGAGGCAACTCTGTACTCTTCCAAAATTGACCCAGGTACATAAATCCTAGTGACTACTCCCTCCATCCCAAATTATAAGGCATTCCAAGAATCTTGAGAGTCAAAGGATCTCAAGTTTGACCAAATTTATATGATAAAATAATAATATTTATGACACCAATTGAGTATCATTAGATTCTTCATTAATTATATTTTCATAGTATATCTATTTGATGTTATAAATTTTTGTAATTTTCTCTATAATTTTGGTCAAACTTAAGATGTTTTGACTCTCCAAGATTCTTGGAATGCCTTATAATTTGGAATGGAGGGAGTAATGCTGAAGGCCAGCATGTTTGTATCGTTATTACATTTGACATTTGAGAGAACCGACTGCTACCTGCTTGTGAGAGTATACCCTTGAACTTTTTATCATCCACTCAATGACCGTGACACCAAAAAAGAACAAATGATCTGCAGTCTCTTTTATTGATACTACCTTTCTCAATTCGATCTAATGTAGCCGACGCTTATAATCTGGGGGGAGCAAGATAGGGTGTTCCCAATGGAGCTGGCTCACAGATTGAACCGGTTCGCTGATGCTACCTTCGAAAACTCTCTTAGTCAAGATGAAGTTTACTTTACCACGATCCTCATGAAATTTGTTACGAAATTGCTGATCATTTGACAAATCGACAGGCATCTCGAGGGGAATTCTCGATTAGTTGTCATAAAGAATGCTGGGCATGCAGTCAATATTGAGAAGCCCAAAGAAGTGTGCCGGAGCATCATTGAGTTTTTCAAGGAGCCGGTTGCTGGAGCTGCAGACGCGGATGACAAGGTGGGAACCTTTCATCTCTAACCAAGAGACTTGAGTTATGCCAATCTGCAGAGTTGCAGGATTTGTGTTCTTTTACCTGCTCAATCCCTCGATTCCTCAACAGATGATGCACTAGCCCTTCTCTAAAACTTGCACGTAAACGAACATAGATCATGAAGCTTACTATATACGCATGTTGGCTGGTTCCCGGTGGTTAATCTTATAACGTTGGCTGGTTCCCGGTGGTTAATCTTATAACGTTGTGCTGTGGTTCATCTCGCAGGTGTAGCTTGCACCAATGGCGGACGCGGACAGGTCTTCGCTGGGCATCAGCAGACGGCAGACCCGCTCGTGGCACGCAAATCAAGGCAGATACGTGGCAATGTACATCTCTCCGCCATTGTCTGATGTAGTAGAATCATTGCAGTAGCCATTTATGAAGCACAATGTAACGGGAAACAGAACAAACCAGAGTGGCTCGAATCCGAGTGAAATCCGTGTGTTGTTGCCGTTTTCGCATGCCTATCGCTCCCATCACCGGCTCACCGCCATAACGACCATGGCAAATCGCGAGAGGCATTCGAGCCTCACGCGGCTACGTGTCCAAGGGGACAAGATAGGGTGTTCCCAATGGAGCTGGCTCACAGATTTTCATGGGCCGCCGCAGTTGATTGTTCCTTGAACGTCCCCACGGCCCGTTGGCCCAACAATATACACACAAAAAAAATGAGCTGGAGGACCAAAAAATTGGGGTGAGAGAGGCTCGAACTCTCGACCTCAGGATCACTCTCACATTTAGCTATGAGACCTACGCGCTAGCCAACTGCGCCACCACCCCGTTGTAGCTATGTGATCTAATAAAATTTATATATTAGAATACAATAAATAGATTCGTACAATAGGCTCAAGACATTATCCTTCACTTAACCCCGTTTTGTGGGTGCATGCCACAATGTTTATTCAAGTCGTTTGTTGAAATTTATGACAAGATGCTATTCCTAAAAAGTAAGAAGGAGCTGTTTTCATAAAGGATGTAGATGATTGATAGAGAGATTGTCCATCAGTGATGGATCTAGCAACCATTTAGACGGGCTAAATAATTCTTCTTGCTCGTTCTCCCGCATCTCATCTAGTAACTTTTTCATCTCCACACGCTTCATCTTTTTCCTTCTACCTGAGGCTTAAGTTTTTTTTGGGATTTCGCTTCATTGATTAAACAATGTTATTATAATCAAATTGCAGACAAGGCTGCAAGAAGCCAGGGGACTTAGCCCAGACAAAGGAAGCTAGAAAAGAAAAAGCATGTTGGGCGCAGAGGTGTGCTGCAAAATTCGTCGTTCTTTTGGTATGGATAACCTGGAACGAGGTAAGGTCGGAGATCATCCACTCAACATCATCAAGTATCCCCTTGATCTCCGAACGGTGCTTCCCCCTGTTTTTCCACAGCGCCACCAGTTCCTGAGAGTCAGTTTCCAGTACAATATGATCAGTTGTTCCTTCTGGTATAATTCGGGTGCCATCCTGAAAAGCTTCAGACCTGAGGCTTAAGTTGCCAACAACATGATAACCAAGTTTTTGAACAACGATAATGATATACAGTTGACGTTCGGACGGGGACGGACGCACCCGACCCACGCCAAACTAACCCACCTGTGTCGCACCACGCTCCTCCTTATCCTTTCCTCGAGCCGCACTACTGCAGCGCTCGCGCTCCCATTCTACTATCGTGTCTGCCCGCCGTGACGTACACCGCGCGGCGGCCGCCCTGCTCACCCGACGGCGCTCCCTCCCTCCCTCTCCCCCCTCCGCGACCTGGCACACCACGCCCCTAGTGACCCGGCTCCTACTCCCCACACCGGAGATGAATACGACGGCAGCAGCTCCGACGAGGTAGGTCGGCCCTCTTCTAGATCTGAGCCCTCCCTCTCCTCCTCTGGATCCGACCTCTCCTTATCCCCTTTTCCTCTGGATCTGAGGGACACGGCGGTGGTTAAGATTTCGGTGAACTCTGGGTCCTATTTCCTCCTCACTCTGACGAGCTCGAGATGATGGGCCAGGAACCGTTTTGTACGTTTTTTTTCAGTAAATCTATGCCTTACTCGAGCGTTTCTTGGCTTCCGCTCACTCAATTTTCTGCGCCTGAGATGCACCCCCGCGCTTGCCTGTGAAGTGTGAACGCTGTGGCTCGTCAGATGCATGCTGAACCAATCGAGCAGCTCAGCCTCCTGCAGGTCAACATGGTCCCCACGCGGTGCTCCCTGCGTGAAAACGCAGCGTTTCTTGTACTCCCCCTGTAGTAAAAAAGAAGAAGAAGAGAGAATCATTCTCGCTTCTTAAAATATCAGCAACTTTTAATTTTAATCAAATATATTTAATAAATATTAATATATATAGTATATAATTAGTATCATTAGGTAGATCGTTAAATATACTTTTATAATAAATTTATTTAGAGATATAAATATTACACATATTTTCTATAAATCTAATTAAAGTTGAAAAAGTTTGACCAGCACGATTCGCACGACGACTCTATTTTTAAGAGACGGACAAAATAGAGTGCATGCAACCTGTCTCCATCATGTCCTCTCTCCATCGTGTCACATCACCTAGCCCCTCTGTGTATGCAGATTCATGACTTTAGGAGCATATTACCTAGCCCTAGTGAATCAAATTTTACTCCTAGTTTGGTGTAAGTTCTGTGTTTAATTGATGTAAATTAATTATTCGTGCTTGAGAATAGTCAGGATTATTTGAAAAGTTATCTGATCATTTTTAGATTTTTTATTTTATTTTATGTATATTTTTATTTGGTTCTCCTTTGAAAATTTTCAATTTGGTTTTCATAGAAATAATCTGGATATTTTTTTGTTTTTTTTTATTTTCTGTATATTTTATTTGGTTCTTGATAATTTCCCATTTGGCTTACATAGAAATAATCTAGCTATTTCTTTGTGTTATTTGGATAGTTTTTTTGTTCATTTGATCTAGATCCAAGGGTCATGAAAATCAAGTGATACATGGACAAGAATCACTCAATTTTTTATTTGTTGCCGATCGAGTGTTGGTGCGATGTCCTACGGTCGAGTGACACGATCCCCCAAAACACTCGACCCATGGGTATACAGACCTTTTTTTTTCTCCCGTGAGTTTTTTTTTAAGATGTTGTAACGGATGTTTTTCGAATGTTGCAGTGGGAATCTTGGGTCATTACAACAGAAGCTTTTGCGATGTTGCGGTACTACTGCTTGAGATGTTGCATTACATATTTTTCGATGTTGCGGCATATAATTTTCGATGTCGCAGTACATATTTTTTTTCAAATGTTGTAGTACATGTTTTTCGATGTTACAGTACATATTTTTCCGATGTTGCTGTACATAATTTTCGTTATTGCAGTACATATTTTTTTGATATTGCAGTACATGTTTTTTAATGTTGCACTACATATTTTTCGATGTTGCACTATATACTTTTTCCATGTTGCGGTATTCATATTCCGATGTTGCACTACATAGTTTTTTTCCATATGTCTTACGATATTGCACTTAAAGTGTTTTTGTGCTCTTGGGACAGGGGGCACGGTGGGGGACGGGGTGATGCGGGGGCGGGCGGTATCCGTTCTATTCCTGCGCGGGGGGCGGGCGGTATCCGTTCTATTCCAAGAGACCGCGCGAGGGCAGCTGGGTTTGGGAAGGGCGCGGCGTCTGGACGCGTTTCGCGCACCGGACGTCCGGACACTAGGTTTACGGTTGGAACAATCATTATGTTGATGTTGCTCATAAAGATGATAGTTGATACATCTTTGGAGTCATTATTTGCAAACATGAATTTTGCTCTTACTAGTTTTGTCCTAAGTTGAATAATTTGAGGCCCTGTTTAAATTACAACCGGATTATTTATAATCTAAATTATGTATATTATTTTTATAATCAAGATTATGTATTATAGTAATTGGAGTGTTTGGATTTCGATTATTGTTGGTTAAAGTGAGAATGGCTACAATCCAGCATTGTTTTAGATCACAACTATATTATTTTAGCTGATAACAACGGATCCAAATATGGCTTTCGGCTCACCAAATTTATAGAGAAGAGTATCAATACTAATGATCTGACTAGAAAACATATTTCATGCCAAATCTAATAAAAAATACTTATTTTTGGGAGTATGTTGGTACATTTTGTATAAACTTATTAATCAAATCATAATGATTTTTTTAGAGGGCAGAGGAGTATTATTGTATTGTTTTACACCAACCATCTACCGTCCCACAGTGAAGTACGGCATTACAGCACACGCGCGATCTCTTGGATGAACTTGTCGAGGTTGGCGCGCGACGACCCGCCCGGCGAGACGGCCGCCCTGGCCTTCTCCTTCCACTCCGCGGCCCTCCTCCTGGCCGCGGCGCCCCTCCCCTGGGTGCCCATCAGCTCCCTGACGGCCGCCTCCACCTCGCGGCGCCCCGCCTCGCGCGGCATCTCCAGGCCCACCCCCCACACGTCGCACGCGTACCGGCAGTTGGTCACCTGCTCCGAGAAGAAGGGCCAGCACAGCAGCGGCACCCCAGCGCGGAGGCTCTCCAGTGTCGAGTTCCACCCGCAGTGGCTGAGGAACCCGCCCGTGGCCCGGTGCTCCAGCACGGCCTCCTGGTCGCACCACCCCACCGTGAGCCCGCGCCCGGCCACCGCCTCCGCGAACCCCTCCGGGAGCGCCCACCCGCCGGCGTCGCGCACCGTGTCCGGCCGGACCACCCACAGGAACGGGCACCCCGCGGCGGCCAGCCCCCACGCGAACTCGTCCATCTGCTCGCCCGTCACCACCGTGATGCTCCCGAAGTTGACGTACACCACGGAGCCCTCCTCATCGGCGTGTCCGTCCAGCCACGCCGCGCACCGGTCGTCGTCCTTCCACAGGCTCGACGTCAGAGACGGCAGGTACGACGGCGGGGAGACCTCCGGGCCGAACGGGCCGACGGTGAAGGTGTTGGGGAGGCGGGCCCGGATGGCGTCGAGGGAACGGCGCTCCAGGTCGTCGAAGGTGTTGAGGAGGATGCCGTCGGCGGCCGGGGAGTCGAGCTCGCACTGCTTGATGATGATGGTCAGCATGGTGTCGTTGGGGTCCGTGGTGCGGATGAATGTCGGGAAGTCGCGGAGGCGGGCGCCGGGCAGCATGCCGGAGATCCAGTCCACCGCGGTGTCCAGGTACCCGTTGGTGAAGCACATCTCATCTGGGTGTATATGTGCGAGTTATTAATAATGCAGAAATGGAACCTAATGCCGACTTCAAACTGAGATATGCGTATGATTGCATGAATGTGTATGCGATACTGCTGCTTATTTGTACTACAAAGATATCTATTATCTTATTAAGCTCCTACCTTAATTCTTAAGGTGTAGAAATAACCACTTTAACCAGAGAAAAATAAATTAAATTAAAGAGTCTTCTACATGCATCAGGAATCACTGTCATTACACAAAAAAAATAACCCAAAAATGCCCTCAATATATTTCGTCTAGGACCTGTTTGGATCCACCAACTAAACTTTAGTTGGCTAAATTTAGATGTTATGGATCCAAACGGCCTAGCTAAAAGACCAGCTAAAGTTTAGATAAGTTTAGCTATTTCAACCCAGCTATAGTTTAGCGGAGTCTAATAGCTGGAGGATCCAAACACCCTAGCTAAAGTTTAGCCGGGAGAACTTTTTGCTGGTTAAAGTTTAGCTTTGAAATTTTAGCTAGCTAAACTTTAGTCGGGTGGATCCAAACAAGCCCTATGTAATTTGAGAATTCCATGAGTTTGACATTTGTACTGTATGCACCCCCGGTAGGGCGGTAGATGCAAGAAAAGAAGCTACACCTACTCCATTAAACTATTAAGGGGTGCTTGCATCCGGCGCTACTAATTACTAGTAGAGTCAAACACCCTAACTAATCCTTTAAATAAGATCTCAAAATGATCTCTTTAAACGTTGGTGTCCACCGTTCATAATTCAATATTCATTGGCTTACCGGAATCAGTGGGGGAAAAATTAGATGAGGATCTTCGTACCCTCTAGACTATGATGCTTTTACAATAAAATGAGAAGTACAAGCTAATAAAAAGTTATTAATTGGCTTTCCAAAACTGATTATAGAATCTGGATTTTGAATAGCAATCTGGATTCTAGATTTTTTTTAAAAAAAAGATGGATTGTTGGATTATAGATGGTTGAAGGTGTTCTCTCTGAAGAGATGGATAGTTGGATTATCGTAATCTAGCGGTTGGATTATAAAAATCTTCCCATAGAATAATCCATATGTTTGGATCTCATTCTCATAATTTTAAGGAGATCCAAACATGGTTTAAAGACTACTAACTATTAGCTACAAAATCGAATCGGGATAAGCTAAAAGGTCAACCAACAGCTCCGGTAAAAAAAGTATTAGTTGGCGTCCCCATGCTAACAATTAGCATATGGTCCAAATATGGCGTTGATTAATTTGAGAAAAAAAACTTAGCGCGTATTACTGCTGTGGGAATATTCAACGCGAGCTGTAACTACGTTAATTGTCTAACTGAACTCTAGCCATATAATTGGTTACTTAATAATGTGGTGCATAAGATGCACGTGATGATGTGATGTTGTGCATTTAGAAATATATTGTAGGCGCTAAAATAAATGGGGCCTATAAATTTTAAAAATAAAAAACGTAGAGCGGCCATTCACTTCTTAAAGGCCCAGTTTAGTTCCCAGAAGATTTTGCAAAATTTTTCAGATTCCTCGTCACATCGAATCTTTGGACACATGTATGAAGCATTAAATATAGATAAAAAATAAAACTAATTACACAATTTAGACGAAATAGACGAGACGAATCTTTTAAGCCTAATTAGACCATGATTGGACAATATTTGCCAAATAACAACGAAAAACGCTACAGTATCATTTTGCCAAATTTTTCGGAACTAAACCGGCCCAAAGTGTAACCAACAGCCCATCTCCAATCAGTCTCATCTGACCTTGTCTGGTAAACCATCTCTCAGTGGGCCGTCCCAATGGGACACCGTGAACCCTTTTAGGTTGCTCGGCCGGACCAATGTTATATTTAAATTCCCTTTATCTTTTTTTTGCGAAAATAAATTCCCTTTATGTTGTTCTATGTGGAAGATAGTGTTAGGTTTGAGACGAAGGGTTGGACTTGATGATGGCAATGGCATACATTATTACCATCACCGATGACTGAAAAGCCTGAAAGCTAAGCAAGGAAAGATAATACACAATGGCGGTCAAGTGTTGTGTGTTAATTTAGTCAAACGCGGGAGCATGTTTCTCCTTGTGCTTATCTACAAGGATTGAAAGGGTCCGTATACCAAATAAAAACGAGAAGAAAAAAATGGACATCCTCTGATACAGGAGTATCTCCCCAGGACCCCAGCTTGTGTTTTTTTCTTCCTAAATTATTATATATACTTAGATTATGAATGCAAGTGGACTATTACGTATGATGGTGCATTGGTCCACCATAGTTTTCATTTAAAAGATCTTTTGGAAGTTGATGCTCACCCCAGCTTTTATTCTATTAGAAATTCAAAGTCCATTTTGCACATGATGCGTTAGCTTTTGGTGCTGCTGGGGTAAGTTTCATCTTTCACGTCATCAAGTGTTTAATCCTTGTAAGTAAAGTTCAGGTGCTCAGGAAGAACATAACTATTTTTGAACGAATAGAGGAACATAATTACTACTTATTACTTAGCAAGTGCATTTAATATATATGAAATAATGAAGCACATAATTTAGTCATGGATCCAGAAGCTAGATCAATCAATCATGCATGAACTGAATTATTAGAACTTAGCTCATGATCCAGAAGAAATGAAGAATGCAAACTACTACTGTAGTTAGCATCAAACTAAAAGTTGATGGTCAGGTCGATCAGAGCTGCAAATTTTACGATGCACACTATATATCTTTTTTTCTCGACCGTACCATGAGCTATGTATTTCATTAAGAGGAGGAGCGCACTATATCTGAATATCTGCATAGCATATATGAGACCCAGTAGTTAAGGTGTCGGTGATCTATTCACGATGGTTCCTCGTCACCGTGGGGGTTTACTTTTGTAATGGTTACTCTAAATTCCACTTCTTCTTAATAAAAAACGGGCTGAATGGTCCGATCGAGGAATAAAATATCTGCAGATTACCTTTGAAAGGCACGTAGCCTCTCTTGACGAGCTGATCAAAGTTGAGGTACGCCACGAAGCCGCAGCCGCTGTGCGTGAAGAAGAGGTACGCCGGCAGGCCCATCTCCTTGGCGACGTGCACCACGTAGCCCATGGCGCCGTCGGCGACGACGCAGCTCACCGGCGGAACCCCATCAGTGCGGTTCAGCCGCTCGACGAGCCCCCTGACGGCGGCCGGGCCCGTCCGGCGCGTGGCCTCGCAGAGCGCCCAGATGTCTTGCGTGGCGTCGAGGTCGGAGGGCGGGAGGCCGTCCGGGATGGTCTCGAACCGGAAGCCCTCGGCGCCGGCGTCGAAGGCCCCCGCGCCCCGCGCGCGGAGGAGGCGCCCATGGTTGTACTCGGTGTGGACGAAGGTGACGTGGAAGCCGCGCGCGTGCAGCGCCTTGGCCAGCTTGAGGAACGGGTTCACGTGGCCCTGCGCCGGGTAGGGGATGAGCAGGACGTGCGGCCGCTTATTGGCCGGCTGGGGCTCCGACGACGCCATGCTGCGCTGCGCTTCTCCTCCGGCTGTGTGGTTTAGGCCTTTAGGGAGGAGGAATGAGACTGGGAGTGGGAGGAAGAAGATGTCAGTTGGTCAAGAAAGCCTTGCTGTCTTTAAAATAAAACGTTTTTGTTGGAAGCAAAGATGGAATCCTAGAACAAAGGGAGATTATAGTAATGCTATGCTCTTGTGGAGGGTGGACCATGGATTGAGCACGTCAACTAGCTCCACAAACCCATTCCCATGACTCCATGAGTGTGTGATAACTGATAAGTGGAGCAAATAAAATAGCTCCATAAAATAGCCGTTCTGGAGAAATAAGTTCAACCTGCTGGTCCCGTATGCATGGAAACGGACTCAGATGTAAAAACTTAAGCTACTTTTGAGAGCTACACGCTGATCCTGTTTCATCAATTTTCTGTTTTCTCCGTCTTATCATGACAATTGTTACACCAGCTGCAGAAGGCTGTAGCATGATTGAAATAATTGATCTTGATCCAGCGTCCCAGTTACTTTGCATGTACTGGAAGATTGTCACTTTTGGCTGGGATGTATATATTCTGGAAAATTATCACCTTCGTCCCATCTGTTAGTGCTGAATTGATTGAAGAAAATACTGACCACAAAGCACTAGTTACGTTTCAGTTAGGTTTTGCACAAACGTGTTTCAGTTCTCAGTTACGTTTTGTCCAAACGTGTTTCAGTTTAGTGAGGCATGCCGCAGAAAGCTGACCTCCAACTATTTTCATCGCACAGATTTCGGTAAAAGCGCAAGCTGGACAGTGGTGCAATGCCAAAAAGAAGCTCATTGCACAAACGTTTACATTAGCTTTGGTTGGGGTGCGCTAGGCTCGCGCTGTAGTGCAACGCCTGAGCAACACGCGAGGGCTCAATGGAAAGCTACTGTGATGGATCCTCTTCCATAAAAAATAAATTTAATATTAAAGTGGGCACATAGCCTACGTATAAAATATTAAATTGATAAGAATAGATACTGCACTTTGATAGGCCGAGAAAGGTATGAGCTGCAACTGAGCACCCTCGCCTTCTTTTGCAGAGCGCCTCGCGCCTCGCGCCTCTCCGAGGCTCAGCACTCAGCAGGCGACGAGGACTAAGACCCGCAGTTACTCTAAAAACATATTTTAAAGTTTTAAGTATGAATATAGAGTAAAAACTATTGCACTGGGTACTCTAAAACGATATTCTATTTTTTCTCTCACTCTATATTTAGAGTGGTACAATGCTTACTCTATAGTGAGAAGTGACGGGCCCCGCTAGCTAAACAAAGGAAAAAAATGCTATAACTCACAAACCAAAAATCCAAATTAAATTTTGATTGCACCATTAAATTAATCTCAATAAATCCTTCAAAACTATATCACACATGAATATATTTAAAAAAAAGTGACAAGTGGGTCCCACAGTGGATAGAGTGGATAGAGGATGATATAGAGGATGAATGTGTGCGAAAGAATTGAGTATAGAGTAGATAATCTTGCTGACTAGGACGTATAGAGGATGAATATAGAGGTCCATGAGTGCGGATAGCCTAATAACAGCTGCACCGCCCCTACTAGTACTATCCCTGTTGTCTGGCTCTCAGCTCTCTCCCGTGCGCACGGTGCGCGGCGCGCAAAAGCGCTTTTTCCCGTTTGCGGCTGACACGTCCGGCCTCCATTGCCCGCCCAAGTTGCTAGTCTCATGGGTGTCGGAATATGATCGGTCCGGCTAACACTGAGATTAATTTCGAGCATTAATTAAAAGATAAGTTTTTGGTCCACCCATTTCTATCATTAATTCTAACTAAATAAGCACTGCCGTGATCGGCGGCAGCCCTTAGAATTCTAAGGGTTCGGCCCCCTGGCCCACAACGCTATTATAAATAAGAGAGGTGAAAGCCCAAGTTTGGTTTTGGTAATTAATGACACCAAGTTGCTAATGCCATGTGTTAAGTGTTTTGAGTTAGGCATAAGCAACACATGTGATGAAGGTGTATGTGGCAAGGAGTGGTGGCCACAAGATCACAAAGAGATGGTGCATGGACATGAAATGATGATCATGGTGAAGATGCACATAATATGATGGACATGATGATCAAGTGAAAGAGAAGGATCTAAGAGCTCAAGGCAAAGGTATAACCATAGGGTTTTTCTTTTGCCGGTCTAAGATGAGTAGAGAAGTGATTGACCGGGTTTAGGATACATGGCCGACTATCAAGAGGGGCAATCACGGTTAGCTCGGGAATCAAGTGCCACTAGATCATTGTCTTGAGCATATGCATTAGGATCTAGTAAAAGAGCTAACATAACGCCTTGGAAAATGATTGCGAAATGCTAACACACATGCACATGGTGATGTACACTTGGTGGTGTTAGCACTTTTGTGAAGGCGGTGGAGTTTGAGCGTTAGAGAGGGGTTTGGGTTCCTCCCTCCCTCCCGCCGAGCTTGCGAGGCAGGATTCGGCGCTTTTTGGAGAAGTGAAACGTCTATTTTCTATTGCGCCGGAAGTCGGAAAAGAAACGGAGGCGAACGGAGGTCACTGTGGTGACCGGACGCTGCACCGGACGCGGTCATGGCTTGACCAGCGCGTCCGGTCAGTTCATTCGGTCACTGCGCCTAGGGTTAGTGACCGGACGCTGGTCTGGCTTGACCAGCGCGTCCGATCAGTTCACCTGTGCGCAGAAGCAGAGTGAGCGACCGGCGCGTCCGGTCCTTCAGGGAACCGGCGCGTCCGGTCAGGCGTCCAGAGGGGCAGAGAACGCAGGAGTGATGATCGGACGCGGGGCACGTCCGGTCACGTATGATCGGACGCGTCCGGTCGTTGAGGGAGCTTACTAGACTCAAACCGGACGCTGGCACTGTCGCGTCCGGTCATTCGCTAAGGCGCGTCCGGTCGTTGCTTCGCGGGCTCGCGGTGCGGAGCGATCGGCGCGTCCGGTCAGTTGACCAGCGCGTCCGGTCATACGCTAGGGCGCGTCCGGTCATAGCAACGGTAACTTCTGACGCGCACTGTTCAAGCTTGTCCTGTAGTGACCGAACGCGTCCAGTCACCCTGACCGGTGCGTCCGGTCATCCCGTTTTGAACTGCGTCGTCCATAACGGCTAGCTGCATACCCCTTCGTTATAAATAGACGTTGGCCAGGGTTTGAGTTAAACTCTTGCACATTTTGAGACCTAGAGACATCCTTTGAGCTAGAGAACAACCCCTCCACTCATCTCTTTGATTAGTTGCACATTTTGAGTGAGATTGAGTGAGATTCAAGTGCTTTGCTTGAGAGTTGCATTCTAGAGGCACTTGATCATCGAGTTGCTGTGGATTGCTTGTTACTCTTCCGTGTTTCCCGACACGGTAGACGGCTTGGAGCAACGGAGATGATTGAGCTCGCAATTGGAGATTGTTGGAGCCTTCACCAAGTGTTGTAAGGGGTTCTTGATCCTTCTCCGCGAGAGTTTGTGAATTGGATACTCTAGTGGAGATCGTGGCTTGGAGGATCCCCATCTTGTGTGCGGTTGTGCGGCGCCCGCCGAGGGCTCGACTCTTGATAGTCGATTAGCTCGCGAACCGACAAGTGGGTGTATCGCCACAACGGGGAGTAGCTTGCCGGGAAGCAAGTGAACCTCGGGATAAATTCTTGTGTCACTCTCTTCCCGAGGACTTCTCTTGTGTGGTTGATTGATTGGTACTTCTCATCTTTACACGGCGGTATAATCACTCAAAGCTCTTCTCTCGTATTACTTCTTGTCTCTTGCTTGTAGTTGTTGTTGTGTTTAGTGAATAACTTTGTTATAGACTTGTGTAGGTGGCTTGCTTAAATAGTTAGAGCTAGAGCATTTGCTTCGCCACCTTTCGTACTAACGTGTGGTTAAGTAATTCTTGTAGAAGTTTTAATTAGGCTATTCACCCCCCCCCTCTAGCCTATTTGGACCTTACAAGTGGTATCAGAGCCGAGGCACCGTTTATTTGAGGCTTAACAACCTACGGTGAAAAAGAAATGGCTCAATTAAGCTTGCACATCAACAACACCAAAAAGGCACCTCACTTTGATGGCACAAATTATACATATTGGAAGGTTAAGATGACCGCACACCTAAAGTCAATCAATAGAGAAATGTGGAAGGTCATCGAAACAAAATTTGAGGTTGCTAATCCGGAAGCACCTACACCGGTGGAAGAGAAGAAGATTCAATGCAATGATATTGCCATTAGTGCTCTTCATGAGGCATTAGATGACAAGACTTTTGAGCAAGTAAAGAACATAGAGATTGCTCATGATGCTTGGGTCAAGCTAGAAGAAACATTTGAGGGCACCGAAGGCACAAAGACCGCTAAAGCATATATCTTGTAAGAAAAATTTTCAAGCTTCAAGATGCAAGATGATGAGAGTGTACCAGAGATGTTTCATAGGTTGCAAGTCATTGTCAATGAGCTCAAGGCACTTGGTGAGGAGGTCAAGGACAATCAATTCTCTATGAAGTTCTTGAGAAGTCTACCCAAGAGATTTGATACATTGATCATCGTGCTAGTGAGGACTATATTGAAGGATTCAACTCCTCAACAAATATTCCAAGAAGTGATGACCGATGATTCATATAGAGAAGATGATGAGAAGGATGAGTTGGTTAAGAAGAAGAAGAAGGAAAATGAGAAGAAAGATGATGAAAAGAAGAAGAGTGTGGCATTCAAAGCCACCACATCCAAGAGCAAATCCAAGATTGAATCATCAAGTGATGAAGACTCAAGGTCTTGTGATAATGATGACATTGATGAGAAGATGGCTCTCTTTGTCAAGTAATTTAGCAAATTCATGAAGAAGAAAGGCTATCGTACAAGAAGGAGGAAGAACTCATCTAAGAAGAGTGAGCATACCATGAGATGCTTTAGATGCCATAGCAAGGACCATCTCATTGCAAAATGTCCTTATGATAGTGATGATGAAGATGCTATCAAGAAGGAGAGAAAGAAACAAAAGAAGAAGCTAGAGAAGAAGGAGAGCTCTTATAAGAAGAAGAATGATTCTCATGTTGCTACATGGGATAGTGATGATTCCTCAAGTGATGATGAGGATGACAACAAGAGCAAGAAGGGACATGCTAGCATTGCCATCCAAGAGAAGGTCTCCCTCTTTGACACTCCATCGTGCTTCATGGCTAAGGCCGCTAAGGTATCATCCGACGATGAGAGTGATCATGATAATGCTAGTGATAGTGATAGTGATGAAGAAGAATTCATTAAAGATGAACTAATCACTATGCTAGAAGATTGTACTCAACATTTTAAAGAATCTAGAAAGGAGTGCAAGGGCTTGCTAAAGGAAAAGAAAAACCTTATGCAAGAACTTGATGAGCTTAGAGCATCTTATGAGAGTCTAAAGGTAGACCATAAGAAGCTTCAAAAGTCTCACACTAAGCTTGAAGAAGCTCATTCGTCTCTAGTTAAAAAATGTGAAAACATGCCAACTAATATTGAGAAAGCTAAAACTTGCAACATAGGCATATCATGTGATATAATTGATGAAACTTTTCATAAGCCTATTATTGTTGCTCTCACTAACCCTTCATGTAGCGCATCTACATCATCCTCATCTAGTAGTGATGGTTTCACTTGTGACTCCACACTTATAGTTGAGAACGAAAATCTCAAGAAGGAGGTAAAAGAGCTCAATCACACCTTAGCTAAAGCTTATGGTGGTGAGGACCGCTTGCTTATGTGCTTGGGTAGCCAAAGGGCTTCTCTCTACAAAGAGGGATTGGGCTATAACCCCAAGAAAGGCAAGGCCGCTTTTGCTCCTCACAAGACTCGTTTTGTGAAGAACAATGGTAGCTATTGCAAAAGTTGCAAGCAAGTTGGTCACATAGAGCAACATTACATGAACAAGAAATCAAATGCTAATGTATCCTCAATTAAGTTTGATTCTTTCTATATGCTTACCAAGGGTACTAATAGTGTTCATGCTAAGTTCATTGGTGCACCATGGATGGGCTCAAAGAAGAAAGCCATTTGGGTACCAAAGAGCTTAGTCTCTAACCTTGGAGGTCCCAAACAAGTTTGGGTACCTAAAAAGAATTGATCTTGTGTTGTCGGTCAATTACAAAGCCGGAGGAAGGCATTGGGTGCTTGATAGTGGGTGCACTCAACATATGACCGGAGACTCTTGTATGTTCAATTCAATTGATACAAGTCAAAATGGTGGTTTTGATGCTATCACTTTCGGCAATAACAAGAAAGGCAAGGTCAAGGGGCTTGGTAAAATTGCTATCTCAAATGACATGAGCATATCTAATGTGTTGCTAGTTGAGAGCTTGGATTTCAATCTTTTATCGGTGGCACAACTTTGTGATCTTGGCTTCAAGTTCATATTTGGTAGTGATGATGTTGAAGTCATAAGTATTGATGGATCAAATTTGATATTCAAAGGATTTAGACATGGTAGCTTATACTTGGTTGACTTCAATGATAGTGAGACACAATTGACATCATGCTTGCTTAGTAAATCTAGTATGGGATGGTTGTGGCATAGAAGGCTTGGTCATGTTGGAATGAAACAATTGAACAAACTTTTGAGGCATGGCTTAGTTTAGAGGCTTGAAAGATGTGACTTTTGAAAAGGATAAACCATGTAGTGCTTGTCAAGCTGGCAAACAAGTTGGAAATACACATCCTAGTAAGAGTAAAATGAGCACATCAAAGGCATTTGAGCTATTACACATGGACTTGTTTGGGCCAACAACATACACTAGCATTGGTGGCAACAAGTATGGTTTTGTGATTGTTGATGGCTACACTAGATACACTTGGGTGTTCTTTCTCTATGACAAGAGTGATGTTTATGATCTATTCAAGTCTTTTGTCAAGAGAGTGCAAAATGAGTTTGAAACTACCATCAAGAAGATTAGAAGTGATAATGGTAGTGAGTTCAAGAACACAAGAATTGAAGATTTATGTGATGATCTTGGTATTGGACATCAATTCTCACCAACATACACTCCTCAATCCAATGGTGTAGTTGAAAGAAAGAATAGAACTTTGATTGACATGGCTAGATCAATGCTAAGTGAATACAATGTGAGTCATTCATTTTAGAGTGAAGCTATCAACACGGCTTGCTATTGTAGCAACCGTCTCTATTGCCATGGGAAGCTTGAAAAGACACCATATGAGCTATTGAATAGAAGAAAGCCCAACATTGCATACTTTAGAGTGTTTGGTTGCAAATGCTATATTCTCAAGGAAGGCACTAGATTGAGCAAGTTTGAAAAGAAATGTGATGAAGAGTTCTTACTTGGTTATTCTACCACAAGCAAATCATATAGAGTTTGGAATCTCATAAATGGCACCTTGGAAGAAGTTCATGATGTTGAGTTTGATGAAACCCAAGGGTTTCAAAATGAAGCTCAAAACCTTGATGATGTGAGAGGAGATCAATTGTCAAATGCAATGAAGAACATGGACATTGGTGATATAAGGCCAAGGCAAGTTGATGATGATGATATTCATGTGATCAACCAAAATGTGCAAATTGATACAAATCAAGCAAGCTCTAGTGGTTCTCATGATGAAGCTCAAGTTCAAGGTCAAACAAGTGGAAGCAATCAACTCCCAATACTCCAACCTACTAGCATTGCAAGAGATCATCCATTAGACCAAATCATTGGTGGAATTCAAAGTGGTGTTCAAACTAGATCAAGACTAGCATACTTTTGTGAGCACTACTCATTTGTGTCACTTGAAGAACCTAAGAAATTAGAAGATGCTTTGAAGGATTCTGATTGGGTAAATGCCATGCATGAAGAACTAAACAACTTTGCTAGAAATCAAGTTTGGAAACTTGTTGAGAGGCCAAAGAACTACAATATGATTGGTACTAAGTGGGTCTTTAGAAACAAGCAAGATCAAGATGGTATAGTTGTGAGAAACAAAGCAAGATTGGTAGCACAAGGTTACACACAAGTTGAGGGTCTTGACTTTCGAGAGACATATGCACCCGTTGCAAGATTAGAGGCTATTAGAATCTTATTAGCATATGCTTGTGCACACAACATCAAGCTCTATCAAATGGATGTCAAGAGTGCATTTCTCAATGGCTACATCAATGAAGAAGTTTATGTTGAGCAACCTTCCGGTTTTGAAGATGACAAGAAGCCCGACCATGTTTACAAGCTAAAGAAGGCATTGTATGATTTAAAGCAAGCACCTAGAGCATGGTATGAGAGATTGAGGGACTTTCTTCTCTCTAAAGGGTTCAATATAGGAAAGGTTGACACCACTCTCTTCACCAAGAAACTTGGAAATGACTTGTTTGTGTTGCAAATATATGTGGATAACATTATCTTTGGATCAACTAACCAAGACTTTTGTGAAGAGTTTGGAAATATGATGGCTAATGAGTTTGAGATGTCTATGATTGGAGAGCTTAGTTACTTCCTTGGACTTCAAATCAAGCAAATGAAGAATAACACTTTTGTAAGTCAAGGAAAGTACATCAAGTACATGATCAAGAAGTTTGGATTGCACGATGCTAAGCCAATGAGTACACCAATGGGCATAAATGATCAATTGGGTATTGATGATAGTGGAAACATGATAGATCAAAAGCTATACCGGTCCATGATTGGAAGTTTGCTCTATGTCACCGCTTCTAGGCCGGATGTGATGTTTAGTGTATGCAAGTGTGCAAGATATCAAGCTTCACCTAGAGAAAGTCACTTGAAAGCAACCAAGAGGATATTAAGATATCTTAAGGGCACTCATGATGTTGGATTATGGTTTCTAAAGGGGTCTAACTTTGAGTTGATTGGATATTCGGATTCCGACTATGGTGGTTGCAAGATTGATAGAATGAGCACAAGTGGCACTTGTCAATTGCTTGGAAGGTCTCTTGTTTCATGGTCATCAAAGAAACAAAATAGTGTTGCACTATCTACCGCCGAGGCCGAATACATTAGTGCCGGTAGTTGTTGTGCACAATTGCTTTGGATGAAGGCCACTTTGAATGACTTTGGAATTAAATTCAAGAATGTGCCTTTGTTTTGTGATAATGAGAGTGCTATCAAGATGACACAAAATCCGGTTCAACATTCAAGAACAAAGCACATTGACATAAGGCACCACTTCATAAGAGACCATCAATAAAAGGGTGATATTAGCATTGAGAGCATTGGCACCGAAGATCAACTAGCCGACATCTTTACAAAGCCACTTGATGAAAAGAGATTTTACAAGTTGAAGAATAAATTGAACATACTTGACTTCTCCAACTTGAGATGAGTGCACCCCCACATTCTTATATGACATGCCTCTCCTCCAACATAGCAAGGTAAAGTTGTTTGGCATATCATTCATACTTTGCTAAGAACATGGTTAGAACATATAGACATATTTGCATGACAAATAAGCTCATTCATGAAAATCAAATGATTTTAATGTATATATGGTACCACTATTACTTCTATGTTTGATTGGTCTAGTGGTAGCATATGACATGTTTGTGGGCTTGCAA
The DNA here is from genome assembly GCA_038087645.1 of Saccharum hybrid cultivar R570. Lineage (NCBI taxonomy): Eukaryota > Viridiplantae > Streptophyta > Magnoliopsida > Poales > Poaceae > Saccharum > Saccharum hybrid cultivar. The sequence goes on along the minus strand of JAQSUU010000312.1, from coordinate 20,086,656 downwards.
ACCTAGTGTTGAATCTAGTAAACGAGCTCATGATGTGTAATTCAACATGGTCGAGATAACCCTTATACTTTATGAGGTGTGAAAAAGCTTGTCCTTGGGTCAAACCGAATTACATATTCTAGGCAAGTGATCTAGATTGAACCATAATTTGGACTCCCTCATATTGATTGACATATCTCTCACTAAAATTGGCACCTTTTTGGTGATTGTTGACAAAGGGGGAGAGAAAAGTCACAAAGATATTGCAAAGAGGGAATAAGATATAATAAGGGGAAGAGAAAAGTCACAAAGATAAAAAGTTAAGTTACAAAGGGGGAGAAAGGGATCAATTAAAATTAAGCATACAAGTAGGGGGAGCAAGCTCATGAATTATTTGTTGCATTTGTATGTGCACTAACATGATGATGTGTTGCATTGCAAATTTAATTTCGATATTCATGATTGAATGGTGTTTGCTAGAAATAGAATTTGAATGATGATTTGTTGAGAGTAGCTTTACAAGCGGTATCTAGACACCTTGGCTTATAATGTTGATCTCACGGGGTACTTTAGTGTTTGTGATCTTTACAAGTGATGTATTACAAATGGTGTCTAGCTACGTCGATGCTAAGGATGGTATATAAAGGCAACTCCGATTGGTATCACGCTTCAAAGGTCCATTCTATATACCTTAGCATCAATTTGTTAGTAGTAACTCTCCCAAATTTCAAATCCATACATATGTGCATAATTGAACCAAACTCATGGAAGCACATATGTAGGGGGAGCTAATACTATCAAAATTGAAAATTGATTTCATTTCATATCTTTGTGATGGTTGTCATCAATTACCAAAAAGGGAGAGATTGAAAGCCCAAGTTTGGTTTTGGTAATTAATTACACCAAGTTGCTAATGTCATGTGTTAAGTGTTTTGAGTTAGGCATAAGCAACACATGTGATGAAGGTGTATGTGGCAAGGAGTGGTGGCCACAAGATCACAAAGAGATGGTGCATGAACATGAAATGATGATCATGGTGAAGATGCACATAATATGATGGACATGATGATCAAGTGAAAGAGAAGGATCTAAGAGCTCAAGGCAAAGGTATAACCATAGGGTTTTCCTTTTGCCGGTCTAAGATGAGTAGAGAAGTGATTGACCGGGTTTAGGATACATGGCCGACTATCAAGAGGGGCAATCACGGTTAGCTCGGGAATCAAGTGCCACTAGATCATTGTCTTGAGCATATGCATTAGGATCTAGTAAAAGAGCTAACATAACACCTTGGAAAATGATTGTGAAATGCTAACACACATGCACATGGTGATGTACACTTGGTGGTGTTAGCACTTTTGTGAAGGCAGTGGAGTTTGAGCGTTAGAGAGGGGTTTGGGTTCCTCTCTCCCCCTCGCTGAGCTTGCGAGGCAGGATTCAGCGCTTTTTGGAGAAGTGAAATGCCTATTTTCTATTGTGCCGGAAGTCAGAAAAGAAACGGAGGCGAACGGAGGTCACTGTGGTGACCGGACGCTGCACCGGACACGGTCACGGCTTGACCAGCGCGTCCGGTCAGTTCATTCGGTCACTGCGCCTAGGGTTAGTGACTGGACACTGGTCTGGCCTGACCAATGCGTCCGGTCAGTTCACCTGTGCGTAGAAGCAGAGTGAGCGACCGGCGCGTCCGGTCCTTCAGGGAACCGGCGCGTCCGGTCAGGCGTCCAGAGGGGCAGAGAGCGCAGGAGTGATGATCGGACGTGGGGCACGTCCGGTCACGTACGATTGGACGCGTCCGGTCGTTGAGGGAGCTTACTGGACTCAAACCGGATGCTGGCACTGTCGCGTCCGGTCATTCGCTAAGGCGCGTCCGGTCGTTGCTTCGCGGGCTCACGGTGCGGAGCGATCGGCGCATCCGGTCAGTTGACCAGCGCGTCCGGTCATACGCTAGGGCGCGTCCAGTCATAGCAACGGTAACTTCTGATGCGCACTATTCAAGCTTGTCCTGTAGTGACCGGACGCGTCCGGTCACCCTGACCGGTGCGTCCGGTCATCCCGTTTTGAACTGCGTCGTCCGTAACGGCTAGCTGCGTACCCCTTCGTTATAAATAGACGTTGGCCGGGGTTTGAGTTAAACTCTTGCACATTTTGAGACCTAGAGACATCCTTTGAGCTAGAGAACAACCCCTCCACTCATCTCTTTGATTAGTTACACATCTTGAGTGAGATTGAGTGAGATTCAAGTGCTTTGCTTGAGAGTTGCATTCTAGAGGCACTTGATCGTCGAGTTGCTACGGATTGCTTGTTACTCTTCTGTGTTTCCCGACACGGTAGACGGCTTGGAGCAGCGGAGGTGATTGAGCTCGCAATTGGAGATTGTTGGAGCCTTCACCAAGTGTTGTAAGGGGTTCTTGATCCTTCCCCGCGGGAGTTCGTGAATTGGATACTCTAGTGGAGCTCGTGGCTTGGAGGATCCCCATCTTGTGTGCGGTTGTGCGGCGCCCGCCGAGGGCTCGACTCTTGATAGTCGATTAGCTCGCGAACCGACAAGTGGGTGTATCGCCACAACGGGGAGTAGCTTGCCGGGAAGCAAGTGAACCTCGAGATAAATTCTTGTGTCACTCTCTTCCCGAGGACTTCTCTTGTGTGGTTGATTGATTAGTACTTCTCATCTCTACACGGCGGTATAATCACTCAAAGCTCTTCTCTCGTATTACTTCTTGTCTCTTGCTTGTAGTTGTTGTTGTGTTTAGTGAATAGCTTTGTTATAGACTTATGTAGGTGGCTTGCTTAAATAGTTAGAGCTAGAGCATTTGCTTCGCCACCTTTCGTAATAACGTGTGGTTAAGTAATTCTTGTAGAAGTTTTAATTAGGCTATTCACCCCCTCTAGCCTATTTGGACCTTACAAGAGGCGCCCCTGGCGTCACATTGGTTTAATCCACATGACTTTTCACATAACCGATCAATTAGGCGCTGGAGGGTTTTAGGAAGGTCGTTTACCCACGTTCGTCTAGGCAGTGGCGGATGCAGGATGAGAATCAAGGGGGGCTAAAACAATGGAGATATTGATTTGTATGAAGATTTAATGGTGATTTGATGTTTTGCTACAGTATTTTTAGTGGTAAATCAAGTCATTATGGGGGTTGGAGCCCCCCCAGCCCCCCTGTAGATCCGCCACTGTGTCTAGGTATTGCAAGATCTACCGCGTCCTTCACCGACTAGGAGCATCAAGCCCTAATCCAGTGAAGACTAAGATCTTCTTCATCTACATCAAGTACACGAGCACAGATGATATCTTCCGACTCTGGTTAGTATCTAATGTTAGTTTCCGCATTAAGATGAGTTAGTGATCATGTCTAGTCTAAGATAAAGATCCTATTAATCTAAATTCTAATTCAACAATCGGTATCAAGAGCCTACTTAGATCCTAACATGATCCTAAGCTAGAGTCGGTTCTGTTTTATGCCTCTGCTAAGATCTGTTTTAAGAACTTTTTTTCATTGTTCCATATCTGTCAAGTACGTGCTGATCCTGCTAAGTTTTAGAAATCATGTGGTACCTATTCTGTACGTTTTTAGATCAGATTGTTAGTTCACATCTAAGTTAAGTTCTCAGATTAGATCAGATCGGTCTATTAGTTTTTAAATTAGCACTGTTTTAAGATTAATTTTGCTATGAAGTTTAAGTGCAGATCAGTGCTATCAGATGGTTCAAATTGATGACAGTTAACAATTACATTAATTAAGCATTTTGGGTTTTACTTTTAATTGCAATTAAGCCTCGGATTAAGATCATTCTTAGTAATCAGAGGTGTTTTTCACCGCACCAATCCGAGCTAAGCATTGAGAAGGAGAGGATTTGGGTGAAATCAGATATCCTAAGAAAACCTCCCCAAATTCCAAATCTGTCGAACCCTTAATCCTAAACATTAAGAATCCTACCTCATTTGCATGCGCGCTGGCCATGAGTTGGGCCGCCGCTATCGTAGGCATGCCCACGAGCTGAGCACATCAGGCACTGCCACCGCCTAGATGACCTTGCGCGGCCATGAGGGCGCGCGAGCATCAGCTGGGGCCGTAACCGCGCGCGCCCGTCACGCAGTGAAGCCGCGTGCGCCTGGACCGGCCGCCGTAGCCTACGCTCCTAAGGGCGAGTGAAAAGTCTGGATGGCTAGAGGGGGTGAATAGTCTTTTTAAAAAAATCTATAAAGATAAGCTAAACAAGTTTATTAATATAACAAATAATGAGATTCGAGTTTTGCTTAGCCTATGGGGTGTTTGCAAGCCACCTATCCAATTCACAAATCTAATATATTTGCACTCAACCGCATAAGTCAAACTACACAGCTTAGCTACAACTAAAGCTAACTAGCTACACAAGCTAAGAGCTACACTAACAAGCTAGCAAGGTAACTAAGAAAATAATACAATAGAGAGTTAGGAGGGTATCACAGAGGGGCGAAGTATTGAGCCAACCAATCAATATGATAAAGATATGAATTCCACAATATACAACCACCAGGATCGATTAATTACAATAAGAATGATGACACGAAGATTTATTCCGAGGTTCACGTGCTTGCCGGCACGCTAGTTCCCGTTGTGTCCCTCTTCACCACGTGGTTCGGTGGCTAATCGGTCACACACCGAGCCTCTCAAAAGACGCCACAAGAACCTACTAAATGGCAAGAGGTTGCAATGACACGATCAATTTACTAATATTGCCTTTGGCGCTTCGCCGAGATAGGCACAAAACCCTCACAATCACCGGAGGTGGCCAAGAACAATCACCAACTCTTGCCAACGCCTCCAAGTTGCTCCAAGTCGTCTAGGTGGCGGTAACCACCAAGAGAAACAAGAATCCCACAGCAAAACAACCACCGAGTGCCAACTAGATGCAATCTCACAATGCAAATGCACTTGGATCACTCAATGTCACTTCGAATATGCAAAGAAGCAAGAGATATGAGTGGGAGGAGTTGCTTAGCTCAAAGTGCTCACAAGTATGTCAAAAAATGCAAGAGAGAGAGCTTTGAGCCGACCAACGAGTATTTATAGACATACCCCTTCGAATAGAGCCGTTAGACACTTGAAAACGCTGCAGTCGTGTTGACCGGACGCGCTGGTCAAACTGAATGGACGCGCAGGTGTGTACACCACCGAAGCGCGAAGCATGACCGGACGCACTGGTTGAAATTGACCGGATGCGCGACGCTCGACCGGATGCGCTGGTCCCATAATTGACCGGACGCGCCGGTCAAGCCGAGCAACGCTCCAGCGAAGCAGCGACCGAACGTGCACGCTAGATGAACCGGACTTTATAGTGCCAACGTCCGGTTGGAGTCCAGTAAGCTTCCTCAACGACCGGACACGTCCGGTTGACTGTGACCGGACACACTGCGCGTCCGATCAAAAAGCTGAAACACACGCAGACGCTGAACACTGACCAGACACGTCGGGTCAAACAGAGACCGCGTCCGGTCTAGCGTCTGGTCACCTCTGTAATCTCCGTCCGCCTCCGTTTCTTCTCCGACTTCCGGCGTAGTGGAAAATAGTCGTTTCAACTCCTCGAAAACGTCTGAATCCCGCCTCGCAAGCTCGATGGGAGGGAGAGAGGACCCCAAACTCTCTCTACCGCTTAAATTTCAATGCCATCGCAAATGTGCTAACACCACCAAGTGATCACGTCATGTGTGAGTGTGTTAGCATTTTCACAATCATTTTTCGAGGCGTTATTAGTTCTATCCAAATACATATAATTATGAAATGCACACCTAGAGGCACTTAGGAGTTCAATAGCCGCGTCATTTCCCTCTTTATAGTACGGCTATCTATCCTATAATGTAACCACACCCACTAGGTGTCTTGGTTACTAAAAACACAACCATTAAGCATATACTTTTGCCTTAATCACGTAGGGTTGCGTCTAAATCCAAGTGTGACCATCATGATCACCATGTTCATCTTGCCATCAACCTTAGAATGTACTAATCCTTATATACTATATACAACTTAGACATAAGATTAATACTTAAGCATCGTCACTAATTACCAACACCCAACATAGACGAGCCCGCAGCACGACAAATAACGCACGGGCGTGAGCATCTCTCAGGCGCGAATTGCGGGTTGTTGTGCTTCGTGCAGACCGATGTCGCTGCTCTCTGAGCTGCCGTGGGCCATTTCCAGGCCACGAGTGCCGCAAGTGTTCATGGGCCGCTTAGCTTTTAGGCGGAAAAAATCAATTTTCTTTTTCCAAAATTGAGTTTGATTCATTATTTATTCTCAGCAGCTTATTTGAGCATTTTAATTAAGTTTTGACTAATTTAATGACAATTTTCATTATTTATAAGTTTAGGTATAAATTTGCTCACTGAGTTTTACGAGTTCCCTGTGTGGCTACTGCATGAAGCAGTGAATAACTAAGTAACTGTGGATATTATGCTTTTGGCCAGGTATTTATACCCATAAGTTTTTTGTCTAGCCAAATCCTTGTCGTCCATGAAATTTAATAAATGAGATCATCCTAGCCACTAGGGTAATTCTAAGTGGGTCGTTTAAATATTTGAGGGGAGAGCAGCCTGACATAGTACCTTTGGACTACTGTTAGGCCTATTCTTTAAAAGTCAAACTAAGATTTATTTTCAGAATATAAGTTTCTCGGCTATTCAATTTAAGTGCATTATTTAAGTACTTTAATTAAATTTTGAGTTTTAATGTCTTCATTATGTTTAGCATTTTCAGCTTAGTTTATTATCAACGACTTATTTATTGCTTTAAGTATATAAGTTTAATGCTCTCGTAATGATATATATTCCCATTTTAAGTACCTTTTATTATTTAGAAATCTTCAAGTTATTTTAAGTATGTTTTGGGGATATGTTGCTGAAAATGTTTAAGTTTAAGAAAATTTTCTTTAGTGCAATGTACTCGGTTAATTTTTTTATGCACTATTCAAATAAGTTCTAAGTCTGAGTTTTAGCGTCATTTCCAGCATTAATAGTATTAAATTAAATTTATGTTTTTATAAGCATTGCTACCCTAAGTTTATGTTTTGCATTAATTTTGCATTCAGTTACAAGTATTTAATATACATTATATCCACCATTGTATAATAGATGGTCTCTGGTTGAATGGAACCAACGAGAAATTTAATCAGAGATTACTCATAGTTAATTTCTGACCAACGTTGACTTTAACTATGAGTTATCGAAGGCACATTTTGGTTTGTTTCTGTCCAACGGTGATACAAATTAAAGTTCCTAAGTATGTTGTTAATACTGACCAACGTTGTTTTAATTTCATGCTTTAAGTACATCTTATATACAGCTTACTAATTGGGACATTATTTTTCTTCTTTTCTCAGTAAATTATGCAGACTATATAAGTAAAATAGAACCCCTTAGTTGCACTAACTTTTCTACTTGGAACAATCAGGTGCTTACCATTCTCATGGAGTTGGATCTTGATTATGTGCTTTATGAGAAAAAAATCATGTGCTCCTTCTCCTATTTGTGCGTACTATGCTGAGAGGATGAAGGAGCACATCCCAAAATTAGAAAAATGACAGAAATCCGATAGGATTGCCAAAATGATTATACAATGGTCGCTCTCAGTTAACATGATTAGGAGATTCTTTTCTAATGAAAATAACAGGAAATTAAGTGCTAAGGAGCTTCACAACTTCATAAGAGCACACTTTAGAAAGATTTTTTTCTTTTTGATAGCTTACTTAATTCCCGTTATGATGGGATAAGTGGTCTGGGTAACCACGTTAAGAGCTTGTTTGATATGGCTTATGAGTTAAAGGCACTTGGATTAGATTTGTCTGATGAGTTTATGTTAAATTGCCTTATGAATTCTATGCCTGAAAACTATAACAAACATGCTCAAAATGATAAGTTTCCAATAGTCTGTAAATTTTGCAAGTTACCAAATTGATGATAAGTATAAGTATGGCTTCGAAAGACAGGTAACTAAGTTGTCTCATAAATTTACTTAAGATATTTTCCCAACATATGGTGGATTAACTAAGGTGCAATAATGCATATCTTAACTTCTCCTTGGGTCTTGCCAAACTAGGGGAGCAAACTCTAAGAAGCCATTAATGAAATAAAGATGAAGTCGAGCCTTAGAGCTTCGCATTAGATTTGTTCTAAATTTAGTACTTTAATGATGCTAAGTCATCTTAGTTTGAGATACTTTGTATTTTGAACAAAAAGCAAATTTATTCCATCATGATTTATCTTATTAGTTGGCAAAGAGATGTATTTCCTATAATATGGGTTTTCTTTATGTCAGTTTTATCTTTTAAGTTAATCATTACTCAAGACGATAAGACCTTGTTGAAATTGTGTCACTACAGTTCAGCCACATTTCGAAGGGAAGAATAGACTGTCTCATTAGGAAAGAGATGCTATATTCAAATAAGACTATAAAGCATGGGACTTGAGAAATGAAATTAAAAAACATACTAATTTGGTCCCTTAACCCAACATGAGTCTCTAATTGAAGTATGGTTTGCTTTCGCTATTTCTGGCCAATGTTGATTAGTGTTTGCATGTCCACCAAGTTTCTTGTTCTAGTTTATTCTAGCCAACGCTGATTAGACTAGTTCATAGAGCTTGTTTTTGGAGAGTTATATGTCTTATATTTGTCATTCTGGCCAACGCTGATAGATGAATATTTGACCATAAAAGTTTTATTGAGCAAAACCTAAGCAAGACATAAGTACAGTCTAGCTAAGGATAAGAAATGAGATTCTAAGTAAATGAGTTGTCCACATGGCACCTTGATTATGTTTCTGGAGAACACAGAAATCAGTGGGAGCAAAATCCAAGGGATTATGTTTCTACTGTTATAACTATTTCACTAAGTTAAAATGTAATGAACGTGTTCCTAGAAAATGCAAGAATTAGTGGGAGCTAATGGGAATTCACAAAGGAGGAAGATAAAATCTTGGAGAGATACAGGCTTAGTTTTTTGTATCAACGACTCAAGAAGACAAATATCTCAATTTGTGCCATAAGTCATTAATATACCTCCATTTAAATTACTACAATTTGTATTATGGATTTTCAAGAGTCGTGTGCCACAACATATATATGTAGCAACCATTAGTGGATAATTAGGCACATAAGTAAACCTATGTTGTTATTACACTGCTTGTGATCCATGATGACCATATCATAAGAGGAATTTTGTTATTCTAAACTCGGCAATTTTTATGAGCTTAGGTCCATAAGTATATATAAGTGTGGGTTCTAATAAGTTTCCTGATGAAGTCAAACCAGTAGACTATAAAAGGGTCTACAATTCCAAGCGTGACATCAAATAGAGTTTTTAGAAATTTAAACTAAGAACATAGCCCACTATGATTTAGAATTTAATTAAGTGGACAATTATGCTTATAAAAAGGGTGGAAAAAGGCTATTATCCTAATACTCTAGAAAGGATCAAGATGCCCAAGAGGGGGGTGAATTGGGCTTTTCTAAAAATTAATTGCAAGAATTAAATCCTACAAGCCAAACTTCACCCCTAGTGCCTACTTGTGTTCCTTGTGATTCTACCGATAAAAGTTTTGCACCCTAAGTTTCAATCCTAGTCTAGCAAGGCAATTCTAGGAAAGTAAACAAGCAATGAAAGTAATACAAGAAAGTAAATGCTTGAAAGTAGGGGATAGGAACACGGCGATGTTTTGCCGAGGTATCGGAGAGTCGTCACTCCCCACTAGTTCTCGTTGGAGCACCCGCGCAAGGGTGTAGCTCCCCCTTGATCCGCGCAAGGATCAAGTGCTCTCTACGGGTTGATTCTAAAACACTCCATCGCGGCGAATCACCCAAAACCGCTCACAACTTGAGTTGGGCCACCCACAATCTCGTCGGATGATCACCGAACTCCTAATCACCACCAAACCATCTAGGTGATGGCGATCACCAAGAGTAACAAGCTAGAAATCTCACTTGACCACAACAAGCCTAATGAGAAGATGGATGCACACTTGCTTGACTCTTGTCACTAGAGAGGATTCTCAAACTTTGATTCGCAAATCACTATCCTCACTAGAGCTCTTGCACTCCCTTGCACTTCAAAGATGTTTCTCAGCTAAACAAATGAGCAAGAGACCTCTAAAAGAGGTGGAGGGTGTGTATTTATAGACCCCTCAAACAAATCTAACCGTTACCTTTCGAAACAGCCAGACGCGCACTGACCGGACGCGCTGTCGATATGACCAAACGCGTCGGTCAGTTGTAACGGTCGAATAACGGAAACCTGTGCTGAGTGACCGGACGCGCCGATCTGTGATGACCGGACGCGCCAATCAAGGATGATCGGACGCGTCCGATCATGCAAGAGCTCTCTGGAAAACTGACCTGACGCATCACCGCGTCCGATCATAGGTGACCGGACACGTCAGGTCACCACGGGACCTTACTGGAACATGACTGGACGCACGACCGCGTCCGATCATAGGTGACCAGACGCGTCAGGTCTTCACGGGACCTTACTGGAACATGACCGGACGCGTCGATCATTTTCACAGTCGCGTCCGATTACGCTGTTTACCCTCTGGAATACGTGTCAGCCTGACCACCGCGTCCGGTCCTCTCAAGGACCGCGTCCGGTCAGTCTGCTGAAAAACGTAGTGAAGATTTAGTACTGACCGGACGCGTCCGGTCATGACCAGGACCACGTTCGGTCATAGGTAAACGGCTCAAACGTCTTCTAAACGCGATGCAACTTGAACCAAGTTGCTTCTAACTGAACTCTAAGCTTTTCTCGAGCTACCTAGTGCTAAGTTTGACAAGTGTGCACCACACCTAAACACAAGACTCACCTAGGTCAAGCTACTCGCTCATGCCCCTCGTTATAGTACGGTCAAAGGAAGAAACAAAGATCCTAACGACTATTCCAGATGTATCTCAACACCTTGACATCCGGAACTAACCGTCCTTAATCTTATCGTTGATCCTTTGAAAACCGAAATGATTTCCATCAAGGGACATGAATACCATATTGCCCAAAACAGTTATCATCTCCATGACCTAACTTACCAACGTTTCTGCAAAACACACGTTAGTCATGGTAATTATGTGTTGTCATTAATTGCCGAAACCAACACCGGGGCCTAGATGCTTTCAATCTCCTCCTTTTTGGTGATTGATGACAACACTAAGATTCAGAAGATATGAGTTGAGGTTTTCGATCATGCTTGGTTCACATAAGCATAAAGCTGTAAGCACAAGGGGTTAGTCAATGCTTATGTGTTCCAAGCCAACTGAGTGTACTTATAAGATAAAACATGAAGAGTTAGTACACATAAAACATAGCTCATATGAAATTGGATTAAGGCACGGAAGCACAACCTTATGAGCTATAAACAAACAAGTGACATGATTTAAAACTGTGATTAGATAAACCATAGAGACTCAAGGTATCTCATAAGATCTTATGTCACACGAATGCAATTACTGTAAAGTAAACATGATGCATGAGTGTAGCACACAAGAAAAGAATGAAAACCCTCTAACAAAAGCTCTCCCCCTAAATCTACTCTCTCTCTCTCTCCCTTTGGCATCAACCGCCAAAAACTAATCTAAGGATCTGACGGGGGAACAGACGGAGTCGAGTCGGGTGCCGAGGAGCGCGTAGTAATCATGAACTGAGAAGTGTCTCCCTCAGACTCGAAGCTATCAGGCTGACCCCCTGAAGAAGCATGCAGCTGTGAAGCGGTCTGGATCTGATCAGCAGGAACAGGTAATGCCGAAGTAGCAACAAGTGGAGCAGTCTCTGTGACCTGAGCCTGAAGAGAGCCAAAGGCTAGGGGATCTGTCGAGGCAACGGACGAAAGAACTATCTCTATAGTGTCTGTCCCTGTCACTGGAAGAAAAGCTACCTCCGAAGCTGACACCCCTGATAAAGTAGCAAATGTGGTGTGTGAGGGCGTCGGCTGACCAGTCAACTCGCTATATGTGGCACTCAGATCAATGAAAGGTGTGCCGGTCAACATGTGAGGGCGAGGCTGGTCTGAAGGAGTAAACCCCGTCTGAATGGGCGTGTAGCTCGGGGACTGAAATGACTGAGGAACCTACAGCTGTGGAGAGGTGAACTAAAAGCTCGGCTGATCCTGACTTGAAGGTCCACTAAAAGGTAAAGCTGAAGTCAGGATAGATGCAGGTGGAGAAACCCCAACTGTGACTAGGTGACGCAGGAGATCCAAGTACTGCTGCTGGCTAGCTGCACTCTGTCACTGCATCTCATACTGCTGACGCTGCATCTCGACTTGTTGGCGCTGTATCTCAAGCTGCTGTCTCTGGAACTCGTCCTGTCGAGCCTGTATCTGTGCAAACACAGTAGCTGTATCCTGAGCCTGTCTCTGCAGCTGAAGCTCCTGTCGCTCTTGTGCCTGGGTCAGCCTCTTAAGAATAGCCACCATGGCTGGGTCTGAGCGGGAGGCTAAACTAGAGCCACCAGCCTCATGGTCGTGAGGCCGAGGAGACCGATACCTGGGGATGGGCTGATAATCCTCGTCAGTGCTGTTGGAAGCCTCATCCTCAGCTATATCAGCGGGCTGAGCGTCTAGATCTGCAAGCTCTGCCTCAGCAAGACCCTGTACGGTCACATCCTGCTCAGCCGCTGTCTCAGGCACCTTAGGTCTCTCTCTCTGTCCTGGCATAGGGACCTGCTCTCTCGTAACTGAAGCCCATAACTGACGAATATCATACTCAGGAAAAACAGTAGTAGTTTCAGTTATCTCAGCACTAATCTCTGAAGGCAGCTCAAGTGCAGATCTGATGATGAAGCAAATCCAATGAGCATAGGGCAGCTGACGGTGTCCCTTGAAGCCTTCTGCCAGGGTGTCCTCCATCTCACTGACCATAAGATCCCAAATGTCAAAAGGTGTCTGTGAGAGAAGGTGGTGAACTACCCATAGCTGCATTCTGGTCAGTCCCTCTCTGTAACCAAGCCTGGGAAGAAGAGTACGCCTGACAATAGCATCCAGGACTCGGGCAAGTGGTGTCAAACTAGCAGGTGTGCGACGAGACCCTTCGCCAAAAGGCTCACAGAAGCAGGGTCGGATCAGATCTGTAGGTGGCACAGTACCGCCATGAGGGCGTCTAGGTGGAGCTGTCTGACCAAAATAGAGCTGGTGAATCTTCATGTCTAAAGCTGGGATTATGAGAATCTCCCGCACTCTTGTGCTATACAGTCTGCGGTCGCGGCCTCTGAATGCAAAGTGTATGAACTCATGGGCTGGATCAATCCATAATGAAGCATAGAACTCCCTAACCCAAGTGCCGCAGTATGCACCCGTCCATCCAAGAAAATCTGACAAGCCTGGTAGATAGGACAGGTGCAAACGAAGCTGCTCACCCACTACCTCAACAAGTGACTCAATGCGACAGACCCTCTGTGGTCGAAAAGCAATACCACTGTCAACAAGAGCTCTGTAAAAATCCTCCTATAGAGGAGTATATAAACCTTCTGAAGCTCTAGAGTCCCTCTGAGGTGGGAACCACCGGCTGGCCTCAACAAATCTCAAACTTTGCACCTGACGTGCAGTAGCACCTCTCAAGTCAAAGTGCTCGACTGGGGGTGAACCTCTAACTCTAGGAGGTGGACATCCTCCACGATGCTGGCCCTCTGGCCTGGGAGTCACCTGAGCTCGTGTGCGTGTGGAGCGGCGACGTGATGGAGTCTGAGTTGACTGCTCCTCTGTCCCCTCTGGAGCCTCTGCAGGTGGATCAATTGACATAGTATCTGCATCCATTGGCACTTCTGTGCCCTCAGTGGTCTCAGTAGTCTCAGTACCAAGCTGTCGTCCTTCAAGATGAAAACGACTATCGCCAATGCGTATGCCACTGCTCTTGCCACCCCTCTCTGCTGCATCAGCTGCATCTGTCACTGCCTGAGCTATCTCTGCATCAATAAGAGTCTTCTTCTTTTTGGCCATAATCTTGATGCGCTTTCCACGCGCAACCTCAGACATACGAGGAGGACTATTGTCCTCGTCACTGGGAGCACCACCAGCATTCTTGCAATGAACCATACTGTCACACTGTTGGAAAACCTCTGAAAGATGATGTACTAACACTCGAGAGGCTTGGCCTCAATCCGTATCCGTAGGCTTGGCCTCGGATTCAATAGCTGAAAAGCAGTCACCCTGACACACCGACAATCTCGCTAAAAAGACAGAATAGATGGATCTACTATAAGCAACATATATGATCTAAAAGGTATGAAACCCTAGAGATAGCAAGCATATAAGATAAGATGTGAAAACAAAACGTGATGGCTACCTCGGATCGACGAGAAAGCGGTGATGAGATGAGATGAGATGACCTAGGTCTCGAGACTTCCCGACGCACCGGACGAGCGCTGATTTGCCGAAACAGAGGTCAATTAGGATAAACGATAACGAAATTTCAGCAAACCCTAACACGAAGATCAAGGATGTGTGAAATAACCTTGGAGCAAAGACGTTGCGCGAAGAACTTTTCGACGACGAACGAAGGTGACGCCGCAGTGCGAACCCTAGGATTAGGGCGACGCGCGGTGGCCGAAAACCGAGGATGGTCGCGAGGGCAGGAGCCGGCTAGAGGTCGTGCAGGTGGAGGAGGGCACGGTTGAACGGCGGATGGCGGCTCACGGCGGTGGCGGCGGCGCAGGCGCGGTGGAGGTGGCGGCGCGGCAGATGGCGGCTGCGCGGGCACGAGAGAGCTAGCTGCGCGGGCGTAGGAGAAGCGGCTGCAGGGCCGGGCGGTGGCACAGGCGCGGTGGTGGTCTCCGGCGAGCGGCGACGGCGAATTTCCGGCGAGCTAGGGCAAGGAGGAGGCGAAACGTGAGGTGTACGGCGCGGATGAGGAAGAACGCGAAAGGTTACATGAAGGATTAGATCCACTCGTCACGCGATGACCGGACGCGGTGGTCGATATAACTGGATGCGGAGAGGCAGCGTCCGGTCACATTCCAGTAAGCTCCTGGAATGACCGGACGCGTCCGATTATCCACGATCGGACGCTGATAGCGTCCGGTTTTGATTTGCCCGGAAAACTGAGACGGATGACCGGACACGGTGGTCGTTACCGGGACCGGACACGGTGGTCAACAGGGGTGCGTCCGGTGCAGCGTCCGGTCACTAGATCGGGAGTTGGTCTTCTGGATGACCAGACGCGCTGGTGGTCGCCGGGTCCGGACGCGGTGGTGAAGCATCACTGCGTCCGGTGCAGCGTCCGGTCCAGCGTCCGGTCACTGTTTTTCGCCCTTCTTCATTCTGATCTTCAACGCGACATCTCCCAATCAAGTTCCAATTCAAAGAGACACAAATAAACACCAATTGGAACATGATATGAGTGACCTCACTCAAACCCTCAAGTTTCTTAAAATAGTTTGCCTTAGGCTAATATTATTTTTAGGAAAATAGGCAACAAACACTCGAGGAGCAACGTATGGCCATGCAATAGAGTTTTTGAACCCTTGGGAGCGTCAAAATGCTCTCTCTATCCATGGACGAACACAGAGGTTGCTCAAAGCTTAACCGAAAAGAAACGACAAAGCAACAAACATGCATATGCAATGCAAAACAAGTAAGAAGATCTAGGTTGCTTGTCAAGTTTGATCCATGGTTAGGCTTTTTCACTCCTCCAAAGGAGGGTTATCGTAACCGTGTTAGCCAAGCCCTAGATGCATTGCGGGTAATTAAACATGACATATAATACAATGCAACGCAAAGGACAATACAAGCTCATTTTTTAAAGTTACTAGAGTCAAGCACATTGAGTTCACTTCTCAACCTACAAAAGGTAGCTTCATCTAAAGGTTTAGTGAAGATATCCGCTAATTGATTTTCACTTCTTACACCTTCTAGTGATATGTCATTTTTAGCAACGTGATCTCTTAGAAAGTGGTGGCGGATATCAATGTGCTTGGTGCGAGAGTGTTGTACCGGATTATTAGCAATTTTAACCGCACTCTCATTGTCACATAAAGCGGCACCTTTTCAAGAACAACTCCATAATCTAGGAGGGTTTGTTTCATGTATAAGATTTGTGCACAACAAGCCTCTGCGGCAATGTATTCCGCCTCGGCGGTGGACAAAGCCACACTATTTTGCTTTTTAGATGACCATGACACTAAGGATCTCCCAAGCAAATGGCATCCTCCGGATGTGCTTTTTCTATCAATTTTGCAACCGGCATAATCTGAATCAGAGTAGCCAACTAGTTGGAATCTAGCTCCTTTGGGGTACCATAGTCCGATGCTTGGAGTATACTTAAGATATCTTAGGATTCTTTTTACGGCACTTAGGTGAGGTTCTTTAGGGCACGCTTGAAAGCGGGCACACATACACACACTAAACATGATGTCGGGCCTAGATGCGGTAAGGTATAACAAGCTACCAATCATTGAACGGTAAAGAGTTTGATCGATTGGTTTACCTCCCTCATCTAGGTCGAGATGTCCATTAGTTGGCATTGGGGTCTTGATTGGCTTGCATTCTTCCATCTTGAATCTTTTGAGAAGATCTTTGGTATACTTTTCTTGAGAGATAAAGATTCCTTCTCTTATTTGCTTGACTTAAAACCCAAGGAAGAATGTTAGCTCACCAATCATTGACATCTCGAACTCTTTTGACATCAATTCACCAAATTCTTTGCAATAGTCTTCATTTGTTGACTCGAAGATGATATCATCAACATACACTTGACAAATGAAGATCTCTTCTTTAAATTTCTTGGTGAATAGTGTGGTATCAACCTTCCCAATAGTAAAGCCCTTCTCTATGAGGAAGTCCCGGAGGCGCTCATACCACGCTCTAGGGGCTTGCTTGAGCCCATATAGCGCCTTGGACAACCTATAAACATGATTAGGATATCTAGGGTCTTCAAACTCGGAAGGTTGTTCAACATAGACTAGTTCATTTATGAAGCCATTTAAGAATGCACTT
The DNA here is from genome assembly GCA_038087645.1 of Saccharum hybrid cultivar R570. Lineage (NCBI taxonomy): Eukaryota > Viridiplantae > Streptophyta > Magnoliopsida > Poales > Poaceae > Saccharum > Saccharum hybrid cultivar. The sequence continues at coordinate 20,069,734 of JAQSUU010000312.1, read as the reverse complement.
TTCACATCCATTTGATATAGTTTCATATCATGATGTGATGCATATGCAAGAAGGATACAGATGGCTTCAAGTCTTGCAACGGGTGCAAAAGTCTCTCCAAAATCAAGACCTTCAACTTGAGAGAACCCTTTTGCCACTAGTCTTGCCTTGTTTCTTACCACTACCCCTTGATCATCTTGCTTGTTACGGAACACCCACTTGGTTCCAATGACTCTTGCACCTTTTGGATGCTCTTTAAGTGTCCATACTTGATTGCGGGCAAAGTTGTTCAATTCTTCATGCATGGCATTCACCCAATCCGGATCTTGAAGAGCTTCTTCTACATTCTTAGGTTCAAGACAAGAGACAAAAGAGTGATGTTCAATAAAAGAATTAAATTTTTGAGATCGAGTCATTACACCCTTTGTAGGACTCCCTATGATGAGATCTTGTGGATGTGCTTAAAGTAGGGGTGAGTTTCTTCGATCAACCATTTGAGGAGTGGGATGAGGAGTATTAACATCTTGTGCTTGTGCCTTGGCTTGATGATGAGAGACATGGGTGTCTTCATTTTCAACTCTCTCATTCTTGTCATCATCTTGCGGCACATATGATGAAGATGGTGGATTGACAATTTGTACATCATCTTCATCATCTTTAGGCTTGATGTCACCCACCAGCATGTTCTTCATGGCCTCCCTCAATAGTTCATCACCTACATCATCACAATTCTCAATTGCTCCTTGGGAGCCGTTAGATTTATCAAATTCCACATCATATGTTTCTTCAACCAAACTGGTGGCATGGTTAAATACTCTATATGCTTTGGACTTTGATGAGTAGCCAACAAGAAAACCAGTATCACAACGTCTTTGGAACTTCTCTAGGTGTTGACGCTTCTTGTAGATGTAGCATTTGCAACCAAACACCCGGAAGAATGAGACGTCCGACTTCTTCCCATTTAGCAACTCATAAGGAGTCTTGCAAAGGAATTTTTGTAGGAAGAGGCGATTTGAAGCATAGCATGCGGTGTTGATTGCCTCGGCCCACAATTTCTCTGGTGTGTTGTACTCATCTAGCATTGTTCTTGCAAGAGTGATCAAGGTCCGGTTCTTTCTCTCAACTACACCATTTTGTTGAGGAGTGTAGGTTGATGACACTTCATGCTTGATTCCAATTTCATCACAATAGGCTTCAATGTTGGTGTTGTCAAACTCTTTTCCATTGTCACTTCTAATCTTCTTTATCTTGACTTCAAATTCATTTTGAGCTCTCTTTGCAAACTTCTTGAAGCAACTTGCCACTTCGGATTTGTCATGAAGGAAAAAGGTCCAAGTGTATCTTGAGAAGTCATCCACAATCACAAGACAATAAAGATTTCCACCCAAACTCTTATAAGTTGTAGGACCAAACAAATCCATGTGTAGAAGTTCTAGTACTCTTGATGTTGACATGTAGGCTTTGGTTGGATGAGTGTTTGCAACTTGTTTGCCGACTTGACATGCACTATAAGGTTTGTCCTTTTCAAACTTTACATCCTTTAAACCTCTCACTAGTTCTTTCTTCAATAGCTTGTTGAGAGTGTTTATTCCAACATGAGCAAGCCTCCTATGCCAAAGCCATCTAAGTGTGGTCTTGGTGAACAAACATGTCATCAAGTTTGCATCTTCGGAGGTGAAGTCAACAAGATAAAGATTGTTGTATCTAAAACCCTTGAAAATCACTTGCTTGTCATCTATCTTGGTAACAACCACTTCATTTGGACCAAACAAGCATTGGTAGCCAAGATCATAAAGTTGCCCAACGGATAGTAGGTTGAAACTCAATGAAGCAACATAGAGCACATTTGATAGAGAATGATCATTTGATATTGCAACCTTGCTTATACCCTTGACTTTGCTCTTTGAATTATCCCCAAATGTGATCTTGTCTTGACATACCCCATCCTCTTCAAGTGAGGTGAACATACGAGGATCACCGGTCATATGTTGTGTGCAACCACTATCAATCACCCAATGAGATCCACCGGTCTTGTAGTTCACCTACACACAAGAGATCAAGCCTTTTGTTTAGGGACCCAAACTTGAGAGGGACCCTTAACTTTTTCAACTAGTGACTTGGCCACCCAAATTTTCTTTGGCCTATTCTTGTTAGGAGGACCCAAGAACATGACTTTTATCTTTCCACTAGAGTCCTTTCTAAGCATGTAGTGAGCATTGAAAGCAAAGGGTCTAGCATGCTTGGGCAAGGGTTGTGGTGGTGGAGTTTTGTACTCATGAGCAAAATAACCTTCTTGTCCACACTCAACACATCTTTTTGGCTTGGGCTTTGTTTTGCTTTGTTGTTGTTTAGCCTTTATCTTCTTTTCTTGATTTGCCAAATAGCCAATGCCACTCCTATCCAACTTCATGACGGTGTTCATGAGTAGCTCACTTTGCAAATGTTGGCCTCTTGTGAACTTGCTTAGGCCGGTCTTAAGATGCTCTTTCTCTTGTTTGAGCTTCTTGTTTTCTTCAATGAGTGACTCATTTGAAGCTTGCTTTTCAAGAGCCAACAACTTCTTGTTCTCATCTTTAAGCATCTCATTTTCACTCTTGAGCTTGACATACTCATCATAGTCATTTGCCTCAACCACACTCTTGCCTTTGCTGCTAGAGCCTTGATCAAAGTTCTCAACAATCAAGTCATCACATGATGTAGCTATATCAATCTTAACAATTTGGTTAGTAACATCATGTGTCTCGAGAGCAAGCTCATTTGCAACAATAAGAGTATCATAATTAATTTTCAAGGTGGTGTACTCTTCCTTTAGCAAGTTTAGTCTAGTGATGAGTTCACCATGCTTCTTCTCAATTTTATCATCTTTATCTCTAAGCTCCTTGTTAGAAGTTTTAAGCTCTTTGAGAGAAGAAGACATAGTTTCATTTTGATCTATGAGCTCATCCCTAGTATTATGTGCACTTTCAAGCTTAGATGAGAGTAATTCATTTTCATGTTGAAGCTCATCATTTTCATTTCTAGTCCTCCTTATGATTTTAGAATATTTATTTAACAATTTTACTAGTTCATCATAAGAGGGAGCATCATATTCATCATCACTATCACTATCATCATCATCACTATCACTATTTTGTACCTTTCGATCACCCTTTGCCATAAGGCATAGATGAGTAGTAGAAGATGATGGTGAAGATGACGGTGAAGGTGGTGATGAAGATGTCGGTGAAGATGATGATGGCCCAATCACAAGTGCGGCGATCTTTTCTTTGTCATTGTCACTTTCTTCGCCGGAGGACTCACATGATGATTCAATGTCGGTGAGCCAATCACCAACAATATAGGCCTTGTCTTCCTTCTTCTTCTTGTAGAATTCTCTTTTCTTGCCATCTTTCTTCTTGTATGGCTTGTTCTTTCTTTTGTCATCTTCTTCATTACTTGAATCATCTTTCTTGCCCTTGTACTTGTTCTTGTACTTGTCTTTTGGAGGCTTTGGGCATTGATGAGCTAGATGGCCAAGTTCTCCACAATTGAAGCAATCTATTTCGGAGATTGGCTTCCTTTTGCTACTTGTGAAGAATTTCTTCTTCTTGCCATCAAACTTGATGCCACTCTTGTTGAGCTTCTTTAGCATCTTGGCGGTCTTCCTTACCATGAGTGCAAGTGATTTATCATCAATGTCACTTTCACTAGAGCTTTCTTGCACAATCATGGCTTGGGCCTTCTTCTTTTTCTTTTCATGACTAGCTTTGAAGGCCAAGTCTTTCTTCTTGGAAGATGATGAGCCCTCTTCCAGAGTGATGTGCATGTACATCTCATGTGCGTTGATCTTCCCCAATATTTGAGTTGGTGTTGCGGTGGAGAGATCACTTTGGTGAAGTACGGTGACAATGTGTCCATACTTCTCAACGGGAAGAACACTTAAGATCCTCCTTGCAACATCCGATTGACTCATTTTAGTGAGTCCAAGAGCATTTAGATCTTCTACAAGAACATTCAAACGAGTGTACATATCGTTAGCACTTTCTTTAGGAAGCATCTCAAAAGAATTAATTTTCTTTAAAGCAATGCGATAGCGTTCCTTACGCTCACTCTTAGTTCCCTCATGGAGAGCACAAAGATTTTCCCACAATTCGTGAGCGTTTTTGGCATTTCGCACACGATTGAAAATATCTTTGCCTAGCGCCCGGTAGATTGCATTTTTTGCTTTTGCATTCCACCGGTCGTATTTCTCCTCGTCACCACTTGGGTTAGCGGGATCCCTTATAGGAGGAAGCCCTTCGGTTGCGGCTCTAAGGCACCCAACATCTATGGCTTCAAGGTACGCCTCCATATGAATTTTCCAATATGGAAAATCGTCTCCCTCAAAAGTGGGAGGTGGTCCTTCCCCATTAGACATCTTGCTCTAGGCGGTAAAGCCTAAATTAAGAGCAACACGGCTCTGATACCAATTGAAAGGATCAAGATGCCCAAGAGGGGGGTGAATTAGGCTTTTCTAAAAATTAATTGCAAGAATTAAATCCTACAAGCCAAACTTCACCCCTAGTGCCTACTTGTGTTCCTTGTGATTCTACCGATAAAAGTTTTGCACCCTAAGTTCCAATCCTAGTCTAGCAAGGCAATTCTAGGAAAGTAAACAAGCAATGAAAGTAATACAAGAAAGTAAATGCTTGAAAGTAGGGGATAGGAACACGGCGATGTTTTGCCGAGGTATCGGAGAGTCGCCACTTCCCACTAGTCCTCGTTGGAGCACCCGCGCAAGGGTGTAGCTCCCCCTTGATCCGCGCAAGGATCAAGTGCTCTCTACGGGTTGATTCTTCGACACTCCGTCATGGCGAATCACCCAAAACCGCTCACAACTTGAGTTGGGTCACCCACAATCTCGTCGGATGATCACCGAACTCCCAATCACCACCAAACCGTCTAGGTGATGGCGATCACCAAGAGTAACAAGCTAGAACTCTCACTTGACCACAACAAACCTAATGAGAAGATGGATGCACACTTGCTTGACTCTTGTCACTAGAGAGGATTCTCAAACTTTGATTCGCAAATCACTATCCTCACTAGAGCTTTTGCACTCCCTTGCACTTCAAAGATGTTTCTCAGCTAAACAAATGAGCAAGAGACCTCTAAAAGAGGTGGAGGGGGTGTATTTATAGACCCCTCAAACAAATCCAACCGTTACCTTTCGAAACAGCCAGACGCGCACTGACCGGACGTGCCTGTCGATATGACCGGACGCGCCAGTCAGTTGTAACGGTCGAATAACGGAAACCTGTGCTGAGTGACCAGACGCGCCGATCTGTGATGACCGGACGCGCCGATCTGAGATGACCGGACACACCGATCAAGGATGATCGAACGCGTCTGATCATGCAAGAGCTCTCTGGAAAACTGACCTGACGCATCACCGCGTCCGATCATAGGTGACCGGATGCGTCAGGTCACCACGGGACCTTACTGGAACTTGACCGGACGCACGACCGCGTCCGATCATAGGTGACCGGACGCGTCAGGTCTTCACGGGACCTTACTGGAACATGACCGGACGCGCCGATCATTTTCACAGTCGCGTCCGATTACGCTGTTTACCCTCTGGAACACGTGTCAGCCTGACCACCGCATCCGGTCCTCTCAAGGACCGCGTCCGGTCAGTCAGCTAAAAAACGCAGTGAAGATTTAGTACTGACCGGACGCGTTCGGTCATGACCAGGACCGCGTCCGGTCATAGGTAAACAGCTCAAACGTCTTCTAAACGCGATGCAACTTGAACTAAGTTGCTTCTAACTGAACTCTGAGCTTTTCTCGAGCTACCTAGTGCTAAGTTTGACAAGTGTGCACCACACCTAAACACAAGACTCATCTAGGTCAAGCTACTCGCTCATGCCCCTCTTTATAGTACGGTCAAAGGAAGAAACAAAGATCCTAACGACTATTCCAGATGTATCTTAACACCTTGACATCCGGAACTAACCGTCCTTAATCTTATCGTTGATCCTTTGAAAACCGAAACGATTTCCATCAAGGGACATGAATACCATATTGCACAAAGCAGTTATCATCTCCATGACCTAACTTACCAACGTTTCTGCAAAGCACACGTTAGTCATGGTAATTATGTGTTGTCATTAATTGCTGAAACCAACACCGGGGCCTAGATGCTTTCAACTCTACATGGGTGAAGTTGAGTTACGTGGCAATAGAAATGTCACATAAGAGTTTTCTACTCACCCAAATTTTTTTAATATGATGTAATTTGATGAAGCCTCTGAGTTTTTGGCTATTAAGATACACATTACAGGACCAAATGAGTACTAGGATTATCATGAAAAGCATATCAACTATATGCATAAGTGATAGAGTTTGAAATGTCATGCATGTCTATTCACATAATGCAGATTGCATAATGCATTAAGTTTAATTATTCTAAATATTCTAAAAAAAGGTTAGTAACAGTTGAAGAGGAAGACATTCCATATGCTTCGACTGTCATTAACTTCAAGAATGCTCAAGTCAATACTAGTCTAGACTTGGCATTGGGATACTTGGCAAAAAAAATTTATTAATCCAGAATAGGTTCACTGGAAGTCCAGTGCTACAAAGTTTTAAGTTATTGATGAGGCACCAAAAAAATATCGTGTCACTTATAAGAATTAAGAATTATTCAATTGCCAATTCTCGTAAGTAGGTATAAGAAAGTGCACAATTAGATTATACTTACTCTTGTAGAAAAAGACAAATTTATTGAAAGCTCCAAATGTAATTAGTATTAAAATGAGCTCAATTAGTGACATGAATACGACAGGCCATGCAGCTTAAGAGATATTATCCCAAAATTGAGTATTAACATACTGCTATAAGCCTACAGTTGAGTTACAGTATTATTTCGAGTAACGGCATACATCAAATGCTGAAGCCAAGCACATTGATTAAATGTTGTGAAAGAAAAAACCCAGGATCAAGTTATTAAGCTTGAGAAAAAAAACAAGAACTAAGCTGATGCTGGCATGTTTGATTATTTGAGGCTTAATACTTATCCCATTTATGAGCGCGCAAATATATTTGGGTTTTTAGTTTAGAGTCTCTAACTTGATTCCTGCTAATAGGGCCATATACTCCCAATAAGTAATAAGCGTTCTAACAAGGTATTACAGTGAATTATGAGTAATAGGGGTCCCAGTGGCGATTAATGCTACTGACGACGCATTGGTCTGGTCTTACTGTAGTACTAAGTGTGAACATAAGTATGAAGCGAACATTAGTTGCGTAATTGCATTAGCCGTTCGATCAAGTGGGAGAATGTTGGAATATGATCGGTTCGGCTAACACCGAGATTAATTTCGAGCATTAATTAAAAGATAAGTTTTTGGTCCACCCAGTTCTATCATTAATTCCAACTAAATAAGCACTGCCGTAATCGGCGGCAGCCTTTAGAATTCTAAGGGTTCAGGCCCCTGGCTCACAGCGCTATTATAAATAAGAGAGGCACCCCTGGCGTCACATTGGTTCAATCCACATGATTTTTCACATAACCGATCAATTAGGCATTGGAGGGTTTTAGGAAGGTCGTTTACTCACGTTCGTCTAGGTATTGCAAGATCTACCACGTTCTTCACCGACTAGGAGCATCAAGCCCCAATCCAGTGAAGACTAAGATCTTCTTCATCTACATCAAGTACACGAGCACAGATGACATATTCTGACTCTGGTTAGTATCTAATGTTAGTTTCCACATTAAGATGAGTTAGTGATCATGTCTAATCTAAGATAAAGATCCTATTAATCTAAATTCTAATTCAACAATGGGCTGTACTGTAAAAGGACTGTAGAGGTTGCAAGTTCTCTCTCTGTCTCTCACGGTCACGGCCTGACGAACTGAGGCATGTCGCAAGCAGACTTCCCCTCCACTCAGTTCTTCAGTTGTCCGGTTGTCCCAGTTCACTCGCATCATCTCCTGTTCATCGATGGCCATGGCGTACTTTGCGCTTAACCAAACAACATTGGAGAGGACAAGTTGTTGCAAGACTCCGGGTAACTCGACAATGGTGTCCGGCCACACGGTGCGGACGTCTCACGTCACATCGGAGTCGTTCGGCTGTGCTGATAAACTGGCTGAAAAATATTGTTGGCTAATTTGTTATGAGAGAAAAATATTGTTTTGGCTGAAAAAGACAGATTATAAGTCGAATGAACATGGTCATCCTCGGTGGCCTTGGTTGCCTCGTACTTTGTGGGTGGGACACCAACAGATTTGAGCGGGTTTTTATTTCCTCATCAAACATACACGTGCACAAACCTTTCATCCTGAAAGCAATCAATAAGTCTGTTGGAAACAGAACCAAAAGAACAGAAGAAACTACGATCCTCCGTAGTCACTTTGATAGTTGTATTTCCAAACAGAGCATTAGTTTTCTTTCGACAACATGCAGGTTTTCTCTTTTCTGAAGACATAGCATTTATATATGTTTTCTCATCTCACCTAGGATCTGGTTTCATTTTATATATATATAAAACAATTTCTATGGGGATTTTCTAGAATTAAACCAGGTTCTATATTTTTAGTCGCATGGCTTTTGTAAAAATATATTTACATGTTTGGAAAAAGAATTATAGTTTTTTAAAGTATATCTCACCTATGAACCAGCATTGTAGTCCGATTTAGCCTCTGGTGTTTGAATCTTTGATGACACCCCACATAAGATGGATGACATGGCATTACGTAGGCTAAAAGTGTCATCTAAATTGTCTAAGGTATAAAAACAAACTATCTTAAAGGTTGGGATATGACAACAGTAGTGCTTGTCACGGGCGTCTGTCCCATCCGGACGCCGCATCTCACTCCGCTCGCTACTGCGGCCTTCTCCCACCGCGGGTCCAACCCTACGCCGCTCACTCGCTTCGGCCGTGCGCTGCGCCACCCGCTCCCTCTAATAGTGCGCACCTGCCCCGCCGAGCCAAGGCCGATGCTGCTGGTGTTGGTGACGCTTGCGTGCCACTGCTCACCGCCAAATCCCACCCGACGACCGGAATCGGCCAGACACGGCCTTCCCTTCCTCTACGTTGTAAATATATGTTCCAAGCGTTTCAGATGTTCGGAGGTATATTGCAATTGTTATATATGACTGTTGCAAAAAATAGATCGGGATGTTGCACATGTTGCGTATTTTGCAAATGTTTTCAGATGTAAGTTGCAACGTTTGTTCAAAATATTCATCTGTATTAGACGTATGTTGCATCCAAGTGTTTCATGTTGCAATTATTTTATGGGGCTAAGTGAGTAATGGGCGCACGGCCCGGGCACCGAGGGATGGGGCGCGGCGATCTGGGGGCTGGCGGATGGGGGTGCGATGAGTTGCGGGCCAGCTTCCGAGTCCCGCTCATGTGGAGAGAGAGAGGAAGGGATCAGGAGGACTGAGCAGGCGTAGCAATAGGGTAGGATGCGCGTGTAAGGCGGAGCGAGCGGCACGACCATTTGGACGCGAGGAGCGACGGGCGCAGCGTTGAGGGCGGGATGCGCGTGTGAGTTGGAGCGAGGCGGACAGAGACGGACTGCACGGGCGTCCGGACGCGCGTGGCCATACGAGCGTTCGGACGCTAGCCATGGTTAACACCAGGAAAAGAAAATCAGACTTTGCAAATAGCTGGTGGGGAAGCAAATATCTTTTTTCCATATGAATTATTTTATTTAGTAGGCCGTGGTACCAGCCGGCCTACTGGGAGAGCACAAGAGCGCATCCAAATGTGTGGCGTCTTGCGCGGCCCACCGTTGTCCGTGCCCGTGAAGCCGCGAGGGGCCCTGCGTGCGTGCGTCACATCGAATCTTTGGACATATGCATGAAACATTAAATATAGATAAAAAATAAAACTAATTACACAGTTCAGACGAAATGAACGAGACGAATCTTTTAAGTATAATTAGACTATGATTGAATACTAATTACCAAATAACAACGAAAAGTATTATAGTGCCATTTTACCAAAAATTTGGCAACTAAACCGGCCCTGCGCACGCTCCGCTCGGTGCTCAAGTCAAATTGGGAAAAGACGAACCGACTTTCCAGGCAGCCTCCTTCCTTCATCTGCTGCACTTCTTTCTCATCGGCAACGTACAGGTAGTAGCAGCGTAACGACGCCGTAAACCCGCGGCTGTTTACCTACCGGCAAGTTACCGTGCCGGGGTGCCGGCAAAAACGGCGGACGCATCAAAAAGCTTTAATTAACGAGGGTAAAGCTAGAGCAAATTCAAGAGAGATGTCATTACCGCAGAAACTTGGACACCATGAAATTTAAGCGTGATTCCGCTTGCGGAGAGCTGCGGCGAGGGGAAGCCGTACGTGTCGGCAGCAAAACGGACACGTATCGTCGCGGGGTCGGCATCCTATCGTACCTGATTTGTGATGGACACGACGTATATTCACACGGATTTGTTGGTCTATGATCTCTTTCTGTTTCGAGCGCCGGCAAATCTCCCCATCTCGACGATTGGCGGCGTCACGCATAGATTATTTTTGTTGCATATTGCTTAGCTTGGCCGTACGTGCAAGCTAGTTGAACCTGGTCGCTCGTGTCAGTGTGTGTAGCGATCTAGACCAGACAACCGGTGCGCATCTTACGAACGGAGGAGTGCTGGATATATATGAAGAAGCGATGAAGCAAAGGTTTTGGAATTTTTTAAGCTTGTCATCTTAAGTGTCTGATACTAATCTACTAGATAATACTAGTATTATTAGGTGACGAGGAGAAGAGGACACTAAAGTATGTGTCACTACGTTTTTGTCGTGCCGTGGTAGCAATGCAAGCAAACTTCGTTCAGCTTGGCAGCATTGGAATTCCTGTGTTACTTTAGACATCGGCTTTTCTTGGACATCAGTCCGAAGAGCAGCGCCAATTAAGTAGCATTAGCCTCCAAGCAAAGGGTAAGTGTGCAAATTACCTGATGATCTGTAAGCTTATGAGGCCTTCCTTGCAAACCAAGTCTTTTTTTTTTGAAAAAAAAAACAAAGCAGACGCTCGCAAACGTACATCCAAGCTCATCGTCTTAACTATAAACAAATATACACACAAGGCAACTAATACCTTATGTTTTTTTTACAATAAACAAATTCCTTATGTTGCGGTCCATGGATAAAGTAACTATGGACTCGTCTACTACTGAAAGAACGAATTAATAGCACCACTAACTCGTAGGACAAATAATCTGGATGGAATGATGATTCTAAACAGGCTTATTTTTTTATAATAAATCTAATCAAACTTACGAATATTTGACACCTCAAAAAGCAAAATATATAGTTATATACATGTTTTAGGACAGAGGAGTACAGTACGGCTATGGCCGTGTTTAGTTGTTGATTCGGCGCTGCCGATTTGGGTCTGCGCGCTACAGTGTTCCGGTCGGAACACTGTAGCGCGTTTTGTTTTTTAGTGTAAAAAATTATTCAAAAATTGATTAATTAGACTCAAAATATTTGTCTCGTAAAGTACAACAAAACTGTGCAATTAGTTTTTGATTTCATTTACATTTAGTACTCCATGCATTTGCCGACATTTTGATGTGATGGGGAATCTCCTTTTTGCATAGTGGAATTTGGGGAGGAATTGGGAACTAAACAAGGGGTGTGTTCACTTCGCGAAAAGTAGCTGAAAAGTTACTGTAGCATCTTTCGTTGTTATTTGGTAAAATTTATCCAATTATGGACTAACTAGGCTCAAAAGATTCGTCCCGACATTTACAGACAAACTATGCAATTAGTTATCTTTTTTTACCTACATTTAATATTTCATGCATGCGTCGAAAGATTTGATGTGATGGGTGGAAGAGGAAATATTTTGGGTTGGGAGGGGAAGTGAACAAGGCCTAGGCATATGTTCAATTTGGTACAGTCGTGAGGTGAAACTACCTTGAATCACGCACCTGTATTGTCACCGTCACTCCGATCGAGGCCCACCACGCTGGCACCACTCTCTACAATAAATAGTACAATATCTTTTCCTCGGTCATATATTTTTGAGGTGACACAAATATTTCAGAGCTAAGAGAGCGCAGGAAATGGAGATCGTTTCTGGTCCCAGTCGTAACACATGGGCTCATCGTCTTCACGGAATCACGGTTCATGTGCCTTGACCTTGTGTTACGGTCTTGCCAGATTCTTTTCCGAGGCATTTTCACCGGAGTTTCGACCGAGCATCTCCGTAACTGACTTGCACGGTGCTTCCTGGTCAGGAAATGACAGTGAAGTCCATTGGTCTCCTGCCACGTGGAGAATCCTCATGCAGTCGGGGGAGAAAGCACGCGCCGTTGCCGTTGGCCCTGCGCTGCGCATGCCATGTGGCTGGCCGGGAAAGGAAGCCACAGGGAGAGGCACAGAGTTGTGCTGGGCCCGGGATCCCACACTCCGACCGGGCCCGTGCCATGCGCGCCACCAACCAAGCGCAAGGCCCACCTAACTCGTGGTCGACTCATCCATCGGCTGGTCGCCCTCGCAGCTCGGTGGCTGGTGGAGCCCGACAAAAGTGGCTGGGGTCCACACGTCAGTTCGTGCTTGCACGACTGGAGCCGCTGCCAGGGTCCCAAGCTCTGTGAGCCGAGCCGGGTTCTCACTTCTGAGCCACTTCGCCGGCCTAGCTACTCCCGCCTCCTCGAAGTCAGAAATCAATTTTTCACATGCACCTGGCGTGGTCCATCGTCACGTGGGCTTTCACGTGGACGTGGGGCTGCGGCTGCCGAGTGCCTGGGACGCGAGAGCAAGCGGAAGCATTTCCGATTTCTTTACCAACCACGACCAAACGAAGGCTGTGATTTAGAGCTTGTTTAGTTAGCTTACCAAGTTAAAAAAATTGGCAATGGAAAGCTAAGCTAAAATGTTCGCCACAGATTTAATAATAAAACGTAAGGTGTTGGCAAATTTTGGCAAGAGACAAAAAAAAAACTTGACGTGCCCAGGTTGTAGCAACCAAAAAATTGGCTATCAACCAAACAAGCTCTTAATGCATCGTTTATCCTCGTAATGTGATTCCATTTTCATTACCCCACTGTTTATATTTACACTTGCTAACCAACAGCACCGTGAGTCACACATTCTTTGTTTTGGCCATGAATATCTTGAATGTTTGTAGATTCAAATTACAAGATTGATGTTGTGTGTAACTTGCTAATTCTTTTAAAACACATAACTTTTTTTTGTTTGATGTAATTTATTTTTCTATATATTGGATATAGTCACTTTCATAACAAATACTCTATAAGTTGCTTTGACTTTTTTGATATATCCATTTTGCTATGTCTCTAGATATAATAATATGTCTAGATACATAGCTAGATGAATGACCAAAAAAGACATAATTTTGAATGGAGGGAGTACATACCATGTCGATTTCTAATTTGCTTATATTTTTAACAGAAAAACTAGCTAATTAGTTGTGCTAACCTTTAGATAATGCCAAGTTTGTTACACCTGTCGTCCTCAAATATAAGGTATCTCAATTTATCTTAAGCCAAACTATTTTAAACAAACCAAATATATAAATAAAAAATATTAACACCAACCATATCAAAGAGCTAAGTTATGCAAATATGATTCATAATATACCTAATGATGCTCATTTGATGTCGCTGTTATCATTGTTTTTTTATAAAGTTGGTCAAACTTGATATAGTTTGACTTAAGACAACTTAAAATCTCCAATATTTCATGACAGAGGAATTTTTTATTGCTCCATCGTGGAATATAAATGCCCTGTTCGCTTAGCTGATAAACAATGACTGAAAGTACTGTTCGCTGATTTGTTATGAGAGAAAAACACTGCTGAATGACTGACTGATTTGACTAATAAGCTCAAGCGAACAGGGCGATATCGTAGCTTCAAAATTTGTCCTAAATTATATGATATTCTATATTACTTAGCATCATCCATGCATATTTGCCTTTTAAAATCCATCTATGCATGTATCCATACATGCTTTTTAAACACCATCTTTCCTCAAGCGTGGCTCATGTAATCGATACACAAATTCAATAGCATGCATGCCTTTTTAAATTATGTCAGCCTTACTTAAAATTACTTGATGCTTTGTATTTCAGGGCAAAGAGAGTAAGTATTTAGATTGTGATCAAGAAAATTTATCATTGGGCTATGATTTAGAAAGAAATTTTTGTGCACTAATTTAGGATAACCTGTGGCAGAACCGCCTGAATTAACACACTTTTAGAGGCGTTGTCTTCCACTAGACACTAAACACTCCAAAAGTGAGCCAAGTCAAGCAGTTCTGTCGAGCACACCCAACGGGAGAACTCGAAGCGTTCCACAATTTTACACCCGGGATCCAATAATGAGTACAAGCTTACAATACTTAATCCATTTCATACAATAAAGAGTCTCAGAAATTCTTTATTACAGTACCAAAGTTCAGAGTGCGATAAATTAAACAGCGGAATAAAATAACATCTAGCGAAGCGGTATAAGGATCTGTCTGTGCCCACCAGAAGAATCCTCCACACAACAGCTAGCTTCTCAAGCAGCACCTGCAACAAGGGTAAATAAACCCTGAGTACACAATGTACTCGCAAGACTTACCCGACTGGGAATATATTTCCCGACTCTCAAGGATTATGATAGGCTTTATGGCTTGTGGGTTCTTGTTTGCGGAAAGCAATACTAAGAGTGAGTCCTTATTTCATTAATTTATTAGCAGCCATGTTAAATTTATTATCCAACCTGCTATGTAAGCACCTGTTCTATCATCAAGCAAGGGTTGAGCAATCAGAATCATTTTTCCATCTTTCATATGCCAGTTCTTACTACGGTGCCAGAGTGCAGTCAAGCCGTACCGTCACGTAGAAACGGCGATTCGCGAATCAATGTGTCCAGCTGGGTACCCCGAAAAAACACACGCCTCGCTTGTACCCCAGGCACAAGCGAGACCAACCCGTTCCCCTCCTGTCATAGGTTTCCAGGTCCCCGTCCAAACTTGGACTCCTAGCTCCCGCACTTGAGGCCCGGCCTCAATACGGTGCTAAGACCTCCACCTATCCCCGCCTCCAATCAGTCGGTCCAGAAAGAGCCGGAGCCCATGACAAGAGAGTAACAAGTCTTCCTAGCCCCCATCCGCTAGTATATGCTCGGGATAAGGAGATCTGTGACTTGACTGGGGATCCAGTGCAACGAACGGTCCTTAATCGACACGGACAGGGAAATAGTGCAACCAAGCTAGGCCCCGTGGCCGCGGGACACAACCTGTTACACCCACCAAAACCCATACCATATCCCTGCCCGGTCACCATTTCCTTTTCCATCATTTCATCATTAGTGTAATAATAATAATAATAACCACCTATTGTGAGTAACGACAGGTTACTCACGCTACCGATAAACCTAAGCAAAGCAGCTACACGATCCTGTACTAGTAAGACTCATGGGTAAATATAGGTATATGCATGTGGGTATCATAAAACTCCTGCAACATAAATGAACAACATATATATAATGATTTGCAAAATAAGGGTTATGCACCGGGGCTTGCCTTGGGCAGGCGGGGTGTCAGTGAAGTCAGTCAGCGATGGCTCCGGGATCTCCTCCGGTACGAGAATCTCCTCCTCGTACTCCTCGATGATCTCCTCGTACTCCTGCTGCCCCGCGGTGACGAACTCCACCAACTCGTTCTCTACATGCATGCGAGGATGATGCAATAATTTAGTATTAGGCAACAACAACTCTTAAAATTAGAACACATAAACTATGCTAACAAACTAGCTCTACTGATCACATAGCCACCGAATATCATTTCATTAACAAGAACCATTTTGCAACTAAATTCTTAAATAATTTAATATGCTTTCCATCAGGGTATGTTAGCTACTTTAATAAATTAGCTATTCAGAGGCTACAAAAATTTACAGAGAGCATCTAATATTACCATGAAGCTACTATAAAAATTTTAGAGCTACAGCTATCACTGATTTGCCACAACAATCCCTACAAATATTATTATGATAATATTAAGTATTTCCAAATATTTTAATATATTTCAGCATCGCCACATATAAGCATAAACTAATTCATACATAACCCCTGTACGCTTTTCCTTTTACACCAAAACTCCCTCCCTGTCGAACTCACCTACGAAATAGAGGAGCTCACGGGCTGACGCGCACAGCACCTCGAGGACGTGGAGGCGGTGGTGCGCTCGGTGTGGCGCAGAGATGGCCGAGCGACAGGGTCGCGGTGGCGGAAGGAGCTCGGGGGCACGGAGAGTGCCGTAACGCACACTAATAACTTATTCCCAGAGAATGCAACGCTGCAAGCACTTGTTGGGTGGCTTGGCTTGGCTATATCTATATAGGAGTAGGCTGCAGAGGCGTGGTAAAAATAGAGGAAGGGATACACCCTCATCGTCAGTTAAGCTCGGTCGTTCGCTCGTGAAGGGAGTGGAACATGTCAAAAGCAGAAAACAGCGTGGTAAATTTCCACTGACCTGCTGGTTGTATTCACACCCCGTTGTTGCTGTCTTGTGCTACACCCAACCCCAAGACGTGAGTTACGGTGCAAAATAATCAGGGCACAGTAGCACGGAGACTTGAGCAGAGTGCGATTTAGCAAGACATGGTAACTTCCAGTTGTCCTGATAGAGTTATCAAGTACTGAAGTGTAGCAAGTGTAGTAAGGCAAAAGGACATGCCATTGATTTCACGTAAGAAAGTCAAGCTTCTTCCAAGGCATGTTATATCCTCTTCCTTCTCCGTGGAAGCGTGAGAATCGTGTCCTCCGATCTTATGTGCTCAGCCCTGTTCTATAGCTTGTCATTAAAGGTGGCACGCGAGTTTCTACGAGTTGCCGCAGGCGCTAGTCAATCGGTCAAGCTCGGCTGCTGATGGTCCCGTCAACAATCGAGACTAAGTGCTCAGGCATTCATTAAACGCTCAGACATTACAGCTGGCCTTGACTTGGGAGGCACATACTTGACGCACCTCGCTCAGACACTCGCATGACTAGCAAGGGAGAAAACAGTGGTGCAGTAATAAATTTCCCTCACGACCAAGACCAAGAGAAGTTGCCGACGTGTTTCTTGCTCTATGCATGCACTGTCCTCTCTTTTCTCGGTAAAAAATAATTGCATGCAAGCAGCTGTGCAAGCGGGTCACCCGCGTAGCATGCGGTGCATGCAGCGGGCGCAGGCGCCGAAGTGAATGCATGCATGAATGTGCAGTGTGCGTGTGTGTTGGTCTGTTGACCACTAGCTATTGGAGGCCAAGCGTACTAGTACTATTACTATGACACTAGTACAAATTAGGGTAGAGAAAATTTTCTTTTCGTAGTCCAAGTGTTGAATGGACTCACATGTAAACAAGTAAGGATAGGGAGAGGTTAGGAATAATTAGTTAATCTAGTGTTCAAATAATTTTTCCATGTGCAATATATTTCGTATATAAATCACAGCAAAAAAAATGCAATTTAGACTGATGAAGTAAATAGAAACGTGTCATTATTTCTTTGCTAATAATCTACATACTAGTATACATATATCCATTGTATGTTTTTATATATATATTATATACCAGAAGAATGCTTATCGAAACAAATACATGAGTGTGTATATATAGCTCTCTCTATATATTTTTATTTGTTTACTAAATTAGTTAACTAGCAAATAAAGAAACGTATATACAACCACCTATAAGTATCGACTGACGACAATACACCACAAAACCCGCCCGCACCGAACAATCAACCAAGCTAGAATTAAAAGATCAGACACCCAAATCTCTTCGAATTAATTCACAAACTTTAGATTTCATTCAACATTTCTATTAGCATTTTCGTTCAATAAAAATTGGTTTACACCTCTATTTGCTATAAAGTGCAATATTGAATACTTTTTATTTTAACATTTTCATTGATTGTTTTAAGTTGCAAGACCTTATTTACATAAGTGATCACATGTAATAATACATAAACATAATGCTCATGAAATGTTTAGTGACTTGTTGACGCGGTAACACCGAGGGTGTTACATAACCTTTCCGAACAATGCATTTTTCAAAACACAAATTAGCTTCGATCCAAAGGATACACAGTAGAACAAAAATGGACTACCTCACCGGTTAAATAAAAAAGAACATGGAACCGGCGCTAGTCTGAAAGCTTGAATCGGCTTTTGTGGTGAACTAGAACACTGGATTTTTTTTTACGACGAATGGAACGACCAGTTCCATATTTAGGAGTTAATTTGGATTTTGGAACATGGGAACTATAGACCGATACAAAATCCAAACTACTGTTCCAACCATTTTTGTCCTATATGACAATGGATGACGTTATGCCGCGACGGGCCGCGTGCTTTCTCCTCGTGTCGCTCTGCCTCCCCACCCCTACCTCTTCCCCTGCCGTCCCCAGCCACCAGCTACCTCGCTGTCAACCGCACCGCCCACCTCCGCTCCTCGACCCCGCCCTCCTCCTCGTCCTCGCCCCTGCTGCAGCCTACCACCCCGCTGCTACGGCCGTGAAGCTCTGTTGAAACCCTAGCATGGTCGTGGCACCCTCCTTTTGCTCTCCCTTCTCCTCCTTCCACGGCAAGCTTCGGCCATGGGTGCCTCCGCTCCCAACCTGATGAGGACATCGCCAAGATGGAGTCGAGGACGACTCCAATTCAAGAAGGGGAGGATGATGAGGACATCGCCACGCTGGACACACCGATGTTATGGTCTTTCCCAAGTTGCAATTTGTCCCCAACTCAGCTACCACGCCACCCTCGGATTCAGCAGACACGTCATCACTGTTTTGGTCATAACTCTTTCATACGACATCAAAACGGGGCGTTCTTGGATGCGTTGGAAAGGGGACGACGACGCCGTCGTTTTGGATCTGGTTCCAGCTCCAGAAGGTCCATGGATCATTCTGTGTGACCACGTCAAGGTGCTGCGTCACCTATTTGGGCCAACTTGGCCATGTATCATGTCGGGCCTTAAGCCCAAGTTGTGGACGCCCAACCCCTGGCCGTTCCCAACCCTAGGTCGAGTCTTAGACTATAAATACAGCCGTCACCGTTGTTAGACAAATTGGGTTTTGTTTAGAGTTTAGTTTTCCATCGAGAAACTGAATCGTTCATTGTAACTGTGGTGACAAATCCTTTTACAGTGATCCAGGGCCCCTGTTCTTGATCTCCTCCACTGTGTCGATTAGTCCTTTGGAACCGAGTTCTTGAACCCTATATTGATAATCGCATCATTCATATTTGCAAATTCAGATTGCGTGTTTTTACCTTCTTGCTTGTGTTCTTCGATTCGCTTGCAGGAAAAGCCTTCTTGGCGAGGTCAATCAAGTTGTGCTTGGTTGATAACCAACGGAGCAGTGGTGTAACAGTTGCAGGGTTCGAATCGTGTCTGATTTGAAGCCGGATCGCCAACGTCGAGATCTCCACAAGTCGAACTTATCGGTTACCTCTTGGAAGATCGGGCCAGTATACATCACAACCTGGCCTGATCGCCTCTAGGACCCTAACGCCGCCCTCCCGTTGTCCCACCGCCTAGTCGGCCTGCCTTTCCTGAGCCCATTTGCTTCTAAATCCATCGGAGTTAGGGAAGAAGAGAAGGAGAGTCGGAGAGAGAGGGCATCACCGCTGCCATCGGAACCCTAACACCGCCGCCATCTTCTTCTTTTATCTCTGGCACGGGAGCGAGCGCAGGATGGAGAGGGAGACACGCGGGAGAGGGGGCGCGCCGTCGCAACAAGCCGCGTATTTGAGTTTGCGTATGACCATACCCAATTCAAAGCGGTGCTAAAATTGTCCGTTTTATGACCAAGATTTTCGCACGTGTGCGATGCAATGAGCACAACCGCACAAGCCGTCAACCATTTGGGCAGCTTGGTGCATTCGTAGCCAAGCCGAACATCGAGCCTGTTCATCTGGCTTATAATCTGTCTTTTTAGCTTATTTTTTCAGTCAGAACAGTATTTTTCTCTCACAATAAATCAGCCAACGGTGTTTTTCAGCCGACTAATCAGCCCAACCGAACGGGACGCCTAGTCGCCTACCAGATACCGTACCGAGCCCGCACGTACCCTCTTTCACTGCCGTCACGCCCCCACATTGTCATAGACGTAGACTCGCCACCAAACCCTGGTGGTACGACCGCTCTAATTGCAGCTACAATCCCCAAACTACCCTCCCCACTCCGTTCCATTTCCACCACCTCCTATCCTCCCGTCTCGTCGCCACCCGGGGGCAACTACCCCACCCCTCCGTCGTCGTCGCTCACGGCTACCAACCCCTCCTCCTCCGCCCGACAATAAGTACCGCCCCGCTCGCCACCTCCATTTCCTCAGAGGAGACGCCCTGCACTGCACGCCTCCTCCCCCCATCTACCACTACCTACCCATCTACCACCTCTCGCTCGACCGCCTCGCTCGCAATGGCGCTGGCCACCAACTCCGCCGCCGCCGCAGCAGCAGCGGTCGTATCCGGCGGCGCGGCATCCCAGCCGCGCCGCTGCGGCGCGGCGTTCCTCCCGCTGAAGAGGCGCACCATCTCCGCCATCCACGCCGCCGACCCGTCCAAGAACGGGCCCGCCATCCCCGCGGCCGCCGCCGCCAAGTCCTCCGCCTCGGCGGTGGCCACGCCGGAGAAGAAGCCGGCGGCGCCGGGGAAGTGGGCGGTCGACAGCTGGAAGTCGAAGAAGGCGCTGCAGCTCCCCGAGTACCCGAACCAGGAGGAGCTGCGCACGGTGCTCAAGACCATCGAGACGTTCCCACCGGTCGTTTTCGCCGGAGAGGCTCGCCACCTCGAGGAGCGCATGGCCGAGGCCGCCATGGGCCGCGCCTTCGTCCTCCAGGGCGGCGACTGCGCCGAGAGCTTCAAGGAATTCCACGCCAACAACATCCGTGACACCTTCCGTATCCTGCTCCAGATGGGCGCCGTGCTCATGTTCGGTGGTCAGGTGCCGGTCGTCAAGGTACCAACCAACCCACCAAATCCACCAGACCACTACTAAATTTCGGTCTCCAGGCCTGCCGATTTGCTAGATCTGATCCGACCTGTTCCAACTTTGTTGTGCATGGTAGGTGGGGAGGATGGCTGGCCAGTTCGCTAAGCCAAGGTCCGAACCGTTCGAGGAGAGGGACGGCGTTAAGCTGCCGAGCTACAGGGGCGACAACGTCAACGGCGACGACTTCACCGAGAAGAGCCGCGTGCCGGACCCTCAGAGGATGATCCGCGCCTACGCGCAGTCGGTGGCGACGCTCAACCTGCTCCGCGCGTTCGCGACCGGAGGGTATGCTGCCATGCAGCGCGTCACACAGTGGAACCTCGATTTCATGGATCACAGCGAGCAAGGTGATAGGTGAGAAAATTCGTCCCTTTTCCTGCGATTTTCAGTAGCGCTTTTGGTGTGGAGGTTGTGAAGTCGCTGTCATGTCAGAACGAAAATCTCTTGCACATATCTCGTTATCATGATGATATGATGAAGAAAAATAACTAGTTATGCAATATAGGTTGCCAGTGATAGCATGACCGCTTCTTTTGGTGCTAATTTCAAAGTGGAAATAACTATTCTTAGATACTGAACATTTTGATGAAAGTTTAAAATATGGATGGAACTAGAACCGTTCTTAAAATAGAGCAATGGTGCTCAGCATTTTTTGTGGTCCTTGATCGTTTGTTAGTCGTCAATGGTGTAAAAATCACGTGGCTCTTTTGGGCCATAATAAGTCAGTAGCACGAAGTTGGGTATAAGTAGTTGCAGTAGAACATGTCGGATCTTTCCCTTTACATGGTCCTTTCTTTCGAGGAAGCTTCTAGCAGGGCATCGCTGTCTTTGAGTGCATCTCCTTGTTGTATATGTTGATCTTTCTTTTTTTTTGTTTGCGTAAACAAAGGTACCATGAGAAAGTATTATTGTCAGTCAATAAAACATGTCACTGGTAATCTGACCATGAAATTCCTTATTGGTCATATTTAATGCATACATTTTTTCTTTCGGTTCAAGGTTTTGATTTACTCACGGCAATGTAGTCTATATTGTTTAATGGATGTACTTTATAATATTTGGTGGACTAAGGATTTGGATTTTCCTGGAAAATTGTTGCCCCACCAAAGTTTTCACAAGTCTCCATCAGAAGGGCACATGTAAAACAACAATTTGTAACCAGAGATACAAGAATAGCTTCGCTAATCATATATTATTGCTACATGATTACATCGAATGTTTATCTAATTTTGGTTGAATTAAAATTTTGTCCGTGTAGCATGGATCCGCCTCTTTTGGTGCTAATTTCAAGGTGGAAGTAGCTATTCTTAGATACTGAACATTTTGTTGAAAGTAAACATATGGATGGAACTAGAACCATTCCTGAAATGTTTAGATATTTTTTTTCCTGTGGCCTGATCATGTAAATAAAGCAATGGTTCTCAGCATTTTTGGTGGTTCTTGATTGTTTGTTGGTCGTTAATGCGGTAAAAATCACGTGGTTTTTGGGGGCCATAAGTCAGTACAAAGTTCGGTACAAGTAGTTGCAGTAGAATATGTCAGGATCTTTCCCTTTACATGTCCCTTTCTTTCGAGGAAGTTGCTAAACAGGGCATCGCTGTCTTTGAGTGCGTCTCCTTGTTGCATATATTGGTGTTTTATTCTTTTGCGTAAACAAGGTACCGTGAGAAAGTATTATTGTCGTCAATAAAACATGTCACTGGTAATCTGGTATTTTCTAGTATAAAGTTACTCCATTAGAGTATGGTGCTCCACCATGAAATTCCTTTATGGATCATATCTAGTGCATACAATTTTTTCTTTCTTTTCAAGGTTTTGATTTACTCATGGAGATGTAGTCTATATTGTTTAATTGATGTACTTTATAATATTTGTGGACCAAGTATTTGGCTTTTCCTGGGAAGTTGTTGCCCCACCAAAGTTCCCATAGGTCACCATCAGAAGGGCACATATAAAACAACAATTTGTAACCAGAGATTTACATGTTATGATACAAGAATAGCTTAGCTAATCATATACTGTTGCTATATGATTACATGAAATGTTTATCTAATTTTGGTTGAGTTAAAAATTTGTGTTTGCAAATGGTCAAATGAATATCATAATCTGATGGTTTGAGTATTTTCATTGGATGGCATATAGGTACCGTGAATTGGCCCATAGGGTGGATGAGGCTCTTGGGTTCATGACTGCAGCAGGACTTACCGTTGACCACCCGATAATGACGACTACTGACTTCTGGACCTCGCACGAGTGCCTTCTCTTACCCTACGAGCAGGCTCTTACCCGTGAGGACTCCACCAGTGGCCTTTTCTATGATTGTTCAGCCCACATGTTGTGGGTTGGTGAGCGCACTCGTCAACTTGATGGAGCTCATGTTGAATTCCTCCGTGGTGTGGCCAACCCTCTTGGCATAAAGGTTGATTTTAAATCCTTTTTTTTCTATTGATTAAGTGAAATCTAGGCACTGTGCTTGTCCTGTCATCCTGACTGTCAAATTGGCATGTAATTTGCGGAATGTAGGTGAGTGACAAAATGAATCCCAGTGACTTGGTGAAGCTGATTGAGATTCTGAACCCTTCAAACAAGCCCGGAAGGATCACCATAATTACAAGGATGGGGGCAGAGAACATGAGAGTGAAGTTGCCTCATCTAATTCGTGCTGTCCGCAATGCTGGATTGATTGTCACATGGATTACTGATCCTATGCATGGAAACACCATAAAGGCCCCTTGTGGCTTGAAGACTCGTCCTTTTGACTCCATTCTGGTGAGTCACCTTCCACTGCAAATTTCTTCATTCTTCGCTAGTATGCATTTCTGTTATGATAAGGTTGAACGAGTCTCAGTTTTGTTTGAGCGTTCATATGTCTGTATTGGGAATGTGGAATGATATCTAAAGTTCCTATCCATTCTTTTGCTCTGCGTTTCTACTTGTAAGTCTGTAAGATTGCAGGACTTTAGGGCATACGTTATCTGCTTATGATTTAACAGAAGTAGGATCACTGGGCTACTTATCCTCAACAGGTCAATAAAGTACTTGGCTGGGCTGGGGCTAATGATCTTGTTCAAATTCATTTTTAAGCATACTTTGGGTCTGCATTTTAGGTGCTGCTATTAATGTGTTTTCAGCTTAAGTTCTGATACAAGCCATTTGCTGATGTCTTTTCAGCTTCATGAATGGATGTTAAAATGCCCACTCTAAGAGTAATATATTTGATCAATGAATTGGTTGAGAATAGATTTGATCAATGTATTTTCACTGGAGTATTTACACTTTATCTAGAAACATTCCATCCTGGCCTTCCAACTGATATCATTGCTCTAATCACGAACTCCATTATATACTTAACAGGCTGAAGTGCGCGCATTCTTCGACGTGCATGACCAAGAAGGAAGTCACCCAGGAGGCATCCACCTTGAAATGACTGGCCAGAACGTGACCGAGTGCATTGGTGGATCACGGACTGTGACCTTCGATGACCTGAGCGACCGCTACCACACCCACTGTGACCCAAGGCTGAACGCCTCCCAGTCCCTAGAGCTCGCCTTCATCATTGCAGAGAGGCTCAGGAAGAGGAGGATGCGGTCGGGGCTGAACAACAGCCTGCCACTGCCACCACTGGCTTTCTAAATAGCCGGAGCCGAACAGAGAGGGTAGGAATAGTTGCGGCGACTCGAAAGAGGCGATCGATGCCTATTTATTTGTTGATGCTTGGTGTGGTGGCCTGGTGGGTGCTCTTGGCACAAGTTACATGCTGGGGAGCTATAGGAGGTACTTGTGTTGTGGAAGACAGTAGCTAGCATTATGTGTTGTCGTAATTGTATGCCTTCGTTTCCTGTTTTGGATGCGTGACGTGCCGACTTAGCTGGTTCTGGTGTTTTCACCTTGGTAAGGAGAGAATAAAGAGATACTGGGAATGCAATGTTTGCTGGTGCTCAATAAAATTGATCCCCTTGATGGTTCTATTTGTTCTCTTCTACTGCACCTCTCCCAGATACAGTGGTGTGAAATGCTTGTTCGTAACTGTGACCTGTAGTTGCAGCTGCCAGCACCACTGTGCTTACAAGCTTTTGTGGGAAGTTAATTTGGAATGGAGGGATACCTAGGGCCGGTTTACATGCAAATTTTTTTGCAAAATAATACTGTAGCAAATTTCGTTATTATTTGTCAATTAGTGTCCAATCATGGTCTAATTAGACTTAAAAGATTCGTCTCGTCCATTTCGTCTAAACTGTGTAATTAGTTTTTATTTTTTATCTATATTTAATGTTTTATGCATGCGTCCGTCCAAAGATTCGATGTGACGGAGAATGTTGAAAAATTTTACAAAATTTCTCGCAACTAAACATGGCCCTAGTAGCTGTATTTCTCAGCAAAGTTCCGGACTGTAGAAAACGAGCGAGGAGGCAACAACTTCCATGCAGAACTCGACGTCTACTTCCATCTTACATTACAGGCACTTTGTCGTCTCCAAAGCTAAGCAGGA
This sequence comes from Saccharum hybrid cultivar R570, assembly GCA_038087645.1. Classification (NCBI taxonomy): domain Eukaryota; kingdom Viridiplantae; phylum Streptophyta; class Magnoliopsida; order Poales; family Poaceae; genus Saccharum; species Saccharum hybrid cultivar. Next base: position 20,044,288 of record JAQSUU010000312.1, on the reverse strand, counting down.
CGGCTTTGCAGTGATTAACACGAGTGGTACCACCAAACGCCAATAAGCGTTCTTCATCTCCACAGTCAAGACCAGTGACGGACTGACCGTACATGCAGCAAACTGACGGTGAAAAACCATTCCTTTTCTTAAAAAAAGGTGTAAACTCCACTGTGCTACGTAAGTTCGATGGAGCAAGCCTTCAGTTCCAAAGGGCTCAAATGGAGTTAGGTTTTGTGACATCCAATTCAGTTTAAGTTAGGCTCGTATAGGGGATTAGTCCCACATTGGTTGTTTAGGATGTGTATTAGTCTATCTATTAGATCAACATATAAGATATTAACTTCAACCGATATATTGAATCAGTATTTAGTTGCAATGAAATCTGGTACTCACTCTATTCAAATATATATGACGTTTCAGACATCTTACTAGACTTGGATTGCGTGTAGTTTAATTTTGCTGTGTAAAACGTCATATAATTGACTGGAGGTAGTATTACAGGTTCCCTTCTATTAAGCTGTATTATATTTATATGTGAACACTGAAGGCAGTAGCTGGGTTAACGAAAGATCATGATGGTTGCATTAGGCAGCAGTGCAGCACGGCAGAAACAACAAAACTTATTAGTATTCCGCCAAAAGAATGAATGCCCAGAAACACTAGCACACTATTCTAGACCAATCTGAAACTTTATTAGAGTGCATACCATTTTTTTCCAGCGTAACCGCTGAGGCCAACTTCTCGGCGAAGCTCCGGATTAAACGAGATGAGACCAGGCGACAATAACTTCCATTTTACAGCATCTTGCGATGCCAGGAAGGCAGGATATCACCGAGCACAGTAACTTTCCCATCTCCAAAACTAATAAGCAGCATGACTTTCATGTGATTAATAATGGTCGTACCAACAACTGGAACTTCATATGCACAATCATGATCAACCCTGGTGGTGCATGGAACGGGGACTTGCAAGTGCTATGTGACCCTGACCTCAGAACAGGAGAGCGACCCCCTGGTGAGATCAGACCATTTCATTCTTCAATTGCATTTCGATTTTCAAACCAACATCAGTACAAATAACTTATATGCTCAAATATATGTTCAAGTTGAGGAGAATTATTAGTCTGTCTCAAATTAGAGAGCCAACGACTAGAAGGTCGCTGATCAGTAGAGAGACAAGCAACACTTCCATCAAAACTATTACATTGTACAGAGACAAGCAACACTTCCACAAAACTATTACATTAAACGCATCAAGAACATTAATCCGCACCAAGCAGCAACGCAGTATACAAGGCTAATGCCATACAGAACCAAGCAGCAACGCAGTACAAGCCTACAAGAATGTACAAGCCTACAAGAATAATGCCAAATAGAACCAAGCAGGAAAATCCCAGATGTTAGCAACATATGGTGCAGACCAAGAACAAGACCAGCTGACGTTCATAGCATAAAACAACATAGTAAACTTCTGGCACTCAAAAATTCCGACAAGCCAGTACCACGTTCATACAAAATTGCAACAATTACTCATAAATCTAAGTAGAGGGTTGACTGATGCATCACAGCCAGGGCAGCATAGGTACTTAAGCTGTAACAAGATGGGCCTTAAAAACGTCTCAGAGCACTGAACTTTCTTAAGCGGAGGTGGCTGCGGAAGCCTTGGCGGCGGCTGAAAGCTTGGACCTCCTCTTGGCCAAGCTCTCGCTGCGCCGGTCTCTCTGTTCCTTCAGCCTCTGGGCAAGAAGCTTCTGGTACTCGGCAGCCTCAGACTTCTTCTTGGCAATCCTCTTCTTCTTGTCAGCGATTCTAGCGCGCTTCCTCTGGAGGGTCAAGGGGGTCACAAGCCGCTGGATCTTAGGTGCCTTGCTCACCTTCTTGCCTGCAAAGAAAGCAAACATGTTAGCTTGCTGTGGTTGGAAAACTTCAGAAAGCAGTGGATACAATAATAAACATTATTATTTAAACTCATTGTGAAGAATCCCATCCAACACATAACAAGCACAGTGTACTAAGTACAAGGGAACCAAGACAAAGCATGCAAGCACTTGGGACACGAACTAAACCAGAGTGAGGACTACTTTCAAGACATTGAGAGATTGAACTACAGCTAGTAGTACAGTGAAATCAAGGAAATAAATACACAATGCTGTTAGAAACAAGAAAGCTCACCGCTCTTGGTAGTGAATGTCCTGCGGTATGTGTTCACATACTTGCGTACATCATCATCCTTGGAAAGGTTGAAGAGCTTCCTGATCTTGGAGGCCCTCTTGGGACCCCTCATCCTTGGCTTCTCAGTGTCAGTCAAACCAGGCAGATCGTTCTCACCCTTCTTAACAATCACCAAGTTGATAACAGAAAGGTCTTGGCTCACAATACAACCACGGACAGACTTCCTCCTGCGCTCACCATTACGCCTGCCATAACCACGGAAGCAGGGAGTACCTACAGAATTCATATCGAATGTTCAGGTAAGAACCACAGTAAAAGAGGGGTGTTGAGAGTACAATGGAGATAGGAAGTCTCTATACCCCTGTGGAGCAGTAGGCGAACACGACCAGAAGTCAGAACTCCTTGCTTCATTGGGAAGCCTTGCTTGTCACATCCACCCATGATCTTGAAGACATAACCCTTGAACTCCTGCAACCAAAGAAACATATCACACCTATATTTAAGTATGAAATCAGCAAAAGGGTCATGGATCAAGAAATAAGTAATCAGAAAATTTACCTCGCCCAGAGCATCACCACTGACCTCCTGGGAGATCCTTCGGTCATAAAAGGCACGCCTGTAGTTGATAGAAAGGTTTATCAGAAAACAAAGCAAAACAGAGCAGGAAGAAATAGCATCTGTTTACTTGATATGCTACCTCTGTCCAGAAAAGGATGCAATTCTATCTCTATCTCTAGTCAAACTTTCTAAAGTGCAAAGAAATTTATAGAAAAGAGTACCAATATTTGTATCACAAAATAGGCATGCTTTTGGTATCATAATCATAAATATTGATAAACTTGGTCAAATTCAAAATGGTTTAACTCGGTAGTATGCTAGACCATAGTCACATAAAACGGGTTCACCACCTTCGACTCTCGACCCGGGTTCGTCGACCTCGACCCGGGTTCACGGGTTCATTTTCGACCCGAAGTGTAAAAATCTCTCGCAAGTAGCGTACCACGTACCGCGACCCCGTACATCGACCCCATCGACCCAGAAACTTTGTGACTATGTGCTAGACTTGCATTCTTTTCAAGACAGAGGGAATACATTAAGACAGTTTTTCAGTAAATTCAAAAGGTAGATAGTAAACAAGTTGCACTTTCAAAATAAAAAAATATAACAGAATGATCTGCCACCATTTGTATCACAAAACTATTAGCCCAGTTGCTCACTACCCCTATATGAAATCTCAATTCTCAGCACAATTTAAAAAGAGCAGTCAAAGGATTATTGCCTGCTCCTAAATTCAACAATAGACGCATTTTAACTAAATTTAAGCATCCTTAACTGCAAATCAAGATGTTACTGTCCTAATTTTAATCATTAAAAACGAAAATTCACCAGTAATGATCATTCAAACACCAACAAAATGGGAATGGCGCATTTCTAAACATTCAATACCTCAGAAAGTATGCTAAACATGTCCTTGAAGTACTATTGCCTAAAAGCCATTACATTATAACCGGATAATAAGGCTAACATATATGAATACACTATCAGATGCTCCAGTGGGCAACAGTAAGCAACCTAACTAAATGAATCTAAGCAGTAAGACTGCTAAGGAGACAAGGGAACAGTTGGGAAGACTACATAGAACAAATCGATGCATAAGTACTAGCACTCAAATACTCAATCGCCTCACCAACAGCTACAACAGGGCTCGAAGCAAAAGTGCAAAACATACTCCCACGGATCTAAGAGAAACGAAAAATACAGAGCAAATGGAGGACGTGAAACACTCACAGCTTCTGGTCGTCATCAATTTCCAGCTTCTTCTGGCACCCGGTGGTCGGGTTCGCGATGTTGAACTGGAATCAACACAAAGAGCGCACAGATCAGACGCTAGATTCCCACAAACACCACCTAGCGCGGGTACCGCGAGGAGGGGTATCTTACCTTCATGGTGGCGTTGCGGCGCGAGCTCGCGGGAGGCGAGGAGCTCGAGCGCTGGGGAGCGGGGGCGGCGGCGGCGGCGGCGCGAGGGCTAGGGTTTTGGACGAGAGGGCAGAGGAGAGAGACGAGTAGAGCTTATATAGGTGGGCGGATGCTAGGAGGAGCGGGCGCCGCACTGCACGGTTGCGAGGATCGATCTTGACCGTTCGTCGCTGCCTGCGCGATTTGGCAGTTGGATTGCATTAGCAGGCCGAAAATAGAAATGGGCCCCAACTTGAATGCGAGCGAGCTCCCAGTTCGCCCAGTTTCTTGGCCCATTAGAGATTTTTCTTGTTTTGTGCCATCGAAAATGCTGGTCGTCGTAAGACATGTTTAGCTTTATATAAAAGCAGGGTTTACTTTCTCTCTCCCCCCCCCCCCAAAAAAAGGTGATCTGGTATAAATAATTCTAGTCGTTCAATGATTTAGTGAAACAATAAAAAGATGATCTGATATAGTAATAAGTAGTAGTCGGTAACTCATAATGGCTTCTAGTAAAATGAAAAAAAAATACACATTGGCTACATGCAGCAGATCAAAAAATCAGGCTGAGGCAAAGGAAGACAGAGCCATCAACATACGCATTGTGGCACTCATGAAACTGCCCAGCTCATACAGGGCAAACAGAGGAGCTGGGCAACAATTCAGCAAGAATGCAGCACATAACGTCTATTATTTATCCACAGCGTCACTACCTTGATTACACAAAAGATGTGATATTACAACAACAAAATGGGAGCTCGGAGCTCGCTGAAACAAACAAGATGGAATAACAGCAGAACACAAGACAAGACCAGAAGGGTGGGGGAGAGTCCACAGCAGCAACGGCGCCGGCAGCCTGAACCACGTCACAAGGCACATACAAAGTCACCGCTGTCCTCAACGTCTATGTCATCGACATCAATGTCATCCAGCTCCATGCTCCCCAGGCCGGGGAGCTGTCCTGAATGCTTCAGCCCGTCGCCGGGCTTCCGGGCCTCCTGTATGATGGCCATGATCTCGTCCAGACTTTGCGAGGGGGCATTCATGTCCACCGGTTGTAGGTTCCTCTGGTACTCATCGGTCATCTCGATGGGCAGGTTCTTCAAGAACCACGGGTGGTTCTTGATCTCTGGGATGGTTATCCGCTGCATGAAATGGATGATAAGAATGCAGCACTCTTATGATTTTCGTTGCAGAAAATGTTTCTACAGAATTACTTGCTCAGGGTTCGCCACAAAGATCCGAGACAGCAGATGTCTGCACTCCATTGAAACTCGGACAAAATCAGGAACCGCGTATTGGACGCTGAGAATCCGCTGCAAGAAAATTAGATACATGAGCTGATCTGAACAGAGTAAAATAATACACGCAGAAGTGATTGTTTGGTGAAGCTTGGATCCACTCACAGTAAGTGTCTTGCGGAAATTCCTCGGTTCGTCGGGATCCTCAAAGGGATAAGCACCAACAAGCATCACATACAGAGTAACTCCACATGACCAAACATCGGCAACCTAAATTGCACATGGTGATGTTTGAGGGCTCGGTTTTATTAATTAGGATATTTCTCTTATTCGGAAGATGCAGCAAGTTTGTGCGCCACTCCACTGGAAATAAGACCACATAGGAAACAAGAACTAGCGAAGACAGGAATCACCTTTCCATCATACTCCTTTCTAGCAAGGACCTCTGGAGCAATGTATGCCGGTGTCCCGACAGTTGATTTTGGTTGAGAGTGCAACAGAGAGGACTGGAAAAAAAATCTGAGTATGATTTATATAGTGTTCATTTGTCGGCAAGCTGCTTACTAAAGTTTATAATCTGCAATACCTTGGAGTAACCAAAATCACATATCTTTAGCCGAGGTGCTATACTACCATCCAGGAGAGTGTTTTCTAGTTTCAAATCTCTATGACATATTTGCTGCAGCAAGGAAACAAAAATAGCATTATGTCACAGATGTTCTGCTTTAAGTTACTAATCACATGTTAGTTGGAGATAACTATATACCATTGAATGACAATAGCTAACTCCTGAAATCAGTTGTTGGAAGAAGAATCTTGCCTACAGAGGGAGAACAAATAATTGTCATTAGAAGTACATATCTTCGGTAATATGAAAGATTCACATGTGGTAAAGATGATCTACCTCATCCTCACTAAATCTTCCAGCTTTGCAGATCCTTTCAAATAGCTCACCACCAGCAGCATATTCCATAACTATGGCCAAATGTGTGGGAGTTAGCACAACCTGAAAAACTAAGTCTCTCTTTAAATTTGTGATTTGGAAAAGGTAATAAATTTAAACTTTGAGACAAAAATGTAATAATCACAGTTGGGCCCTCTCCTACTGTTTTCCATAGTATGTAAGCTTCATGAGAGAACTATGTTGGCAGCATTATAAAGATGCCTCCAATTAAATCCACAAATTTACTGTTGTGAAATGACCAATCCACTAAGTATTTCTCTGGTACTGCAGCCAAATTAGTTGAGAGGAATGCAAGTTACTGCTAGAATCATAATTGACTCTACTTGCTGCAGCCAATTTCAATCCAAGGAATGCTGCTATGAAATCCTGAAGAAAAACACTAATAGGTCAAAAAGAGTTCAGACTATGGGACCGAAGTCCCAACTTATTTTTGGCTGACGTTGCCATCTAGTGATAATTCTCTACCTAGTTGATACCTCTTTTTTGGACAGTAAATCAGGTAGCACAAACAATAGTGCCAGGTACTCCATGCAAAAAAGAATACATAACAGCAAAACAAGAAGATAAAGCAGGCTGCTAAGGAGCTGTCACTTTTGAGTGATTAAATTATAGCCAATCAACAATTATGAGGTGTTGGCGAAAAACTCTCACGCCTGAATACCATAAGTACTTCCCCGTTTTAAAGGGCATGGCACTCCATAGCTGCTGAATGCTGATAGGCATCCAAGTATACAACAGCCATTGAAACAAGTTGCCAACTAGTCCTACACAGATAGAAAAACAGACAATGACTCTAGGAACACAGATCTAAAGGAATTATTCTACCAATAAGTATCACACATAGCATTTACACCAACTGAACAAATGGCTCATTATAAATTTATAATAGAACATACTTGCTACCAAAAAAGCCATTCAACTCTGCAACATGGAAATACTCTCGCCTTACACACCATTCGTCCAATAAAAAATGTCGAATGGATTATGTATAAACAATACTTTGTTGCTGGAAGCGGGATAACCCAAGAAATTAGGAGGCTGAGCACAACTTCATACTTTATCTTTATCTAGTCACTCGAAAACTGAATGTTCTCTTATGCATTTCAGTTTTAATTCCGAAGTTTCAGAAATTTCAAAAAATGTGTAATAAAATGCACAAGGTAGAGGTTTTCCCGTATGTAAAAATAATTATAAAATTCAACAGCAGCTCTTATGAGATATTTCCATAACACTCAGTGTAATTTGAAACAGAAGGCATTATCAATTTAGAAAAGCAACATTTCAAATTTCCCAGACTGTAAAGCACTGTTGAATCTAAGTTTGTATTGCTGGCAAAATGGGACTTACCTCCTTAAATTTAACTATGTTTGGATGACTCAGCGACCTGTGGTTCATGATCTCTCTTTGGACATTCTCATCTATCTATGAAAGCAGAAGGAAAGGTTATAGCAATTAACAGATAAAGAAAGGTACTCATGCATCATTCCAGAAGAGCTTTTGAGAAACCATGTGAGTTAAAGAAGCGAAATGTGACACAGATTGTTACAGGCAAGCAGAATAACAATAATAGGTAAACAGATTTTATAAAAAAATACGTGTTCAACTCCAAGAAAACACAAACAGCTGCACAACTAATCAAACCCAGATATTTAAAATCCAACTCATCATTCCCTTTTGCACTACTACAATAACAATACCATTAACTGCAGATGTCCAACATGGATGGTGATCAAACAGATGCTAGAAGCACCCATGGGAAGCTGAAGCTAATGAAGCAAAATTGAGGTGGGGAAATCAACTAAACCAGGAGTAAGGCTTGTGCTGTCGGTAATCTTAATCGATAGCAATCATGAACAAATAATATTCGATGCTAACACCTAACAGTAACAGTATGATTATTTGAATTATTTATGTTTATAGTAAAGCATGGTTACCTACCATGGCAGGTTCTTGCTATCTATGGACTGGTCCAGCTTCACCAGCTCCCCAGAACAAGAATAATAAGGATCCATATCTAACAAATGGATCTAACAATGCCTGGTATTTTCGTATTACCTAATAAACGTGACAAAGAGAATAAAGTGTGCAGAACATTCACTCAGGTTGGGGTTTATTTGCCAAATGGGCACATAATTTGGAAGTGATCCCTTACTCTTTTATAAAAACGAATTTCCCCAACTGAAGCTAAATCTCTGAGAAACAAAACAAGTTTTAAGAAATCAATTCACAAGAATGCATAAGCATCTAAACCCAACATAGCTAGATGGGTAGATTAATCAGTACCCAGGTGGCCACGTGCAAAACTCAGCTCTTTATCTGTAAAAACAGTTAGAAGCAAAGTGACACCTGCATTGATCAGTCAAGTGTGACTTGGGCCAAGCAAACAAAGAGTTGTGCATCCACTACTAGCAAAAACACTTGAGTGATGTGAACTATGGAGCTAGTCAAAATTCAAGTCCCATTTATGAAGATTCAGTCACTCAGAGCAGAAGGTCAGACAGAAAAACAGAGTAGATCGGTCGGGGCCTATGGGTATACAAGCGCAGCGTTCATGCCATCTCTTGATCAAGCTCAAGAACGAGTAAAGCAGATAGTTAGCCGGTACGAATCAACTAACCAAATCAAATCAGCGAACTACTACCAAGTAAACAGTGCCGACCAGTACCAACCCCAATAATGGGGTTCCTGTTATGCAGCAGAAGAACTAGGCAAACCTAGGACTAGGGAGGACCAGAACCAACAATCCGATGAAAAACCCACCTGCCAGAATTCGCATTAACCGATCGAACGCGCTCCAAGATCGAACCTTTTTCACGCGAGAGGAGAGTCCGATTAAGGTAGGGAAGAGGGGAAAATCGATTCAAAGGCCGGACGCACCTTCATCCCCCGCTCGATGAACTTGACGGCGAAGAGCTCCTTGGTCCTGACGTCCCGGACCAGCTTGGCCACCCCAAAGTTGCCCGATCCTATGTCCTTGATCACCTCGTACCTCTCCATCGCCACCTCCCTGGCAGGCTTGCTTCCTAGCCCTCTCCTCACAGCTCGTAGTCGGCACTGGTCTGAACGCACCGTCAGGACCAAGAAGTAGCAGGCGAGTCGAGCTGCTAGCGGCTCCACCACCAATCAGTCAAATACTGAGCAGAGCTGCAGGGCCGGCGAGTGGAGTGGACTGTGGTGGGAGGAAGCAATGGAGCAAGGCAGAAGGAAGCGGGCGGTGGGGGCAGAGGAGGGGAAGGTGGAGGAAGGTGAGGGAGTGCGGTGAAGGGGGGCTTTTGACTCGCCGGAAAGAAAAGAAGAGAAAAACTGGAAATTTTGGACCGGTTTGGTGGCCGCTCCATTCCATCGCCTCTCCTATCTTTTCCTCGTTGATTGATTGAGGTTTCGTGCTTTTCACACGACGAAGAACAGTGTCAGTACATGACACTTGCTGCTGAACGCCTGAACCTTTTGCCGCCGCCCAAAACACTTTAGAATACTGTGTGGTACTGTAACATTTTGTTTTTATTTGGTAAAAATTGTCCAAACATTGACTAAGAGCAGGCCCAACGCAGGCATACAGTATCATACGCTTCAGCTTAAAGCAACGTGCCATGTAGATAGAGAATACATGAGGCTAATTTAGTTGTAGCACAGGCCAACACTCAAAATGAAAAAGCTGCTTTACTTTGTCAGAACTTCTCTCCCTCACCTTGCGAAAACGCGTCACAAGCTAACATGCAATCTTCCACAACGCTAGGTGAGCGATGGCTTCAGACTTTTGTCAGATTGAGCACCCGGTTCTTCTGAAGGATGCTCTGCATCTCTGCGGAGCCATCAATCGATCTGAGCTGGAGGCAACAGGCAGACGTGGAGCGTGAGGCTAATAGCCAGAGTGGCGCGTTGGGGCTGGCCTAATTAGGCTCAAAACGTTCGTCTCGCAAAGTACAACAAAACTGTGTAATTAGTTTTTGATTTCATCTACATTTAGTACTCCATGCATGTGTCGACATTTTAATGTGATGGGAAATCTTCTTTTTTATAGTAGAATTTGAGGAAATATTTGGGATCTAAACATGGCCCTGAGATACAGGTTGGAGTGTCATAGGGAATTCGGATGGTCGAATCGTGTGAACCATTGCAAAAATCTGGGAATGATCCCTCTTGATTCTCCGGTCAGCGTCTTTGGAATCCTCCGTTTCGACAGTTTGGGGATTCGTCGAAGATACGCCTGATCGACTCTGGTTTATCCCATGTAGATCACCTCAAAATTCCAAGTTTTTTCACTCTCTCTCCATCACATTAATTTTTAGCCGCTTGCATGGAGTACTAAATGTAGGTAAAAAAATATCTAATTACACAGTTTAGTTCAAAATCACGAGATGAATCTTTTGAGCCTAGTTGGTCTACGATTGGACAATATTTATCAAATAAGACGAAAGTGGTACTATTCATCAGGTTGAAAAAATCTTCAATATAAACAAGGGCTTAGTTAGGCAAAAAATTTTTGGCAAAACGCAACTGCAGCACTTTCGTTATTATTTGATAATTAGTGTCTAATTATGGTCTAATTAGCCTTAAAAGATTCGTCTCGTCCATTTCATCTAAACTGTGTAATTAGTTTTATTTTTTTATCTACATGGAATCTACTGTTCTTTTGCAAAAAAAAAAATTCCATCTAAACTGGGCCTCAGCTTATCAGAATCTTTTGCAAAATTTTTTGCATCTAAACTGGGCGTCAGCTTATGAGAACCCCCCAAACTGAGCATGATCGACTCAGCTGATCCCTCTAAAAAGCTGTGTGAATGTAGATGTGTGATAGGTTCATGTCGTCTTTTTCTCACCACAAACCTGCAGGCTGAAGGCATGATGAATTCTCCTGACATGTTCACCCAACCGTCCTCAAGAAAATATTGTGAAAGATACTCGTCTCTCTATTTTTTCCCCAGAATTACATACTACTCATCATTAATAAGAAATTAAAAAAAACATAGAGCTTGTGGATCAAATTGGGTCAGATCTGGTGAATGAACATAAAAGAATTAGGAATATCCATATGGCATCACCCGAGCCATAAAAGGGTAAGATAGGAGCTAACCGTGCCCTCACGTATGTGCAGGAAAAGATTCCCTCTGCTGAGGTGGTATGGCGCCAACGGCACAACGCTGCTATTTTTTAAGGTGTGGTTGGGGTTCTAAACCGGAAAATCATGCTCAGTTTAAGTATACCACACATGAGCTTTTAGGTAGCTCTAACTGATTCAGTTGAAAGTATACCACACATGTACTAGTTCTCTAACCTGAAAGGCTATATAAGGCCATCAAATTTGAATAGAATAACAGTGTATTTCCCGCCTAGAAAAAAATTATAGAAAGGTACCATCAATTTCGTCGTTGCAATGTACCAGGACTCAATGCAAAGCAAGTAAAGCTCTATTAAGAGAGTGTTTGAGACTGCTCCACAAACTCCACCGTGGAGCAGCTGCACAAAAAAACTGGAGTTTGTGAAGCACCTTTTAGGTACTCTCATAACTCCACCATTTTTCCTCGAACCGAGTGCGTGGAGTTAAAACCGTTTGGCTAAAAGACATGGAGCGGAACAGTCCCGGCACCTGTACCAATACAATTTTTATGATTTCAACAACGAACCGATGATATGAAGATATTATGAGCACTTTTCATCAAGCACTTGATTGAAAAGGCCGTTCCACTGCTCTTGTTACGAACAATTGTAGGCATGTTGGGATCTATTAGTACTTGTTAGCCATTAAAATTAGCACTAATAGCTCAAAATAAACTACATACTAATTAATTAAAAGTTATTAACGGGTTCTCTAACCTAAGTACTAGTATTAGATGGAGAATCTAAACGGGTCGAACTAATAAGTTAACTAATACCCTTTTCAAAAAATAAGTTAACTAATAACCTCGTATTAATAAAATGTTACGTATTAGCTTGCTTCTCTCTCCACTCTGATCCTACTCTGTCTAAAGATCCAAGATTATTCTGACGGGGAAATGGAACTGCAGAAATTCCAACAACTTGGCGGACTTTCTGACGGAGGGTTCCATTAAAAATTACCAGGACTGGAAACTTCCGATGAGCTTGTTCCCGAAGGAGAAGCTTCTGGATAGGCATTGTTGAAACTTTATCCAATTTCCCCATCGGTGGATGGCGAAGGCTGCCTCCAGAACAGCGTGTGTAGCACCAAACCGTCAATAAACAAGTGGGCAGACGGATAAGAAATTCGGTGGATTTCTTGAAGTGGAAACCAGACGTCAGTGGAGTGCCATTCCGGCCGCAGACTTTCGCTTGCTTTGCTTGAATTAGTTTTTTTGTTGATTCTGCTTGCCTAGAGGCAAATTAAAGAGCCTATTGTATTTTTAAAAAAAAGTTGATTGTTTGATAGAAAAGATTCTCTGACTAAAAATAATTCTCTAGAATACACTGTATGTATATTGTGACTATCCATGGAGTGAATCAGAAGAAATTACCTTTTTTTTCCAGTATCCAGCTTCTAATTCATTTTGGATAATCGTTTTACATAATCAATATAAGACTACTTCCCAGTAAAAAAGGCTATTTGGCAGTTGCTTCTGAATTCAGCTGAGAAATTGCTCTAAGAGCTCTGCCAAATATTTTTTTTTGTATGTCGAATAGTACTATGCAGGATCCTTGTATATTCAACACAATATATTCAGTCTAATCTCTTATAAATTTGGTAAAAATGTAATTGTTTGATTTGTCCTAAATTAAGAGTTGTATTCTTTTGGATCGGAAGGAGAAGTATTTATTATCCATATCTCGTGTATTTCACACAGTACTTGTACTATTCCTACAGCAGGAATTCAAACTTGGGCCGTGTTTAGTTGCCCCAAATTGGTAGGGGCAAAATCTGCATAGTGTAAGATTACGTACTGTAGCATTTCGTTTGTATTTGTGAATTTTTATCTAAACATTGACTAATTAGGCTCAAAAGATTCGTCTCGCAAAGTACAACAAAACTGTGCAATTAGTTTTTAATTTCATCTATATTTAGTACTCCATACATGTGTCGACATTTTGATGTGATAGAGAATCTTCTTTTTGCATAGTGAAATTTAGGGAAAAATTTGACATCTATACAGGGGCTTTGCGGCGCTGGGCGCGCGTCAAGTGGCCGGGGCTGGATTCCCAATGAGGATAGCGGTTGACCAGACAGCACAGCTGCACAGGTGGTCCTCCACGTGGGACACTAGCCGGGAGCTGCCGCCGCAGGCATGGGCGGCCGCTGCCTTCTTGACGCGGAAGTTTCAACGCGGAAGGCATGAGCAGGCTGCAGTGGCTAGGGCCCGGTTTAGATCCAGAAAATTTTGCAAAAGAACAGTAAATTCTTCGTCACATTGAATCTTTGGACGTATGCATGAAGCATTAAATATAGATAAAAAATAAAACTAATTACACAGTTTAGACGAAATGGACGAGACGAATCTTTTAAGCCTAATTAGACCATGATTGGACACTAATTGTCAAATAACAACGAAAATGTTACAGTTGCATTTTGCCAAAAATTTTGGCAACTAAACTGGGCCTAGGTCGTGGGCTCTTTTTTTTTACAACTACACAGTCATCTATCCATCAGTTGTATCTGTTACATTTTGGTTTATGTCTATCTAGTTATCTTGTACCATTTTTTAACCAATATGTGGGGGGTGTTTGTGAAAAAATTAAGGGAGCAAATGATCTCCTAGCGTGTGGAGACACAGACGGAGACACGAAAAGGAGACAGAAGCTGCAGCTGCATGAGTAGGCACACAAATAGGCTTATAGTCAAGCTAATGCTGATGTGAAAGAGAGAAAGGAGGAGAGAGATGAGAACTTGGCTCCCATACAAGCATCAAGCTGGGCACGGAAGCATATGTATTAGTGAGCCCAAACAGCAAATGTTGTGAGGAGGAATAGAAGAGAAAAACTTTTTTAAGATAAATAGAAGACACTTATTGTATAGCTTCGCTCCTGGAACATGACTTATAGCAGTAACCTGGCTCTATTAACCATGCTCTCCCCGGGGCGCCGTGGCCCGTGGGCGTGGTGGCTCATCCACGAGCACAGTTACCACGGGGGCTACGAGGTGGCCACTGGTAAATGCTGCGCACCACCTTTCCAGCCTTCCAGATGCTTCCTTCTCTCGGGTCGGGACCGGTGGCCTCGGGAGTTGGGAGAGCTCGTGGAGCAGGGCACTGTAGTGATCTGAAGGGCAGGTACTGTTCGCCTCCTCGTCCCAAGAAACGGCCGGCGGAATAGGGCCCGCGCGTCGTCATTCATTCATGGGCGCTCCTTACCGTCGTCGTCGGTGCCGTGCCCCGTCCATGGAGCAGCCATCGACGAACGTCTTGTCTCCGTCTCGTCGCTCCACGACGTTTTACCTCCGCCTGTCCGGTCGACGGTTTTCGTTTTCTTGGTGCGCGTTCGCTGCACCTGCACCTCTAGTACCAGTACCAGGCCACAGGCGTTGCCGGCACAGCAGACAGGCAGCGTCAAGCGAAAAGGCCGCTGCGTCCTTGTCGGTCGTGTGCCCATGAACCAACGGTCTACTAGTGTCTAGTCCTCCCCCTGTTTGGTACTACTATCTATCGGTCCATGGCAGGCGGGCCAGCATGCCGGCTGCGGCCGGGGTTCACACGCTCCCGAGCGGCGGAACCGCGCCCGGGCCGCGCGGCCACCCACCGGGCCCGTTCCGTCTCCTGATTTCATTCACGTGGTGCGCCGCGCTCTCGATCGCGAGGACGGACGACAGGCCCCAACTGCCAACGGCATTCGTGCCGCGCGCGTTCCTCCGATCTTGCGCGGCTGGTTTTTTTGGCCGTCGGCGTGGTGTGATGGTGCCCCTCCGAAAGCGAGCACCGAGCAGGCAGCGCAGCGATCAATTTCTTGGTGGCCGGCCGCGCGCTGAACCGGTCGCCGATCCGATCCATGGCACTAATGCCCTTTTTGTTGCGGACGTATGACTTGGACTTCGAATCTATTCTATCGGCAGGTCTTTTACGCGCCACGCGGTGCACAACAGTCGCCGTCGTCGTGGTCTCTTCTATCTGTCGACCGGCGCACAGCAGCCAGTAAAAACCGCGGATGGGATGAACGAGCAACCAGAGGGACGACGAGGTCACCTGGCTGGTTCGGAAGGTTACGAGGTCCAGGTGGCGATGGAAGCTCACGCCCATCACTTTTCTACTACCGGACAGCTACTACCGTCGAGCCGGGCTGGATCCAGGCCACACACGGATGTCTCCGAAAACGAAAGTGGCTGATAGGTACACGCACTGCTGACCTGCGGAGGGTCTGCGACGGGGACGGAATATCCATCCATCGCAGGCGAAACACGGTTTCCGCTGCCGTGCCGACGTCGTCGCAGGCGTACCAGGTAAAGCACGCACGCAGGAGCCGCGAATGAAGCTGCCGTGCCCAGTGCCCAGACCCGTCCATCCGATCCAAGCCTGCCTCGTGGCGCTGCCCGGCCGGTGGGTGGGCAATCGCTTTCCGGTTGGCGTCCCGACCGACCGCAACGGCATGCAGTCGCGGCCCGCGGTGGTTGGAAGCTGGATGGATGACCGACTGGTTGTGTATGGGTCCTGGACGGAAAGGAAAGCAGGCGCGCCGAGGTGGTCGGTGCGAGTGCCGGTCGCCATCCCCCGCGGGCTGCGCCGGCGCGTCGCATTGGATATTTTGGACCGGGTCGGGTGGGTTTTAATTTACCTCGCGTGCGCGCGTGCGGTGCGGTTAGTCACTGTTTGTTACGACAATAGGATCAGTGCTGATACGGCAGGCATCAGGATCGGTCACGCACCAGTCACGCGGCAAGCATGCGCAGCGTGCGACCGCCTTGCCTAGCTTCGGACCTTCGGTAGCCGGTAGCCGGCGCGTCGCATTGGATATTTTGGACCGGGTCGGGTGTGTTTTAATTTACCTAGCGTGCGCGCGTGCGGTGCGGTCAGTCACTGTTTGTTACGACAGCAGGATCAGTGCTGATACGGCAGGCATCAGGATCGGTCACGCACCAGTCACGCGGCAAGCATGCGCAGCGTGCGACCGCCTTGCCTAGCTTCGGACCTTCGGTAGCCGGTAGCCGGTGCGTCGCATTGGATATTTTGGACCGGGTCGGGTGGGTTTTAATTTACCTAGCGTGCGCGCGTGCGGTGCGGTCAGTCACTGTTTGTTACGACAGCAGGATCAGTGCTGATACGGCAGGCATCAGGATCGGTCACGCACCAGTCACGCGGCAAGCATGCGCAGCGTGCGACCGCCTTGCCTAGCTTCGGACCTTCGGTAGCCGGTAGCCGGCGCGTCGCATTGGATATTTTGGACCGGGTCGGGTGTGTTTTAATTTACCTAGCGTGCACGCGTGCGGTGCGGTCAGTCACTGTTTGTTACGACAACAGGATCAGTGCTGATACGGCAGGCATCAGGATCGGTCACGCACCAGTCACGCGGCAAGCATGCGCAGCGTGCGACCGCCTTGCCTAGCTTCGGACCTTCGGTAGCCGGTAGCCGGCGCGTCGCATTGGATATTTTGGACCGGGTCGGGTGTGTTTTAATTTACCTAGCGTGCGCGCGTGCGGTGCGGTCAGTCACTGTTTGTTACGACAGCAGGATCAATGCTGATACGACAGGCATCAGGATCGGTCACGCGGCAAGCATGCGCAGCGTGCGACCGCCTTGCCTAGCTTCGGACCTTCGGTAGCCGGTAGCCGGCGCGTCGCATTGGATATTTTGGACCGGGTCGGGTGGGTTTTAATTTACCTAGCGTGCGCGCGTGCGGTGCGGTCAGTCACTGTTTGTTACGACAGTAGGATCAGTGCTGATACGGCAGGCATCAGGATCGGTCACGCACCAGTCACGCGGCAAGCATGCGCAGCGTGCGACCGCCTTGCCTAGCTTCGGACCTTCGGTAGCCGGTAGCCGGCGCGTCGCATTGGATATTTTGGACCGGGTCGGGTGGGTTTTAATTTACCTAGCGTGCGCGCGTGCGGTGCGGTCAGTCACTGTTTGTTACGACAGTAGGATCAGCGCTGATACGGCAGGCATCAGGATCGGTCACGCACCAGTCACGCGGCAAGCATGCGCAGCGTGCGACCGCCTTGCCTAGCTTCGGACCTTCGGTAGCCGGTAGCCGGCGCGTCGCATTGGATATTTTGGACCGGGTCGGGTGGGTTTTAATTTACCTAGCGTGCGCGCGTGCGGTGCGGTCAGTCACTGTTTGTTACGACAGCAGGATCAGTGCTGATACGACAGGCATCAGGATCGGTCACGCACCAGTCACGCGGCAAGCATGCGCAGCGTGCGACCGCCTTGCCTAGCTTCGGACCTTCGGTAGCCGGTAGCCGGCACGTGTGCTCACTTCGTTGGTTGGCCGCAGAGGCACAGACAGACGGTGATGCACTGGCAGTCTGCCACTCGACTACGCCAAACTCAGACTAGTTAACAACTCTGCTCAAAGGCTGTATAATAAACTCTTGCTTCTAAACTACTCCCTCTATTCCAAAAATAATAAAATTCTAGCTTTTTTTTTGGAGAAACCGGAAAAACTTCATTACATAAACTTCTTGATTTTTACACCAAATCTTACAAAGACTCTCTCTACAATCCAGTCCTTGCAAGGTCATGGTCCTCCAGGTTGACCTCGACGCCGGTGGTCGGAGCAATCTGCAGCTCGAAGCCTACACCCTTCCAGACGATAGCGCTTCACAATTTTTCAATGCCACCATGAGTCGCATATCGAGAGCATCGACATGTTGTAAGCTCATTGAACGTCCTGGCTGAAGAAGATGGTCGTCAGCCATCACATCGCCGGTCAAACAAGGAATCTGGTGTCTCAAAGGCCACCAGCAGCCCTAACTCACCAGAGAAAGATGCAACCCAAAGGGAAGCAAAACCACCAATGAAGGTGGGATCCAAACCCAACCCGATTTCTCTATAAATTGGTAGACGAACCTTTCAAAATTTCTCCATATATCCATTGCCGTATTCTGGATTACAGGTCCAGCACTATCATTGGTACCATGGGCACCAACGACACCAAGAAAATCACGGGGAAACCGAACACCGATGCAGAAGATAAAATCGATGACATACTCATCGATGTTGAGATCCCCGCAAAAGATATCACCATCAATCACCACATGCACCTTAGATAGCACCAGGACTCGCCACCAGAACACAGGCAATAGTAGAGAAACTATGCAAGGGACAAAGGCTTACCGACGACGTCTCCATTGGTAAGAAATCCAACCTTATTCTAGGTAAAATTACTCTATTAAAAGAGGATATGTACATCACCCACCGGATCTGCCGTTCCCAAGCACATCGGCGCCAAAAAGGCCACCGACGGTAAGGAAAAACAGCGAATACGGCGAGGAGTAATAAAATTCTAACTATGAAATCCAAACAAATGTTTGTGTGGTCGTCGTTCCGCATTGCGCGAAGTAGCTAGGCCACCATCCCAATGGGCGTCTTGCTGCCGCCCCCCTCAGATGGTGAATCCCGCCGACCCCCTCCCCTCCCAAAAAAATAATATCATCCCTCACTTCTTCATCAAATTGGGTCCAATTCAATTTAATTGTATTCTTGGCCCAAACAACAGAACATACAGCAGCTATGTACTAAAAGCCAAAATTACTGGCATCAACATATATCTCATGCTTTTGAGGTAAAAAAGTCATATCTCCTAAACCAAGTGTCATAGAGTCTGTTTAGTTCCTCCCCCAACCCAAAAAAGTTTGCGCAGTACCCGTCACATCAAATCTTTGGACGCATGTATGGAACATTAAATGTAGGTAAAAAAATAACTAATTGCACAGTTTGTCTGTAAATGTCGAAACGAATCTTTTGAGCCTAGTTAGTCCATAATTGGATAAATTTTGTCAAATAAAACGAAAAGTGCTACAGTAGCCGAACCCAAACTTTTTCACCAACTAAACAACCCCATAATTAAAATCCGATTGCACCATCGTGTTCCTGGCAATAAACTCTTCAAAACAAAACCCCACATAGATATATTTCGATAATTTTTTTGAACGAACATTTATTTTATGATAAACCTGTATTTAAAGATAATCGTCGAACATCATATTAACACTATACGAACATCGCAGAAAACAACATAGAATATCGTATGTATACTACGCAAACATCATATATATATATATATATATATATATATATATATATATATATATATATATATATATATATATATATATATATGAAATATAAAAATTAAAATAAAATTAGTGAAGTAATTAATTATAGTCAAATAAAAAGAAGAAAAATGCTACCGAACATCACAAATACATCGTAGAACATGACATTAAAACTACACAAACATCGCTAATACATAGCATAGAACATCATCTGTATACTACATGAACATCACAAATATCATGAAAATGGAAAATAAAAATAATGAATTAGTGAAGTAATTAATTAGAGTGAAATAAAAAGAAAAAATGCTACCGAACATCACAAAATATCCTAGAACATCCATGTATGCTTACTAAACATCACAAAATACATCGTAGAACATCACATTTCTACTCGCGGACATAAAAAAATACATATAGAACATTACATGTATACTACATGAACCTCACGTGTGTCTATAAATAAAAAAGGAAAACGTAAAATTATAAATAAAAAAAAAAGAAAAGGGAAAAGAAATGATTGAAAGGAAACAAAAAAAGAAATAGAAAACATATAATAAAAATGAAAATAGAAAAAAAATAACAACATACCACCGAAAAATAAAAAATAAAAAAGAAAGGAAAGGAAAAGGTAATAAAAGGAAAGAAAGAAAAATAAAAAAGAATAAAAGATGTGAAGAAAGAAAAATAAAAAAGAATAAAAGATGTGAAGAAAGAAAAATAAAAAAGAATAAAATATGACAAGAATAATAGAACAAAACAAAAAATAAAAGAAAAAACAAAAAATAAAAGAAATAGTAGAAAGGAAAGAAAAAACAAAGAGGAAAAAAATAAAAAAAGAAAAACTGACAGACCTAGGCCGACTGGGCCGACGCACGGGAAAGCATCGCTACCTCCCTTGTATGTACGACGCGTGGAGGAGGGTGTCGGCAGAGACGGGTTTCGTCGTCCCAAAGACGACCACTGAATCTGAATAAATGCCTATTATATGTTTGGTTTTTTAAAAAAAAAGGAAAGGTTGTTTAGAACCTCTTGGCCCGTTGCAATTTCAAAAAACAACAGCCCTATTTTACCCCTACCAAGACTCCTGAGGTATTAGGAGCAGGAGGCCCATGCTAATCATGGGAGCAAAACAGCGAATGCAACCAGCCGCCACATACAATACGGAGGTCGTCATGTCCCGTGTCCCATGTTAGAGGGACCTTGACTTTTCACCATGACCGCACCCTCCATGGCTAACCACTCGGCCCCAGGTCTGCGTCGGGTCCACTGGTTAGGTGAGGGCCTCGTCCTCTTCCCCACCGGTCAGAGGAGAGGTAGGCAAGAAGATGATGCATGGAGCTAATGTGGGGGGAGTTGGTCTGGAGAATATTCAGGATAAGGAGGTGATTGCGAAGTTTTTTGGTCTGCTCTGGGCCATTGATTTGCCGCCTCTACGGAACCCTAGGGTTCGACCCTCCAGCCCCACCCAAAACTCCTCCATCGACTCCGACACTCTCCTCTTCTGGATCCGGCGGGATCTGGTCGAGTCCAAGTCGATCTCTCCTGAAGATTGTCATCCGGTGAGTCGCTCAGATCGGATTCTCAAACCACCGGTGAGGCTCAGTTTCTCGAGAGACTTCTGAGGCAATGGGGGGTGAGTATAAAACCTTTGCAGAAATCTTCAAGAGACCGATGGTGGAGGGGGATGTAACATCCCAAAAATTCACATTCAAAAACCACTCAAATTTAAAAATTATTTTCAAATGCATTTCAAAATCATAAGTCATTTGAGCTCTATATCCTTCCAAACCATGTCCATCTTATATCCATCCTAGCTACCTCTCTTCAATTTTTATCCTGCTCCATGGCATCGGCATCACCCGCACATTCCTCACCTTTCTTTCCCTCTCTCTCGCTTCACCCGATGCCTGACAACGGCGCGTGCGCTGACCCCACCACCATCGCCGCCGCAGCGCACCCGCACTCGGACCCCCTTGCCGACTGTGGCAGCTCGCACGCCGCCACGACAGTGGGTCCCACCTCCCACCTTTCCCTCCATCTTTTATCTCCATGTATGGCCACAGCACATTCTTTTATACGCAGCAAATGAAGCGAGATAAAGCACCCACCGAGGCAATATCCACTTTTACCATTTACCATGCAAACAAGCAAGGCACATAGACAGCATGCATGTATCACCAGCATACAACGCACAAGCAAACAGGTGTCAGCAGTGCACCCACACATACACACATACAAGATAGCTCATGTATGCAAATTAGGCACTGGCCAGGCATGCAAATTAGGCACCGACCATGCATGCAAATTAGGCACCGTCGTCTCGCTACACGCCGCACCGCCCACCACCGTCCACCGTCCTCTTAGCACCATTGTTGCATGTGAAAGAACACCGAAAGCAAGTTGTGGCACAGCCCATGTCTCGGCCTATAAAAAGGCACGCCGGGTTGCTCTTCCATAGCAGCACGCTCAGCTCGCCACTCGCTTGCCTGCTCTCGCTTCACTTGCCTCGCGTATACCGTATACGACCGTGCGCATGAGCCGGGCTCGACCATCGTCGCACGACGAGGTGAGCAGCCCATAAGCATCCCCTCGCTCTTCATTCTCCCTGTGGTCTCCTCTCTACTTTCTCTCCTTGCCTTTGCCTATGCTGAGCCACTCCCAAGCTCGATGAGCTCAACCATGGCATCGTCCATGCAAGAAGCAAGAAGAAGACCCTTGCTAGCTTTTCTCTCTCTCTTCCCATACATGTGTGTGTGACGTGTGGGTCCTAAGCTATAACTCTATCCAAATAGCACACACACAACATACACCATGCACTACCAGCCAAGTCAAAAGCCCATGTGATCACTCATTCCTTGATCGTGCATTATTCTTTTTCGCGTGATTAAATTTCTGCCATCTTGCACAGCCGCATGCCAACTCCGATTCCAAATATTATTCTTTCTAAATTCATCTAAAATCATGATCTATCTCCCATATAAATTTTATGAGTTTTAGAGCTTATTTCAATTTATGTGATTATATATCTGTGCTTGTTTGCCTGTTGCGCTCGTTGTGTACTTTTAGCTAACAGAGTGAACGAGCCGGATAATAAGGACGTCGGAGGTGAGTACTGCGAGTTCGACGCCGAGGATCCAAACGGTCAGTAGGAGTTTGCCGAGGACGCCGACGGAGGCAAGTCCAGCCTATTCCCCTTTGATGCATGTTGATCATATTTTTAAACACGACCCGTAAAAATCATTTTAAATATTGCATGTGTGATTATACGTACGAAGTATTTTCGCTGCTTAGCTAAAACCCTTTTTAAATAGTCATCCTTGAATTGATATTACTTGATAATTGTCTTGTTTAAACTTAGAAACAAATAATATGCTTTGGTAGAATATTATTATTTAGTATGCTTAGGACTTGATATTCATCATGGATACTTATTACTATGTTTCTCAAAATACAATGATTTTAAATAAAGAACTGTGAGAGTTATGAATAAACTATGGGTATTATGGAAGGGTTAATGAACATGTTATAGATGGTGATTACCTTAGAGATGGGGCGGATCAGTATTCCTTTTGTGGGATGCCGTGGTGTTGGAGCTTGTTTCTTTTGTGGTTAAGCATATAGATATCCGTCTTGTTTTGATTAAAGACTGAGTTGATGATTCATCTTGCCTAACTCATTTTCGTACGACCACTTGCCTTGCATGGAAAAGGTTTAGTCTAAATCCCTCTAGTTGGTATGGCAATCACCTGGAAGCAGGTGTGCAACAAGACACTAAGAGATGTTTGTGGAAATTGATGAATATTGTATGAAATGTAAAGAGCTCTGTAAATTATTGTATTATGAGATGTGGCCTTAGTGTTCCCGTGGTGAGCGTCATTACTTAGTTTTGGAGGGTAATGGCTTTGATGGATTAGTGCTTGCACGATAGTGTTAAGCTACGGTATCCTACTTATGGGGAAAGTGTACAACCTCTGCAGAGTGTAAAATTTATCTGGATAGACATGTCCGCGGTATCGGACGAGTTATGGTTTGGTTTCAACAACTAGATGAGTTGGGATGAGTGAAAACATGAGAGTGAGTGTGATTTTGGAAATGAATGGTTATCTGCCATGTGTTGTGGGAACAAGGGTTCAACAACACCTAAAATTATGGTCAACCCCTTTTTCAGAAATACTATAATATATGGAGAATATATGTCTTTTGCAAATGTATTTATTAATGAAACCCTGCATGTGTAAAAAGATAGGTTTATACAAATAAACCAAGCCTTATCCTTGATTTACCCATATGCATATATTGTTATCCCATTCCGTAGGGTAGGGTTGGATTTGCTATGTACTTTGTACTCACCCTTGCTTTGTTGCACAGAGGAAGATCCGGACTTCAACCCTGACGTGGTGTACGATTAAGGTCGTGTCTGCACCCAACTAAGCCTATGGCATTGGGATCCGTCAGATGATATGTATTAGCGAGACCTCTTTCTGGGTCTATTGGACCTATATTGTGTTATGGTTACTTTTAATCGTGGCATGTCTTCATTGTCCATGCTTGTCGAGACTGCTGCACTGAGACTTATCTGATGTAATAAATGTGTTACTAGCCTTCTGGGACTAGTATTGTATCACATTTGAGTTCCTGGTTAACCAGGGGCGCTTCAGGGGAAGGTGGGTGTGGCAACCGGAACCCAGGCGCCAACCGCTGCAAGGTCCGTGTCTGCCACCACCTTATCTGTCTAGGCCACTGCAGCAGAGGTTTCCTCAACCCTAGGCACAGAGCTAGGTGGATCAAGGGCGTGGACTGCAATACCAATAGAGGCAGCCCCGACCACCACCGCCACTGCCATGGCAGCAGGCGCTTCCACCGCGTCAACAACAACCTCTGCCTAGGAGGAGGTGACACAGGGGCGCGATCAAGCTATCCAACTCTCTAATCAAGCACCAGTTATTGATCCAAGGTACCACAAATTGACTTGCTATAACTATGGGGAACCGGGTCACTTTGTTGGGAACCTGCTTGAAACCAAAAGTCTGCTTCATCTGTGGGATAGCTGGCCACCATATGAACCTATGTCCTGCTTGGAAATCAGATCACCCTGTAGTTGCCTATGTGGGGAGTTCAAGTCAGGGGTTAGGTTTTTACCATGTAGAGATCCCTTCAGTGGAGTCTACTTAGTGGTTGAATTTGACTAACTGTGGTGTTGTGAGGGTGAAGACTGGATAAATCTCTTTAGCTGAGTTAGAACTAGAGTTATCTGAAATCTATTGCAAAGAGTGGTCGTGGCAAATTAGGGAACTCGAACAGGGGAGGTTTCTGGTGAGGTTCCCCTCTCACAAGAAGGTTTCTGACATAAAAAATTACCCATCCTTTAACCTAAGGAAGGAGGGTGTTTAAGTGGAAGTGTTGGAATGGATAGGGGATTTGGATCCCTATGCTAAATTATAGGAGGTGTGGATTCAGATCTTGGGAATTCCCCCTTTTTTGATGAAACGGGAATTCCCCCTCGGTGGTGTCATTGGAAGGTTTTTGCTCAGGTGGCTTCTAGCTTTGGGCTGATGATAGAAGTTGATTGGACAATAATCTTCAAGACTTTCTATGAGGTGGTAAGGATAAAGGTAGCCTGTAGAGATAAAAGAAAGATCCTCAAGGACAGATTATATGAGATGAACAAGAGTATCTTTGTTGTCTCTTTTGATGTTGAGGGTGACAATATTGTTGGGCCTGGTCAATCTGGTGATAATGGCAATGGTGGTGATGATGATAACAAGAGAAGGGATAATGATATTGATGATGATGATGATGATTTGTTGGATGATGACGATGAATCAAGCAAAACTCAGCCTACAGAATCTAAAGAGAAGACTCCTACTAAACCAAGGTAGGGTTCAGTTTCTGGTGCTAGGACAGTTAATGTTGGTTTGGAGCAGCTAGATGCTTTGGGACAAGAAAAACAGTTGATGGTTAGTATGGGGATGGACTTAGGAAAGCTGTTGACAGCTAATGGACAGGAGTACAGTAAGCAGCACAACACCATTGATGGTGGGGAGGCTAATGTTATAGGTGATCTGCAAGAAAAAGGCAAGAAAAGTGTATGTGTGGATTCTTCTACACAAGCAACTGGGGAAAAATCAGTAGCAAGTTTGCATTTGACTGGTGAGTGCTCTATGTCACAACAGGGGGAGCTCTTGAGGGCTTTTCTGTTCCTACTTCATGCATGACACCTGAGGTACTACAAGCTTGTCAGACACCTAAAGTTATAAAAGTGCCAAACTCGGACTGTCAGATTGTGGGGAACAAATTCTATCAACTAATCAGTGAGGAATCTCATCACTCAAAGAGGGAAGAGTTCAGAAGGTTGGCCCTTTTAGATAACATGAATGAGGAGTGTTCTAATCTGCTTAGAAGGATGAAGCTTGAAGACTCTGATTTAGAGGTGGAGTCTATTAAATCGGTGGTAGATCAAGATGAGGCAGTGCTTTCTCTAGGGGAAATGATATCTATGAAAGGTGTTGCTCAAGCTGAAATTGCGCATGATGAAGAAGGTATAAGGGGTGAGCTAGTATCTCGAGGGACAGTTGCACTAGCTAATGATGATCATGCAGCAAAGAAAATGTAGAAAAGAAAATGGGGACCTACTCAGAGAGTGGATAGACCAAGAAGGGTACCTGAAGATGGTAGAACGATGCTACAAAGAGCACAGGACCTTAAGAAGGTAAGGAACTCTAGAAAAGGTATGTCCCAAAAAACTTCATTGCTTTTAAAAGCAATGAAGATTTAATTCTTGAAGCTACTTCTGTTAATATCTCTTTTGGGAATGACAGTAAGGCGGCTCATGACAAAGTAAATAGCTTAAAAAGTAAAGAGTTACATGATAGATCTATGTTTGAGGAGAAAAATCCGGAGGTTAACCTACCTAGTAGTTTGGATATTGAGATCTTGGTTGAGGAATTCCCTTCTTTACCTAATTCTAGTACTATTCCTTTGAAGGAGACTAGTTGCTTGGAACCAGAATCTTGGGTTAAGATAGCTTCTAAAAGTTGTGATAATAATTCAAATATTATTAATAATGATAGGGGCATTCTGGAATGTGAGAGGCCTTAATAAAGAAGGCAGGCTCCAATGCTTGGCTGACTTTGTCAAGGATAGCAAACTGGACTTTGTTGGTTTTCAGGAAATGAAAAAAAGAAAGTTTTAATGAGTCTTTTCTTTCTTACATTTACTAGGACTTTAACTGGCAAATTCTCCCTATTAAAGGGACAGCTGGTGGTATTATGGTAGGACTTAATGATAGGAAGTTTGAGGTTCTCACATGTATGAATGGTGAGTTTTGTGGTTCTGTTATGATAAAGAACCATATCGACAATTTTGTCTGGAGATTAATTGTAGTATATGGATCCCCATATGAGGAGGGGAAAACTAGATTTGTTCAGGAGTTGGATACCTTTCTAGATAACTAGGACGGGCCAACAGTCATCAGTGGGGATTTTAATTTAGTATCGAGTTGTAAGGATAAGAGTAATGGTACAGTGAACATTAAATGGGTGGACCTCTTTAAGGACTGGATAAATAAGTTTGGATTGATAGAGTTGAAAGCATCTAATAGATCTTATACGTGGACAAATAACCAGGAGCAGCCAATTATGGCAGCCGTTGACAATTTTTTTGTACTAATTCTTTTGAGCAGAAGTTCCCTTTGGCCTTTGTTTCGACAAAGGCTAGAGGCCACAATGACCATGTACCACGAATTTTGAACTTTAATAGTAATGAAAGAAAGAAACATAATATCTTTAGGTTCGAGAAATGGTGGCTTGAGCAACCTGATTTTAAAGACCTAGTAATTAAGGTGTGGAATACTGAATGTGCTTTTACTGACCCTATAGATATTTGGTAGTTCAAACTTAGATTACTTAGGAAGAAGGCTAAGGGTTGGTCTTGAAATAGAAATGCCGAGGTGAAGAAGCTCAAGTTGCAACTCCATAAGGAGTTTGATTATGTAGATATTAAACAAGAGAGTAATAGACTGAGCCAACAAGAGAAGATGAGAATGGAAGTTGTTTCTAGTGATTTAAAATCCTTGTGGAAGTTAGAAAAAATACAGATATCTAGGGATAGAAAAATCTTAGAGAGTGATAGGAATACAGCCTACTTCCAAGCGGTGGCTAATCAAAGGAATAGGAAGAAAAGAATTTTGGCCTTGAGAGCCTGGAGGGGTGGATTGATGATAATGAATCCATGCTTAAGCATGCATTATCTTTTTATAAGAGTCTGTTTGGAGAAGAAGAAGAGAGCGGTGTGGAGTTAGGGAGTGATTTCTAGGAGGATGAGGAAAAGATGAATGCGGAGGAAAATGAGTTTCTTGAAACTCCATTTTTTGAAGAGGAGGTGAAAGAAGCCGTGTTCAGGTCCTATGCTGAAGGCGCACCAGGCCCCGATGGTTTCTCTTTCTTATTCTATTAGGTGTTTTGGGATGTGATAAAGAAGGACTTGATGTGTTTATTCAATTGCTTTGAGCAGAACCAGTTAAATTTAGAAAGATTGAACTTTGCCATGATCACTCTCTTACCCAAAGAACCGGATGCTAAAACACTCAAGAAGTATAGACCTATCAGTCTCATTAATTGTAGCTTTAAGATTTTTGGTAAGTTGTTGAATAATAAGCTTGTTGGTGTGGCAAATAGGTTGATTGCTTCCAATCAAATTGTTGTAACACCCTCGATGTTACCGTGTGTAACAACTCACCAAAGCATTCATAAGCATCATGATTTTGTGATATTGCATGAGAAAAACAAATTTATTGCAACCAAAAATGATCCACGCGAATGATAAGTAAAGGTGATTCTTTACCACATGTGATATCACTTAAGGTTCAAAAACGAATTTTATTTAGCAAAACTGTTATAGAACATATATGCAACACTTTAATAAAATTTGAAGCACTAACTTTGTAGATTGAAATGCAACTCTTGCTGTGGAAAAGTATGTTGGCTAGCAAGTAATTCGAGTAGCTTGGAAATCAAATTTGGAAAACCTAAAATATGCCTAGGATTTCAAGATTGCAAACAGTTTGACCGCGCTACCTTGGCGGATTCTTTTCGAGAAAGTTATCTAAGGAGCAAGGTCGGGTTTTGGTTGCTCTGGGTAGCCCTAGGTGCCCTCTTGAAAGGTCTTGATGGCTAGAGGGGGTGAATAGCATTTTAAGATTTTCTACAAAGACAAGCTAAACAAGTTTATCAATATAACAAATAGCGAGATGCAAGTTTTGCTTAGCCTACGGGGTGTTTGCAAACCACCTATACAATTCACAATTCTAGTATATTTGCACTCAATCGCACAAGTCAAACCGCACAACTTAGCTACAACTAAAGCTAACTAGCTACACAAGCTAAGAGCTACACTAACAAGCTAGCAAGGTAACTAAAAATTAATATAAGAGAGAGTTAGGAGGGTATCACCGAGGGGTGAAGTATTGAGCCAACCAATCAATATGATCAAGAGATGAATTCCACAATACACAACCACCGGGATCGATTAATCACAATAAAAATGATGACACAAATATTTATCTCGAGGTTCACGTGCTTGCCGACACGCTAGTCCCCGTTGTGTCCCTCTTCATCACGTGGTTCGGTGACTAATCGGTCACACACCGAGCCTCTCAAAAGGTGCCACAAGAACCTACCAAATGGCAAAAGGTTGCAAATGACACGAGCAATCCACTAACGTTGCCTTTGGCACTTCGCCGAGGTAGACATGAACCTCTCACAATCACCGGAGGTGGCCAAGAATAATCACCAACTCTTGCCAACGCCTCCAAGCTGCTCCAAGCCGTCTAGGTGGTGGCAACCACCAAGAGAAACAAGAATACCGCAGTAAATGAACCACCAAGTGCCAACTAGATGCAATGTCTCAATGCAAATGCACTTGGATCTCTCAATCTCACTTTGAATATGCAAAGAAGCAAGAGAGATGAGTGGGAGGGGAGTTGCTTAGCTCAAAGTGCTCACAAGGCTATCAAAATGTCTAAGAGAATGAGCCAAGAGCCGGCCAACAAGTACTTATAAGCACCCCAAACAAATAGAGTCATTAGGAGCTAGAAGGGGTGCAGACGCACGCGATAGACGCGTCTGTCGCTCAATCGACAGACGCGCTGTCTAGCATCTGTTGCTCCTCGCGAACGCGACAGACGCGACTTCAGCGTCTGACGCCCTCGCCGTTCGCCACGTATATCGACCGTTGAAACTCAGCGTTTTCACGCCTCAAGCAACAGATGCGTTTGTTGCGTCCGATAGACGCCGCCTTGCCACCGTCAGACGTGGTCCAGAAGCCATGTAAACGCGTCAGAGGGTCAGACGCGTCTGGTGCCTGGCCGATGGACGCGTCTGTCGCGTAGAACCACGACACGCCCAAGCGACAGACGCAGCAACAGTGTCCAGCCCAGCGTCTATCGCTGGGCCACCACTGCGTCTGCTGGCTCACCCACACCAGGGCCAAAACCCCGCGCTAGGGTATGGCGATAGACGCTGCATAGTAGCATATGACGCTCAGGGCAGCAGCGTCTGTCGCCTATATCTCGGTGATTTTGCGACGTTTGCTCGATCCGTTTGATTCACCCTTTCACATAAGAGCTAGACTAAGTATGTGTATCACTAAAGCACATGTTTTAGCTTGTGAAACACTACATGACATCGCCTCCAAATCTCGACATTGGCGTAAAGGAAAATAGGCTGTTCAACTCCATCGCCATCGTAAATGTGCTAACACCACCAGGTGATCATCGTTATGTGCGAGTGTGTTGGCATTTTCACAATCATTTTTTGAGTTATTATTAGTTCTATCCAAATACATATGATTATGAAATGCACATCTATAGACACTTAGGAATTCAATAGCCGTGTCATTCCCCTCTTTATAGTACGGCTATCTATCCTACAATGTAACCACACCCACTATGTGTCTTGGTTACCAAAACATGAACCCTAGCATATACCTTTGCCTTGATCATGTAGGGTTGCATCCAAATCCAAGTGTGGCCATCATGATCACCATGTCCATCTTGCCACCAACCTTGGAATGTACTAATCCTCATATGCTATATACAACTTAGGCATAAGATTAGTACTTAGACATTGTCACTAATTATCAACACCAAACATAGAGCTTTCACCTTTGGAGCGTAGTGCTGGTAGTCGGGCGTTTGAGTCGATAGGTTAGTTTTTTTACGAGCTTTAATTTTCATGCACGTAACCTTGTCTCGGCTGTCGGCCTCTGTGTGTGCAGTCACCACCGTGGGTCACCCTATGCTAGTGCCTAGCCGCGCTGTCGGGCTGGTCAGGTCAGGTTCGCTTGGCTTGGCCATGGCCGGTCGTAGCCAGTCGCTGGCCCGCGCTGCCCCGTTGTCCCCCCACGTCACGCGTGGTGACGCGACCGCTGCCTAGGTCTGCGACGTCATGCCCATACCCTTCCCCCAGTGCCGTTGTTGGTCAGCCAACCCCTGCTCACGCACGCCACTTCGGCATCGCTCGCGCTTGTCCGAATGTGACACCCCAGTGCGTGAGCCGCCCCAACCGCGTCGACCCCATCCCACCCTACGAGGTGACCCGAGGGTTGACCTCCCCTATCTCCTCTGCCACCATGGCCGCCGGACCTGCACCGTCTTTTTGGCACGGTGGAGCCGCCTGGGTCCACTCCGCCTTGCACACCGCTTCGTAGTGAAGCCCGCCAGCCAACCGACCCGGCCCCACCTCGAGCCATGCCCCACCGAGCTCCAATTTTTAGAGCGCTGCCTCGCCACTGTGTCGTTAAGGCCGAACCACGCCTCGTCGTGGATAGCTTCCTTCGGACCACCGCGAGCCAAATTGGTTGCACTGCCAATTTCGCCCCACCTCCCTCTCCCTTCCGCGCACCCTAGCCGAGCCTCTATCGTAGCCCCAGCTCTGGTGACGTGGTTGTGTCGCCGCACCCTCAGGTCGCACGTGGCCAGCTCGGTGTGGGTTTTCCCCATGTGGACTGTCGCCTCGGGCAGTTGTAAGGTCCTAGATGGCTAGAGGGGGGTGAATAGCCTATAAAAAAATCCTACACAAACCACTAAGCAAACTTGTTAGAATAACAAACGGCGTAAAGCGAGTTTTGCTTAGCCTATGGTTGTGATGCAAGCCTCCTATCCACAAGTCTAGTAGATTAAGATCTCTAGTTCACACAAGGGCTATATTACTAAACTTACACTAGTGAGCAAGCTAACAACTACTAGCAAAGGCTACCACTAGAGCTACACAAAATAATCTAGTAAAAGTAAATGCGAGAGATAGGATCGTGAATCTTATACCGACGGTGGAGAGAAGATGTTGCCAATCACCAAGATGATATACAATCAATCAATATTGACAACAACACAATATGAAGACCAATCACCGGGAGGCAAGACACAATGTTTTTGTTCACCCGGTGTTCACTTGTGCACCGATAAGCTACGTCACCGGTTGTGTCGACCAACACTTAGATGGTTCCTCGGTGTGACCCTCAAGTCACTTGCCCCTCAAGGCACGCCCCGCAAGGCACCACAAGACACCACTCTCAAGTGAGGTAACTCAATGACACGCGCAATCCACTAGAGTTGCTTTTGGCGCTCCGCCGAGGAAAGCATAAGAACCTCTTACAATCAACCGGAGGTGGCCAAGAACAATCTCCTTCTCTTGCCAATGCCTCCAACAATCTCCAAGCCAGCTAGGAGCGGTACTATCCAAGAGTAACAAGAAATCCACCGGCTAAACCACCCACAAGTGCCACTAGATGCCCTTAAGCTATGCAATGCACTTTGGGATCACTCAATCTCACTTTTGATTTGCAATCAAGCAAGAGAGATGAGTGGGAGGGAGAAGCTCTAGCTCAAAGGATGCACAAGAATGTTAGAAATCACAAGAGACCTCCCCAAGGGCCGGCCAACAAGTATTTATAAGCATCCCAAAAGAATAGAGCCGTTGTACCCCTTCACTGGGTCCTTTTCAGGATGACCGAACGCGCCGGTCGAAACTGACCGGACGCGCTCAACCGCGTCCGATCCTCCAACGGTCACTGCACCAACGGTCAAACACCATGACCGGACGTGCCTCTCAACCGACTGGACGCGCCGGTCCCGCGAGTGACCGGACGCGCTGATCGCACAGTACCGCGTGCCCGTGAAGCAACGACCGGACACGCTCCAGACAATGACTGGACGCGACAGTGCCAGCGTCCGGTTGGAGTCCAGTAAGCTCCCTCAACGTCCGGACGCGTTCGATCACGTGTGACCGGATGCGCCGCGTGTCCGATCGACCTTGCGAACTTCAGTTCCCTCTGGGCGCCTGACCGGACACGCCGGTCCCGCGAGTGACCGGACGCGCGGGTTGCAAACCCTAACACCTGCGCTCCTGACTGCTACGTTGAACTGACCGGACACGTCCGGTCATACCATGACCGCGTCCGGTGCAGCGTCCGGTCACCTTTGTGACCTCCGTTCGCCTCCATTTCTTTTCTGACTTCCGGCGTAGTGGAAAATAGGCATTTCAACTCCTCAAAAACACCTGAATCCCGCGCTCGCAAGCTCGGCGGGAGGGAGAGAGACCCAAACCCTCTCTACCGCTCAAACTCCAACGCCTTCGTAAATGTGCCAACACAAACAAGTGATCACCACATTGTGCACGTGTGTTAGCATTTTCATAATCATTTTTGAAGGTTTTCCAGTTATCTCACTAGGCCCTACATGCAATGCACTTCATGAATTCACCTAGTGGCACCCGTGCGTCGAATAACCGATAAGACTTCCCCTCTTAATAGTTTGGCTATCGATCCTAAACCACTCACACCCTCTATGGTGTCTTGAGTGCAAAACAAAATGGCCCTATGGTTATAACTTTGCCTTGAGCTCATTTTGTTTTTCCAAAAGATATGATCCACTTTATATCATCACATGACCGTCTCGATCCATCGACCTTGACTTCACTTGTTCTTCACCGTTGCATCGGTCCGTCGGTGCTAAGTCTTGCTCAAGCTTCACCATAGCATGGTCCTTTGATTCGAAGCCTCGACTTGCCCTTTACCTTTACAACCGGTCCATCGAGCCAAGCATCATCTTGGTCTTCATCATCTTGGTCATATGAGTCAATGTCATGTCTCATATTCAATGACCACCTTTATCTAAATCATCCACTTAGATACAAAGGTTAGTCCTAGGTTTCATCAATTAGCCAAAACCAAACTAGGGACTTTCAATCTCCCCCTTTTTGGTAATTGATGACAACCCTCACAAAGATTATTTTGATAATAAAAGTTTTGAACTTGTCATACTTGTCCAATCATTTTGCTCATAAGTAAAGTTTGGACAATTATCACAAGCTCGGTTTTGGTAGCATTAGCTCTCCCTACATATGTGCATAGAGTTTGGATTAAAAGCTTTGCACATATGCATGGATAGAAGTGTTGAGAGAGTAATTCTACCAAAATGATGCTAAGGTGTAAGAAATGGACCTTTGAAGCGTGATACCAATCGGAGTTGCATTTTACACCATCCTTAGCATCATGAAGTAACTAGACAACCATCACAACTCAAGAACCCCGTGAGATCAACATTATAGTAAAGGTTCTTGGACCACTTGTAAAGTTTAAGGCACATCTAGATACCACAAGTAAACTATTCCTATGCATGCTAGTAGATCATTTCATCATTCAAGTTCTATACTAGCATTGCACCACACAAGCATGTATATTGAATTTAAAATACATGTGCACTGAGCAAGTCATATGAGAATGCACAAACAAATGCAACAACTTTGTTTATGAGCTTGATCCCCCTACTTGTGTGCATCAAAATTTTATTATTTACCCCTCTATCATGTTGAATCATCTTTTTCTCTCCCCCTTTGTCAACAACTTACCCAAAAATGGGATCAAATTGTGGAGAGAAAACAATGTTTGATGGAGTAGGTTAAAATTTATCAAATTTGATTCAACCTAGAACACTTGCCAAAGATATTTAATTCGATTTGAACCAAAGACAAGCTTATTCACACCTCATAATAAGGGTTATCATGCCTATGTTGAATTAAACACGTATAGCAAATCTTCTAGATTCAACACTAGGTTTACAAGCTCACAAACATGTCATATGACACCACTAGTTCAAAATAAGCATAGAAGCAATAGTGGTAACATATATCCATCAAATTCATTTGATTTATCATGAATGCTCATGCGTACCACTTATTATGTCTACATGCTCTAGCAAGTCCTTAGCATAGGATGAATGACATGTCAATCAACTTTACCTTGCAATGTCGAAGGAGAGGCATGTCAATAAGTGGGTGGGGTGCATTCAACTCATGTTTGAGAAATCAAGAATGTTCAATTCATTCCTTAGCTTGCAAAACCTCTTTTCATCAAGTGGCTTGGTGAGAATATCGGCAAGTTGATCATCGGTGCCAACACTTTCAATAGCAATATCTCCCTTTTGTTGATGATCTCTAATGAAATGATGCCTTATGTCAATATGCTTTGTTCTTCCATGTTGAACCGGGTTTTGTGTCATCTTAATTGCACTTTTATTATCACATAGCAATGGTACATTCTTGAAGTTGAGGCCATAATCCTTCAAAGTTGATTTCATCCATAGCAATTGTGCACAACAACTCCCCGCACTCACATATTCGGCTTCGGCGGTAGAGATTGCCACACTATTTTGTTTCTTTGAGGACCATAACACAAGCGATCTTCCAAGTAATTGACATATGCCACTTGTGCTCT
Source organism: Saccharum hybrid cultivar R570 (assembly GCA_038087645.1). Taxonomy (NCBI): domain Eukaryota; kingdom Viridiplantae; phylum Streptophyta; class Magnoliopsida; order Poales; family Poaceae; genus Saccharum; species Saccharum hybrid cultivar. Next base: position 20,009,049 of record JAQSUU010000312.1, on the reverse strand, counting down.
TTCTATTGATCTTGCAACCCCCATAGTCGGAGTCCGAATATCCAATCAATTCAAACTTTGACCCCTTGAGATACCATAGTCCAACATCTCTTGTTTGCTTCAAGTACCTCAATATTCTCTTTGCGGCCGTGAGATAACTCTCTCCAGGTGAGGCTTGATATCTAGCACACATACAAACACTAAACATGATGTCCGGCCTTGATGCGGTGACATAGAGTAGACTTCCAATCAAAGACCGATATTCCTTTTGATTCACCATTTTGCCATCAAGATCACTATCCAAATTGCCATTTGTACCCATTGGAGTTAAAATTGGCTTTGCATCTTGCATTCCAAATTTCTTCAACATGTCCCTTATGTATTTCCCTTGACTCACAAATGTCCCATTCTTCAATTGTTTGACTTGAAGACCAAGGAAGTAGCTAAGTTCACCAATCATAGACATTTCAAACTCTTTGGCCATCATGGCACCAAATTCTTCACAATAAGCTTGATCGGTTGATCCAAAGATGATGTCATTAACATATATTTGCACTATAAATAGATCATTCCCAATCTTCTTGGTGAATAGAGTTGTATCAACCTTGCCCATCTTGAATCCCTTAGAGAGAAGGAAATCCCTTAGCCTCTCATACCATGCTCTAGGTGCTTGCTTTAAGCCATATAGAGCCTTCTTCAATTTGTACACATGGTTGGGTTTCTTGTCATCTTTAAATCCAGGAGGTTGCTCAACAAATACTAACTCATTGATGATTCCATTGAGAAATACACTTTTGACATCCATTTGATATAGTTTGATGTTGTGTGCACAAGCATAAGCCAATAGAATCCTTATTGCCTCCAATCTTGTCACGGGAGCATATGTCTCATCATAGTCAAGACCTTCTACTTGAGTGTAACCTTGAGCAACTAGTCTTGCTTTGTTTCTCACCACAATACCATCTTGATCTTGCTTATTTTTGAACACGCACTTAGTTCCAATCACATTATAGTCATTTGGCCTTTCTACCAATTCCCAAACATCATTTCTTGTGAAATTGTTAAGCTCTTCTTGCATAGCCATGATCCAATCGGCATCCCTCAAAGCTTCTTCTATTTTCTTTGGTTCAGTGGTTGACACAAATGATGCATGCTCACAAAACATGGCCAATCTTGATCTTGTTTGCACACCACTTCTAATATCACCAATAACACTATCAATGGGGTGATCTCTTGCAACATGTTGTGGTTGGAGTACTTGCACTTGATTGCTTGAGCTTGGTTGATCACTTGATGTATCTTGATGAGATGAACTAGCACCATGATCTTGCACTTGAGAGTTACTAGCTAGCTTGAATGGAGAATTGAGCACTTGATCTTTATCATCATCTTGAATATCAATTACTTGCTTTGCTCTAATGTCCCCAATATCCATGTTCTTCATTGCTTCCACCAATAGAGTTCCACCAACATCATCTAGATTCTCTTCTTCATCTTGTGACCCATTGGTTTCATCAAATTGCACATCATGGACTTCTTCTAGAATGCCACTTGAATTGTTCCAAACTCTATAAGCTTTGCTTGTAGTTGAATAACCAAGTAGGAACCCCTCATCACATCTCTTGTCAAACTTTCCCAATTTAGTGCCCTTCTTCAAGATATAACATTTGCAACCAAACACCCTAAAGTAAGAAATAATGGGCTTTCTTCCATGAAGTAGCTCATATGGGGTCTTCTCTAGCAACGGATGACAATATAGTCTATTGATGTAGTAGCAAGCGGTATTGATTGCTTCATCCCAAAAAGATTGACTCACATTGTACTCATGAAGCATTGATCTAGCCATATCAAGCAATGTTCTATTCTTTCTCTCAACTAGGCCATTTGATTGTGGAGTGTACTTGGCCGAGAATTGATGTCTAATGCCATAGTGATCACAAAGTTCTTCAATTCTTGTATTCTTGAACTCACTTCCATTGTCACTTCTCACTTTCTTGATTCTAATCTCAAACTCATTGTGAACTCTAGTGAGAAAGGTCTTAAAGGTGTCAAATACTTCACTTTTGTCACTAAGAAAGAATACCCATGTGAATCTTGTGAAGTCATCCACTATGACAAATCCATACTTATTACCACATATGCTTAAGTATGTTGTTGGACCAAATAGATCCATGTGCATCAAATCAAATGCTTTGCATGTGCTCATTGTATTTTTCTTTGGATGTGAGCTTCCAACTTGCTTCCCGGCTTGACATGCACTACAAAGCTTATTCTTCTCAAATTCAACATCTTTCAAACCATTGACAAGATTATGAGTTGTAAGCTTCTTCAATTGTTTCATACCAACATGAACAAGCTTTCTATGCCAAAGCCAACCCATGCTTAATTTAGAGATTAAGCAAGTTGTCAAAGAAGTTTCTCTAGCATTAAAGTCAACTAGGTAGAGATTCTCATATCTAAAGCCCTTGAATGCCACATTTGAACCATACATACTAATGACTTCCACATCATCAACCCCAAAGATACATTTGTAACCAAGATCACATATTTGTGCCATGGATAAAAGATTGAAATCCAAGCTTTTAACTAGCAACATATTGGAGATACTCAAGTCATTTGATATTGCAATCTTGCCCAAGCCAATAACCTTGCCTTTCTTGTTATTGCCAAAAGTGATAGAATCAGCACCACTATTATTGTCATTAATTGAGTCAAACATTCTTGATGTACCGGTCATGTGTTGAGTGCACCCACTATCAATAATCCAATGCCTTCCTCCGGCTTTGTAATTGACCTACAAGCAAATCAATGAAGCTTAGGTACCTATTTTTGCTTGGGTCCTTGTAGGTTAGTAACTAAGCTCTTTGGTACCCAAATAGCCTTTTTCTTTGGGCTAACAATGGGTGTACCAATAAACTTAGCTTTCACACCCTTCACACCTTTGGTAAGCACATAGCAAGAATCAAAAGGTATAGCATTAATAAATTTCTTGCTTTGGTTCTTTTTATTGCAATTATGCTCTAGGTGCCCAACTTGCTTACATCTATTGCAAAACCGACCATTGCCCTTCATAAAGCTAGGCTTTGGAGTTGCAAAGGCCGACTTGCCTTTCTTGGGGGTGTAGCCCAATCCCTCTTTGTTAAGGGAGAACCTTTGGCTACCCAAGCACTTAAGCAAGCGGGCCTCACCACCATAGGCCTTGCCTAGGGCGTGAGTGAGCTCATCCATCTCTTTCTTGAGAGTCTCATTCTCAACCATTAGTGAGGCATCACAAGTGAAACCATCACTAGTAGTGGAGGTAGAGTCGGTGGTGGTGGATGAAGAGCTACAAGAAGGGTTAGCATTTGACATGATGATAGGTTCATAAGAGGATTCATCAATTATATCACATGTAACACCTATATCACATGATACAACAACCTCCTTCTTTGCTTGTTGCTCAAGTAGTAATGAGTGAGCTTTTTCAAGCTTGGAATGAGCCTTACCAAGATCCTCATGGTCTTCCACTAGACTCTCATGAGTGGTCTTAAGCTCACTAAGAACTTTCTCAAGTATTGTTACTTTCATTGAAAGCTTCTTACACTCCTTGTCCTTGGCAATAGCTATGTCTCTAGTTTGTTGCATCAAGTCATATAGTTATTCTTTAGTTGGTTCATCATCATCATTTTCATTATCATTATCATTATCACTATCATGAGCATATTCCATTTCACTTTCATCATCACTCTCATCATATAATACTTTAGTTTCTTTGGCCATGAGGCATGAAGAGGATGAATCAAATAGTGATGGCTTCTTGTTGATAGCAATGGAAGCAAAAGCCTTGTTGGATGATGATTCTTCTTCTTCATCATCATCACTTTCCCAAGTGACCACATAGGCTCCATTCTTGCCCTTCTTGAAAGTCATCTTGGCTTCTCTCTTTTTCTTCTCAAACTTGCCCCTCTTGTTATTCTTCTTTTTGTCATAGGGACATTCGGCTTAAAGATGTTCGGTGCTATCACAATTGAAGCACTTCCTTTGTTGCTCATTGCTCTTGAAATTGTCATTTCTCTTTTTGAAGCCTCTTCTCTTAATAAACATGTGACCCATTTTATTGACTACAAGAGCAAGTGTCTCATCATCAATTTCAAAATCTTCACCTTTATTATTGTCTTCTTCTTCTATGATGATAGCTTTGCCCTTGGAGGAGATAGCCTTGAATGCCACAGTCTTCTTCTTCTTTTCTTCCTCCTTCTTCTCCTTCTCATCGGCATCTTGATCATACTTGTCATATGTCAAGACTTCACCAAGTAAATCATTGGGCTTTATTGCATCAAGCCCATCTCTTTGTAACATCATGATCAATATTTTGAATCTTCTTGGTAAGCTCAATAAGAACTTGTGGCAAAAGTCTTGGTCTTGTGTCTTGTGCCCTAAGCTCTTGAGATCATTCACAATGACTTGCAATCTATGAAACATTTCTAAGATTGTTTCTTCTTCTTTTATCTTAAAGTTCTCAAACTCACTCTTGAGCCCATATAGCTTGGCACTCTTCACAACCTTAGTGCCCTCATATGTTTCACTCAACCTTGTCCATACTTCATTTGCCAATTCTAAATTCTTGATGCCCTCAAATACTTTTGTGTCAATACCATTGTAAAGTGTATTGAGAGCTATTCTATTACATGTTCTATTTGCTCTATCTTCATCGGTGAGATGATCGGGATCAATGATAGCAAAATCATTCTCGGTGACTTGCAAAACTCTCTCATGAATATAACCAAGGTACATTGTCATTTTTCTCTTCCAATGAGCAAAAGAACTAACACCATCAAAGAACGGTGGCTTGCCCCTAACATGATTGAACACAATTTGAGCTATTTTTCACACCAAAGGATGTTAAGCCTTGATTAAAACGGTGACCACGGCTCCGATACCACTTGTAAGGTCCTAGATGGCTAGAAGAGGGGTGAATAGCCTATAAAAAAATCCTATACAAACCACTAAGCAAACTTGTTAGAATAACAAACGACGTAAAGCGAGTTTTGCTTAGCCTACGGTTGTGATGCAAGCCTCCTATCCACAAGTCTAGTAGATTAAGATCTCTAGTTCACACAAGGGCTATGTTACTAAACTTACACTAGTGAGCAAGCTAACAACTACTAGCAAAGGCTACCACTAGAGCTACACAAAATAATCTAGTAAAAGTAAATGCGAGAGATAGGATCGTGAATCTTATACCGATGGTGGAGCGAAGATGTTGCCAATCACCAAGATGATATATAATCAATCAATATTGACAACAACACAATATGAAGACCAATCACCGGGAGACAAGAGACACAATGTTTTTGTTCACCCAGTGTTCACTTGTGCACCGACAAGCTACGTCACCGGTTGTGTCGACCAACACTTAGATGGTTCCTCGGTGTGACCCTCAAGTCACTTGCCCCTCAAGGCACGCCCTGCAAGGCACCACAAGACACCACTCTTAAGTGAGGTAACTCAATGACACGTGCAATCCACTAGAGTTGCTTTTGGCGCTCTGCCGAGGAAAGCACAAGAACCTCTTACAATCAACCGGAGGTGGCCAAGAACAATCTCCTTCTCTTGCCAACGCCTTCGCAAATGTTCCAACACCAACAAGTGATCACCACATTGTGCACGTGTGTTAGCATTTTTATAATCATTTTTGAAGGTTTTCCAGTTAGCTCACTAGGCCCTACATGCAATGCGCTTCATGAATTCACCTAGTGGCACCCGTGCATCGAATAACCGATAAAACTTCCCCTCTTAATAGTTTAGCTATCGATCCTAAACCACTCACACCCTCTATGGTATCTTGAGTGCAAAACAAAATGGCCCTATGGTTATACCTTTGCCTTGAGCCCATTTTGTTTTTCCAAAAGATATGATCCACTTCATATCATCACATGACCGTCTCGATCCATCGACCTTGACTTCACTTGTTCTTCACCGTTGCATCGGTCCGTCGGCGCCAAATCTTGCTCAAGCTTCACCATCGCATGGTCCTTTGCTTCGAAGCCTTGACTTGCTCTTCACCTTCACAACCGGTCCATCGAGCCAAGCATCATCTTGGTCACATGAGTCAATGTCATGTCTCATATTCAATGACCACCTTTATCTAAATCATTCACTTAGATACAAAGGTTAGTCCTAGGTTTCATCAAATAGCCAAAACCAAACTAGGGACTTTCAACAGTACTCTGGTGAGCCCTGGAAGCTCTTACTCTATCCCGACTGACCTTTTTTGCGCCACCGCTCACCGGAACATCCTCGCTAGCTCTGCAGTTCGGCCGCTATCGTGGTGAGGTTGCGCTGGTCTGCCCTGGGTCCCCTTTATCGCCGCCCATCGTCCCGTGTTGTTAACCTGGTGAGTATGGCCCCCTAGATATGCGTAGATGGGTCTCAGGTGGTCGGCGTACGTGGCGGCTCAGTGCCGGTGGGCGTCGCGCCGGAGCGCGGGGAGGCGTCAAGGGACCTTCCCGTTGCAAATGAGGTAGAGCAGAGGGGTCTTCTTGAAAGGTTTAAGACTCAAAGAATAGTGCCTAGGATCGCGAGTGAGTTTAGTTTAAGCGCGGGGTTGTTTTCGCAAAACCGCCAGCGCGCGTGTGCGGGCTGTCCGCGTGGGTTGCCTTGTGTTTGCGTGGACCGTGCATTGCTGGGCTGTGGTGGCGAGGTTTGGGCCGTGCTGGCAAAATGAGTTTTCCATTTCCTTAAGAAAAGCAAATTAGCTTATTATTTCATGTGAATGACTAACTTTGGAAAGTCATAATAAATCACTTGAGCATCCAAAAATCACGAAGCCAGTTTTGTTAGATTTGTAATTCATGCTCTATCAGTTAATGAAATCACTTCATATATATCTGTAGTGATACTAAGTCTATTAAATCGATGCAAAAACAACTATTCTTAAGATATTAAATCCTGTAGGAATTGTTGTGTCAAAACCGTGATAGCTTTAACCCTAAAAATTTTACAGTAGCTTAATGGCAATATTAGATGCCTACTATAATTTTGGTAGCACTTTAATAGCTTGCTAGATGTGGTAGCTAAGTTCTCCTAGTCATGTTATATGTTAAATTGATAACAAAAGAAGGTTATGCAATCTAATGGGTAGAAAATATTTAGACCGGTTAGCTATTGCTTCATAGAAGTAGTGGATAACTTAGCATGTTAGCCATTAGAGTTAGCTAAATAGCTTAGTAGTTGTTGCTATTTTAAGAGCTGTTGTTGTCACTTTATTAAGTATCACGTTATCATTTCATGCATGTAGATCACGAGATAGTTGAGTACGTGGTCGTAGAGGAGCTGGACTACGAGGAGATCGTCGAAGAGTACGAGGAGGAGATCTTCATGCTAGAGGAGTTCCAGGAGCCATCCGTGACTGACAATGCTGACCTTGCGCCTGCCCAAGGCAAGCCCTGGTGCATAACTCGTATTTTTTTATAATCATTATATATATGTGTGTTGTGCATTTACGTTGCAGGAGTTTTATGATACCCACATGCATATATATTATCTACCCATAAGTCTTGCTAGTACAGGATCACGTAGTTGCTTTGTTTAGGTTTGACGGTAGCGTGGGTAACCTGTCATTACTCACAACAGGATTATTGTGATCATAAATCTCACAATAAAATGGTGGAAAGGAAATGGTGACCGGACATGGATGTGGTATGGGTATTGGTGGGTGTAACAGGTGGTGTTCCGCGGTCACGGGGCATCGCTTGGTTGCACTGTTTCCCTATTCACGTTGATTAAGGACCGTTCGTTGCCTGGACCCTGGTCAAGTCACAGACTTATTATCCCGAGCACATACTTGCTTATGAGAGCGGGAAGGCTTGTTACTCTCTTGTCATGGGCTTCGGCTCTTTGTGGACCGACTGATTGGAGGCGGGGATAGGTGGATGTCTAAGCACCGCATTGAGGCTGGGCCTCAAGTGTGGGGGCTTAGAGTCCAAGTTTGGACGGGGACCTGGAACCTGTGACAGGAGTGAAACGGGTTGGTCTCGCTTATGCCTGGGGTGCAAGCGAGGCCTGTGTACTTTAGGGTACCCAGCTGGGCACATTGATTCATGAATCACCGTTTCTATGTGATGGTATGGTTTGACTACGCTCTGGCACCGTAGTAAGAAATGGCAGAAGAAAGATGGAAAAATGGCTCTGATTGCTCAACCCTTGCTTGATTATAAAACAGGTGCTTACATAGAATGTTGGATAACAACTAAAACATGGCTACTAAAGATTTATGGATTTAAGGACACACCCTTAGTACTGCTTTCCGCAAATAAGAAACCACAAGCCATAAAGCTTATCATAATCCTTGAGAGTCAGAAAATATATTCCCAATCGGGTAAGTCTTGCGAGTACATTGTGTACTCAGGGTTTATTTTACCCTTGTTGCAGGTGCACCTTGAGCAGATAGACCTTGTGTGGAGGATTCTTCTAGTGGGCACATATGGATTCTCATTTTGCTCTGCTAGATATTTATTTTATTTCTGCTATTTAATTTATCACACTCTGAACCCTAGTACTGTAATAAATGCTTTTTGAGACTCTATGTTGTATGAAATGGACTAAGAATTGTAAGCTTGTACTCATTATTGGATCCCGAGTGCAAAATATGGATTGTTCGAGTTCTCCTGTCGGGTGTGCTCGACGGAATTGTCTGATTTAGCTCACTTTCAGGGTACTTAGTGTCTAGTGGAAGACAAGTGCCCCTGACAACGTGTTAAATCGGGCGGTTCTGCCACAACTGCTTTTATAAAAGGAAGGTATATCCTCGAAAGTGTGGTGGCTGCTCATGAAATTATACATGACATCCATAGGAAGAAGGGGGCAGGTGTGGTTTTAAAGCTAGATTATGAGAAGACATACGATAGGGTCAGCTGGAGTTTTTTGGGTGATATGTTAAAAACAAGGGGTTTCAATGCTAAGTGGAGAAGTTGGATAGACAAGGTTGTTAAGGGTGGCTGAAAGGTCCTAATATGGCTAGAGGGGGGTGAATAGCCTATTAAAAATTCTATAAACTCACTAGAGCAAAAGGTTAGTATAACAAATGACAAAATACAATTTTGCTCTAGCTCTATAAGGGTTGCAAACCACCTATCCAACAATTCTAGTAACTATGATCACTATAACAATCAATAGCTAAGTCACTACGAGCTCTCAAAAGCTAGCTATACTAAAGAGCTCAACTAGGTGACAAGCTACACCAGTAAAGATAATACAAGCTCTCAAAACTAATTACACTAAAGAGCTTATTACAACTAGTTTGTGGAATGTAAAAGAGAGGTATGTGATCTTTATATCACCGCGTCAAGGAATGAATCAATCACAACAATATGAAGACCAATCACCGGGAGAAATCCAAGGAATCAATCACAATAGAGACATGATTTTTCTCCCGAGGTTCATGTGCTTGCCGACACGCTACGTCCCCGTTGTGTCGACCAATACTTGGTGGTTTGACAGCTAAGAGGTGTAGCACGAACCTCGTCCAACCCGTGGACACCGTAAGAACCTACCCACAAGTGAGGTAACTCAATGACATGAGCAATTTACTAGAGTTGCCTTTGGTGCTCCAGCGGGGAAGGCACAACACCCCTCACAAATCACTAGGAGGTGGCCAAGAACAAGCATCACTCTTGTCACAACTCCTCTGCTACCTCCAAGCCGTCTAGATGGCGGCAACCACTAAGAGAAATAAGAGTCCTGCAGCCAAAGATCACCCAAGTGCCACTAAGATGCAAACTCACAAGCACAATGCACTTAGATCACTCAATCTCACTTTGGATTAGAAACCAAGTAAGGGAGATGAGTAGGAGGAAGTATGCTGAGCTCAAGAGAATGTCAAGATGATCAAAAGTCCAAGAGAGTTCTCCAAGAGTCAGCCAATACATATTTATAGGGGTCCCAAACAAATAGAGCCGTTAGGCTCTCATCCCTGCATTCCCTGATAGCACCGGACGCACAGGTGGTGGTGCACCTGACGCAGCTCAGCGTTCGGTGGCTACGCCGCTCGCCCACTGGATTGCTGCCACGTGTCACGTTCGAATGAGGACCGCTGGATCGCCAACGGTCAAAAACTTACAGCACTCGTGTACATGCCACACCGAACACACCTCTCATTTGCACCGGACGCTACAAAGCCAGTGTTCGGTCGACTCCAGTAAGGTTTTAGAGAGGAAAAACGCACATCGGACGCATTCGCTGGGAGGCGATCGGACGCACTCCAGCGTCTGGTGATCACTTGGTCTTGCCACGCGCTTTCGTCATCATGCACCGAATGATGAACAGTGTCAGGCCAGCGTTCGGTACTCAATCTTCGTGAGCCACCGGACGCGCCTGTGCAAACTTTGTCGCTGCGCTGTTTTCTGCACAATACACCGGACGCTGGACCAGCGTCTGATGCCTCCGAAAGCAGCGGCCGATGCACAAAAACAGTGAAGAATACTTCCAAAAAATCACTGAATCCCAACCCCATCTCTACCGCTCAAACTCCACCTCCTTCGCAAATGTGCTAGCACCACCAAGTGTACATCACCATGTGCATGTGTGTTAACATTTTCTGCAAACATTTTGAAGAAGTTAGGTTAGCTCTCCACTAGATCTAAATGCATATACAAATGAATCCTCATCTAGTGGCACTTAAGTGATCAATAGCCCCGAAAATTCCCCTCTTTATAGTACGGCTATCGATCCTAAATATGATCACACCATCTATGGTGTCTTGAACACGAAAACAAACCCCTATGATATACCTTTGCCTTGATTTCCATCGGGTTTTGTTTTTCTCTTTCTTCTTTTCCAAATGTGAAGCACTTGATCATCTTTTGGTCATCACCATCATCACCATGATCATCTCTAGGCTCCACCACTTGGCATGGGACTTTATCATTTTATGTCTACACACTTAGCATAATGATTAGTCCCTACGTTTCATCAATTATCAAAAACCAAACTAGGGCTTTTAGTGGTTCTATCTGTATTAGAATTAGTGACTAAAATAATACTTTTTTAAACCAGGGAAGGGGTTAAAGCAAGGGGATTCTCTATCTCCCCTTCTTTTTAACCTGGTAGCTGATGTCTTCACCAAGATGCTCATGAGAGCAGCTAGGGCTAATCTCATTTCTGGTCTTTTGCCTCATGCTGAATCTGGGGGTATCATCAGCCTACAATATGCTGATGATACGTTACTTTTTTTAGAAAATGACTTGGACAAAGCTGAAAATCTAAAATGGTTGCTAGTTTGTTATGAACAGTTATCTGGTATGAAAATCAATTATGATAAAAATGATTTGTTGGTAGTTGGGGTAGAAGAGGATAGGGCAAATGAGTTTGCAAAAATTTTCTATTGTAAGAGGAGTAACTTTCCAATTAAATACTTGGAAGTGCCTTTATATTTCAATAAGCTAAGAAGAGAAGACCTGCAGCCTATTATAGATAAGATTATCAAAAGAATTGTGGACTGGAAAGGGCAACTTCTGTCCTATGCAGGCAGATTGACCCTACTTAAGTCATATCTAGCCAACATACCTGTCTATCTTCTCTTTATCATCAAATTTCCTAGTGGGCTATTGATTTGATCAATTATCATAAAAGATTATCAAAAGGATGGCGGGCTAGAAAGGGCGACTTCTGTCCTATGCAGACAGATTGACCCTACTTAAGTCATGTCTAGCCAGCATACCTATCTATCTTCTCTCTATCATCAAATTTCCTAGATGAGATATTGATTTGATCAATTCTCATATGGGACACTTTCTGTGGAATAGTATTGAGGATAAGCATAAATATCACCTGGCCAATTGGCAACTTGTTTCTCAGAAAAAAGATATGGGTGGTTTAGGTGTTCCTGACCTGAGAAGCTTAATATGGCTTTGTTAAGTTCATGGATCTTTAGATACCATCTGAACTCAAATTCCATTTGGACCAAGTTGGTTGACTTTAAATATAAAATGAAGAAACCCAATATCTTCCGTTGTTCTAATCTGGGTGCGTCTCCCTTTTGTAAGGGGGTTATCTGGGCTATGCAAGCTACTCATATGGGCATTCAGTGGGTAGTTGGTAACGGGAGGAAGATAAATGGCCGGAAAATACTAGTCTAGCTATTATGTTCTGGCCTTTATATGTTTTAAATGAGCAGCAGGGGAAGACGATTAGTGAGATTTGGAATGGTGAGGAATTACAACTTTCTTTTAGACAAAATGTTTCAGAAAGACTTATGCTCATGTGGGAGGATTTAAGTTCAGTTGGGGATAGCATTGTGCTTACTGAGGAAGATGATACTATCATGTGGAGCTTTAGCTCCAATGGTCAGTATTCTGTCCAATCTTTATATGCTATTATAAATCACAGAGGAGTTACTCCTGTGTGTTTTTTCAGGCTGTGTGGAAGTTGAATATTCCTCCGAGGGTACAATTTTTTATGTGGCTTTTGTCTAACAACAGATTGCTAACTTGAGATAATCTTGCTAAAAGAAGGGAAGTAAGTGATCCTACTTTCCTATTTTGTAATAAAAGGGAGTCGATTTCACATCTTTTAGCAGGTTTGGGCAGCATTGTCAGTCTGGTTGGACAGGAGGTTGGGAGATGACTTTGAATCTATAGCTTCCTTGTGGATTGCTAATAAGAGATACATGATTTGTAATATTGTGTCAGCTGCTATTCTGTGGGTTTTGTGGAAATTGTGTAATCTGTTGTATTTCCAGGGAGTGTCGTGGAGTGGAATGAAGAAAGTTTTTGCAATGATTGGAAGGATGCTAAGAGGTTGGTTACCAATGTTCAAGATGGAAGTCCAGGAGAAGGTGGAGATGGTCATTCAGTTAGTGGAGGCAGGAGCAAACTCGGCGCCACTGATCAAGTGGAGGATGGATACATCAGAGTCGGCACAATCAAATGCTCAGCTTTTGGAGGACTCACGAAATGCGACCAGTATACCATGTAATAGAGCTTAGTGTGATGCCTGGTTTTTGGTTTTGGTTGCTCAGTTAGCCTTTTGGCTGTTGTTGCGTTCTGTTGCGCTTTTACTCGGAACTTGAATGATGTGTATCGCTTTATGATAATAAAGCAGGAGAAACCTATTATTCAAAAAAAAAATCATGGGAGCAAACTAACCCATCGTGGTTGCAAGGCTTAGAGCCCATCCAGTTTGACGGCCCAATACGACTACTATCGTTAGACCTCTCTTCCGTTGAGGGCTGACGAGTGACGAGCCGTCTGGCAGCGGGGTGCAGCGATTGGACAAGGACAGATGATGGATACTCCCGTGACGGTGAAGTGTCAAAAAGAATATCATCCTAGATTTAGAATAAAATTATCTTTTGACTAAATTATAAAAATAGTACTAATATCTGTATCTCTAAATAGATTAATAATATAAAAATTATAATTATAATATCCTAAAAAGAATACAATTCTAGGTTCTGGATAACTAAAACTTTTCTAAGTTTGATCAAGTTTATAAGAAAAAAGTATCAGCGTTTATGTCTCCAACTGGATTTACCATGAAAATATATTACATAATCAGTACAATGATACTTATTTGTTGTCATAAATATTAATATTTTTTTATACATTTAATTAAACTTTAAAATATTGACTCCTTGGAAAATAAGAATTATATTCTTTTTAGACGGAGTGAGTATTACTTATCATAAATTTTAGTATTTTTTTCTTATATATTAGGATCATGCTCGTGTATTGCAACAGAAAAAAAAACAATGCCACGATAGTTTGAGTTAGAATGTGTGGTATACTATTAAAACGATATTTTGAACGTGATATCCGCAACATTTTATTTGAACCCAATAATAATATTATATGAATTTTCTATGAACGATTAGAATATAGTCATTCAAGATTTGATGTGAAATCGAAACGATCTAGTTCAGTGTAACAACTGTGTCTATTACGATATTTATTCTACCACGTCTTATTTACGAAATGATTATAAGAAAATAATTTATGGAAAATGCCCCGATCATTCCAAACCAAATGTGGCGTAACATCTTAAATTTTAAATAGTAAGTAAATAAGGGTACCATATTCTGTGATCCATAACATGGAACCGCCGCCACTATAACTACGAGCCTTGAAAGCACCACATCGTGCCAACGGAACTCCAAAACCCCAAATTCGAGTCCTAGGTGAGTACCACAAGCAGAACAGAGCTGCTTTATTCAACATTAGTGTTACAATCTTTTTATGCAATATGACACATAATCTGTTGCCCAAATTTCTGATTAGACAATAGAATACTTAGCATGAGATGACTGACAAATAGCAACAAAAACAAAACAAACAAAAAATGTTTAGACATAAAGTGTAACACCTGCTGATGCCGGGCCTGTTACTCTTGCAACCAGTGTGTACTAAAATGCACGGAGCGCCTCGATTTGATGCTGAGGGCCCAACGGCCAACACAACACGTTCTCCAGCCGTGCCATCCATCGCACCTGCTCAGCACCACTGCCCACTGAATCACTGATGGCCCGATGTACGGCACTCAGTTAGAGAACAGCCATCCAATATTGTTTCTGATAGCGTAACACTAAAAATAAAATAGTACCCCCTCTATTCCAAATTATAAGTCGTTCTGCATATATACATTGTCTAGATACATACTTAAGAGCTACTCCTATGTATCTCTAAAGAGAGCCCGAACAAATTATAATTTGGAGCGGAGTGAGTACTGAATTAATGGTCTCATTACTGCACAACTGTCCTGTCAAAAGTACTGCTACTGTAACCAATTAACCACGGAATTCTCGAGGTGTACAAAAGCTTTAGCAATAGTAAATGTATAACTGAACAAGCCATCCGCATCGTCCTACAGCATGGAGGTACTCATCGGATTAGCGAAGTACTGCCTTCCAGACTTGGAGGGGTTTTTGTAGTGACCTTGCCGCAGAAGACTCTGCAGCATGATGGGAGCAGCTGGCACTGGTTCATCGGACACCCGGACATAGAGGTGTTTATCAACTGTCAGCTTTCCCAGCAAGGTCCTGCATGTCTGCAGACAGAGATGGTAAACATAGAGGAAGGAATTTGAAATCAAACTATTAATATTAATAACGAATATAATACAAAGTGCAAACATGATAATGTAGCCAACATACCTGAGGATTCAGTACATCCATACGATGGATAACGTCCTCCTGATGCATGTTGAGCAAAGCAAACGATCAAACTTTTAATTCAAACAATATTGGCAATCATAGGCAGAATCATAACTTTTTTTGAGGGAACTGGAGGGGCAAAAGCCCCTACAGGAGAGAATGCATTAAAAAAAAACAGGAACAAGTTTTACAAAGGTTGAGAGGAGGGGCAGAATCATAACTCCATAAGGAAATCGAAACATCTTTCAGTAACATTTAGAAGAACTGTCTGATGAATTTTAAGAAACCCGCATCTGGGCTTAAGTGACTTCTTATATATGATGATATATGATATGAAGATTGAAGAGAATGAAGGGAAGCATATATACGAAACAAGCACAGTGGAACCACAACAGCACAAACATAAAACAGAACAAGTCATGACCATCAAATGCACAATGGAACATTTTAGTGTATGTGTTGGATCTACAAGTGATTTTCCCATTTTTGTACCTGAAGTTTAGAATTGTGACACTCATAAATAAAATCTTCCTAGAAGACAAGCTATTTTGTATGTTAAATACAAGCATACTTGCTGCATATAACATTAATACCACTAATCCAAGAACTCACAAATCCAATTGCATATAAAAAACTTCAGAAAACTTCCCATCACAAAATAAGCAGGTCTAAATAAATATAATAAAGACACACCTCCGAAATTCCTGGATACTGCATGGCATATCCAATAATTCGACGACTTAAACCTTCATAGACAGTGCCATTCATGCTGCCATCACCATTTATCCATGGTAATATTGGATGATAAATATGACTTTTGCAAACATGGCAGCAACCATTGCCCAAGTGCAAAGTAGATGCATCATCTGCAGGACTTTGGCTGTGCAAATGAGAACCCGCCTTCCTTTGAACATTAAGAACTGTCAGAGTGAGCCCATCGCCAACCTTCCTTACGGTTTCATGCAAATTAATAGGCATTGCATGCTTCTCTTCCAGTATATTTCTGGTGTCTTCAATCAATGCTACTTCAGAAGCTGGAGCTCGCAAACAGTTGCAATGACTGTATTTAACAGGTGTCCTTATATGATATTTTGGCTTATGTATTGAATCAACAATCTGCACGCCATCATATGCATTGACCTGCCATTGACAAAATTCAGACTCCTATATGTATTCAACTATTCATGTGGTGTAAATAAAGAAAATACTTGATGTTCAAAATCTCCACAATACTTGGTCTAGGATTTTTTTTTAAAAAAAAAGTCTTACCCTTAATTGCATAATTAACTACACTGCATGAACACTTTAGAGACGGTTAATAGGGTTGTCAGATGGGCATTTTATCTACCTGCTTAGTTCTTGTGCCCAAGTCTAAAATAAGTATCCTGAACCAGAGGGGTATAGATTAACAATGTTGATGACAATTATCAGTGTGCTATACTCAATATAAAAGGAAAGGGAATATCAGTATCTTTTTTTTTCTCGAACACGGAATATCAGTATCTGTCTGTTGAAATTTATGGGGAATTAAGAATAAGCATACGTAGACAGTAATGAAAAAAATAAAAGCAGGTACCCTTATCTACTATATACATATATATTCACACATCTACCTTCATGACCAGATGAAATCTCTCGAGTATATCAACGACCAAACTGATGGATTGCATTCCTGCACGGGACACAAGCAAACAAAATGAGCCCTACCAAAACATATGTAGCTTAATGCAATTTCTACAAAAACTATCCCATTTTTTGTACACAAGAACAAAGAGTACCTAGTGGATGCAGTGCCTGTGAAATTTCCCTCAAATTAATTCCTTGTTCACCAGTTTGATGAATGATACAAAATGCATTTCTGAACAGGTCAGAAGAAAGAAAGAATGGTTCGTCTTTATTACAAGATAATGATGGTAACTGCTTGGCATATACTTCCATAGAATCCCAAGGCCATCCACTATGAGAATTCTCCAAATGAGATGCAGACAATACACAGCGACATGAACTCAGATCATTTAGATCTGACAAGATGTCACGGCTTTCAACCTGGGAGTCAACATTCTTGCAGCCCATTTCCCTATCTAAAGTAAACACAAGGCAATCTTTATGATGTAACATTTGCATGAGATTGTTTGTTTGAATCCTCTCTTGAGTCAAAGCCACTTGGATACCAGGGAAGCCTTTCTCTCGACGGTAGCAGAAGTCACTATCTATCTTGGGCAAAGGTTTCTGTTTCTTACTCCTACTGCTTTTCAACTCTGTAGCCTTGCGTTTATGAGTACGGCAATCCAATTCACTGGTATCTTCAATTAAAGGACTGAAGCTGTTAGGTTCATCAGCCTCACCAACTCCTCCACTTGGCAAGGAAGGTGAAATAAGCAGCTCTCCTGACAATACTAGAGAAAAGAGGTGAACGAGTTCCCCGCAATGTAGATCTGGATGCAAACAAACTGTACTGTCCACAATATTCTTTTGCTGCCCTACAAGCCATTTCGAAGATTCAGAAGCCTTTTTTCCTGAACCAAATGGGAATGGTGTGTTAGGGAATGAGAATCTATTGATTTGGGTTAACCCTAGAATGGTAGCTATATAGCTAACCATACATGGGCCACATGGGTCTAGCCTCATGGGCCTAATACACTCACATTCCAACACCCCCCGCAGTCTGAACTACCGGCGCAGCGGAGTTCCAAGCTGAACAAGAAAGAAGAAAGACCACACACACGTCCCCCCACAGACGCAATTAGCCACTGGTGATGTTGAGGCTGGAGCGAAACTCGGTGAAGGTCGAGGACGGGAGACCTTTGGTGAAGATGTCCGCGAACTGGGATGTGGTCGGAACATGAAGGACCCGTACCTCGCCCATGGCTACCCGATCACGGACAAAGTGTAGGTCGATCTCCACATGCTTCGTCCGCTGGTGTTGGATGGGGTTGGTGGAGAGGTAGACCGCACTGACATTGTCGCAGTAGATCAGTGTGCTCCGGGAGGACGGAGTGTGCAGCTCAGCGAGAAGCTGCCGAAGCCAGGAGGCCTCAGCGACGCCGTTAGCGACAGCGCGGTACTCCGCCTCGGCACTGGACCGGGAGACCACAGGCTAGCGCTTAGACGACCAGGACACCAGGTTGCCGCCCAAGAAGACAACGTAGCCGGAGGTGGAGCAGCGAGTGTCCGGACACCCCGCCCAGTCAGCGTCAGTGTAGACGACAAGGTCGGCGGAGGAGGACCGGTGAAGGAGGAGGCCGTAGTCGATTGTGCCCCGGAGGTAGCGGAGGAGGCGCTTGAGAGCCGTGAGGTGAGGCTCCCGGGGATCATGCATGTGAAGGCAGATCTGCTGAACTGCATATGTGATGTCCGGTCGGGTGAAGGTGAGGTACTGGAGGGCACCAGCAAGACTCCGGTATGCAGTGGGATCTGACACTGGGGGGCTCTCAGCCTTTGACAGCTTTCCCTGAGTATCAACCGGAGTGGAGCAGGGGTTGCAGTCAGTCATCCCAGCCGGCTCCAGGATATCTCAAGTATACTGTCGCTGGTGAAGAAGTAACCCGGCAGGGTGAGGCTCAATAGTGACCCCGAGGAAATGGTGGAGCACACCCAGATCCTTCATAGCAAACTCTTGCTAAAGAGCGGGTGATGATCCGACGGAGAAGTGGGTCACTGGAGGCTGTGAGGACAATGTCATCAACATAGAGCAGCAAGTATACAGTGTCGGCTCCATGGTAATAGATAAACAGAGATGTATTAGACTTGGCCTCCACAAATCCCAGTGTCAGCAGGAAAGCAGCAAACCGATGGTTCCACGCCCGGGATGTCTGCTTGAGGCCATAGAGAGACCTGTTGAGTCGGCAGACCATGTCAGGACGGGAGGAATCAACGAACCCCGCCGGCTGACTGCAGTACATTGTCTCGATGAGAAAGCCGTGCAGAAAAGCATTCTTGACGTCCAGCTGATGGACGGGCCACGACCGAGCAAGCGCCAGTGAGAGCACGGTGCGGACGGTGGCCGGTTTGACCACCGGGCTGAAGGTCTCATCATAGTCGACCCCAGGGCGCTGAGTGAAGCCCTGGAGAACCCAGCGAGCCTTGTAGCGCTCGAGAGTGCCATCAGCCCGACGCTTGTGGGTCCAGATCCACTTGCCGGTGACGACGTTGGAGCCCGATGGCCGGGGCACCAACTCCCACGTCTAGTTGGCGAGGAGCGCGGCGTACTCCTCTTCCATCGCGCGACGCCAGTGAGGATCCAACAGGGCGTCACGGACGGAAGAGGTTACCGGGGAGACCGGCGCGTCGCCGGTCGATGCCGCAAGGGCCCGGGGTGGCAGTGTGTCAGCCGCGTGCCGTGTCACCATCGGGTGAACATGCCGCGGGTGTCGACGAAGAAACGGCGGATGGTAGACCGGCGGTGCGTCACGTGCCGGCGGGGACTGAGGCGGTGGTGTCGGTGTCCCCTGCGGAGAAGGGACCGTGAGTGGCGGCGGCCGCGGCCTGCGCTGGTACACCCGTACCGGCGTTGCGTACCGCGAAGGAGGTGCCGGGGCAGCACCGGGCGACGGCGACCGACACGGCCCCCCCGGGGCAAGATCGGGGAGCGAGGTCCCCGGATCGGCGCCAGACGGAGAGGTCGGGGTCGCGCGAGAGGACGACGGGCCCGGACCCGCCGGGGAGCCGGGACAGCTGCCTGGCAAGGAGCGCGGCGAAGCAGTACCTGCAGGAGACCACGGAAAAGGTGGCTGGACCACCGTGTCAGCGGGAAAGAGGGAGGAGGGATCAGGAACATGAGTGGTGGTGGGTGTGCTGGAGAAAGGAAAGACTGACTCATCGAACACCACATGGCGAGAGATGAGTACCCATCGGGAGGTAAGGTCAAAACACCGGTACCCCTTGTGATCCGGGGAGTACCCGAGGAAGACACAAAGAGTGGAGCAGGGGTCCAGCTTGTGGGAAGAAGTGGCAGTGGTGTTGGGGTAACATGCACACCTAAAGACGCGAAGGTGATCGTACCGAGGAGGGGTACCGAAGAGGGCGTGGTGTGGCGTAGGAGCGGGACAGGCAGCGGAAGAAAGACGGTTGAGGAGGTAGGTGGAGGTGTGCAAGCCCTCAGCCCAGAAGCGAGCAGGGAGAGAGGCCTGAAACAGAAGGGTGTGCACGGTGTCGTTGGTGGTGCGAATCATCCGCTCAGCCTTGCCATTCTGGGAAGAAGTATACGGGCAAGACATGCGCAACTGAACACCGTGAGAGAGAAAGAAGGCACGGGAGGTGGAGTTATCAAACTCACGACCATTGTCACACTGGACGGCCTTGATAGTGAGGCCAAACTGTGTGGACACCCAAGTGAAAAAATGAAGGAGTGTGGTGAAAGTGTCAGACTTCGCACGCAGGGGAAAAGTCCACGAATAATGCGAAAAATCATCAACCACCATAAGATAATACTTGTAACCAGAAATACTGATCACAGGAGATGTCCATAGGTCGCAATGTACAAGATCAAAAATGCGGGCCGCATGTGAAGTAGAACTAAAAAAAGGAAGACGAACATGTCGGCGCAATTGGCACGCATGACACAAATGCTCATCATGAGCCCGAGTACATGGAAGACCGGAGCTACGACGGAGCTGCATCAGGGCATCACATCCAGGATGGCCGAGACGCCGGTGCCAAGTGGTAGAGGAAGTAGAGGCGGCGAAGGCAGCTGACAAAACGGACGGCGAAGTAGTAGTCACCGGGAAGCGAAGAGTGTAAAGGGGCCCGGTGCTGTCACATCGGAGCAGAGGACGCCGGGAAGCCAAATCCTTTACAGTAAGACCAAAAGAGTCAAAATCCACAGAACAAGAATTGTCAGCTGTAAAACGATGAATAGAAAGAAGGTTGTGAACCATAGAAGGAGCAACAAGAACATCAGGAAGACGAAAGGAGCCATGAGCACCGACGGTACCCACAGACGTGACAGGAAGAAACGAACCATTTGCGACCATAATGGACGAAGGGAGAGAGGAAGAGGGCGAGTGGACAGACGAAAGTATACCAGGGTCAGGGGTGGTGTGGTAGGTGACACCCGAGTCGGCGATCCACTCTGGTCTGACAGGAGGTGTCAGGCCCATGATGCTGAACGAGCGAGCCAAGGCCGCCTGATCCCAGCCAGCAACCCCAAAAGGGGTGCCGGCAGGTGCAGCCCACGGAGGTGTAGTGGAGACGCCAAGAGGTGGAGCGGCAGTGAGCATGGCCACCGGTGGGCGAGGCTCACCACCGGGAGCGTGATAGGGCCACATAGAGATGCGCCCTGACCACGGGTTGTGGAACGAAGGCCATGGTGTCCCCCCCTGCGGCCCAACCGGTGCCTGCCCACCAGTCGGAGCCTGGGTGACACCACCACGGCCGCCCCCGCGACCCCCAGCACGGCGACGACGACCGCCACGCCCCCCACCCCCGCTCGGCCCGAAGGGAGGGGGACCTAGGAGAGACGACGGCGGTGTAGCGGACGAACGTGGTGGAGCGGACGGACGAGGCGTAGTAGCAGTCAGAGCCGTCGAAGAAGATGAGGACCCCAAAGAGGTGGTGGACCCCGGCTGGATGCCCTGAGTGAGCTCCTTCATGACCAGGTCGTCACGGACCTGCAGGAAGGTGGGGAAGGGCCGCTGACAGGTGATCCACGTCTTGAGATGGGCGTAGCGGTCACTGAGCCCACGGAGGATGTTGAGGACTAAGATGCGATCCTCCACGGGCCAGCCGAGGTCGCCAAGGGAGTCCGCCATGCCCTTCATCCGACGACAGAACTCGCCAATGGAGAGGTCACCCTGGACGAAGATGCGGAAGCTGGCGTCGAGACGCAGAGCCCGGTCCTCAGCATTGCCCAGGAACTGCCCCTCAAGGGCAAGCCACGCCCGGCGCGCGTCAGGAGAGTTGCGGACGAGGTCGTGGAGGTCCAGGGAGATCGTCCCCAGGATCCAGGAGAGGACGATGCTGTCGAGACGGAGCCACGACGGCTACTGGACGGCGACCGAGGCGTCGACAAGGACGTGGTCGTCGAGGGCGTAGCGGCGGAGTGAGAAGCACCAGATCCCGCCAGCGGGCGTAGGAGGGCGACTCCGGCTCGAGGGCGACTCCGGCTCGAGGCGAATGTTCTGGACCCCCCCAGCCTGGTAGTGCAGCTGGGTCACGAGCGGGACGGCGGGGTCGTGCCAGAGGACGGTGGTGTGGGCCACACGGCGTCCCGACGAGTCGGAAGAGGTGGCCGCAGCGTCCTGGGAAGCGGGAGAGGCGAGAAGCTGCTCTGCTTCGGCGATCTGGCGTGCGAGGGCGTCGGCCGCGTTGCGCTCACGCTCCCACACGAGGGCAGCAGCGCGCACACGAGCCTGCCCCTCCACGGCGGCAGCCAGGGCAGCGACGAGGGCTGCGGCGAGGGCGGAGTACGGCCCTGTACTGTGGAGGGGCGACGCCGGTCCAGTGAGGCCCCCGGCAGCGGCGTGCAGGAGAGGGAGCGACTGGAGGCCGGCAGCAGCAGCAAACGCGCCATCGTGCAGTGGAGGGAGGCCCCTAGGCAACGGCGTTCGGAGCACAGCAGCAGAGGCGCCGGCGTTGAGCGGATGAAGCGGCTGCTGGAGTTCCGCCGGCGGCTAGAGGGCTGCTGCACCGTCCGCAGTGTCCCCCACCGCGCCAAGGCCAGGAGTGGCGGCCAGGGCACGGGCGGGTCCAGTACCTAGGGTGGCCGCCGCGCCTGGAGGGTGGATGGCGGCAAGAGTAGCGCCAGGGGGAGCTGCGGCGGCAGTAGGGGCGGCGCCAGGAGGAGCGACACCAGGAGGAGCGGCAGCCGCGCCTGTAGGGCGGCGGCGAGTGGAGAGGCCACGATCTGAGCCCAGGAAGATGAGGAGAGGGGAGGGAAGGAGCTGAAGAAGGAGGGAGGAGGAGGTGGGGCGCCGGCCATGGCGCCGGCGGCGGGCAACCCACCGGCGGCGGCGGCTGGGAGGAGGAGAGGAGAGGGGAAAACTAACCCTAGGCTGCTGATACCATGTTAGGGAATGAGAATCTATTGATTTGGGCTAACGCTAGAAGGGTAGCTATACAGGTAACCATACATGGGCCACATGGGCCTAGCCTCATAGGCCTAATACACTCACATTCCAACAGGGTGAATAAGAAGCATTAAAGAAGAATTTTCCAGAAAGGGTTACAGGTTTCATTCCATTTCCAGTAACCTGCAAAACAGGGGTTAGTATGTAAAAGTCAAAGATAACGGTGCAGGAATGTAAATAAGCACAATTATACTCTGGCTTAACATAGTTCCAGATATCGACCTGAGAATCCAACATTGATATCACCATAGACAAGCATATCTTAGTGCATCTAAGTTGTATACGAAGATAATCTCCTAATGGTGGTTTGTGATAGGACCACATTGCAGATATATCTTATGTTTAATCCTATGAATCTGCTACCTATAGAAATAGGTCATGCAAAAGTTGAGGGGAAAGAGCAATCTTGTTTTTCAGCTAGCAAGGCTTAACCTTGCATGCAAGATGTTAAATTTAACATGATATTAATACATTTGATTTTTAGATGCATGTCCCAACAAGGGGAGCTACTACACATCAAAACATCTAGAGCATAGTGAAGAAATAAATAAAAGAGATTTGAGAAACTGATGGATAAGATACACATACTAACCATGAAATTCTTCTCTCTCAAAAAGGAAAGGGCAGTAAAATTTTCGCTCTCTGAATAAAGCTGAAAGGTGGCTATTAATGCAGCTTGCGCTTCTGAACCCAACGATGAGCTGAGAAAGAACACCTTCAGGAGCTCTAATGCATTGGCAACTGCCAAGAATTTGCATACGCCTCTTTTAGTAATGTCAGCTTTGTTGAGTTCAACGATGTTTTCATGATCTCTGCAGGGAATTGCCATGTTCTTACTTGCATGTACTGAATTGGTAAGCCTACACGATTCGAGATGTTCACGGAATCCAGTCTCTGGAACTACGGTGCTTGTGCTGGCTGCACATTGCACAACCTGATTATCCAAGGCAAAAAAATCCATATTAAATAATATATATTGGCTGACAAGAAATATAAAATTACTGACCGGCCATACCTGCTCAGTTAGAATTTCCTCAGTGACATCATTAGAATCATTCCTCCTTTCATTCTCTAGACTGATCTGCTTGGTCTGGCCCATTTTTCCTACTCGAATGAATTCAAGGATTTCATCTAGTGCACTTCTTATTTCTAGATCATCAAAATTATCCCAGTTGAATTGCTCAAAGTTCTTGCAGCTGCAAATTGCTATTTGGGAAAGTAATTCTTCCACTTTTGATCTCCTTTCCGTTTCAAGGTACCTATCATACCGTATTGCAAGAATGTTGCAGATTCGGTTCACAGCTATTCTTATGTTTGTATTAGCTCTTAAAGGTTGACATCCTTTTACAGCATGCAGCTGGTGGAGCTGGAAAATCAGAGATAGAGTTCCAATCTACACGGGATATTTTTGCTCCATGTATTGTGCGGTATCTAGTGTATATCATGAGCAATTTTCTGAAAATAATAAAAACAAATCAGGACCCAAGCATCATGGAAAATTTTGAATCAGCATTAGACCATAAGAAAATGGATGGTCAGTCAAGGAATACCTGTCAGATTCAGATGTCCAAAAAAATCTTTTCTTTCCCATGCATCTTTTACTTAACAGGGTAGATTGACTGATAAGTGGGCTGCTCTCCATATCCTTATTTGTATGCAAGGGAGTACCAATGTCATATGTGGGAGTGCTGCCATTTCGATAACATTGTCCTGGTCGGCCACTTGATGATGGAGAGATTCTCTCTGTTACTTCTTTATCCAGAATAGACTTGGCTGATCTCTGTGAGGATGATCCACTAGCTTCAACTTTTTGCTTAATAAACTTCATCGCAATTTCATCAGCAGATCTTTTCCTTTTCCGAGAGGTTGATCTATTAAATTTTTGCTGATTTTGTGTATCAGAAATGCTTGCCTGCTCATTAAGATGTCTAGTCTTGGAGGAAGCACAAAGCACCTAATCAGCAAAACCAATCCATCCAGTCAGTGATGATGAACAGGAACCATATACATAGTACAAAATTAAAAATACTACTCAGACAAAAAGATTAAAACAAATCACCCACAAAATAATCTAAATGGGATCAAACACATACCTGCTGCACGGAGAGATTCAAATCCTTTGCAATTATACGGCAAACTTTGTAAGAAAGTGTCTCCTCACTTTCATTCATAAGACGCTTTTGTAATTCTAGACGTTTTCAGTAGTCATTACCCTTAGCGAACTCCATGACCGTAGACGAGAAACCTACATGGACAGTATCATATAAGAACATCTACAGATGAAAAATTAGTGTGATTAACTATTGGGAGTTTTTTCAACAACTAATAACATGTTTTCAGCTGATAATACATGTAGTCAAATTGAGAGCAATTAGGTCTCAGGATTGATTAATTAATATTGAATACATGGGTTACATATATATAGGCAAGGATCAATAAAAAAAGGGCAGACCCAGTGCCAGAGGCTCCCACACGAGTGGGGTCAGGGGAAAGGAATAACCAGAGGCAAGGATCAATAGGGTTTATAGAAACACCCAATCAACAGTGATCATTGCCTAATCAATCATGTCTATCCTAATCAACTGGCAGCCCAGCCATATGGGCTTGAGCGCCTGACCCATGGCCTGCCCAGAGGGCGCCTATATTCTAACACTCTCCCTCAGTCGAAACGTCAGCCACTTTGCATGTTTAGACTGGACCTAAACTTCGTGAACACTGAGGAAGGCAGCCCTTTGGTGAAGATATCCGCATACTGTGAGGAAGTAGGGACATGCAGTACTCGAACATCACCAACGGCGACTCGTTCTCGGACGAAGTGAAGATCAATCTCGATGTGCTTGGTTCGCTGATGCTGAACTGGATTGGAGGTCATGTAGACTGCACTGATGTTGTCACAATACACCAGTGTGGCGCGCCTGAGAGAGGCGTGTAGTTCCAGAAGTAGCTGACGCAGCCAGGTGACCTCTGCAACTCCGTTGGCCACTGCGCGATACTCGGCTTCAGCACTTGATCTTGACATGGTGTTCTGACGCTTGGAGGACCAGGAGATAAGGTTGTCACCAAGGAACACAGCATAGCCCGAGGTGGACTTGCGAGTGTCTGGACACCCAGCCCAGTCAGCATCAGTATAGACGATGAGATCAGTCGAAGAAGACGGTCGCAACAAGAGACCAAGATGGAGTGTGCCTCGAACGTAGCGAAGAATCCGCTTTAAGGCTGCAAGGTGAGGCTCACGTGGGTCATGCATGTGAAGACAGACCTGCTGGACTGCATACGCAATGTCTGGCCGAGTGAACGTCAGGTACTGGAGGGCGTCAGCAAGGCTGCGGAAGTCTGTAGCATCAGACACTAGGGCCCCCTCAGCTGCAGCAATCTTCGGATTGGTGTCAACCGGTGTGGAGCACGGCTTGCACTCTGTCATTCCAGCGCGATCCAGAATGTCCAGCATGTATTGTCGCTGGGAGAGGAGGAGACCATCACCACTGCGCTGAACCTCCATGCCAAGGAAGTGATGCAATTCACCGAGGTCTTTCATGGCAAACTCTCGCTGAAGGGCTGAGATAATCCACCGAAGGAGATCAGGTGAGGACGCTGTGAGGACAATATCATCCACATAAAGCAACAGGTAGGTTGTGTCTGATTCACGCTGGTAGACGAACAGAGAGGTGTCTGACTTGGCTTCAATAAACCCGATGGACAGCAGGAAAGAGGCCATCCGGCTGTACCATGCACGAGGTGCCTGCTTCAGGCCATACAGGGACTTCTTCAAGAGGCAGACAAAGTCCGGATGGGCTGGATCTTCGAACCCAGATGGCTGCTGGCAATACACAGTCTCCGACAAATTGCCATGAAGGAAGGCGTTCTTCACATCTAGCTGGTGAATAGGCCACCTGCGGGAGAGAGCCAAGGAGAGCACCGTACGGACTGTGGCCGGCTTGACGACAGGACTGAACGTCTCATCGAAGTCAACACCGGGGTGCTGGGTAAAGCCACGAAGAACCCAGCGTGCCTTATACCTCTCAAGTGAACCATCAGACTGAAATTTGTGCTTGAAGATCCACTTCCCAGTCACGACGTTGGCTCGAGAAGGACGAGACACGAGGTCCCAGGTGTGATTCTTCAGGAGAGCACTGTGTTCTTCTTCCATAGCCGCTCGCCAATTGGGGTCAGCGAGGGCGCTACGGAAGGTCTTCGGCACCGCAGAGAGAGGAGCGGCGTGATAGGCAGCAGGCATCCGATAGCCGCTCTTCGACCGAGTGCTCATGGCGTGCTGGTTCACAACTGGAGGAATAACAACGGCACCCTTGGGTAGAGGTGCGGTTGGTGGAGCAGCAGCCACGGGAGGAGGTAGTCGTCGCGTGTAGTGCTGCGTGAAGAAGCGATCCGAGCGTAGAGGTGGGAACCCGTGCGAGGGTCCCGCGCCTGCACGAAGGGCGGGCGGGATGTAGACCAGAGAGGCCTCTCCAGGCGCGCTGGGCCGCGCCGTGGCGCGGGAGAGGGAGTCCTGGTGGCCGCGCGTGGTGCGGTCGGTGACCCCGGCGTCCGTCCCGCAGGCGAGATGTAGAGCGCGGGCGCCGGTGGATCATCAGCATCTTCGGTAGGCGGTAGAGGCGCCCCAGGCACAATCGCTGAGGGACTAGCAGGGGCGCTGGTGGTGGTAGCCGGCAAGGGCGCCCCAGGCACAGTCTCGAAGGGACCGGCAGGGGCGCTGGTGGTGACGGCTGGTGTACCTGCAGACAAAAACTTGTGCATCGGTCCAATAGTAGGGAGCACAGAGTCAGTAGTATCATCATCCAGGAACTGGAAGTCTGCTGGAGCATGAGGACCATGTCGCTCAGCAAAGGGGAAGGCCGTTTCATCGAAGATGACGTGTCGGGAGACGATGACTCTATTGGTGGAGAGGTCAAGGCAGCGGTACCCTTTATGATGAGCGGAGTAGCCTAGGAAGACACAGAGGACAGACCTAGGGGCGAGTTTGTGGGGTGCAGTAGCCGACATGTTGGGGTAACATTTGCAACCAAAGACTCTTAGATGATCATATGTTGGTGGCTTGCCGAGCAGGGCAAGGTAGGGTGTAGAAAACTGTAGAGTCTTGATGGGCAATATGTTGAGTAGAACAGTGGCTGTAGAGAGAGCCTCAGCCCAGTAGGACGGAGGCATGGACGCCTGAAAAAGCAGGGAGCGAACAACATTATTGATGGAGCGAATAATGCGTTCAGCTTTACCATTTTGAGGCGAAGTGTAGGGGCAGGACATGCGAAGATGGATGCCCTGAGCGAGGAAGAATTGCCGGGAGCTAGAGTTGTCAAACTCGCGCCCGTTGTCGCACTGGACAGCCTTGACGCATGCGCCGAACTGGGTGGAGGCGTAGGCGACGAAGTTAGTGAGCGTGTGGAATGTGTCAGATTTGAGGCAAGGGAAAAGTCCACAAATAATGAGTGCAATCATCAAGAATGACCAAATAATATTTATAACCAGAAATGCTGACAACTGGAGAGGTCCATAAATCACAATGGATAAGATCAAACTTATTAGACGCACGAGAGGTGGACTCATGAAAGGGCAAGCGAACATGGCGCCCTAACTGACAAGCATGACACAACTCTAAACAGTCCTAAATATGACAAGAGACACTAGACGCAAGCTTCGACAAAGCCTCGTGACCAGGGTGGCCAAGACGCCGATGCCACAACGGGGAGGACGCCTGGGCGACAAGAGAGTGTGCTGGAGGTAGGCGCAGGGGGTATAGCGGCCCGGAGCTATTGCACCTGACGATCTCGGTCCGAGATGGAAGAACCTTCACAGAACAACCAACGGGGTCAAACTCGATAGAACAATTATTGTCGACAGTAAATTGGCGAATAGAGATAAGGTTCTTAATAATCTGTGGTGACACAAGAACATTATTAAGACGTAAATTGTGAGGTAACTCTGCGGAGCCAGCGGCAGTCACAGGAAGAAGAGAGCCATTACCGACGACAATAGATGGAGTAGGGTACCGCGGGAATAGAACATGTGAAAGAGAGGAGGACTGAGATAACATATGGAAAGTAGCACCTGAGTCAAAGTACCACTCGTTGGACGAAGGGGGGGTCGGCGACGTCGTGCTGAAGGCGGAGGCGAGTGCCGTCGGGTCCCAGGAGGGCAGGCCAGCCACCGGGTTGTAGTACCCAGGAGCAACCCACTGACTGGCAGCATCAGGAGCAGCGCCGGACTGCTGCTGGGCGTAGTGTTGCTGCTGCTGCGCAAGCAGTGCGTGCTGCTAGGCCTGCTGTTGCGCCTGGTGCTGCGCCTGGAGGTGAGGAGGCACCGGGATTGGTGCCAGGGGCGGAGGTTGAGGGCCCCCGGGCCACATCTGGATCGAACCCATCCATGGGTTGTAGTAGCTGGGCCAGGGACGTCCTCCGGCGCCGGGCTGCTGGGCGCCAGCCGGCGGTGGCTGCTGGTGCTGCGGACCACCACCAGAGGGTGGGCGCTGGCCTCCAGAAGTGCTGCCGCTGCTGGACCCTCCTTTGCCACCGCCGCCACGCTTGCTGCGGCGGTTGGCGTTGGAGGACTTGGGGCCGCCGGTGCCCCCGGAGCCCGAGGTGGGCATCGGTGGAGGGGCTGCTGCAGCAAGAGCAGTGGCAGGGGCGTCCTTCTTGTTCTACAGTGTGAGTTCCTTGAGGATGAGGTCGTCACGGGCCTCCAGGAAGGTGGGGAAGGGCCTGGTGCGACGAAGAAGAGCCCCGACGTGGCTGAAGCGCTCGTTGAGGCCGCGGATGACGTTGAGGACGAGGGTGCGGTCGGTGATCACCTCGCCAAGGGCCGTGAGGTCGTCGGCCATCTTCTTCAGGCGGCGGCAGTAGTCGGTGACGGAGAGGTCGCCCTGGACGAAGTTGCGAAACCGCGTCTCAAGGTGGATGGAACGAGCCTCCCGGTTGCCGAGGAACTGCGACTCGATGGCGAGCCAGGCATGTCGAGCGGTGGAGCCCTGGGCGGAGATGATCTCCACAAGGTCGTCGGTGAGAGTGGCGACGATCCAGGACTTAACAACGCAATCCATCCGGGCCCAGTCAGGAGAGATCGGGGCCGGAGGGTCCTCACAAACATGATCCTGAAGAGAGAACTTGCCGAGGATAAGCAAGAACTGATCACGCCAACGGTTGAAATTACCGGAGTCGACGTCGAGGACAATATTGACGTGGTGCCAGATGTTGTTGACAGCGACGGCCTGCGCGTGGAGTTGCAGCAGTGCCACGGCCTCGTGGAGAAGCATGGCGGAGGCGAGGTTGGGCGGCGGCGACGTGCTGGAAGATGCAACTCCAGGAGCAGCGGCCGCGGCGGCGGCGCGTTCCTTGGCTGCGCGGGCCAAGGCATCGCTGGCGCGGGCAGCAGCCGCGTCACGTTCCTTGGCGGCGGCCGCTGCTTCCGCCTCAGCTGCAGTCGCACGGGCCATGGCAGCCTGACGTTCCTTTTCCTGGAGTTGGGCAGCGGCGGCGGCGGCGGCGGCGTTCGCCTGCTCCTTGGCGAAGCGGGCGGAAACCTCGTCATCGTGAACTCCCGTGGACTTGGGAGAGTCGGGGGGAGTGAGAGACATCGATGCGGCGCTGGAGGAGTCCTACGCGCGAGGGGAGCGCTGCGCGGCGGAGGGCCGGCGCGCGGAGGAGCGGAAGCAAGGACCTAGACCTAAACTAGGCGGCTGATACCATGAGAGCAATTAGGTCTCAGGATTGATTAATTAATATTGAATACATGGGTTACATATATATAGGCAAGTATTAAGTTGCATGTACCGACCAGTTCAACCCAAAAGCTTAAGCTGATGGGAAGAGGTGGGCAATTCACTTTATATTCCAACACTCCCCCTCACGTGGAGGCTCCCTCAGGCCTCAGACGTGGAATAGGAGCGAGCAGCAATTATTTTATTTAATTGCGCTAACCAGGATTCGAACTCGAGACCTCTGGCTTTGATACCATGTAAGAAATTGTGATTCCCACTCATTGGGCTAACCCTAGAAGGGTAGCTATATAGGTACCATACATGGGCCACATGGGTCTAGCCATATGGGCCTAATACAATCATACTCTAACACCCCCGCAGTCTGAACTACCGGCGCAGCGGAGTTCAAGGCTGAACAAGAAAGAAAACAAGTAGGAGCACAACACAGGACCCCC
This sequence comes from Saccharum hybrid cultivar R570, assembly GCA_038087645.1. Classification (NCBI taxonomy): domain Eukaryota; kingdom Viridiplantae; phylum Streptophyta; class Magnoliopsida; order Poales; family Poaceae; genus Saccharum; species Saccharum hybrid cultivar. The sequence continues at coordinate 19,977,720 of JAQSUU010000312.1, read as the reverse complement.
CGCAGCCACAACTAGCCACTGGAGACGTTGAGGCTGGAGCGAAACTCGAAGAAGGTCGAGGAAGAGAGGCCTTTGGTGAAGATGTCCGCAAACTGGGAGGTGGTCGGAACGTGAAGAACCCGGACGTCACCGATGGCCACCCGGTCGCGGACAAAGTGTAGATCAATCTCCACATACTTGGTCCTCTGGTGTTGGACGGGGTTGGTGGAGAGGTAGACCGCGCTGACGTTGTCGCAGTAGACGAGCGTGCTCCTGGCGAGGGGGCGGTGAAGCTCAGCCAGGAGCTGGCGGAGCCAGGCGGCCTCGGCCACGCCGTTGGCCACGGCACGGTACTCCGCCTCGGCACTGGAGCGGGAAACCACCGGCTGGCGCTTGGACGAACAAGAGACCAGGTTGCCGCCGAGGAAGACCGCGTAGCCGGAGGTGGACCTGCGGGTGTCCGGGCATCCCGCCCAGTCAGCGTCTGTGTAGACAACCAGCTCGGCCGTGGAAGACCGGCTGAGGAGCAGCCCGCAGCCAAGAGTGCCACGGAGGTACCGGAGAAGCCACTTCATAGCAGCCATGTGAGGCTCCCGCGGAGCATGCATGTAGAGGCAGAGCTGCTGGACGACATAAGTGATGTCCGGCCGTGTGAAAGTGAGGTACTGAAGTGCGCCAGCAAGACTCCGGTATGTGGTGGAGTCTGCTGGCCCAAGCATTGGACCCCCAGCTTCGGACAGCTTGCCCTGGGTGTCCACCGGTATAGAGCAGGACTGGCAGGCGGTCATCCCTGCTCGCTCCAGAATGTCACAAGTGAACTGCTGCTGGTGGAGGAACATGCCTGAAGGTCGGGGCTCAACAGTGACGCCGAGGAAGTGGTGGAGCACCCCAAGATCCTTCATAGCAAATTCCTTCTGGAGTGAGGCAATGATGCGGTGGAGTAGAGACTCGCTGGAGGCAGTGAGAACAATGTCATCCACATAGAGGAGCAGGTAAGCAGTCTCACCCCCATAGTGATATATGAACAGGGAGGTGTCAGACTTGGCCTCCGTGAACCCAAGAGTCTGCAGGAAGGTAGCGAATCGAGAGTACCAAGCCCGGGGTGCCTGCTTGAGCCCGTAGAGAGATTTGTTGAGCCGGCAGACGAAGTCAGGACGAGAAGCATCCACAAAACCTGCCGGCTGATTGCAGTAGACCGTCTCAGTCAGAGTGCCATGGAGAAAGGCATTCTTGACATCCAGCTGATGCACAGGCCAGGAGCGCTCGAGAGCCAGGGAGAGGACGGTGCGGACTGTAGTTGGCTTCACCACAGGACTGAAGGTCTCAGCATAGTCAATGCCGGGCCGTTGAGTGAATCCGCGGAGGACCCAGCGAGCCTTGTAGCGCTCCAGGGAACCATCAGCCCGCCTCTTGTGCGTCCAGATTCACTTGCCGGTGACAATGTTGGAGCCCGGCGGACGAGGCATGAGGTCCCACGTCTGGTTGGCGAGGAGGGCCGCGTACTCCTCGTCCATCGCGCGGCGCCAGTGAGGATCTGCCAAGGCCGCACGGACGGAAGAGGGTACCAGAGAGATCCCCGGCTCGCAGGCGGCGGCGGTGAGGGCCTGCGGGCGAGACGCCTGCCTCGTCACCATCGGGTGAGTGTGACGAGGGTCCCGGTGAAGAAGAGGCGGGTGGTACACCGGCTGGTCGGCGCGAGAGCGTGGCGATGCTGGCGGAGCAGGCACCGGCGACGACGGCGCTGGTGACGAGATCGACGGAGCCGGCTCACGCCGGCGCTCGTAGACGATGCCGAAGCGTCCGGGAGGGGGTGAGGGCAGGCGCGGCTCCCGCCGACGCTGGTAGACGAGCCCGAAGCGCCCGGGAGGAGGTGGGGTCGGTGTGCTCGGTTCCGCGATCGGAACGGCAACATCAGGCACAATGGGAGGCAGCGAAGCCACAGGGAGCGAGGGCGGAAGCTCCGGGGCTGCCTCGACCGTGTCAGGCACGGAAGGTCCTGGTGTGAGTCCGGCAGGGGCAAGGCGGGACCACCAGGAGAGTGCGCCGTAGTACCTGCAGGGTAGAAGGAGAAGGGTGGCGGAATCGCCGGGTCAGTGTGAAAGAAGGAAGCCTCCGCAGGGTCAGCGGGAGGTGTGGGTGGAGAGGTGGTGGAGTAAGGGAAGGCCGACTCATCAAACACGACATGGCGAGAGATGAGGACACGGCGAGAGGCAAGGTCAAAGCATCGGTAACCCTTATGATCCGGAGAGTATCCGAGAAAGACACAGAGGGTCGACCGGGGAGCCAGCTTATGGGGAGCGGTGGAGGCGGTGTTAGGGTAACACGCACATCCGAAGACTCAAAGGTGGTCGTACCGAGGAGGGGTACCAAAAAGAGCGTGGTAAGGCGTAGGAGCTGGGCAGGCAGTAGAAGGAAGTCGGTTAAGGAGATAGGTGGAGGTGTGCAGACACTCAGCCCAGAAGCGAGCGGGTAGAGACGCCTAGAGCAGAAGGGTGCGCATGATGTCATTGGTTGTGCGGATCATGCGCTCGGCCTTGCCGTTCTGAGATGAGGTATACGGACAAGACATGCGGAGCTGGACACCATGTGAAAGGAAGAAAGCACGTGAGGTGGAGTTATCGAACTCACGGCCATTGTCGCACTGGACAGCCTTGATGGTAAGGCCGAACTGAGTGGATACCCAAGCGAAGAAGTGGCTGAGAGTGGGGAACGCCTCGGACTTGGCACACAGGGGAAAAGTCCAGGAATAATGGGAGAAATCATCAACCACCACCAAATAGTACTTATAGCCAGACATGCTGAGAACAGGAGAAGTCCACAAGTCGCAATGAATAAGATCAAAGACACGAGTGGCATGTGAGGAAGAGGACTGAAAGGGAAGGCGAACATGACGGCCGAGCTGGCATGCATGACACAAGTGATCATCATGAGCCCGAGAGCACCGAATGTCGGAACTACGACTGAGCTGTGTTAGGGCATCCCGGCCAGGATGGCCGAGGCGACGGTGCCAAGTGGTGGTGGAAGGAGTGGCGGCGAAAGCGGCTGAGGGAGGTGAAGGAGGTGAAACAGACGCCGAGGAAGGCGAAGAAGGTGAAACAGACGGCGGAAACCGAAGGGTGTAGAGAGGCCCAGTGCTGTTACACCGGAGCAGAGGAGCCCGGGAGGCCAAATCCCGCACGGTGAGGCCAGAGGGGTCAAACTCAACCGAACAAGAGTTATCAGTGGTGAAACGGCGAATAGAGAGAAGGTTGTGAACCATCCCGGGAGCCACAAGAACATCAGGAATATGAAAGGAGCCGTGGAAACTGACAGTGCCCACGGAGGAGACAGGAATGCAGGTGCCATTGGCGACCATGATGGAAGAGGGACAGGAAGGGTGGGGAGGACGAAGAGAGGAAAGTAGACTCGCATCGGGCGTGGTGTGGAAAGTGGCGCCCGAGTCGGCGATCCAATCAGGGCTGGCGGTGGTGCTGAAGGAGTAGACCAAGGGAGGTTTAGGCCACAGGGATGTGGGGTTAACCCTAGGGTTGGCGACTCTTGGGCCCCCCGCACCGACAACCCCGGCGATGGCTTGCCAGGTGGTAGGGGCGACACCCCCCGAGGCCAAGCCAGCCAGGGCAAGGAGTGCCGTGTCAGGGACCGGAGCTGGAGGTCCCCCCTCCGCCAGGGCAGCAGCATGGGCGAGATCCGGCCAAAGGACGCCGGGACCTGCACGCGGTGGAGCAAGAAAGCCAGCCGCAGGAGATGCGCCGGCAGCCGTAGCAGGCAGAGGAGCGGCGCCCGGGACAGGGGTTGGGTGCTGCTGGGACAGGGGCAGCAGCTGCTGCTGGGACAGGGGCGACGCCGCCAGAGAAAGGGAGGGAGGGGGCGGCGGCTGCAGAGCAGCGACAGGCACGTGAGGGAGGGGGCGCGTGAGGGAGGGGGCGGTACTGGCGTCTGCGGCGTAGAGCTGCTGCTGGGACAGGGGAGACGCCGCCAGAGAAACGGAGGGAGGTGGCGGCGGCTCGACGGGGATCCGGCGCTCGCGGCCGGTGACGGGTTCCCAGACGACGAACTCCGTGGAGCCGTAGGCATAGAGGAGTGCGGGGTCAGTGAGGGTCCGGATCTAGGGCCTGCAGACGTCGGAGGCGCGCACGAGGCCCGTAGGGTCGTCCCGTGGCAGGCGGAGCGGGATCTCGGCGACGGCGGCGGGGATCAGCTCCGGCATCGGCGGCGGCGGCGCCATGGGATCAGCTCCGGTGGTGCGAGGGTGTGGATGAGAAAAGACCGGATGGGGAGAAGGGAGAGGGAGAGACAGGGAAAGAGGTGGGGGAAGGTGGAGGGGGCGGCCTGCCTGCCATGGAGGGGTGGCGGCGGCGGCTGCCTGAGAAGGCAGCGGCGACGGCTGTAGAGAGGAGAGGAACCTAAGCTGCTATTAAGTTGCATGCACCGACCAGTTCAACCCAAAAGCTTAAGCTGATGGGAAGAGGTGGGCAATTCACTTTATATTCCAACAGCAAGGATCAATAGGGTTTATAGAAACACCCAATCAACAATGATCATTGCCTAATCAATCATGTCTATCCTAATCAACTGGCAGCCCAGCCATATGGGCTTGAGCGCCTGGCCCATGGCCTGCCCAGAGGGCGCCTATATTCTAACACAAATATGTACTACAAACAAGAAAGTGTATATCAACATACATGCAACTAGCCAACTAGGGTTTCATAGCTACATTGGGGCCAGCTACTGCAGCACACAATCATGAATAAAAGTGGAACAGTAAATATCAACAGCAGCCACATATAGTATTGAAGTCATACAGAGATGGCAACAGCCGAGTGCTACAAAATTATAAACGCAAGCCAACTCTGCTCAGCCAAATACAACATGCACAATTTTTAGCAGAAATGATTTTATAGGACAGAAGAATTTACAACAAGAGAATGAAACAAAGGCAGTGCAAAAATCATTAGGCAGTTTAGCATAATAATACCCATAATATAACATGTTTTCTGAGTGTATGAAGGGATAAAAAAGAACGTGGTCAAGAAAACTATAATAAAAGATAAACAATTATAAGATATCCTTATCACTAGGTAGCAAGATCCATATCCACACGTTGTGGTGGATTCCAATAAAGTAAACAATGAGATTTGAAGTTACAAACTAAAAAAACTGAAATCTAAAAAAAAAGAATGTTTTTTCATATGATATTGCAAACATCACAAACTTGTCTATAAATAAATGTGCAGCCGCATAAGATCCATCAGGAGAAGGGGGTGGGTGTAGAACGCACCATCCCCCCTCCTCCCCACCCCCCAAGCTCCTCTTTTATAACAAGGTAAAGATAAATGCTAACTGTTACTCTTCACAATAGGCCAACCCTAGGAGGGTGGCTGTATAGCATTCCATACATGGACCTCATGGGCCACATACACATACTCCAACACCCCCCCGCAGTCTGGATTACCGGCGCAGCGGAGTTCAAGACTGGACAAGAAAGAAAACAAGCAGAACACACAGGATCCTCCCGCAGCCACAACTAGCCACCAGTGACGTTGAGGCTGGAGCGAAACTCGGCGAAGGTCGAGAAAGGGAGGCCCTTGGTGAAGATGTCCGCAAACTGTGAGGTGGTCGAGACGTGGAGGACCCGGACGTCGCCGATGGCCACATAGTCGCGGACGAAGTGCAGGTCGATCTCCACATGCTTGGTCCGCTGGTGCTGCATAGGGTTGGTGGAGAGATAGACGGCGCTGACGTTGTCACAGTAGACGAGCGAGCTCCTGGCGAGGGGGCGATGAAGCTCAGCCAGGAGCTGGCGGAGCCAAGCGGCCTCGGCCACGCCGTTGGCAACGACGCGGTACTCCGCCTCGGCACTGGAGCGTGAGACCACCGGCTGTCGCTTGGATGACCAAGAGACAAGGTTGCCACCCAGGAAGACAGCGTAGCCGGAGATGGACCTGCGGGTGTCCGGGCAGCCCGCCCAGTCAGCGTCGGTGTAGACAACCAGCTCGGCAGAGGATGACTGGCCGAGGAGCAACCCGTAGCCAAGAGTGCCACGGAGGTACCGGAGGAGCCGCTTCATAGCAGCAAGGTGGGGTTCCCGCGGAGCATGCATGTAGAGGCATAGCTGCTGCGCGGCGTAGGTGATGTCAGGCCGTGTGAAGGTGAGGTACTGGAGCGCGCCAGCAAGACTCCGGTAGGCGGTAGAGTCCGCTGGCCCAAGCATCAGACCCTCTGCCTCTGACAGCTTGCCCTGGGTATCGACCGGGGTAGAACAGGACTTGCAGTCAGTCATCCCTGCTCGCTCCAGAATGTCACAAGTGAACTGCCGCTGGTGGAGGAACATGCCTGAAGGTCGGGGCTCAATAGTGATGCCGAGGAAGTGATGGAGCACACCAAGATCCTTCATAGCAAATTCGTTCGGGAGAGAGGCAATGATGCGCTGGAGCAGAGACTCGCTGCAGGCGATGAGAACAATGTCATCCACATAGAGGAGCAGGTAAGCAGTCTCACCCCCATGGTGGTACATGAACAGTGAGATGTCGGACTTAGCCTCCGTGAACCCAAGAGTCTGCAGGAAGGTAGCAAACCGAGAATACCAAGCCCGAGGCGTCTGCTTGAGACCGTAGAGAGACTTGTTGAGCCGGCATACCAAGTCAGGACGAGAAGAATCCATGAAACCGGCCGGCTGACTACAGTAGACTGTCTCAGTCAGAGTGCCATGGAGGAAGGCATTCTTGACATCCAGCTGATGCACAGGCCAGGAGCGCTCTCGAGAGCCAGTGATAGTACGGTGCGGACGGTAGCTGGCTTCACCATTGGACTGAAGGTCTCATCATAGTCAATGTCGGGCCGCTGAGTGAAGCCCCGGAGGACCCAGCGAGCCTTGTAGCGCTCCAAGGAACCATTAGCACGCCGCTTGTGCGTCCAGATCCACTTGCCGGTGACAACGTTGGAGGCCGGCGGACGGGGCACCAGATCCCACGTCTGGTTAGCAAGGAAGGCCGCGTACTCCTCTTCCATCACGCGGCGCCAGTGAGGATCCGACAAGGCCTCACGGACGAAAGAGGATACCGGAGAGATCCCCGCCTCGCGGGCGACGGCGGTGAGGGCCCGCGGCTTGGACGCCTGCCTCGTCACCATGGGGTGAGTGTGACGAGGATCCCGGTGAAGTAGAGGCCAGTGGTACATCGGCGGCTCGGCGCGAGAGCGCGTCGGGGCCGGAGCTGGGGGCGGCATGGACGGGTGCTCCGCCGGAGGTGGCAGGGTCGACGGCGGAGCCCACACCGGCGACGACGGCGTTGGTGGCGAGGGCGGTGATGGAGCCAGCGACGCCGGCTGCAGTGGCGGAGCTGGCTCCCGCCGCCGCTGGTAGACGAGGCCAAAACGCCCGGGAGGAGGTGGGGGCGGAGCGCTCGGTCCCGCGATCGGGACGGCGACTTCGGGCACAACGGGAGGCAGTGAAGCCACAGGGAGCGGTGGTGGAAACTCCGGGGCTGCCTCTGCCGTGCCAGGTACTGGAGGGTCCTGGCTCAAAGTCGGTAGGGGCGAGGTGGGACCACTAGGTGAGCGTGCCGGAGCAGTGCCTGCAGGGTAGAGTGGGAACGGTGGCGGAACCACCAGGTCAGTGAGAAAAAAAGAAGCCTCCGAAGGGTCAGCAGGAGGTGTGGAGGTGGAGGTGGTGAAGAAAGGGAATGCCGACTCATCAAACACGACGTGGCGAGAGATGAGGACACGGCGAGAAGAGAGGTCCAAACAACGGTACCCCTTATGCTCAGGGGAGTAGCCAAGGAAGATACAGAGAGTGGAACGGGGGACCATCTTATGAGGAGAAGTGACGGCTGTGTTGGGGTAACAAGCGCACCTAAACACACGAAGGTGATCGTAGCGGGGAGGGGTACCAAAAACAGCGTGGTGTGGTGTGGGGGCAGGGGAAGCCGTGGAGGGCAAGCGGTTAAGGAGATAAGTAGCTGTGTGGAGGCTCTCAGCCCAGAAGTGAGCGGGAAGCGAGGCCTGTAACAGAAGGGTGCGCATGACATCGTTTGTGGTGCGAATCATGCGCTCAGCCTTGCCGTTCTGAGGGGAGGTGTAAGGGCAAGACATGCGCAACTGCACACCACAGGAGAGGAAGAAGGAGCGAGCGGTGGTGTTATCAAACTCACGCCCATTGTCACACTGCACGCCCTTGATGGTGAGGCCGAACTGGGTGGACACCCATGCAAAGAAGTGACGAAGAGTGGTGAATGTATCGGACTTGGCACGCAAGGGAAAGTCCAGGAGTAATGGGAGAAGTCATCAACCACCACCAAGTAGTACTTGTAGCCAGACATGCTAAGTACAGGAGATGTCCACAGGTCGCAATGGATAAGATCAAAGATGTGAGCCGCATGTGAGGAGGAAGGGAAAGGAAGCCTAACATGACGGGCCAACTAGAATGCATGACACAAATGCTCATCAGGAGCGCGCGGGCAAGGCACAACGGAACTGCGACTGAGCTGTGTCAAAGCAGTGCGGTCGGGATGCCCAAGGCGACGGTGCCACGTAGTGGAGGTGGTGGTGGTGAAGGCAGATGTCGAAGGGGGTGAATAAGAAGGCAAAGGAGGTGCAGCAGAAACAGGGAAACGAAGGGTGTAGAGAGGCCCAGTGTTGTTACAACGGAGAAGAGGACGCCGGAAGGCCAAATCCCACATGGTGAGGCGAGGGGTCAAACTCAACCGAACAAGGTTGTGAACCATACCGGGAGCCACAAGAACATCAGGGATATAAAAAGAGCCATGGGAACTGGCAGTGCCCACGGAGGAGATAGGAATGCAGGTGCCATTGGTGATCATGATGGAAGAGGGACAGGAAGGGTGGGGAGGATGGATAGAAGAGAGTAGACTCGCATCGGGCGTGGTGTGGAATGTGGCGCCCGAGTCAGCGATCCAATCAGGACTAACTGGTCGTAGCCCCGCGGCAGGAGGGGTGGCGGTGGTGCTAAAGGAGTAGGCCAAGGCCCCCGCGGCCTATCCCGGTGCGGCGGCGTGCTAGGCGGCGGCAGCGGCGCAGGGAGCGCGCTGGGCGCCCGGTGGGTCGTCTGCGCCCGCGCCAGGGAACACGCCTCATGGGCCACATGGGCCTCCTAGGGTTGGCCCATTGTGAAGAGTAACAGTTAGCATGGTATCAGGCTAGGTTAGGGCTTCCTCTCACCTCCCCTCCCTCCCGATCCCGATCCAGGGGCGCCGCCACCGCCGTCGGCGCGCCGCCGGCCGGCAGCCATGGCCGGCCATCCTCTCCCTCCTCCCTCCTACTTCTCCTACTTCCCCCCCTCTCTCTTCCCCCTCCTGGGTGCAGGTCGCGCAAGCCCCTGGCGCCGCCGCCGCCGCGCGGGCTCCTGGCGCCGCTGCGGCCGGCCCGCGCGCCCCTGCCGCCGCCGCCGCGGGCCCGCGGCCTCCGGGCGCCGCCGCAGGAGGCCCGTGCGCCCCTCCCAACGCCGCCCCATGGCCTCCCTGCGCCGCCGCTGCCCTGGCCGCGGGCGCAAGGGGCCCAGCTGCCGGCGCGGGCGCCCCACTTCCCGGCGCTGGGGGGAAACAGAGGACGCCCCGGGCGCCGTCCTCCCAGGCGCGGGCGCCTATGCCGCAGACCCGGTCGTCGCGGCTGCCTACGCCAGGCCCATGTATAGCATTCCATACATGGGCCTCATGGGCCACATACACATACTCCAACAATAAATAAAGTACAAAGGTGTGTAGCACGGATGACAAACCTCAGGTACACAGTTGCCAGGGAAGGCATTTTGATCAGCCAAGCCTGCTGTTAGATAGCAGTACTTTAATGTTTCCCAGTAAGCATCGACAGACTCCTGCTTCGAAAGCACAAAATCATGCCGAAATTTTGGACGATGGTTCACACTGACATGTGATGATGGAACAACTCTTGGTGTAGGGCCTTCAATGTAAGGCCTGAGCTCCAGTGAATATGTAGTGATAGCCCCTGAACGCACATCAGAATCCTCTACATGTTTGTTCACAAGTTCAATCAACTAGCAAACACAAAAACAAATGGTCACTGTTGTCCCCCCAGTAGAGATAGCATCAAGCTGACTTGCATTAAATATGAAAAAGAATTGCTATAATAAAGCATGTATATACATATGAACAACAATTGCAGTAATAAAATATGTATCGGGCAAATATCAACCCAAAAAACCCAGTATTGTAATGTTGGCTTTAAGAACACACTTGATTGGAGATTCTCAAAATATAAAATTAATTGAAATATCGAAGGCAAATATTACCTTGAGCTTATCTAAAATATTTATTAAGCGTGAGAGACGGCCCTTAGCATGAGCATCCATGAGTTGATTGTATACGCTGATAGGAATATCTGAAAGCGTTCTCCCAGAACACTTAGTTATAGCGATGTCAACCTTTGGTGATCCCACAACTTGAAGAAAGAGTTCAAGAGGCATTTTTTCTACAGCTGCTGTGATTGAAAACAACTGACATGATTGATCAAGCTTCTTGTCATGCTGCCCTTCTTTCGCACAATCAAATAGGTTGCACCAATTTGGCAAGCCGCTAACATATTCCCACAGAAATTTATGTAACAGCTTTGCCCGAATCATCTTTGCACCTATGAATCCATTGGCATGAATATAGCTTCTGATACTGGTGTTTTTTTAACTTTGGCTCTGCGTTGAACCCTGTCATGGGCAGCCAACAGGCTGCCACTAGCCCAATAGGCCCAAGATGTCAGATGCAGAAGGGCGTCGTAGGGCGCGAGTGTCTTAGTTGGGCCTTAAGCCCATTAGTGTTAATTAGTGTCTCTCTTAGTTATTTATATATAGGAATAGTACCATATTGTCTAGGCACAAGAGGTGTTAGTCCTATGTACCCTTTATAATCAGCCCATGAGGCACCATGAAAATCAAGCAATGAATTATGAAGAAACAACTCTAGTCTCCCTCAATCTCTCAACCTCTTGGCAAAGCATAAGGCCTAGTTACCCCAAAATATCCATCTTCGTTACATCTGGTATCAGATAGCCAGTCGATTCCTCCCCATCCAAAAAAAATCTGATCCAGCCAATCCAGCCACAACCCTAATTCGGCCGCAACCACACCCCAACCGCGATCCGTCACCCAGCCGCCGCGCCGCCTCCCCGTCACCCACCACGCGCCGCCACCGTCGACCGCGTCGTTGCGGGAATCTTCGTCGCGCCGTCCGCGACCAATCTCCACCACAGCCGACGCGCCGCCTTCCTCACCACCAAGGCGTCGTCGCGTCTCGTCTGCGCGGGCCGTCGTCAAGCACGTCGCGCCATCCGCGGGGTTCGCCGAGCCGCCCGCGATCTGCGGGAATCCCCCGCCACCTCGCAACTTCGATCCAGCCGTCTGCGCGCCTCGATGGATTTTCCACAGTTTGATGGGACCTCTGATCCGGTGGTCTTCATCAACCAGTGCAAACTCTACTTCCACCGGGAGCGAATCATGGCGGAAGAAAAGGTATGGCTGGTTTCTCGCAATTTGAAAGCTGACGCCCGAGTTTGGTTCCACCAAGTCACGCAAGATGAATACCCGGCATGGCGTCGCTTCACCGAGCTCCTGCAGCGGCACTTCAAACCGCCCCCGTGCCCCGACCCGCTCCACCAACTGTCTCGTGGCATCGACAACTCCCTGCGCATCCTTGAGGAGATGTCCACACAACTGGATCGCATCCGGGCGTGTCTCGAGGCGAAGGACAAGAGGGACCGTGAACGCCGGGCGGCTGTACGCCTCCAGGCAGCAGTACGGGGCCACCTGGCACGCCGCCGAGCGCATCTTCTTCGGGCAGCCAAAGTCTCCGAGGAGCAAGCAGCGGTGCGACTACAAGCTGTCGGGCGAGGTTTCCTTGTCCGGCGTGTGGTGCGAAAGATGCGCATGCTCCTCAGCTCCTCGTTGTCGTGCGTGTTCGTCCCCTCGGCTCCTTCCATACATCAGGCTGCTCCGATCGCAGGGGAGGTCCAAATATGGGCGTTTCCAGTGCAGCGACCTCGCATCAACATCCAGCATCAGGCATCAAAGGCTATCTCATTCATCCTTGTGCCTGCTGTGGTGCTAGACACATCCAGCATTAGAGCCGGCTGCTTCACACTCCACCCTTCAGCCTCCATAAAGCCAGCAGAGGCGCTCTTTCCATGGGATCCAGGTGGATATAGTTGTATTTTAGTCGTAAATAAGAATGGGAAGCCGAGATGTAAAAGACTTATCCCTAGGTCGCGTCAACTATCCAGCTCGAGGACGAGCTGGGTCTCCAAGGGCGGGGGAGATGTCATGGGCAGCCAACAGGCTGCCACTAGCCCAATAGGCCCAAGACGTCAGATGCAGAAGGGCGTCGTAGGGCGCGAGTGTCCTAGTTGCGTCTTAAGCCCATTAGTGTTAATTAGTGTCCCTCTTAGTTATTTATATATAGGAATAGTATCATATTGTCTAGGCACAAGAGGTGTTAGTCCTATGTACCCTTTATAATCAGCCCATGAGACACAATGAAAATCAAGCAATGAATTATGAAGAAACAACTCTAGTCTCCCTCAATCTCTCAAGCTCTTGGCAAAGCATAAGGCCTAGTTACCCCAAAATATCCATCATCCTTACAAACCCTCAGTCCATGTATGGCAGTCATACGCTGATTTTGCTTCAATTTAGCTGCTGCACCTGAACGACTTTGAGAATCAAAATTCTTTAGTCTGTTCCTAATTTGATCCATGAGTTCCGGTGACATGACCTTGACAGAAGGATTCAGTATTATATCAACGGAACGACTTCCTGTGTAGTTTGTAACAACAGGGACATTAATTTTGGTACACTTACATCTACCCTCCTGCTGAAGATTATTCAAAGTACGAATCAATGTCTTCCTGTCCAATATTTTTCCATTTTCCTTTTCAAGTTTTTGTAACCATTTACGTAACTCCACCATCAGTACAAAATTCTTTTTCTGCATACGGAAACAGGAAGGTGTTATAAAAGACGCAGACAGGTATGAAAAGGGTGTACGTACAGAGGGCATGCACATGATAGTGACACACATGCAGACTGCTGCTCGCAATTCTGATTAAGATACAACTAAATATTATTCTCTTGTGACTACACCAGTATGATAGACCGTGCCTACCTCAATGTATCCTTCTTTGAAGCAATAAAATTAAATAAAACTGTTAAACCAGTTTCACTCAAATAAAGAACATGAACCAGAGAACTAATTGTCACTGCAACAAAAGCTGACACCCAAATAGAATGTACTCTAAGCAAACATGCCTGAGGAATATAGAGCCCACAACCTGCAACAACAACAACAACATAGTCTTTTGTCCCAAGCAAATTAGGGTAGGCTAGAGATGAAACCAAAAAGAGACGAGAAACAGGGAGACACATAAAGGGACATAAAGGGCACAAGAAAAAAAGAGGTCACGGTTCAGGCACGTTGATTGCCAATCTCCAAGCGCTCCTGTCCATAGCTAAATCCTTGGAGATATTCCACTCTTTAAGATCTCTCTTAACAGACTCGTCCCAAGTTAGTTTAGGTCGACCTCTACCACTCTTTACATTATCGGCCCGCTTTAGAACTCCACTACGCACCGGCGTCTCAGGAGGCCTCCGTTGGACATGTCCAAACCATCTTAACCGATGTTGAATCAATTTTTTCACAATTCGTGCCACCCCAATCCTATCCCCAATATCGTCGTTCCGGACTCTATCCCTCCTTGTGTGCCCACAACACCAACGCAACATACGCATCTCTGCTACACTCAATTGTTGGACATGTCGCCTTTTTGTAGGCCAACACTCAGCACCGTATAACATCGCCGGACGAATCGCCGTCCTATAGAACTTACCTTTCAGCTTCTGAGACACCTTTTGTCACAGAGGACGCCAGAAGCTTGACGTCATTTCAACCAGCCGGCTGAAATTCTATGCCTAACATCTTCATCAATGTCTCCATCCTTTCGTAGCATCGACCCTAAATACCGAAAAGTATCGTTCTTGGCCACCACTTGCCCATCGAGGCTAACGTCTCCCTCCTCATGCCTAGTTGCGCTGAAATCGCACCTCATGTACTCGGTCTTAGTCCTACTAAGTCTGAACCCTTTCGACTTTAACGTGTGCCTCCATAGTTCTAACTTTCTATTAACCCCCGCCCTACTGTCGTCAACTAGCACCACATCATCAGCAAAGAACATACACCAAGGGATATCAACTTGTATGTCCCTTGTGACCTCATTCATCACCAAAGCAAATAAATAAGAGCTCAAAGCTGACCCCTGATGCAGTCCTGTTTTAATTGGAAAGTCACTGGTGTCGCCATCATATGTTCGGACAAACGTCACCACATCCTTGTACATATCCTTGATGAGGGTAACGTACTTAGTTGGGACTTTGTGGTTTTCCAAGGCCCACCACATGACATTTCTCGGTACTTTGTCATATGCCTTCTCGAGGTCAATAAAGACTATGTGCAAATCCTTCTTCTGCTCCCTATATCTCTCCATCAATTGTTGTAATAAGAAAATCACCTCCATGGTCGACCTATCAGGCATGAACCCAAACTGATTTTGGGTCACATGCGTCACTCTCCTTAGGCGATGCTCGATAACCCTCTCCCAGAGCTTCATCGTATGGCTCATCAACTTAATCTCACGGTAGTTAGTACAACTTTGAACATCTCCCTTGTTCTTGAAGATAGGTACTAATATATTTCTCCTCAATTCTTCAGGCATCTTGTTAGACCGAAAAATAAGGTGAAAAAACTTAGTTAACCATACTATCGCTCTGGCGCCTAGGTATCTCCACACCTCAATGGAAATACCATCAGGGCCCATCGCTTTACCTCCCTTCATCCTCTTCAAAGTCTCTTCGATCTCTGCCTCCTGAATTATCCTCACAAAGCGTCTGTTGGTATCGTCAAATGAGTCGTCCAACTCAAGGGTAGGACCCTCATTCTCCCCATTAAACAGCTTGTCGAAGTACTCTCTCCATCTGTCCTTGATCTCCTCGTCCTTCACCAGAAGTCGATCTGTCCCATCCTTGATGCATTTTATTTGGTTGATGTCCCTTGTCTTCCTCTCGCGGATTCTAGCCATCCTATAAATGTCTTTCTCCCCTTCCTTCGTGCCTAGCCGCTGATAAAGGCCATCATACGCCTGACCTTTTGCTACACTCACAGCTCGCTTTATAACCCTATTCGCTATTTTATAGCCCTCGATGTTGGCTGCACTCTTGTCATGGTGGAGACGCTTGAAACACTCCCTCTTCTCCCTAATAGCCCTTTGCACCTCGTGATTCCACCACCATATGTCTTTTGCTTCCCGTTTGCCTCCTCTACTCACGCCAAACACTTCCGAAGCCACCTTCCGGACACATGTTGCCATCTTTAGCCACATGTCGTCGACATCTTCTCCTTCTTCCCAAGGCCCCTCGTCTAGCATCCTCTCCTTAAATGTTTGCGTTGTTTTCCCTCTAAGTTTCCACCACTTCGTTCTCGCAATTTTGGTCTGTTTGTCCCGGTGGACACGTACCCGAAAGCGAAAGTCCACCACCACAAGCTTATGTTGAGGGACAACACACTCCCCAGGTAACACCTTACAATCAAAGCAAGCACGTCTATCCTCCCTCCTTGCAAGGATAAAGTCGATCTGGCTCGAGTGTTGTTCACTACGAAAGGTTACTAGATGAGATTCCCTCTTTCTAAAGAGGGTGTTCGCTATCAACAAGTCATAGGCCAGCGCGAAGTTCAAAACATCCTCCCCCTCTTGATTCCTACTACCATACCTGAACCCCCCGTGCACCCGCTCGAAACCTATATTAGTCGCACTAACATGGCTGTTGAGGTCTCCTCCTATAAAGAGTTTCTCGCTGATAGGCACGGTACTAACCATGCTATCAAGATCTTTCCAAAACTGTCTCTTGGTGCCCTCGCTAAGACCTACCTGAGGGGCATAGGCACTGATCACATTCAGAGCCGAATCTCCAACTACCAGCTTGACCAAGATAATCCGGTCGCCTTGCCTCCTAACATCAACGACTCCATCCTTAAGGCTCCTATCGATCAAGATGCCTACACCATTCCTACCCGATGTTGTCCCCGTGTACCAAAGTTTGAAGCCAGTATCCTCCACCTCCTTCGCCTTCTGGCCCTTCCATTTAGTCTCATGAACGCATAGAATATTTACACGCCTTCTAATTGCTGCATCGACTAGCTCTCTTAGCTTACCCGTTATGGACCCTACGTTCCAGCTACCTAGACTAATCCTAGTTGGCTCGGCTATCTTCCTTACCCTTCGCACCCGTCGAGGGAAGTGCGAAGACCCTTGCTCATTTTTCACTACATCCGGGCGTAGATGTAGCACGCCACTAAGGTTGCGACGGCCCGATCCTTGCTCATTTTTCATCGTACCCGGGTCACGATACGACGCGCCACTAAGGGGATGACCCGGCCCTTGCCCATTTAACACCACACCCGGGTTCCGATGTAGCGCGTCGCTAAGAGGATTACGCCCCAACGAATCTCTTGTGGGTTTTAAATCCATGAGAGTGGCTGTTTTTTTTACTGTTGGTTCGCCAGACCTTAACACACCCTCCTCCTTTACCCGGGCTTGGGACTGGCTATGTTGAGACGACTTAAGAAAGTCTTCCAGTCAACATGAGAGCCCACAACCTGCAGATCATTTAAATTGAAAAGGATTAAAAAAATTAAGAGTCTGAATCTGACCCTTTTGTAAGTTATTTTCGATTATTAAGGTCCCCACAAATCGTGCTATCATGTATAAACGCGCCTATGACTCCATGTTCATCATTCTAGCAAATTCCATGTGTCTGTCAATCAAGACACATGGACCTACTAGGGGCATTGCCAACACCAACTTTAACACAGTGAAGAGGGAGACTAATGACGAAAGCAGAGGACAGAACAAGATGCCTGGTGGATCCCATGTGTTCATCACTGCAGGGGTACCGCAATTTCAAGAGACTCGTGACACGTAGCAAGATGGCTGTAGGTGTACCACAGTATTTGTATAGGGAAATTACTTATGTGTGTCAATGAACCATAAAAGGCCTGCCTAACATATTTATGTTTGAAAAAAACTGGTGCAGAAAATGAATAAGTGACTGGAGTCCTCTATAAAGGGTACAAGATGCAGAGTAATACCTACAAACTATGTAAAATGCTCCTAGGAAATGCACAAATATCACCGATATTTATATAAGCACATCTAACGCATGCATGTTTTGGGAGTATACAACAGGCCACAGACAAATCCCATGATCCAATAATGTTTATCAACCAAGAGCAAACTTTGGAGTCCATTTCGTGCATAAATCAAGCTCGTAGAGAGTCAAGGGCATATAGAAAAATAACAGTAATTCCCAACACATGGTAATTTTGGAAGATGGCTCATAAAGATTGATTGAAGCATATACATAGCAAACAACCTTTAATATGTGAAGAATCCTTTTCTGTCTGTCATCAAAAGTTGAAGTGGAACAGCGATGCCTATTCCTCTGTAAGGCAACTTTACCTAGAAGGAAAAAAAAAGGATCACTTCAATTCAGCAGGGCAGTACTCATTTTCTTTTGAAGGAAATACAGTAGGGGAGACCACATATAGATGAAGGAAATACATTAGGGGACACCATGCCAAGTCAGATTGTGTATTACAGAAACCAATGAAGGAACCACATACAAATAAATAAAGCTTCACAGGTTGACAGGTGTATCAAAACTAGTTAACAGAATCAAGCGGCGCAGCATGTTTCAAATTATTAAACTGTAACAATTGTAAAAAAAAATAACATTACGGCATACAAACTCCTGAACCTGTCAAAAATTATTTTTAGCTTTCTACATAGGACCCTTCAATAGAATTTTGATTGCATATTTACCTGAGCGGAGTTACATGAAGCTATTTGGATCTATAGGCACTCAAAAGTCAAGGCCAAATCAAGTTTGAGGCAGAACAAATACCACAAGCGCTTGCAGTATCATGGCAATTCCCAAATAGACATTGAGCAGAGACTGTAAAGAAAAATATAGGAACTCAAAGGACTTGAGATTCTATACCTTGTCCAACTGGTTGAGAAACTCCAACAGAAGCTTCATGGTTACTTAGGAGATGATGCACGACTGTTGTATCACGACAATCTTCTTGAAACAAGACTTTGCTATTAACACACGTATCACCCTGTGGGCTAAGAGAATCTGATTCTTTAGATGGAACAGAAGACCATAAATTGGGACAATAGTCATGATCACGTAGGGCATCACAATTTTGCAGAGCAGTATTAGCTTTGTACAGTGAGAAATTTTCCAAAGTCCAATATCTGTACTGTTTTGTTTTACCTACAACTTCAGCCTGTGAAGTCAAATTGAATTTTTCAAGCATAGAAGACACTCGCTTAATGAGCACTTTCGGATTGTACTTGCCCCCCAGACGTCTGCAAAGCTGATTGGAAGTTTAATGAGAACATGGGTTGCTAATTTCAAGAAATAAAGAAAACTAACAACATGAGATAAGCAACAGTAATTATTATTACACTAGCAAATTGCCCATGGTTTGAGTTGTGATTGATCTCAAATAAATGTATCGGCAATGTTTAAATTAAAAAAATAGTTCTCTCATCGGAGAAAGAAATTACTTTGCCATTTTTTTAGAATTTAGAATATATGATCAGTATTATTTGGAAACTATAGTGTTGTTGATGCATTCGTGGGCAAAACCTATCAGCGCAGGTGGCGCGGTAAGGCCCAGGATTAAGGGCGGGTGCCCTAGCTGGCCAGGTTTGTTAGTTAAGATTGCGGGAGATATTTTAGCAAGGTGTTTACCTTGACATTGATATAACCCAATAGAATCTATTAGTTGAGATTAGGCAAAGATTAGTTCACAAGTTCAGAGCCTCCCGAGGGGAGGGCGAACAGCAGGCTAATCCTGCCACTGCCATGGTATCCATTATTCCTCCATAATAAACCCTCAATTACCTGGCCACATCAAGTAGCAAAGAGAGGCCTGGTGCAGAGAGCCAGAGACAATGACACTAATTCACAACCACACCAGCCGGGTTGTCTACACATGAATTATTTAGATAATACAAGGAAAACGCAAGAGGCATGGTGCGCTGCAAGCCTGCAGCCATAGTTGAGCCCCCAGCCCTCGAAGAACAACCATATTGTGACGCTTTGGAGAGGGACTTGCACTTGGATTGCTGAACACCACGGCGAGGTCCTGCCCACTCAAGGTGTCACCTCAAACTCATGGTAGCCATATTGGCCCCATTCGCCAAGTGCTCCAGCACGACAAGTATCTGCTCCGCTTTGCTCCAAGGGTGAGGTCCTTGTTGGAGTATAAGTGAATTGCTCACATGTCATGGGCAGCCAACAGGCTGCCGCCGGCCCAATAGGCCCAAGCGTCAGTAGCTTAGCCGTCAAGTTAGGTCAAGGGTGCTTAGCCACCAAGTTAGGTCTAGGGTTAGTCCCCTCTCTATATAAAGAGAGGCACGTCTGTCATTTGGAGGGAGAAAAAGAATAATGAAGAAACAATTCTAGTCTCCCTCAATCTCTCAAGCTCTTGGCAAAGCATAAGGCCAATTCTAGTCTCCCTCAATCTCTCAAGCTCTTGGCAAAGCTTAAGGCCTAGTTATCTCCCAAATATTGATCTACATAACACCTGGTATCAGAGATCCAGTCGATCCTCATCCCCTATCCATCGCTACCACAACCAGATCGAGAAACCACCACCAGCCGCCTGCCCCATAGGGAAAAAAAACAAAAAAAAAATCCCCACCACCACGTACAGCACCACTTCCACCGTCGACCGCCAGAGCCCGAGGCTCGACCTATCCCATTGCTGTCGTCACCGCCTCTGGTCACCATCGCCGACGGACCAGATTCCCATCAAGATCAACATCTGCTCCACTACGCCACAGAAGAAGGTGCCATCAAGCTATCCAGCTCGAGGGCGAGCTGGGTCTCCAAGGGCGGGGGAGATGTCATGGGCAGCCAACAGGCTGCCGCCGGCCCAATAGGCCCAAGCGTCAGTAGCTTAGCCGTCAAGTTAGGTCAAGGGTGCTTAGCCACCAAGTTAGGTCTAGGGTTAGTCCCCTCTCTATATAAAGAGAGGCACGTCTGTCATTTGGAGGGAAGTTAGGTCAAGGGTGCTTAGCCACCAAGTTAGGTCTAGGGTTAGTCCCCTCTCTATATAAAGAGAGGCACGTCTGTCATTTGGAGGGAGAAAAAGAATAAGGAAGAAACAATTCTAGTCTCCCTCAATCTCTCAAGCTCTTGGCAAAGCATAAGGCCAATTCTAGTCTCCCTCAATCTCTCAAGCTCTTGGCAAAGCTTAAGGCCTAGTTATCTCCCAAATATTGATCTACATAACATCACATCTCCCCATCAGCTTAAGCTTTTGGGTTGAACTGGTTAGTCCATGCAACTCAATATGATATCAAAGCCAGAGGTCTCGAGTTCGAATCATGGTTAGCGCAATTAAATAAAACAATTGTTGCTCGCTCGTATTCCACATCTGAGACCTGAGGACGTCTGAGACCTGAGGGAGCCTCCACATGAGGGGGAGTGTTGGACCTATTCCACGTCTGAGGCCTGAGGGAGCCTCCACGTGAGGGGGAGTGTTTGAGTATAACTGTATAAGTGAATTGCCCACCTCTCCCCATCAACTTAAGCTTTTGGGATGAACTGGTTGGTGCATGCAACTCAATAGTGTCCTACTCTTGACTCTAGGGATCAGCAGCTTGCATTTGTGGGAGCCATATTGGCCACATTCCCCCAAGTGCTCTGGCACGAGATGTGTCTGCTCTGCTATACAGGCTAAGTAGATAAAGCAGATGAGTTTGATAGGGCTGACGACTTCTTCATGTCTTTTGATGGCAAGTTAGAAATGATAGGCAAAAAAAGGAAGCCAAAGTGTGAAACACTGAAACCCCGCCTAAGTTGATTACCTGGCTTGGTTTGGTTTTCTACAAAAAACAGTAGAAACTGTGGGCAAACAGGGCTAACCTACACCACAAAGATGCTCCCCCGTTGCACATGACGCCTCAACCACTATGCACAATTGATGTTGCACCTCATGCTACAGCCACACCCAGCCGTCGTTGTTGCTATCGTGTCAGACTTATCACAGCCACTAAACCCAGAGAAAGAGATCTCACATGACAACGAAGATGACCTATGATATGGTGGTGGCAATTCCAACCTCATTCACAAACCATTATAACATTATTTGTTTACAAGGGAGATAAGAATTTGATAAATGTTGATTTGTTTTTTGGGAGCTATTATTTCATTATTGTCACATGGTTTTTTGGAAATAAAAGGGAAAGGACTAATCTTACTGCTGTCCTCCAGGTTGCTAAATGAAATAACCAACTGCGAAAACAACTATACCTTTTAGAACAAGAAATGTAATGGCACTCTTGATGCTCAGATGCTATGAAAAAATTTGGCATATCATTAAAAAAGAGCACCACACATCAAATTGCACTGCTGAAAGGTTCAGAGAGGTACCTCAACAAGAGTTGCACCTTTTGGCCCTTGGGCATGGATCATATCGTATATAGAGTTCTCCAATGGAAGCTCCATAAGTTGATCGGTGACCAGGCATTTATTGCCAAGTTTAAAGTTTGAGGCTGTACTTTCTCGCTTAAACTCATTTGGATTAAATTTCTTCAGAAGACGCAAGCAGCGAATGACCTGGAAAAGGGAATTATTTAAGCATGCAACTGCGTAAATGATTGAAGCTTGAACGGGGCACTGCAGAGTGCAGACTGAATAAACTGTGTCGCTACATGCCTGACAGGCTGACAGATTTTATTATCGCTTTTGTAGCAGTTTTGAAAGAAGCTATTGTATATGTAGTTGCAGTTTCCAATATATCAGATTATTGAATGGAACTGCTACAATCATTGATGTAACTTGTGCGCATGCTAATCATGGTTTTGTTGTTATTACTTCAGGGTGAGTAATTGGTCAATTCATACTTTTCTATCTCATGGAGGTCTCTGGCCTTTCCTGTCTTCAAATTGGACTGTTTTATATCTGGACTCTGGGTCAAGCTCTGTCAAATTACACTCTGCTTCAGATTAGTATAATGTGGGGGAAAACTAGGGCCATAGCTTCCTTGTTAAAAAAGAAAATCATCAGCATCTGAACCAGCATACTGAATAATGATTGTACAGTAGCTAGCGTTTATGGAGGATCAGATTTTTAAAGCATGGATTGTTTTTAATAAAAGATATTATGTCAACTTATTGAATTTACCATCCTTAACAAGAAGCACCATGAACCACAAGAATTAAGCCCAAAGATGTTAAGACCATAATAATCACATTAGAACCAAGGGACAAGGACAATCATCACCTCATTGTCAACTTTGGCACCAATTCCTCAACAAGCTGTGCATCTAAAAGCTTACGCAGTACCTAAGAAAAAGGTGTCTCAGTAGCATACCAGAAGGAGTTCGGAGAACATATGCAACAAGGGATTCCAAGAAAACCTACATTTCTCCATGCCCTGTGCCCACGTGGCATCTTGTAACTGAGGTCCTTTTTTATATCTGACACAGCTAGAACCTATATATATATATAGGAAATAGTTGCACAAAGTTAGAAAAATGAAAAATAAAAAGTACTCCCTCTGTTCCAAATTATAAGTCACTTTGATTTTTTTGGTTCATCCATTTTGCTACGTATCTAGACATATTATTATATCTAGATGCATAACAAAATGGATGTACCAAAAAAGTCAAAGCGTCTTATAATTTGGAACGGAGGGAGTAACACACAAACAAAAGGAAGAGAAGAGTTTACCTTTCCACTAGCTTCTTCAAGTTTGTCACATAGTATGGCTTTCATTGCTGGAAGATAATCATGAATAGAAACATAGCTCTTGTAATCTACACTAAGATTCTCATCTTCTTGTAAAGCATCTATGTTGATTTCTTCATCTCTCCCAAGTTTCAGCTTTGCAATCTCAATTCTTTGATATGAGTTCATATTCAATTCTTTGGCATATCTTGAGAGATACAGCAAGTTGGTGCTGACGACAAGACTATCCCGTGAATCATATTCCGTCTCACCCCCAACGTCATTAGACTTTACAATTGCTTGTTTTCCAACAATTAACCCCTGGGACTGAAGGGTCTTCACAACATAATGGAAGTCGTTTGCTTTCATGCGAATACTTTTGCTTGGTTTCATGTCAATGCTTTGGTTTGGTTCCATGTCAATACTTTCCTTTGTTTCCATGCCAATACTTTCCCACAAAGACTTTTGTGTGACACCAGAAGTCCTACGACAAATTAAAGTAATTGCACACATTATAAGCAAAGGCGTTATATTTCTTTACTGATGCACATATAATTCTCTACTAATAAGAAATATATATGAGCAATGCCTGGCACTTGCAAAGAGATTAAGATAACGACATATATAGCAAAAATGCAAGGTCAAATGTCCATTCATATTTATGACTGTTTGAGCACCCTTGAAACCTCCTTTGAATAAAAAACCATGTCCATGTGGCATGTAATTAACTGAGTCAATGTGCAAGGTCTCCATATTCAACAGATATGCAAGCTCATAGGAACTCTCCAATCATAATAAAACCGAGAGGGTGTAGCAAGATATGACATTTTGCACAAATGATACACAAGAGCGCACCTGCTTGCCCCGACACGTTCTAGTGTCTCCTTCTGCTTGGCACTTAGCTTCGAAGAGGAGTACCTGTGGTCATAAATCCCGAGGAAGTTATCGCTGAGAGCTGGGCTCGCAAACAGCAGAGCGCCGTGCCGTTCGGCCGCCTCCACAGTCTTCGCTGCCGAGTGGACGAGCGTGTCATCCGGTTTACCCTGTTTACCTGGTTTTTCACCAGGTTTACGCTCCATGAGGCTGATGTGAGGGAGCGCAATGAGACGAGCAAAGAGGGCGCTCTTGACGGCCAGGTCAAGAGGGAGGCCGGCCGCCTCAAACTCCCCGGAGAGCGCAGTCCATAGGCCGGTTACTGGGAGGCCGGTGGAGATGCTGGCACACACCTCGTCCAATGCCACCGAGACGAGCACATCCATGGCCATGGCAAACCGAGGTAAAGCAGCCTCAATGCGGACGAGCACGGGTCGTCTCAGGTGGGACGAGCACGCACACGCGATTGTGGGCTAGAAGAAGAGGAGCGCGGACCTGGTGGCGTGCGGACGGTTGCGGTGCTGCGGGCGAATGGCGACGAACCGGGCACGGGCGGACGGCGACGCGCGGTGCCGCGGGCGGGCGACGGCGCGAGGGGCTGTGGGCGGGCGGCGGCGGCGCGTGGTGTCGCACTGTCGCGAGCGCGCGGGCCTTCCGTGCCCAGACCCGCCGCATGGGCGACCGGAAGAAAGGAGGAAGGAAAAAAAAATTAAAAAAAAAATGTTGACAGGCGAGTCCAGATCAAATCTGAGTTGGAAAAAGTCTAAATAACCCTTGAACTATAGACCCTGGAACACATAACCTTATGAACGATGAAACGATCTAATTTATCCCCTGAACTATCCAAAACGTCTATTTTACCCTCTGGGCGGTTTTCGACGGCGGTTTTGCTACAGTAACACCATGTTTGCTACAGTGATAGCGGTTTTATCTTTTTTATTTATTTTTGCTGAATATTTGAAAAATTATAGTAAATCACAGAAAAATCATAAAATAGAAAATCTAATTTTGTTGGACTCCACATAAGTAGATCTACACAGTGAATATATAACATGATACGCTTTAGTACAAAGTTTTTGCTGTAGCTTTAGATTAATTGGAAAATCCAATTTAGACTAAAGTTACAGCAAAAACTTTGTACTAAAGCATACCATATTATATGTTTACTGTGTAGATCTACTCATGTGGAGTCTAACAAAATTAGATTTTTTATTTTATGATTTTTCTGTGATTTACTATGATTTTTCAAATATTCAGCGAAAGTAAATTAAAAAGACAAAACCACCATTACTATAGTAAACCCATTGTTACTGTAGTAAAACCGCCGTCAAAAACCGTCCCGAGAGTAAAATAGACGGTTTTGAATAGTTCAAAGGATAAATTAGGCCGTTTTATAGTTAAAAGGGTTATGTGTTTCAGGTGCATAGTTCAGGGTTATTTAGACTTTTTCCGATCTGACTTTCGTATATGTCTCCAAACCAAACCGATACTCCCTCCGTCCAAACCCTACCTCCTCCCTCTCCTCCCCTTTCTCGCCGGCGAAATGTCCGACCGCCGCCGCGACAAGGAGAAGCCCCGCGACCGAGACCGTGAAAAGGACCGCGACATCGACCGCCATCGCGACCGAGACCGCGACCGGGACCGGGACAGGGACAGGGATCGCGAGCGCGACCGCCGCCGCGAGCGCGAGCGGAAGCGCTCCCGGTCCCGGTCCCCGTCGGCAGACCGGGACCGCTCCCACCGCCGCCACTCCCACTCGCACCGAGGCCGTTCGTCCCCCTCCCCCGACGCCGGCCGCCACAAGCGCCGCCGCGAGGCGTCCCCTGCCACCGCCGACCACCACCACAAGGAGGATAAGAAGGCCGCCGACTCTCACGCGACACCCAAGGGCGGAGGGGACCCCGCGGCCGCGGCCGCGACGGTGGGTGACGGCGACTTGGATGCGGAGGAACTGGAGATGATGAAGATGATGGGCATCCCCGTCGGGTTCGACTCCACCAAGGGAAAGCACGTGCCCGACGCCGACGTCAGCGGGGTGCGTGTCGTCACCAAGCGCCAGCCGCGCCAGTACATGAACCGCCGGGGCGGATTCAACCGCCCTCTGCCGCCTGAGCGCAACCGCTGAGGAGGGGAGAAGGTCTGAATCTCTCGCTATCTCTATGTTGATAGTTAAGAACTCAAGATTATTTAAGTTAGCATTTGATTGGGTAGTTGTTGCAACTCGATTTTGCATCCTACTGAAAATCATGAGTTGTGCGTCTATTGTTTATACTCCTTCCATTCCAAATTATAAGACATTTTAGCTTTTCTAGATATATAGCTTTTGTTATGCACTTAAATATACACGATGTCTAGATAGAAAATGAAAGCAATGTATCTAGAAATGCCAAAATGTTTTATAATTTTGTACAGAGGGAGTAGAACTTGTGTTGAATTACTCTCTTGGGATTTCTTAAGAAGGAATTGTCTGATTTCTGCGCCATGCTTTTCATCTCAGGAATACTGTTTATATATGTATTATCGATAATAAATAATGATGCCGTTGGATAACGTTTGGGCATACCCTTGCTATTTCACATCCACACTCATGAGATCTTTCCCCAATCCAAACCCTCCCCATACCCATTTAAATTTAAATTACCCATACCCGATGGATAATGGGTAATAATTATTGGATATGGGTAACGATTGACACAGAGGACATCTCTTTACGACTCTGCTTGGTCACTGGAAGACAACGGCCAGAGCAAAACAACGCTGATGCAAAAGCGCTAAGTGCAATGAGTGAACATGCAGTCCTCTCCATAGGAAAAAAGAGCACGTGCACAAGAGATTGTTAGTACCATTTTTTGTCAACTTAAAATACTGTAAGTCAGTTTGTATGATGAACTGTAAAAATAATGATGAGGACCAAAAAATATTAATGTTTTCGTAGCTGCTGCAACGGTGGCATCAGCCATAGATATCTATTGCTGAAGCATATATCTACTAGCTTCATTTTATTTTACTGATAAATAAATAGATAGACTTTGGCCAGCTAATTTTCTTGTATTGCCAACCTATTCTACTATTCAACTTGCACTTCTTCATTGACATGTTTGTACAACTCTTTCTTTCCTTCTAACTGTTCATTGGCTGGAATACAAACAAGAGTTATAAAGAATAAAGAGATGACCGGACATGGTTTGCAATGCAGTACAATCCATACATAAAGATAAAAAATTTATCTGTCAAAATGACAACAACGCAAGCAACAAGCACTTAACCATACATATGGATTATGAAAAAAAATTATCATCCACACTTGGTCAGATTAAGAGGACTCAAATTTAAACCAATGTTTTCAGATCGTATTATCGAGGCTAGTCGTATGACCACCGATCAGACGACTAATCGCGATTAGTCGTCGATAAGGGTCGATTAGTCGGTCCTAATCGGTCTAATCGGCTAGTCGGACATTTAGTCGTCCTTGTGCCTGGATGACCTGATCGACCATGTATATACTATATATATGATGTAAATATATGTAAACATGGCCATAATAAATAGGTAAATGTTAGAGGCAAGCAACCAAGCACAGTTTGGCATGTAATCATGTTTGCAATGAATCATTATCATGGTGATTTGGCCACTTACCTGTAACTGCTGCTTGCTGATGCCTGATGGTGTCATGGTGAGTGCTGACTGCTGACCAAAGAAAAACTAGGCGCGGGCGGAGCTGTGGGCGGAGCTGCTCGGATGGAGCTGCTGCGGACGGACGGACAGACGGAGCAGCTGCGGGCGGTGCTGCTCGGACAGACGGACGGGTGGAGCTGCTCGGACGGAGCTGCTGCAGACGGACGGACGGAGCTGCTGCTCGAACGGAGCTGCTGCGGGCGGAGCTGCTGCGGACGGACGGACGGACGGAGCTTCTGCGGGCGGAGCTGCTGCGGACGGACGGACGGGCGGAACTGCTCGGACGGAGCTGCTGTGGGCGGAGCTGCGGACACCAGCGAGGGGCGTGGCCGGAGCTGCGGACGCCGGCGAGGGAGATCCAGAGGCAGGCCACCGACGGCTGCAAGAGAGAGGCAGAGAGCAGCGGGAGCTGGAAATGTGCCGTCACTCAGTCACTCACTCACTCCTTTCTTCTTACCCTAATGGGCCAGCTAAAGGTGGGCCGAATTCTTTAGCTGAGCCAAATTCTCCCTCCCCCAAACTAGTCGTCCGGCTAGTCGGCTAGTCTGATCGGACGACTAATCGTGATTAGTCGCAACTTATCGGACGATAAGTTTTCTAATCGTTCTAAACTAATCGAGGGCCCTTATCGAGCACCTGGTTACGATAAGGACGACTAATCGCGATTAGTCGTCCGATCTGAAAACATTGATTTAAACTGCCAGAAGAAGACATCTTTTTTTTTGGATAAATGAGCGTCCATACTTCCATGGTCTGAAGTGACAATGTGACAAATCAACACTAATAATCATACAGAAGACATGTTCAGCTCAGCAAACGCATAATCAGCTAGAAGCCTAGAACTGCACATACTAAGAGGCCAACAACAGAAGCATTAGAGCTTACCTCCTGCAATATGTCTAATCATCAATAGTTTTTTTTAATAGTAATCATCAATAGTTAGATCTTCACTTCTAGCTGATACAAATGTTTTGGAAATAGGCACACTCTCTTCTACAGCTCTGGTCTCTACTGTTTCAAATAAAATATATTAGAAATGCATGTTAGTGGATAGCTATCTCACTATATTTTTTGCGATAGTGGTTTATACAATATTTTCTACAAACCTAGTCAAACTTAAAAACTTTGACCAGCACAAAATCCTATGTGATACTCTTTTTGGGACAGAGAGAGTAGGCGGTAAGGCGTACCTAGCTCGGCTTGGGTCGCCTTTGAAATGATGTATTGTATATATATATGCATTCCAATAACCTATTAATGCTATTAGCAAGAATTTTTTTTCTATTATTTAATTTTGTTTTAAAACAATTATCTTCCTCCAATCACAATTATAGGCCCATTAGGACATTGACATGTGTTCCATATTGCACTTTGACTGACAATATTATTACAAACATATTGTATTAAATAGAAGTAGTTATATATTATGAAAGCATTCTTGATGAGGTATCTGGCACGATTTGACTTGGTGCGGTCTTCAAGATCACACTTTGAGCACTACTTTCTCTTAAAATATATAATTCATGGCAACAAAAGTTTGATCATTAGAAAGTATTTCTAAATACAAATCCAATGTAACAGCTTTTTGTACTTAAACTTTTCATATGATTAGGCTAATTGTTGATCAAAGATAAAAAAAAAGGTGAATTTTGAAATACATGCATGCCTTATATATTGGGACAGAGTATCAAACTTGTATTGTTAATCTATATAAGAAATTTTCGATATTGATAGTCAAAGTTTAAAAAGTTTGGCCCAAAACCTTGATGGGCTTGTATTTATGATTAGAGGAAGTATGGTCTAAGTTCTTGGCAGCTACTGTTAATGATTTTCTGAATAATGTCAACTGATTTTTTTTCTTTTCTTTTTAATGTTTTACAGGATCATGCGCCAACACAAAGATGTGCTGATTTTGGGTAGCGGTTACTCTGTTACTGGACAATGTAGGAGATGAGCCACTGCTGAGCATGTATAAACCTTGATGGCTATTTACTTTGCAAAAACACTGTAGAATGTATCCCGTTCTCTTTTGTCATCGTTTATTCTGTCGGCATTCCAGGAAAACAGAATTTGGTGGCACATTTTGAAACTATGGATTTACAGCTTTAACGTGATGTTTCTGGCTTTCTGCGTGCAATTTGGTGAGCCTCAAGCAATGCTTGTGCAGTCCTTTGTTTCTTGATTTCCACTGCTTACATTTATGTTTGTTCTCAGCATTTGTTTCAGGTAATCAGGCATGCACCACATGGATTCCCAAGTGAAACTGCTTTTGCTTTTAGTGTATGCTTTGCAATGAAATTATTGGTAATGGATATGAGTGCAACATTTGTAATTATAAGTTTCGAAGATCTTACTGAGCTCTAGCAGAAACCTAAGAGACCTGTTCTTTCAATAACACGTAGAACAACTCTGTCTGGTAATAATAATAGGAAAAAGTCTAATTGATCCCCTAACTATTGGGGTGGTCTAGTTTACCCTCTTAACTATGAAACGGTCTAATTTATCCCCTGAACTTTGCAAAACCGGCAAAATCACCCCCCTTGAGCGGTTTTGGACGGTGGTTTTGCTACAGTAACAACGAATTTGCTACAGTAACAGTGGTTTTGTTCTTCTCTTTTTTATTTATTTCGTCTGAATCTTTGAAAAATCATAGTAAATCACAAAAAAATCATAAAATGGAAAATCTAATTTTGTTGGACTCCACATTAGTATCTCTACACAGTAAATATATAATATAGTATGCTTTAGTACAAAGTTTTTGTTGTATGAATTATTTAAATTAATTACAGAAAAAATAGATCAAAATTTACAGCAAAAACTTTGTACTAAAGCATACTATATTATATGTTCACCGTGTAGATCTACTCATGTGGAGTCCAATAAAATTGAATTTTTTATTTTGTGATTTTTTTGTGATTTACTATGATTTTTCAAAGATTCAGACGAAATAAACAAAAAAGAAAAGGATAAAACCACTGTTACTGTAGTAAAACCGTTGTTACTGTAGCAAAGCCACCGTCCAAAGCCGCTCGAGGGGGTGATTTGGCCGGTTTTGCAAAGTTCAGGGGGTAAATTAGACCGTTTCATAGTTGAGGGGGTAAACTAGACCACCCCAATAGTTGGGGGTCAATTAGACTTTTTCTAATAATAATATAAGTTTAGGCTACTGCATTAGATCCAGAATCTACTTACCAGTTTATGGTTTGAGGGAGTGATAGGGCAATGGTTTGAGGTTGCTAGATCAGTTACTAGTTGCTTTATGCTCCAATGGTTGTTTCATGCAAGTTTGTTGTGGCGTGAAATGACCACAAATAGAAGAGATAAAAAGGCGTGAACAGTAAACTGCAGGTACTGTGTGTGTGTGTTTTTTTTTGTATATGTGTTTAAGGAGACGACAGTTTAGTTTATATATGCTGATGGTGCCACCCTGACAATTTACTGTGCCTGCTGTCGTGCGCTGTTTAGCAGCAACATCTTCACCTGTGCTGCTGTCTGGAATGGAAGCAACAAGAGATTGCATATTGTGTTTGTTTCCCTTAGTTGTCACCTGACCACAGCAATGTTTTTCGAACACATGTACCACAATTTTGCGTCCGTTGCTCTCGAATGTGGATTATCTTCGTCCTTTGGCACACCTGCGTCATCTTTTTTTAGAGTTCTAGGGTAAAGACCCTATGAAAGACATCAATTCGGTTCCAACAATCGGATGGGAAGCACCCAGGGGATAGAGCATGTGTGTGGAGCCTGTCCAGCTGCATACGAGAGAGGATGGGAGCATAGCGTCCGTACCCGTGGTGGTGCAGGGGCGTTAGGTGCTGGCTGGCTCTGACGCTCTGCATGCGCATGTACTTTGACCAGAGAGTGCTCGGTCATGTGGGTATTGATCGCCCGTTGCGTGCACATCCGACTATTCGAGCTGGCCCGTATAACCGAGATAAGCAGCGCTGGATGGGCGCGTGCATGCCCACGAGCGCGTGGGTAGCAGCACATGCTGCAACATAGTGAAACCATGTGAAACAATTGAATCATACGTTTGCAACATATGCAATATCCATATAAAACACTTGCAACATACATTTGAAATAGGTGAAAACATTTGCAACATATATTTTGCAACATATGTGTATTTCCACTGCAACATATGCAATATACAATGAAAACATGCAACATCCAAATGGAACAGCTAAAACATTTAGAAAACACGCTTGCAACATACGTATATAGCCACTGCAACATATGTAGCATCCAGACGAAATGCTTGCTACGTTTGAAACAGCTGAAATATTTGAAACATATATATGCAACACACGTGTATAGCCATTACAACATATGCAACAACAGATCTACTTTGCAACATACATATGAAATGCATAAAACATACGGTTGCAACATGTGTTCATCTGCTTGTTGTCACCCAATGAAGGCTTGTTGACGCGGGCGCAGGAGAGCGCAGCGTGAGGCGCGAGGCACGAGGCGTGGACGGCGTGCAGCGCGAGGCACGAGGCAGGTCCGGGGTGAGGCGCAGGGGCGCACGGCACGAAGTAAGTCCGGCGCGAGGCGCAGGGGCGCGTGGCACAAGGTGCCGAGGCGGTTCATCCCAGTGAAAGCGTTCTGATTTTTTTTAATAATGGGCCGCTCATACGTGGTCCAAAGCATTCCTGTTCGGTTTAACTAGCCCAGACAACATATGTTTAGAACACCATCCCGAAAAAGACTAACACAGATAGCTCGCTAGCTTATGGCCTATTTGGCTGAGCTCTACCATAGAGCTGGTGAAGCTAGAAGCGTTCGGCAAAAAAAAAAAGTGAATTCAGATCTAGTTTTAGTGAATTTGGAGCTGATAAATCTCTATTTAGGCTTTGTTTAGTTTTTCCCCCAAAACTTTACACCTTGTTCCATCGGATGTTTAGACACATGCATAGAGTATTAAACGTAGACTAAAAAATAACCAATTGCACATATTGCGTATATTTTGCAAGACAAATTTTTTGAGCCTAATTAGATCGTGATTAGACAATGTCGTGCTACAGTAAACATGTGCTAATGACGGATTAATTAGTCTTAATAAATTCGTCTCACGGTTTAGCATCCGAACACTATTTCCGACATCCCATGAAATATTCAATGTAACACCCTAAAACTTTACAAAAACTAAACAAGCCCTTAACAGCCTCTTATACTGTTGCTAGCAGAACCTCCCAATGGTGTTACTATGCCCAGCATGGATACGTCCACCATTTCCCATGAAGAACTGCATCTTCAAAAGTAGTAGCCCAGTAACCTCTCCTCAGCTTCAACAGGAACGTGACTGCTCTTCCAATTAAATTCAATGCAGTCCGACAACATCAGCGTAGTCAAAGGTGTTGTAGCTAGGCTTTTCAACTCTGCAAGCTTGGCGGGCTGGTTTAGTTCCTCTCCGTAAAGTTTAGTCGTTATCATATCAAATATTTGATATATGTAGAGTATTAAATATAGATAAAAAAATAACTAACTGTACAGATTGCAACTAATTTATGAGGCGAATTTTTTAAACCTAATTAGTTCATTATTAGACAACGTGGTGCTACAGTAAAGTTACAGGAAACATGTGCTAGCGACAGATTAATTAGTCTTAATAAATTTGTCTCGTAAATTACTAAGGGCTTCTATAATTTATTTTGTTATTACCCTCCGAACACTGCCATGTAACACCCTCGTATAATACTCGATGTGACACCCCTAAATTTTAGCCCTACATTTAAACATCACGGAACTCTTGCTGATACTCTGGTGCGCAGAGCACCGAGAGCAGAACTTTCATACTTTTTTCACGAAGTTTCCTAAAAACATAAACTACTTCTCGGTTTCCATAACTCCCACATGGCCACATGGCTGCAGCATAGAAAATGCTAAGCACTAAATATTTCTTCTCACTTAGCCACAGTTGGCCAACAACAACAAAATCAGAACTTGGGTGGGTCCATGGGTGCGTTTGGAGAAAAGCACCGTAGCCCTGAGTAGGGATGAAAACGGATCGGATATGGACGGATATCACTGATATCGTATTTGTTTTCGTATTTATGTCCGGATTCGGATTCAAATACGGATAGTATAAAAAATGACGGATAAGATACGATTGGATATCGACATCATAAATATGTGATTTAAATATTTGGATACGGATACGGTATCGGATGTTAAATATCCGGACTCGGATACGGACGGATTAAAACCCCTCTAAACGGATTCGGTCTCGAATACGATCGGAAAATATCCGTACCGTTTTCATCCCTGGCCCTGAGGGATAACGTTCCATCTCAGCTCAAGCTCCGGGCTTGGCTTGATGAGCTTCCATCATATCGAGCATCCGCTCCATCAATTTATTCGTGACGCCGGCGAGACTGCTCGTCTCTCGTCAGCATCTGCTGAACTGTCCTGAACCCTTGTGGTGGCTGACTGGCTGGGATGGTTGAGGAGGGTCATTGTTCCCACTCCCCGACCCTTTTTGGTATTGTTAACCTTAACCATCCTGTCCAAGACATATCTCCCATTAGACATGTGTCAAACAAAAGGTAACATAGCGAGCTGAAACAATGCACTCACGGAATAAATATAATCAAACATGCTTAAGGTCGTGTTTGATGCAAGTGTATCCACCTCAATCTATTTCGACACGTGTGAATTGAGATGAATATATGCGCATCCAAACAAGATCTAAATGAAATAAAGATAACCCACATATAATGCATTGTGCACGAGGATTCATAGGAATAAACACCAACTAGCGTTACCATCCAAGTCTCATCACTTATTAATCTACTCTCTCTGTCCCTTTATATCTATCGTCGTTGGTACGTATGCCACAAGTTTGACTCGATTTATAAAAAATACGTACAATATTTATATCTTCAAATAAATTTATTAAAAAAACTAGATTCAAAGATTTTTCAATTATACTAATTATGTACTATAAATATTAATATTTTTAATATATATATATATAGCCAAAGTTATTTCTCGACAGATATCTGACAGAGGGAGCAGTCAAGGTCACAAGCTGGCCGTCGGCCCCGCGCTGCCGCCGGAGAAGGCGTGCCTGCGCGCTGAACTGCAGCTAAAAAGCAGCAGCTGCTTCTGGCACGACACACGATTGACAATGCGTGAAGCATGAAAAGATGGCCCAACGTCATGTCATGGGCCTCGTTTAGGGGTGTGTTTAGTCGGGAGAAGATTTTTTTTCTCACATCACATGTGTCGGGAGAAGGTCGGGAGAGATTTTTGATACTAATAAAAAAAATAAATTATAGAACCCGTCAGTAAACAGAAAGACGAATCTAATGACACTAATTAATCCGTCATTAGCACATGTTAGTTATTGTAGTACTTAAGGCTTTTTATGGACTAATTAAGCTTAAAAGATTCGTCTCACGATTTTTCTGAGAATTGTGCAATTAGTTTTTTTTTGTCTACATTTAGTACTCTATGCATGTGTCGGCGTTCGGTTCCGCGAGGGTCCTAAGCCAACGAGTGAATTTGTGTTCCGTGTCCCTAATCTGGATGGTGATGCAAAGAGAATACACGGGGGTTTATCCTGGTTCGGGCGAAAGAAGGCCCTGCGTCCAGCAGGGGGAGAAGTATTGTATTTCTTTGTACCTAAGTGCTTGCGTAGGGGTTACAAGCTGTGAGAGAGGGAGCCGATCCCAGGTCTCAGAGAGAGAGTACAAAGGAGATTGCTTGAGATGTTGATCTTCTACGGTGGGGTGATGACTTGTTTTTCCTTGTTCGTCCCTCTTTCGTAGAGTCCCCTGCCTGCCCTTTTATAGGATCAAGAGGAAGCAGAGACGCCGGGGATGTCTTAGAAGTGAAGTTTTATCGAGCGCTGTGGAAGCCGCTGTAGCGACGTGCTCCGAGAATGGCCGGCCATCTCCGGACACCATGGTGACGTAGAGGATGAGACGGTGAAAAGACCCCGGATCCTGTGGCATGCAAGTCTTGCTTCTTTGTTGACCGACGGTTGGTCGAGGCCGGGTCGAGGTGGGTCGACGGGGAATGGATAAGGCCGAACCCCAGGAATTTTGGGGTACGATACTCGTCGTATTCTGCCTCGAGGGGGATCAGTGGCGGAATAGTGCTCGACATGGTGTGTACAGTGACAGGTTTTCACCGCCCATTCCGGGATGGGTAGTAAAAAGTGAGATTTGACACTGGTACTGCTTCCATGCTGGTTATTGGTGTAGCCATGGGGGTAGGAAGTGGTTGGCGGTTGCATTAAATGCTTTGACTTTTGTCTCAGAGTTGGTGAGTGAGGTGGGTCGACCGGCTCGACCCAGGGTCGTGCGAGTCGGAGATTTCTCGGTGGTCGTGGCGTCCCGTCGAGCAAGCCTCGTGCGAGTCAAAACATGGTCGAGGGGTTCCGTGTGTGGTCATGGCTCATTCCGCCTTCATGGGCGGAGCCTTTGGCATGGTTTTCTCAAAGGTTTGTCTTTCTTAATCGTTGATTGTGGGTATCCCTTGTTTAGGTACCCGACAGTAGCCCCCGAGCCTTTGGGTGAGTGTGGTCACTCTTGTAGAGGCTCAGTGAGTCATGAACTGGAGTCGTAGCGTCGTAGCTTTTCTGGTGGGTGCGTGCGAGCGCACCCACCGGGTGTAGCCCCTGAGGCCTCGGTGGAGTGTTTTGACTCCTCCGAGGTCTTTAGTGCATTATACTAAGGAGTGCTCCCGCGTTCAAGCCATCATGGCGTGTTTGGTCCTCTTTCGTTTGAGGTTAGCTCTTTGCGGTCGAGCCCCCGAGCCTCGTGCGCACGAGGTCGATCAGGTTCTTGCCCGTCTTCATCGTACGACCCTCACGCTCCTTTTAGAAAAGCGGGAGGGGTGGAAAACGTCGTACTACCCTCGTCGGGCGAGTTCCGATGATCTCCAGTGAGCTGTTAGCGGGGAATTCGAGTGGGATCCCGTGCTCCATTCGGTAGGAGTCGGCTAGCGGCCACGGAGGCGCTCTCCAAAAATACCAAAGAGTAGTCGTGTGAATCTCGGTTCCATGCGATAGGATCTGAGGGCTCGATACCTCCCTCTGAGGGGATTCCACCGTCGACTCTCTTCTAGACTCGAATACGTCCGGGGGCACCTCGAGAGAGTGGCTCGAGCCCTGGCCTTGTATGGGCGCGTCCCTAGTTGTCCCTGACTCCGTTACTCGAGGGCAACTGTCGAACCCTGGTCGAGGGCTAGCTTTCGATCCCTCGAGGTTTATATTGGGCTCGGAGCCCGTTATCCATTCGTCTGGAAATATCCGTCTGCGGATCCCCTTCCAGCCCGTTGGGGCGTGTCTTTTTAGGAGGAGAAGCGAGAACGGCGTGGTAGTGGACGGCGTGGCGCGATGGTTATGGAGTGAACTGTAACAGAACCGCCCAATTATACGAGATTAAGTAGGAAATCATCCAACGGAAGGACAATTTAACAAACTTAAGCCCGTATAACCCGGTAGTCCGTGAAATCTTGACGGATTTCAAACCATCTCATATAACAGCCAAGATCGTACTAAGTTTAACGGTTACCATCATAAGTTACATAAATATTCGCGGCACAAAATACATCAGAGTTTAAACATAGTTATTACAAACCAAGTTCGAATAAAAGTAGCGGAAGCGGTAGTTCAAATCACGCACACACACAACATTTTGAAATAAAGTGCCAGCTTGTGATCATCTCCAGCAAAAGCATCAGACTAGAAGTAGTGAATGACCATTTCCCATGGTCCTAGGCTTCGCCCATTGCAGGATAGAGACAGTTGATACAATAGCCGTAGTACATCTGCCCATCTGCAACAAGTGGGAACAAAGCCCTGAGTACGAGAAGGTACTCAGCTAGACTTACCCGTCATAAACCAGAAATAAAAGACACCAAGGAATTATGATAGGCTTTCTAGTGGGATAGCTGACTCATTTGCAAAAGGCATTTTTAGCATTTAGGAAAACCTTTACAAAAGCTTTGCATCAAGTTAAATCTTTATTAACCTGTCAACTACATTTGCACCTGTACTAAAGTAACATGTAATTAAACAGGTAATGATAACCAATGATCATTAACAACTTCCATTATGTCATAATTCATATAACTGTCTAAGTGTTCCATCAATATTACTACGATGAAGTAGCTCAAGTCAAGTGTTCACTATCCAGTGAACGATGGCGATTCGAATCGATTATTAACCAGCTGGTAAGTTATTCCTCACATAAACCTCACTCACCCGCTAAAGTGAGGTGTTGGTCACCGAGTCAACCATTCAGGTAAAGTCGCGAGCTTGCTAGGAACCACTTGTACCCGGGGGCCGCCCGACTGCTCTTTGGCCTTATCATCGCGCCCCCGTATCCTGCCACTACTGCTCCGGTACAGTGCGTTGCGGGCAATCCACTCGGCCCGAATAATCTCCCAGTTTCGCGGTCGGAAGGTACTTTATCCGGCCAGCTAAATGTGAGGCATGCGTTCAACATGACCCGAGGGACAACAACGGACGGTCCTTAATCGACACAGACGGAACACACTACAGTCCAAAACCCTGCAAGTTTCCGCCCGGTCTCAAATTCATTTCACACTTAGTTATACCATGACTTCATAGTCATCCAAGCAGATCCAGGTAACCACCTATAGCTCGCAGGTGATAGGAAATCACCTAACTTCTATCGGTCTAAGCCAGCTAAGCATTGACTCGACTGCGGATACCAGGGTAACAAGGATATAGTATAACAAAGGTAAGCAAGGTATAATGCAGCAACGTTTGCAAACAACTCCTAAACGTAATGCATCAAATTAAGTAAAGTTAATAATAAATTATTTGCAAACCGGGAGAGAAATGCTCCGGGGCTTGCCTCTCTCAAAAAGAGCTCGGACGGTGGTCGGGGCACTCGGGGAGCTCTTCACCGACCTCCTCTTCGGCTTCTGTCACCTCCTGCTGCTGCACCTCGAGCTGCTCCTCTGGCTCCTCGGGTAAGACGACTGGGTTCTCGGTTTACGATCCTGTATGATGCAATGCGCGTAAGTGATTATGCAAGCGTGCATCGAAGGAGATGAATGCAATGAATATGTTGAAATGCAAGGTAGTCAACATCATCCAAGAAACTATACACTACAAGCACATGTCATCTACTGCATTCTCTTCTACTACTAACATGTCAAGTTAACATATCTTATGAAATGCTTCAAAGATACACCAAAGCTTTGCTAATTTCTTAATCACACTTAAAGCAACACTTGCTTAAACCCTAAATGATAATAGGTTTGAATAGCAACATATATTTTTGATGCTCCTAAAAATCTAAGAAAATTACAGTAGCATAATACTACCCTAAATAGACTACCATAAAAATTTCATCAGATTTGGATAAGTAAACTATCCTGTACAAAAATGACAAGCTCTAGCATAAAAATGAGTATGAAATTACTTTGTACTATGAAAAGTGTCAAACAACAGAATTAATATTTTTCCTAGGTTCTTCATGGAATATAATGACTATACAAAAATTATCACATGCATGTTTTATACAAAGTTTGCTCTCTAGCAAAAATAACAAAAATCAGCCATTAAAGGTACTTGAACTACTTCTCCAAAGTTTTCCACAGCACATGCATGAAACATATTTTTCCTAAGAAGTACATGATATAATAAGATTAACAAACTTGAAATCATATTTTTTTTGATACATATAGGATTTACTAACCATTTTACAAGATATCAGCAATATTAAGAATTAATTAAAGCTCTACAGAAAAGTATCCCAATAATGACATGCAATATTTTTATATTGTAGTTCTGGTTCCAATGAGTCCATAGAAATTTATTTCACAATTTTTGGAGCTCAAATGAATACAAAAACATTTTCCACAATATTTTTCAAAGCATTTAACAGAAATCTGAAAAAGCATTTCTTAAATCCCTTTTAAAATCAGCCGACAAAACTGCTAGGTGCACCCGGTTGTCCACCCACAACCCGCACCAGAGAGACAGACAGGCGGGACCCAGCGGGTCAATGACCCCACTTGTCAGACACACGGGAGGAAGAGAGGCGCTGGCCGGGTGGATCTCGCCGCCGGTGAGCTCGCCGGCGATGAGGTCACCAGCACCTGCTTCCTCTCGGAAAGGCGAACCCAACGCACTAGCTTAGGGCACCGGAGGTGTTCCCCGGGTGAGCAAGGCGGCGAGCATGGCGGGACGGTGGTGCGGCTCGCCGCCGATACATCGGTCTCGGCCATGGCATGGGTGGATTTGGAGCGCACAAGATCCGCGGGGTCAAGGCGAATGCGACGGTACAAGGAATTTGAGGAAGAAGAGGAAGGAATGGCTCCATCCACGAGAGCACGAGCTCGGCGGCCATGGCGCCGCCGTGCCAAGGCGAGCTCGTTCTAACCTTACCCTGGGGAAAAAGGGGGACGAACTCGTGCGCACGGGACGGAGGAGGTCCAGGCGGAGCTGTAGGCAGACGCTATTGGCAAATGGCCCTGCGGTGGCGGAGCTAAATGCTGGGGCACGCGGGCGACGGCGTGCAGTGGCGTGCACTCCGCCTGGCTTGCTGCTGCGGTGGAGGACGAGCGCGTGGACGTGGAGGGGAGCAGGGGACAGCGGAGATGAAGGCGGAGACAGTGCGTGACCAGGTGGAGATCAAGGCGAGTCGGAGGCTACACGCGACGGCTTTGACGGCGCATGAACGCCACGCGGCGGGCGTGACCTGCCGCGGTGGCCAGCGAGGCGAGACGGCGAGCGGGAGGAGGAGGCGGTCGAGCGGACGCGGGCCGGGCCGAGGCGGGGCGCGGGCGCGCGCGCGGGAGTGGCGCGGGCCGTTTCCGGCTGTGGGCTGAAACCTGGGCGCCGGCCTCCTAGGTTAGTTTTTTTTATTTTTTTTTTCAAATTTCTAATTTCAAACAAAATTCAAATACAGTTTTCAAACCTCATTTTGAGCAAGAAAAGGACCTTTTCTGAAAACGACCTAAAAATGAAAGTTGTTTAGAATTTAATTCTCTCCAACTTTGATTAAGGGGCCAACTAAAAATTCCCAACATATTTTGTTTTTTAGAATAAAAGCTAATTTAGGGAGGATTTTTGAATATTTTCAAATAACATTTTTAAACAAATCTTTGATAAAACTTTGAGTGATTTAGTGGCTCCAAAAAAATTTCCTTATAATTATAAGTGATATGAAATTTATAGTTGCACAAATTTGATGAATTTCATTAGCACATTATCACAACATGTTATGCAATACTAGTTTCCAAAATTTTATTTTATTAAGGGTACACCCTAAGCACATATAATTATGAATGCCATGACATGTTGTGCTCATGATTGCAATGCAAATGCTTGCGTAACACCGGAGTGTTACAGCCCTCCCCCCTTATAAAAATCTCGTCCCGAGATTTAGGTTACGAACCATTTATTATAAAAATCTTCGTATGTTTTTTTGTAGGTATTCACTCGTTTCCCAAGATGCATCTCCCTCATCATGATGACTCTATTGTATCTTATATGTTTTCACCACACTGTTTCGAGTAGCCCTTTCTTTGGAATCCAAAACTCGAATTGGCTGCTCACGATACACTAGATCTGACTTAAGTTTTATGCCTTGAGGTTCAATTATTTCCTCTGGAACGCGCAAACATTTCTTGAGATGTGATACGTGAAAAACTGGGAATATAGCACCCATTGATTCTGGTAATTCCAATTTGTAAGCCACTGGACCCTTCCTTTCTAAGATTTTGTAGGGTCCTACAAATCTGGCGACAAGCTTTCTGCGTATTCCAAACCGCTTCTTCTTCATTAGCGTGACTTTTAGATAAACATAGTCACCAACTTCGAACACAAGTGGTCTCCTTCTCTTATCCGCATAACTTTTCTGACGTGACTGAGCTGCTCTTATATTTTGCTGAATGATATAAACTTTCTTTTCGGCTTCTTCCACGAAGTCAATACCATAATACCTTCTTTCCCCTGGCTCAATCCAGTTTAACGGTGTTCTACACTTTCGGCCATACAGAGCCACAAAAGGTGCCATCTTGATACTTTCTTGATAGCTATTATTATACGCGAATTCTGCTAAAGGTAACCACGACTCCCATGAACCTCTGGAAGACAACATACAAGCTCTTAACATATCCTCCAAAATAGCATTAACTCTTTCAGTCTGACCATCTGTTTGAGGATGATAGGCAGTGCTACGAATCAGACTCGTTCCCAAACCTTTGTGCAAATGCTCCCAAAAGTGAGCAGTGAACTGTGACCCTCTGTCAGACACGATAGTCTTCGGTATGCCATGTAATCTCACAATCTCTGCAATATACTTCTCGGCATATTGAGGTGGTCTATAAACTGTCTTGACAGGCAAAAAGTGGGCTGTCTTGGTAAGATGATCCACGATTACCCAAATCGAATCATGGCCTTTCTGAGTAGTGGGCAAACCTGTGATGAAATCCATACTTATATCATCCCACTTCCAACTAGGTGCTGACAAAGGTTGCAACAATCCAGCAGGTTTCATGTGAATAGCTTTCACTCGACAACATGTGTCACATCTGGCTACATAAGCTGCAATTTTCTTCTTCATCTTTGTCCACCAATAGCGAGGCCTTAGTTCTTGATACATTTTACTACTGCCAGGATGAATAGATAACTTAGAGTGATGGGCTTCATCCATAATTTTATTCTTAAGCTCTCTATCCTTTGGAACAACGAGACGGTAGTCAAACCACAACACGTCCTGCTCGTCCACTCTGAAGTGTTTTGAAGGTTCTTCTTTAATTTTCTTTTTGATGTGGAATATCCCTTTGTCTGCTTTCTGACCTTCTATTATCTTACTCTCCAAGGTGCAACTGATCTGAATACTATGTAACACGGCAGGGTGCATTAGATTAAAACCATCTTCGAGTAAGGGTTGCATATTCAGACAATGTGACTTTCTACTCAAAGCATTAGCTACCACATTGGCTTTCCCAGGGTGATACTGTACATTCAAGTTGTAATCTTTAATTAGTTCTAACCATCTTCGTTGTCTCATATTCAATTCTGGTTGGGTGAAAATATACTTGAGACTCTTATGATCGGTGAAAATGTTACACACATTACCAAGTAAATAGTGTCTCCAAATCTTTAAGGCATGCACTACGGCGGCAAGCTCAAGATCATGTGTCGGATAATTGATTTCATGTTTTCTCAACTGGCGGGAGGCATAAGCAATGACTCTTCCTTCTTGCATCAGAACATAGCCTAATCCTGTTTTTGATGCGTCACAGAACACATCAAAAGGTTTCTCGATGTCTGGCTGTGCAAGAACTGGAGCAGTGATCAACAGTTTCTGCAAGGTGTGGAAAGCTGTCTCACACTCCTCTGTCCACACAAACTTGTGATCTTTCTGTAACAGACTTGTCATTGGCTTGGCAATCTACGAGAAGTCTAGGATAAAGCGGCGATAGTAACCAGCTAATCCTAGGAAACTCCTGACTTCTGGCACTGTGGTTGGAGTTTTCCAATCCATAACCTCTTGCACTTTGCTCGGATCTACCGAAACTCCATTCGCAGATAGAATATGACCAAGGAAAGGAACTTTCTTCAACCAAAATTCATATTTGCTGAACTTAGCATACAACTTATGATCTCTCAGTCTGGTCAAAACAATTCTCAGATGCTCTTCATGATCTTTCTCGTTCTCAGAGTATACTAGAATGTCATCAATGAAGACAACTACAAACTTGTCCAACTCTGGCATAAAAACCGTATTCATCAGATACATAAAATATGCAGGAGCATTTGTTAAGCCAAAAGACATAACAAGATACTCGTACAACCCATATCTGGTAGAAAAAACGGTTTTCGGGACATCTTGTGGCCTGATCTTTATCTGATGATACCCTGATCTTAGGTCTATCTTGGAGAACACCCTAGCTTTAGCCAACTGATCAAACAAAACGTCGATATGAGGCAAAGGATATTTATTCTTGATAGTTACAGCATTAAGAGGTCGATAATCCACACACATTCTCAGAGTACCCTCTTTCTTTTTCTTCATGAACAAGGCAGGACATCCCCACTCAGACTTACTCGGTCGGATAAACCCCTTCTTTAGCAATTCTTCCAGTTGCTTCTTCAGCTCAGCTAACTCATCCGGAGGCATCCGATAGGGTCTCCTCGAAATAGGAGCTGTCCCGGGGATCAACTCGATTCCAAACTCAACATCTCTATCTGGAGGAAGGCCAGGTAACTCGTCTGGAAACACATCCGGGAACTCACACACTACCGGGATCTGGCAGATAGGAACAACTTCCATGGCACAGGTCACACTCACAAGGTCTGTTCTTTCAGGCAATGGTACCTGAAAAGTACCCTCTCCCTGGGGATCCTTAAGGGTAAGCAACCGACTGCTTGTATCTATGACTGCCTCCCAGTTCTTCATCCAGTTCATTCCTATTATTACATCCAAAACTAGTCTAGGCATAACTATCAGGTTCACTCAGAACTTCCGACTACCTAACTCAAGGGTTGCCCCTCTAACCATCTTATTGGTTAACACATCAGCCCCGGCTGAACTTATATGATAACCATAACTCAATTCTGTGCATAGTTGTTCATGCTTCCGTGCAAATGCTTGACTCATAAAAGAATACGAGGATCCAGAATCAAATAGAACAACTGCAGGGTGATGGTTAACAAGAAACTTACCGGCAGTTACAGGCTCTCCCTCAGGAATCTCATCAACGGTAGTATGGTGTACACGGGCAGTGTAAGTCTGTTGCTTCTTTTTAGGCGGATAAGGGCAGAACTTTGAAAAGTGGCCTGGCTGACCACAATTGTAGCAGGGCCCCTTCACTGTACCAACAGATCCTATAGCTCCCTTGGAGTTTCTTTGTTCTGCCGCTGCGGTGATCTTTGCAGGCGGCACGGCCATCTTGTACGACTTCTGTGGTCCCCTGTAGTTCTGGGTTTTATGTTGTGGCGGCCTGAACCTTGCACCAG
This sequence comes from Saccharum hybrid cultivar R570, assembly GCA_038087645.1. Classification (NCBI taxonomy): domain Eukaryota; kingdom Viridiplantae; phylum Streptophyta; class Magnoliopsida; order Poales; family Poaceae; genus Saccharum; species Saccharum hybrid cultivar. Next base: position 19,933,415 of record JAQSUU010000312.1, on the reverse strand, counting down.
GTGCGGACGGATGATAAGAAAGACGATTTGCAGTGACAACTCTGGACTGGGATGGTCCTGACTCAAACACCCTCTTGCGATTCTTGGATGCAGTGTAGGCGTTGTTGTTCTTTTCTTGTTTCAAACAATCACTGACAAAGTCATTGAACCTGGCGTGGGTATTGGTACCCACATGCTTCATCATCTTCAGACTTAACCTTCTCTTGAAACTAGCAATTCTCTTTGCATCTGTGTCGACCATGTCTGGAGCATAGCGGCACAAGCTATTAAAGGCATGCAGATACTGTGTTACAGTCTTGGTACCTTGATTTAAGGCCAAGAGCTCTCCGAGCTTCATCTCAACCAACCCTAGGGGAATATAAACTCCCCTAAACGCTTTAGTGAATTCTCTCCAAGCAATCTGGGCATTGGGAGGAAAGGTGGTGTGGTGATGCTTCCACCACATCCCTGCCGGTCCTTGTAACTGATGTGCAGCATATTCTGTTTTCAGAACTTCTGTCAGTCTCAACACACGAAATTTATCTTCCATAGTGTTGATCCATTCTTCAGCGTCGAGTGGCTCTGCTGCTTCCTTGAAAACTAGCGGCCTGGTGTCCATGAAATCCTTGAAATTGTTGTACTGGTTCACCCCATGGCCACCACCTTGATTATTTCCCCTCTGAACATTTTCAGCGATGGTACGCAGAAAATCTTCCATATTCCTTTGTGACTGCTCAGCGTTGCGCTAGCTTCCAAGGAAATGTACGAAGAATACCTCTGCAGTGAGCGGTGGAGGAGGGGGCAATTGTGGCTCTGGCTGTGGCTCCTGGTGATTGACGTTGTTTGCACCACCCCTACCAGCCCCTGCACCGTTGCCACCAGTTTCAGCGGCCTCATACGTGGCACGGCGAGTGTTTGCCATCTGCATATTTCAGCAACAAGTAATAATTGAGTGAAGTGGTAGTAATTGTATTCGAATGAACAATCATGCCATACTGAATTTATTGGAGAGAACAAGTCATGCAATAAAACAGAGGCACAATAATCACATTCCAATTAAAACAACATCACTAATCAAATTACTTCGAATGCAACATCGCGTTCCATACAACCACGTTGCCAGCATACATACACTGGACTTTTATGCGTTCGAGCATCACATACACAACCAAGATTCAAAAGATGGCTAGTCTCAAGATCGAACGGGATACAACACGATACATGGAAACCAAAAGAAGGCCATCGTGACAGAGCCTATCACTAACGCAAGGCAACTAGCCTACTCCTCGGGGCCGTCGTCGAGGTCAGAGGCGTCACCATTGCTACCATCAGTAGCGGCGTCGTCGTCGACGTCCATCTGGGCGGCGTTCGGAGGAGCATACGGGCCCATCCCATTGTAGAGGGCATGAAACTCTTCATGCAAGTTGGCATTATACCCTTCTAGCTCCTCGACCCTCTGTCTCAGAAGGTCCCTCTCGTTCCAGGCTTCATTCCTTTCCTGCACTAGCTGTCCCATCATGTGGTCTGCATTTCTGTTGGCCTGAGTCAACATCTGTACCCGCTGCATAGCACTCTCACCTCTCTTGAGAGCCCGATCTCGCTGCAAGCTCATGTCGGCCAACTGCTCCTGCAAGCTAGCTATAGCACGTGCTTGCTTCTTCTTCTGCTTCCTTGCTTCAAGCCGGTCATTGCCACGCAGACCAGTCAAGGTCCAATAGGTACTCTCAAGACCCTGGTATGCTTTGATGGCTGCATACATGGCACTCATCGTGTGGTTGTCGCTAGCCCATCCTTCACTTGGGCCTCTAACCAGGGCACTTCCTTGCGGCTGCACCCAAATGGCATCACGAGGATCATCTCTCGGGAAAGTACCGGCCAAAGCTGCTGCCAACTCATTAGGAAACCTGCTCATTATGTCTCGGATGACGTGAAAGGCTGCACCCTCTGCACCCTCAACTGGAGTGCGTCCTTCAAACTCCAAATGCCAACCATCCCATTCTGGCGTATCACCAAGAGCAGGGACGGTGATTTCCACTACCGCAAGTTCATCCTCAGCTAACTGGCTCTCACTCTAGGAGTACACCGGCTCTTGACCCTCTGGGTACCCCACATCATAGAGCACTCTCCAAAGCAAGGTGGGCATGCCAAACTCACTTAGAAAAGTGTCCGTGCTGCGGCGCTCCCGCGGGGCCATCTGGTGACGGGGTGCTCTTCCGCCAGTGGACTTACGAGCAGTCTTCTTCGTACGGGCCATCTGTAGCACAAGTTTTTAAATTATCCGGTGAGAACATATTTTAAGTTGATGTCACTTTTATCAAACTGGGATAATCCATTTATAAGAGGAGAAATGCATGTTATGAATGAAATGCACAGGCAATATGATGCATGCGCGAGTCTTACGTTCTCACAAACTTAGAAAATAAAGACATCTAACGATGAATTCGGTGGCATACAATGATCTCTCATATACGTAACTAATTTGATCTACACGATAAACGCTGTTATGTACCTGCAGAAAATTCATTTCAGCCCATTCCCCATGAATGCATGAAAGTAGTAAATCTACCTACACGCTCTACACGAATCCCCAGATGCGTGTACAACGGTAGTAACTATCCAAACACATCGTCCTATTGACGGCATCGCCTCAACGGACGGAACACCCGCACATGCGATACTTTCATAAAAACATGTGTAAAACATGTAATTATTCTAGTATCATATAAGCACTCTCTCTAGATCAGCGGTGTATCCGATCATGCTCTCACAGCTCATACTTACCAAAGCGTAGAGGTAACTAATCCATACATTACCACTCAATTAAGTGGCACTCATACAATAGCACGCCGTATGAGCAACGAAAGAGAAATATGGTGCAAGAACCCCAAGTTAGTACTTAAATAGCCACCTAGAGTCCTTAACTGGGCATACAGGATATGACCACTGGCACACTTTTAGTTTTAAAATCACACTTTTTTAAAACATAATTTTGTTTTAAATACACTTATGAACAGTAATCACGTTAAACCATGCTCCGATACCAGCTGTAACAGAACCGCCCAATTATACGAGATTAAGTAGGAAATCATCCAACGGAAGGACAATTTAACAAACTTAAGCCCGTATAACCCGGTAGTCCGTGAAATCTTGACGGATTTCAAACCATCTCACATAACAGCCAAGATCGTACTAAGTTTAATGGTTACCATCATAAGTTACATAAATGTTCGCGGCACAAAATACATCGGAGTTTAAACATAGTTATTACAAACCAAGTTCGAATAAAAGTAGCGGAAGCGGTAGTTCAAATCACGCACACACATAACATTTTGAAATAAAGTGTTAGCTTGTGATCATCTCCAGCAAAAGCATCAGACTAGAAGTAGCGAATGACCATTGCCCATGGTCCTATGCTTCGCCCATTGCAGGATAGAGACAGTTGATACAATAACCGTAGTACATCTGCCCATCTGCAACAAGTGGGAACAAAGCCCTGAGTACGAGAAGGTACTCAGCTAGACTTACCCGTCATAAACCAGAAATAAAAGACACCAAGGAATCATGATAGGCTTTCTGGTGGGATAGCTGACTCATTTGCAAAAGGCGTTTTTAGCATTTAGGAAAACCTTTACAAAAGCTTTGCATCAAGTTAAATCTTTATTAACCTGTCAACTACATTTGCACCTGTACTAAAGTAACATGTAATTAAACAGGTAATGATAACCAATGATCATTAACAACTTCCATTATGTCATAATTCATATAACTGTCTAAGTGTTCCATCAATATTACTACGATGAAGTAGCTCAAGTCAAGTGTTCACTATCCAGTGAACGATGGCGATTCGAATCGATTATTAACCAGCTGGTAAGTTATTCCTCACACAAACCTCACTCACCCGCTAAAGTGAGGTGTTGGTCACTGAGTCAACCATTCAGGTAAAGTCGCGAGCTTGCTAGGAACCACTTGTACCCGAGGGCCGCCCGACTGCTCTTTGGCCTTATCATCGCGCCCCCGTATCCTGCCACTACTGCTCCGGTACAGTGCGTTGCGGGCAATCCACTCGGCCCGAATAATCTCCTAGTTTCGCGGTCGAAAGGTACTTTATCCGGCCAGCTAAATGTGAGGCATGCATTCAACATGACCCGAGGGACAACAACGGACGGTCCTTAATCGACACAAACGGAACACACTACAGTCCGAAACCCTGCAAGTTTCCGCCCGGTCTTAAATTAATTTCACACTTAGTTATACCATGACTTCATAGTCATCCAAGCAGATCCAGGTAACCACCTATAGCTCGCAGGTGACAGAAAATCACCCGACTTTTACCGGTCTAAGCCAGCTAAGCATTGACTCGACTGCGGATACCAGGGTAACAAGGATATAGTATAACAAAGGTAATCAAGGTATAATGCAGCAACGTTTGCAAACAACTCCTAAACGTAATTCATCAAATTAAGTAAAGTTAATAATAAATTATTTGCAAACCGGGAGAGAAATGCTCCGGGGCTTGCCTCTCTCAAAAGAGCTCGGACGGTGGTCGGGGCACTCGGGGAGCTCTTCACCGACCTCCTCTTCGGCTTCTGTCACCTCCTGCTGCTGCACCTCGAGCTGCTCCTCTGGCTCCTTGGGTAAGACGACTGGGTTCTCAGTTTGTGATCCTGTATGATGCAATGCGCGTAAGTGATTATGCAAGCGTGCATCGAAGGAGATGAATGCAATGAATATGTTGAAATGCAAGGTAGTCAACATCATCCAAGAAACTATACACTACAAGCACATGTCATCTACTGCATTCTCTTCTACTACTAACATGTCAAGTTAACATATCTTATGAAATGCTTCAAAGATACACCAAAGCTTTGCTAATTTCTTAATCACACTTAAAGCAACACTTGCTTAAACCCTAAATGATAATAGATTTGAATAGCAACATATATTTCTGATGCTCCTAAAAATCTAAGAAAATTACAGTAGCATAATACTACCCTAAACAGACTACCATAAAAATTTCATCACATTTGGATAAGTAAACTATCCTGTACAAAAATGACAAGCTCTAGCATAAAAATGAGTATGAAATTACTTTGTACTATGAAAAGTGTCAAACAATAGAATTAATATTTTTCCTAGGTTCTTCATGGAATATAATGACTGTACAAAATTATCACATGCATGTTTTATACAAAGTTTGCTCTCTAGCAAAAATAACAAAAATCAGCCATTAAAGGTACTTGAACTACTTCTCCAAAGTTTTCCACAGCACATGCATGAAACATATTTTTCCTAAGAAGTACATGATATAAGAAGATTAACAAACTTTAAATCATATTTTTCTGATACATATAGGATTTACTAACCATTTTACAAGATATCAGCAATATTAAGAATTAATTAAAGCTCTACAGAAAAGTATCCCAAAAATGACATGCAATATTTTTATATTGTAGTTCTGGTTCCAATGAGTCCATAGAAATTTATTTCACAATTTTTAGAGCTCAAATGAATATAAAAACATTTTCCACAATATTTTTCAAAGCATTTAACAGAAATCTGAAAAAGCATTTCTTAAATCCCTTTTAAAATCAGCCGATAAAACTGTTAGGTGCACCCGGTTGTCCACCCACAACCCGCACCAGAGAGACAGACAGGCGGGACCTAGCGGGTCAATGACCCCACATGTCAGACACACGGGAGGAAGAGAGGCGCTGGCCGAGTGGATCTCGCCGCCGGTGAGCTCGCCGCCGGTGAGGTCACCAGCACCTGCTTCCTCTCGGAAAGGCGAACCCAACGCACTAGCTTAGGGCACCAGAAGTGTTCCTAGGTGAGCAAGGCGGCGAGCATGGCGGGACGGTGGTGTGGCTCGCCGCCGATACGTCGGTCTCGGCCATAGCATGGGTGGATTTGGAGCGCACAAGATCCGCGGGGTCAAGGCGAATGCGACGGTACAAGGAATTTGAGGAAGAAGAGGAAGGAATGGCTCCATCCACGGGAGCACGAGCTTGGCGGCCATGGCGCCGCCGTGCCAAGGCGAGCTCGTTCTGACCTTACCCTGGGGAAAAAGGGGACGAACTCGTGCGCACGGGACGGAGGAGGTCCAGGTAGAGCTGTAGGCGGACGCTATTGGCAAATGGCGCTGCGGTGGCAGAGCTAAATGCTGGCGAACGCGGGCGACGGCGTGCGGTGGCGTGCACTCCGCCCGGCTTGCTGCTGCGGTGGAGGACGAGCGCGTGGACGCGGAGGGGAGCAGGGGACAGCGGAGATGAAGGCGGAGACAGTGCGTGACCAGGTGGAGATCAAGGCGAGTCGGAGGCTACACGCGGCGGCTTCGACAGCGCATGAATGCCACGCGGCGGGCGTGACCTGCCGCGGCGGCCAGCGAGGCGAGACGGCGAGCGAGAGGAGGAGGCGGTCGAGCGGACGCGGGCCGGGCCGAGGCGGGGCGCGCGCGCGTGGGAGTGGCGCGGGCCGTTTCCTGCTGTGGGCTGAAACCGGGGCGGCGGCCTGCTAGGTTAGTTTTTTTATTTTTTTTTTCAAATTTCTAATTTCAAACAAAATTCAAATACAGTTTTCAAACCTCATTTTGAGCAAGAAAAGGTCCTTTTCTGAAAACGACCCAAAAATGAAAGTTGTTTCGAATTTAATTCTCTCCAACTTTGATTAAGGGGCCAACTAAAAATTCCCAACAGATTTTGATTTTTAGAATAAAAGCTAATTTAGGGAGGATTTTTGAATATTTTCAAATAACATTTTTAAACAAATCTTTGACAAAACTTTGAGTGATTTAGTGGCCCCAAAAAAATTTTCCTTATAATTATAAGTGATATGAAATTTATAGTTGCACAAATTTGATGAATTTCATTAGCACATTATCACAACATGTTATGCAATACTAGTTTCCAAAATTTTATTTTATTAAGGGTACACCCTAAGCACATATAATTATGAATGCCATGACATGTTGTGCTCATGATTGCAATGCAAATGCTTGCGTAACACCGGAGTGTTACATGAACGGCGGGCACGTGCCCTTACCCGCGGGTTTCGAGGGAGCGGTTAGGTAAGGATATTGAATGCGGGAACTGTTCCTACCTTTTCGCCGGTTCCGCCCATTGGTCTTCCATCGGGGTATAAGTACGGGTCTGGGGTTCCGTATGCCCCTCACAGGCCATTTGCGTTTGCCCCTTTTCTCCTTGTGCGCCCTTTAGCCGCTCTTCACCACCGCCGTCACCTCTTCCTCTGTCGTCGCCGCACGCTGTTCTCGACAACCATAGCGGGAAAGAGCCAGATCCTTCCTATGGATGCGTGGGCTCGTTCCTCAGTGATGAAGAGGAAACTGGAGGAATTGGTTCGCGACGGTCTTCTACGACCGAGGGCGAGCCGGAGCCAGCCGGAGTGGAGGGTGCCGCCGTCCGACCACCGGGAGCTGGCGCCCCCGGAGGAATATGTGGTGAGCTTCGTCGCTTTCCACGAGAGGGGGCTCGGGATGCCACCAAGCCAGTTCATGTGGGAGCTTCTCCACTACTACAAGGTGGAGCTTCATCACCTCACTCCCAACTCCATCTTGCAGGCTACCATCTTTGCGGCGGTCTGCGAGGGGTATTTGGGGATGGAGCCGCACTGGAACTTGTGGCTTCATCTTTTCAAGGCGGAGCATTTCGCCAAGAAGGCGGGCGAGCGAGGAGTGCAGCGCGTGGTGCATGCTGGGAGCTGCACCCTTCAAGTCCGAGTGGGTCGAGGCGAGCAGTACATCCCAGCGCAGCTCATCTCGTCGAACAGCGGGTGGCACGACGGGTGGTTCTACCTGCACAACGACGATGACCGACTACCGAAGTTTTTCGGCCGGGTCCTAATGTCACGTGAGGACAACTGGACATACAGTGTTGTCGAGGAAGAAAAGTCGAAGCTACAGCCGCTCCTCGATGCATTAAGGAGGCTTCGACAGCGCGGGTTGACCGCGGGGATGGTGGCCGCCGTGTTCCACCGTTGGAGAGTGCTACCGCTGATGCAGCGCCGACTCCGGATCGACGAGATGACGCTGGAGGTCTCGTTGGAGGGGAGTCGGATGTCGCACGAGACCCTCCCCTCGATGAGGTTGCCCGGCGCGCACGGTGGATGATGGGGAGCTTCAAGCAGGAGGACATCGACAGGGTCCCGATGCGACCCACATAGGGCTTCGAGCCTCTAGTAAGCGTCGTTCTGATAGCCTTGAGTCCTTTTGCTTCCTAGTTCTCTCGATTAAGTTTGTTAAGGCTTCCGTGCAGGATCTGTCGGCGGTCAAGGAGTCACGACCACCGGTTCTAGAGGATCGGGCTGCTCGAGAGGCGAGACACCTCTCGGCGGCCCAGAAGAAGGGAGAGAAGGACGCCGCGAAGAAGCGTCAGGTTAGGAAGGCCCTCGAGCGCCAGGTGTTGAATAAGCACCGCCACCAGCAGAGCCTCGAGGGTCTCCCTATCGAGGAATCCCCCTCTGAGACGGTCTCGAGGGAGGATGAGGATAGCGGCAACGAAACGCTAGGTCGTGGTATGATACCGTGACTTTTTTGGCGCACCTCCCTGACGTGCGGCTCCTGCTAGAGCCTATTGGGGGGTCGACCTCCCACGCGTCGAGGGAAGTCTCGGCGCCCGTTGAGAGAGAGGGAGAGCTAGTAGAAGGAAGTGCCCGAGAGAGGCCTTCAGAGAGGGGATCTACCTTGCCTGGGGTCCCTCAGGGGAGATCGGTGGCACCACGCCCGCGAGTCTGATTGCCTCAGACTTTGCCGACGGGTAGAGCAGCAACATCGGTGTCTGAGGTCAGGGTGCCTTCGTCGGGCATGAGAACTTGAGGCTAGATAGCCTCATCGGCATAGAGGACCTCAGGTGCCCCGTCAGTCCGGCCAGACCACGAATGTGATGGTTGTCGCAGAAATCTAGAAACTTTTTGCCGGTAAATTGGGTGCCGTTGTCCGTGATGATGCAGTTAGGAACCCTAAAGTGGTGGACGATGGCGGTGAAGAATAGCACGGCTTGCTCAGACCTGATGCTGGTGATAGGACGGGCCTCGATCCATTTGGAAAACTTATCAATGGCGATGAGGAGGTGGGTGAAGCCACCAGTTGTCCTTTTCAAGGGTCTGACCAAGTCAAGCCCCTAAATGGTGAATGACCATGTGATGGGAATTGTTTGCAAGGCGTGAGTTGGGAGATGGGTTTGCCTTGCATAGTACTGACATCCTTTGCAGGAGCGTACTAGCTTAATAGCATCGGAGACCGCGATTGGCCAGTAGAAACCTTGTCGGAATGCGTTTCCAACGAGGGTTCGAGGTGCCGCGTGATGACCGCAAGCCCCCGAGTGTAGATCTTTGAGCAGGTTCTTGCCTTCCTCATTTATGATACAGCGTTGTAGGATGCCCGTAGGGATGCATCGATAAAGCTCTTTGTTGTCGCCAAATATCACAAAGGTCTTGGCCTGACGAGTGATCCGTGGAGCCTCGGTCTTATCTAAGGGGAGATCCCCTCGAGTGAGATGGTTGAGGTACGAAACACGCCAGTCGGGCTTGAGGTCGGCTGGTAGGGTCGAGCCTTCTGCCTGCATGACTTCTGCCCCGATCGAGGGAGCTTCCGCCTTAGGTGGGGGATCGAGTGATGGACCATCACCCCCCCCCGCCTGCCCTGGTGTTGACGGACAGTTGATGGAGATCCCTCATGGAAACATCAGGTGGAACTATGGCTTGACTAGACGCGATTTTCATGAGTTCATCGGCAACTTCATTATATCTGCGTGCAACGTGGTTGAGCTCGAGGCCATGGAACTTGTCCTCAAGGCGTCGTACCTCCTCACAGTAGGCTTCTATCTTGGGATCACGGCAGCTTGAGCTCTTCATGACCTGGTCGATCATGAGCTAGGAGTCACCACAAACATTGAGGTGTCAGACTCCTAGTTCGACGACGATGCGTAGGCCCGCGATGAGCGCCTCGTACTTGGTGACGTTGTTGGAGGCAGCAAAATGAAGCCGGATTACATAGCGCATGTGGACTTCGAGGGGCGAGATGAAGAGCAAGCCCGCGCCTGCTCCTATTTTTATCAGCGACCCATCGAAGTACATGGTCCAAAGCTCAGCTTGGAGCTGAACCGGAGGAAGTTGAGTGTCGGTCCACTCCGCTAGAAAATCTGCCAGCACCTAGGATTTGATGGCTTTGTGTGGCGCATAAGAGAGGGTCTCACCCATGAGCTCAACCGTCCACTTTGCTATCCTACCCGAGGCTTCCTGGTTTCGGGCTATCTCTCCTAGGGGGAAAGAAGACACCACGGTCATCGGGTGGCCCTCGAAGTAGTGACGAAGTTTACGCCGCGTCAAGACGATGGCATATAGCAGCTTCTAGATTTGTGGGTAGCGAACCTTGGTCTCCGAGAGTACCTCGCTGATGAAGTGACTGGCCTCTGAACGAGCAAGGTATGTCCTTCCTCTACCCTCTCGACAACTAAGACCGCGCTGACCACTTGTGTCATTGCGGCGACGTAAAGCAGGAGGGGTTCCCCTGTGGCCGGAGGGACGAGGATCGGAGAGTTGGACAACGTAGCTTTGAGCTTTGTAAGGGCTTCTTCTGCCTCGAGGGTCTATGAAAAGTATTCTGATTTCTTTAGGAGACGATACAGTGGGAGCGCCTTTTCGTCAAGGCACGAAATTAAGCGACCAAGGGCTACGAGGCAGCCCATGACCCTCTATACGCCCTTTAGATCATGGATAGGGCCCATTTTGGTTATCGCCGTGATTTTTTCTGGGTTAGCTTCGATGCCACGTTCGGAAATGATGAACCCTAAGAGCATGCCTCGAGGGACACCGAAGACACACTTCTCGGGGTTGAGCTTAATGTTTTTTGCCTTAAGGCACTTGAACGCAATGCCGAGGTCGTTCACCAAATTACTGACCCTCTAGGTTTTGACAACGATGTCGTCCACGTTAGCCTCGATGGTGGGTCCAATGTGCTCTCTGAAAACATGTTGCATGCATCCCTGGTACGTAGCACCTGCGTTCCGTAGGTCGAAGGGCATAGTAACATAGCAATACATGCCAAAGGGGGTGATGAACAAAGTCACGAGCTGGTCGGACTCCTTTATTTTGATCTGGTGGTAGCCAAAATACGCATCTATAAATGACAGAGTTTCACATCCCACAGTAGAATCAATGATTTGATCAATGCGTGGTAAAGGAAAAGGAACTTTCGAACATGCTTTATTCAAACTAGTATAGTCTACACACATCCTCCATTTCTCATTCTTTTTCTTAACTAATACAGGATTAGCCAACCGCTTGGGATGATGAACCTCCTTGATGAATCCGGCCTTCAACAGCTTATGGACCTCCTCACCGATGACCTTGCGCTTCTCCTCGTCGAAGCGGCGCAAGCATTGTTTCACCAGTTTGGAGCCGGCTCGGATCTCCAAGGCGTGCTCGGCGACTTCCCTGGGTATGTGTAGGGTCGAGATGGCAGACTAGAGGGGGGTGAATAGTCCTTTCTAAAAATTAAACATATTGGCTAACCAAAATAAATGCGGAATTAAACTTATCGGTCTAGCCAAGACTACACCCCTCTAACTAAGTTCACAAGCACCTCACAAAGATCCTAATTAAGCAACTAAGGTGCTTTCCTTAGCAAGAGCTCTCCTATTTAATTCTAGAGCAAGGTCACACAAACCTATGCACTAGTACTTTGCAAGCAAGAGGGCGCTCCTATACAACTAGTGAAGCAAAAGCACAAAGCTCCTAAGCTCACTAGTAATGCTCAATAACAAGACAACTAATGCCAAATTAAAGAGCGCAAAACACTTAGCTACACAAACAAAGCAATGTGACTAACAAGGTTACACAAACCGAATTAACCACGTAAGGGGAAGCTTCTAGCTACACAAGCAAGAAGACAACTAGCAAGCTACACAAGCAAACTAGTTAAAAGAGCAACTACACAAGCACAAGTATATATGAAAGTAAATACAAGCTTGTGTTGCACGAGGGCAAACCACCGAGAAGAGTAGACAATGTTGACACGGTGATTTTCTCCCGAGGTTCACTTGGTTGCCACCAAGCTACGTCCCCGTTGTGTCGACCAACACTTCGTGGTTCGGCGGCTAATTGGTCACACACCGAGCCTCTCAAAAGGTACCGCAAGAACCCATCATAAAGTGTAGTAGCTCAATGACACGCTCAACTAGAGTTGCTCTTCGTGATCCCCGTGGGGTGAGCACAATCCCCCTCACAAAGCTTCTCCGGAGCCACGCACAATCTTCTTGCGAGCTCCGACGGAGCCACAAGCCACCAAGCCGTCTAGGAGGTGGCAACCTCCAAGAGTAACAAGCACCACCGGCTTGCAACACGATCACCTAGTGCCACACGATGCAATCTCTCAAAGCAACGCACTAGAATCGCTCTCTCACTCGATCTGATGAACACTATCAAGTATGAGTGAGTTAGAGGGCTCCGAAGCACTACCACACAAGTCACAAAGACTATAGTGTGCTCAGCTACCAGCCATGGTCGGCCAAGGCATCTATTTATAACCCCACAGTCAAATAGAGCCGTTACCCCTTCACTGGGTAGATTTCGGGACGACCGGACGCGCTCAGCCGCGTCCGATTCTCCAATGGTCACTGACCCCCAACGGTCAAACCAGCGACCGGACGCGCCGCTGCCATGACCGGACGCGCCGCTGCCACGACCGGACGCACCCCTGGCAACGACCGGACACGCCGATCGCACAGTACCGCGTGCGCAACGACATGACCGGACGTGCTCCTTGCGACGACCGGACGTGACAGTGCCAGCTTCCGGTTAGAGTCCAGTAAGCACCTTCAACGATCGGACGCGTCCGATCATGTGTGACCGGACGCGCCGCGCGTCCGATCATCCTTGCGTTCTGCAATTCCCACTGGGTGCATGACCGGACGCGCCGGTCCCGCGATTGACCGGACACGCCGGTTACAAACCCTAACACCCGCGTCTGCGCTGTACTGACCGGACACGTCCAGTCATACCATGACCGCATCCAGTGCAGCGTCCGATCACCTCTGTGACCTCCGTTCGCCTCCGTTTCTTTTCAGACTTCTGGCGTAGTGGAAAATAGGCATTTCAACTCCTCGAAAACGCCTGAATCCTGCGCTCGCAAGCTCGGCGGGAGGGAGAGAGGACCCCAAACCCTCTCTACTGCTCAAACTTCATCGCCTTCGTAAATGTGCCAACACCAACAAGTGATCACCACCTTGTGCACATGTGTTAGCATTTTCATAATCATTTTATCGAAGGAGTTAACCACTCAACTTGCCACGCCACTCGATCCTAGCAACGATGCATAGTTAGATCACACGAGTGACACTAGATGACCGATATGCAAACAAGTTTGCCCCTCTTGATAGTACGGCCATCTATCCTAAACCCAGTCATAAACTTCTCTACACACCTATGACCGGTGCAATGGAAATGCCCTAGGTTATACCTTAGCCTTGCACATTCCACTTCATCTCCTCTGATATTGATGCAACACATGCACCAACCAATCACCAAATGATATGATTCACTTCATATCATCATGTGACCGTATTGGTTCATCGATCTTGACCTCACTTGCTCTTCACCGTTGCATCGGTCCGTCGGCGCCAAGTCTTGCTCAAGCTTCACCATCGCATGGTCCTTCGCTTCGAAGCCTCGACTTGCCCTTCACCTTCACAACCGGTCCATCGAGCCAAGCCTCATCTTGATCTTCTCCACCTTGGTCACATGACTCCATGTCATGTCTCATATGCAATGAGTTCCTTCATGACACCATCACCTGTGGACTAATCTCCTGTGTATCTCACATAACCACATATTAGTCCATCTAAGTTGTCACTCAATTACCAAAACCAAGCAAGGACCTTTCAATCTCCCCCTTTTTGGTAATTGATGACAACTCTACAAAGATATGGAAATTAAGCTTTTTCAAGCTAGCACTTCACACAAAGTGTAAATTGCTAACTTGTTTTGGATTTAATGTTACTTATCTAACTTTTAAGCTCTATGTCAAGATTTGGATAAGCACCATAAAATCTGACTTGGTAGTGATAACTCCCCCTACATATGTGCTCAAAAGGTTTGGTTTCAAGCTTGCACATATGCATAAATATGAAATTTGTGGGAGGGTTAGCACTACTAAGTGATGCTAAGATGTATAGAATAAACCTTTGTAGCTCGATACCAATTAGTAGCTTGATACCATTTGAAAATCATAAGTTTACCATCGTCCTTAGCATCATGAGTAGCTAGGCATCAAAAACACTAGAAACCCCGTGAGATCAACATTATAAGCATGGTTCTAGTTTTTGCATGATAATCACAAGTCTAGCTAACATCCTATGCATGCTAGTTATCAAATCATCATTCAAGTTCTATAACTAGCATACACCACACAAGCATGCATATTTAATTTAAGAACTTATGCAATGCAAGCAAGCACATGAATTATGCACCTATCAAATGTAATCAATCAAAGTTCATGAGCTTGCTCCCCCTACTTGTGTGCTTTCTTTGTCTAAGAATGTTTGATCCCCTTACATTCTTCAATGTTACTCCATCTTGGTCCATGTCCATGTCCAATCTTTCCAATCTCTCCCCAAAGCTCAAAAAAGCTTTCATATCTTTGTCTAACTTCTCCCCCTTTGTCATCAATTTCCATAAAAGGTGTTCTTCTCAATTGATACAAAGGCTTGTATTGGGGTAGATGGTTGAGACTTGAGTATTGCATTTTTGATGGACATTACCACATGTGTTGGAATGACAAACTTTATGGTTGCTCTTGAGATACCACATAGGATCTTTGACCTTGATACCAATCGGTGGGGCTCCTCCCCCTATGTCATAGCATGTGTCATTCACTTGAGATACCACTTGAAGATGAGGGTAGCATTTCTTGATTTGATTACTTAAGGTTGAGGATCACTTGTGAAACCATCGTCTTGCATGAATGATACCACGTGAAGATACCATGAGTAGAAATGTGATACCATTTGAAAGAATTTTCTAGTATGGATTCACTTTGAAGGATTTGGCAATAATATTCACTTCTTGAACATTTTCTATCTTCATGAGTACCACTTGTAAGATATCACTTGTAGATCATGATCTAGACACCACTAGTGAATACCACTTGGAAGATCAATTTGAGTCTAGATACCACTTGAAACAAACTAGATATCTATTTTCATTGTTATCTTGTGCTTGTGCTCTTATCATTGTCATGAGCTTCTTGTATGACTTGAACTATGTTGATTTGCCTAAGATTCTAAGTCCGGTTTGATCCAATGACAAGCTTCTTCACACCTCATGCTAAGGGTTATCTTGCCAATGTTGTACTTGTCACTTGTTAGCAATCCAAACTAGATCAAGTACTTGGGTTCACTAGCTCATGAATAAATTCATACTTATACCACTAGGTCAATTAACCATTCAAGCAATAGTGGTAGACTATGAATTTAAACTTTTCATTTGTTATGCATGATCCTAATAAGCATGTACTATATGCACTAACCGCATACTAGTAAGGGATGAAATGATCATGCACATTACAATGATACCTTTGCTATATTAGAGTAGAGGATAGTCACATAGATTCCAATTCATTACTCCAATAGCAATGTGAAGTCCAATTTATAAGCTTGGTGAAAACCAATCATCATAGATAAATCCATTATTCACCCTTATGAAATGAAAACCACTTATGATCAAGTGCACTTTCTTATTGTGGTTGGCTTGCTTCGTTATATCATCTTTGCTTGTATGAGAGAATCACTTAGAATATTAGTTGAATTGCAATGACTAACTCTCTTTTGGGTGTTGCTTGCTTTTCTTGATCAACCCTTTTGATTGCTTCAACTAAGCATCATAAGTTTCTCGGATCACCACTTCTATGTTAGCCTTCCAAGTCCCAAACTTGGTTTCACCTACACACGGTGGCAAGCCCCTCACTAGGGAGAAATGACCTTTCTCCAAAGAACCACTTTTGATACTCACTTGAAATGATATAGTTTGATTGATCCAAATGATGAACTCAAACTTGATGAATAATCCTTGAATCTACATTTGAGTCCAACTCTTTCTACATATTTAAGTCCTTTTCTTTCTACCAAATGATCTCTAATCATTACTAGAACTTAAACTTCATCTTTATCTTAAGTTTGATCTTGATCTTTAAATTTGAGTACTGAACATGTACACCAAATACATTCCACAATCAAATGTTCTTATACACATTGCTCTTCAT
The DNA here is from genome assembly GCA_038087645.1 of Saccharum hybrid cultivar R570. NCBI lineage: Eukaryota > Viridiplantae > Streptophyta > Magnoliopsida > Poales > Poaceae > Saccharum > Saccharum hybrid cultivar. The sequence goes on along the minus strand of JAQSUU010000312.1, from coordinate 19,917,169 downwards.
GCTTCTAGATCAATCCAAAACCAAACTTAGGTACCTCAATCACTTATAAACATGTTTCTAACATGAGGACCTTTCAATCAAAGTGACTCTAGATTAATCCAATGATTGTCACTTTTCTGGCAGATTCTGTACCCTTTAAAGAATAATTCATATCTCCCAATGTACAGATCCAAATGCCATAAAATTTGGTGGAGATGTGATTCACTAAGTTATCTAGCAGCTGTAAAAATTTGAGATTCATTTGACATCTAGATTGCTACTAGATTTCAAATCTTCCACCACTGCTACATGCTAAAAACTGCTGCACTATAGCTGAAAAGATGTACTCCAAAGCTGAAGCATCTCTTATCCACTTCTCATGAAATTTCTACAGCATCTTCTTTCATAAGTGTAGAGAATGTATACCAAATTTCAAGCCAATCCAAATAGATTTGATCACTCAAACATGGCTAAGATCACTGCTAGCTCAGATTTTCAATTTTGGACAGATTTCAATACATTGAGCAATACTTCATCAAATATGAATCAAACTTGAAACTAACTTGTTTGAATACTTTCACAAGACATATATCCATCCAATCCACTTACTAAATGTCATCTCATGAATTTATCCAACACAAATCAATTCAAACTTGATTACTTAAGCATTTAATCCATTCAAACATCTCATAGCAAGCAACATTGCATATATATCCAATTCAATCAACTCATATACACCCAAGTGAAATGATCAACAAGAGATATACCTTGGTTAGCTCATGATCATCCAATCAAGCTTTCAACTTGAATATTTGCAAGCCATCAAATATATCCAATAAATCACCACATTCTTTAACATTGCACTTGTATGTTGTAGCACTTGGACTTCACTTGTTTTGACTTGGCATTGAAATTGGATATGCATTGAGCTTTATAACTTGACTCAATATATAATGAACAAAATGAAACCAATTGAATCAAGCCTCCAATGCCAATGGTACCTACAAACAACCATCCACTCTTTGACGGTACCCAATCAAGTTTGGGTCCTCTCAAGTTAGGTGCAACATACTTAGGCATTGCCTTAGTATGAATAGCGGGATGTTTTGCAATAGCAACAATAGAGGTACCATTTACATCCTTTCTAAGCACATTAGTATCATCAATTGAAATATGCTTAGAAGTGTTACCTAGGGGACATGAATGTGCCATGTGTCCCCTTTCCCGGTATGAGTAGCAACTTCTCTTAGATTGAGCATTTTCTTCCTTGCTCATATGTTGCTTCTCATTGCCTTGCCTCTTACGAGTTGCTTGAATCTTCTTTTCAAGCTTGGTGGGACACCCCGAGGCAAAGTGTCCCATATCTCCACACTTGAAGCACTCGATGTGAGCATGTACTTTCTTCTCATCTTGATTCTTGCTCATCATCTTGACATCTTGAATTTGCATTGGATGTCTTGCTCTTCCACCCCTTCTTGTTTTCTTCTTCTTTATCATCAAGTCACTAACATTTTCATGATTGATCTTGACTTTAGATTGGGGCTTTGCTTTTGGCTCAACTTGAGACTTGTTGGTAGGGCAACACTTGGCAATATGTCCCACTTCATGGCATTGGTAGCACATAAGTTGGGATAGCTTCTTTGTATCTTGCTTCTTTATAATCTTGCCCTTGCTCTTGTTGTAGCCAATACCACTCTTATCACCATATCTTCTTTGATTAGTCATGATATGCTCAATGGTGATTTTAGAGTTGTAGCACCTCTCCAACTTGTTGCTCAAATTCTTCACTTCACTTTTGAGCTCATTGTTCTTCTTCAAAAGGTTAGTCTCACAAGACATAGAAGTAGAACAAGCATTTAATTGTGAAGAATATGACATATCTAATAAATCATCACAAGAGGTGGATACATGCTTCTTGCGTACATCACAAGGGTTAGTAATATGTGATTGATCATTTGACCCAAATGATGAGCTCTCACTAGATTTGGTTTCTTCATTAGAAGGCTTCTTAGTGAGTAAAGCATGTTCTTGTGCCAAATTATCATAAGCAATACTAAGTTCCTCATGAGCCAATTTTAGCTCCTCATGTGAACAAGTAGTAACATAAAGTAGATGCTTTTATTGTTCACATGTGGTTTTTAGAAAAGAGTTATCATTTTCCAATTTACTTACTCTTTCCATTTCCCTTTTCAAGGCTCTTGAGAGTTTATATAAAAGCTCTAAATTTGGATCATCACAATCCACAACAAAACCACCAACATGTATCTTAGTGTTACCATGTGATGATGTTGAAGAGCTTGTTAAAGCATCACTCTCATAGCCATCATCTTCACCATCAAGTGTGCATGAGGTAGAATCAATGCGTGCTTCACTTGTGGCATTATCATTCTTCTTGTCAAGTGATCTTGTGATATGATCATCTTTGTCATCACTTGACCGTGAGGTGGAGCAATCCTCCACAACCACCTTGTTGTGGTCATGCTGAACATCCTCATGTGCCTCCTCCTTGGGCTCATCATCATGGGCGGACTTGAAGTCTATGATCTCACAAAGTATGCTACTATCCATAGATCGATAGAAAACATTAGTAGCTTGGCTATCGAGATGTAGGCATTTACTTTGCGCTTGAGTTGCATTCTTTTTATCAATTGCAAAGGAAAAGCCCACATCTACGATCCACCACAATTGAGGAGAAATAAACTTAAAATTGCATGTCATCCAATTTCTCCACCGTGCAAAGTGTGTGCCATAAAAAATGTGTGGACACTCAACATCTAGCCCACAAGCCGTCATCCTCTCGGGTCGGTGAAGACCACAAATGAGAGACCCGGCTCTGATACCACTTGTAGGGTCGAGATGGCGGACTAGAGGGGGGGTGAATAGTCCTTTCTAAAAATTAAACGTGTTGGCTAACCAAAACAAATGCAGAATTAAACTTATCGGTCTTGCCAAGACTACACCCCTCTAACTAAGTTCACAAGCACCTCACAAAGATCCTAATTAAGCAACTAAGGTGCTTTTCTTAGCAAGAGCTCTCCTATTTAATTCTAGAGCAAGGTCACACAAACCTATGCACTAGTACTTTGCAAGCAAGAGGGAGCTCCTACACAACTAGTGAAGCAAAAGCACAAAGCTCCTAAGCTCACTAGCAATGCTTAATAACAAGACAACTAATGCCAAATTAAAGAGCGCAAAACACTTAGCTACACAAACTAAGCAATGTGACTAACAAGGTTACACAAACCGAATTAGCCACGCAAGGGGAAGCTTCTAGCTACACAAGCAAGAAGACAACTAGCAAGCTACACAAGCAAACTAGTTAAGAGAGCAACTACACAAGCATAAGTATATATGAAAGTAAATACAAGCTTGTGTTACACGAGGGCAAACCACCGAGAAGAGTAGACAATGTTGACACGGTGATTTTCTCCCGAGGTTCACTTGGTTGCCACCAAGCTACGTCCCCGTTGTGTCGACCAAAACTTCATGGTTCGACGGCTAATCGGTCACACACCGAGCCTCTCAAAAGGCACCGCAAGAACCCACCATAAAGTATGGTAGCTCAATGACACGCTCAACTAGAGTTGCTCTTCGCGATCCCCGCGGGGTGAGCACAATCCCCCTCACAAAGCTTCTCCGGAGCCTCGCATAATCTTCTTGCAAGCTTCGACGGAGCCACAAGCCACCAAGCCGTCTAGGAGGTGGCAACCTCCAAGAGTAACAAGCACCACCGGCTTGCAACATGATCACCTAGTGCCACACGATGCAATCTCTCAAAGCAACGCACTAGAATCGCTCTCTCACTCGATCCGATGAACACTATCAAGTATGAGTGAGTTAGAGGGCTCCCAAGCACTACCACACAAGTCACAAAGACTATAGTGTGCTCAGCTACCAGCCATGGCCGGCCAAGGCATCTATTTATAACCCCACGGTCAAATAGAGCTGTTACCCCTTCACTGGGCAGATTTCGGGACGACCGGACGCGCCAGTCGTAACTGACCGGACGCGCTCAGCCGCGTCCGATTCTCCAACGGTCACTGACCCCCAACAGTCAAACCAGCGACCGGACGTGCCGCTGCCATGACTAGACACACCGCTGCCACGACCGGACGCGCCCCTGGCAATGATCGGACGTGCCGATCGCACAGTACCGCGCGCGCAACGACATGACCGGACGCGCTCCTTGCGACGACCGGACGCGACAGTGCCAGCGTCCGGTTAGAGTCCAGTAAGCACCTTCAACGATCGGACGCATCCGATCATGTGTGACCGGACGCGCCACGCGTCCGATCATCCTTGCGTTCTGCAATTCCCATTGGTTGCATGACCGGACGCGCCGGTTACAAACCCTAACACCCGCGTCTACGCTGTACTGACTGGACACGTCCAGTCATACCATGACCGCGTCTGGTGCAGCGTCCGGTCACCTTTGTTACCTCCGTTTGCTTTCGTTTCTTTTCCGACTTCCGGCGTAGTGGAAAATAGACATTTCAACTCCTCGAAAACGCCTGAATCCCGCGCTCGCAAGCTCGGCGGGAGGGAGAGAGGACCCCAAACCCTCTCTACCGCTCAAACTTCATCGCCTTCGTAAATGTGCCAACACCAACAAGTGATCACCACCTTGTGCACGTGTGTTAGCATTTTCATAATCATTTTATCGAAGGAGTTAACCACTCAACTTGCCACGCCACTCGATCCTAGCAACGATGCATAGTTAGATCACACGAGTGGCACTAGATGACCGATATGCAAACAAGTTTGCCCCTCTTGATAGTACGACCATCTATCCTAAACCCAGTCATAAACTTCTCTACACACCTATGACCGGTGCAATGGAAATGCCCTAGGTTATACCTTAGCCTTGTGCATTCCACTTCATCTCCTCTGATATTGATGCAACACATGCACCAACTGAAAGCCCAAGTTTGGTTTTGGTAATTAATGACACCAAGTTGCTAATGCCATGTGTTAAGTGTTTTGAGTTAGGCATAAGCAACGCATGTAATGAAAGTGTACGTGGCAAGGAGTGGTGGCCACAAGATCACAAAGAAATGGTGCATGGACATGAAATGACGATCATGGTGGAGATGCACATAATATGATGAACTTGATGATCAAGTGGAGGAGAAAGATCTAAGAGCGCAAGGCAAAGGTATAACCATAGGGTTTTCCTTTTGCCGGTCTAAGTTGAGTAGAGAAGTGATTGACCGGATTTAGGATACATAGTCGACTATCAAGAGGGGCAATCACGGTTAGCTCGGGAATCAAGTGCCACTAGATCAATGTCTTGAGCATATGCATTAGGATCTAGTTGAGAACTAACATAACGCCTTGGAAAATGTTTGTGAAATGCTAACACACATGCACTTTTGTGGTGTACACTTGGTGGTGTTAGCACATTTGCGAAGGCGGTGGTGTTTGAGCGGTAATAAGGGGTTTGGGGTTCGCTCTCCCTCCCGCCGAGCGTGCGAGCGCGGGATTCAGGCGTTTTTGAGAAAATGAAATGCCTATTTTCTATTGCGCCAGAGGCGAGAAAAGGTGGCGAAAGTCCGAAATATTTTTCACTGAAAAATGGCGATCGGACGCTGCACCGGACGCGGTCTCGGTTTGACCGGACGCGTCCGGTCAGTTCAACGCAGCGCGAGCTCTAGGGTTTGTGACCGGACGCGGGTCTGGCCTGACCAGCGCGTCCGGTCAGTACAACTGAGCGTAAGAGAGAAGCGCGCGACCGGCGCGTCCGGTCCTTCACGGGACCGGAGCGTCCGGTCAGGCGTCCAGGAACACAGAGCGAAGCGGAGTGACGATCGGACACGCGGCGCGTCCGGTCACGTACGATCGGACGCGTCCGGTCGTAGCTGGAGCTTACTGGAACGCGACCGGACGCTGGCACTGTCGCGTCCGGTCACTCGGTTCAGCGCGTCCGGTCAGGGCAACGGCTAGTTCTGACGCACACAGTTCACGGTTGTCGTGTAGTGACCGGACGCGTCCGGTCACCCTGACCGGAGCGTCCGGTCAGCACGATTTTCGCTGCGTCGTCCGTAACGGCTAGCTGCGTACCCTTTCGTTATAAATAGAGGATGTCCGGGGTTTGAGGGTAACTCTTGCATATTTTGAGATATAGAGACATCCTTTGAGCTAGAGAACAACCCCTCCACTCATCTCTTTGATTGATTGCACATCTTGAGTGAGATTGAGTGAGATTCAAGTGCTTTGCTTGAGAGTTGCATTCTAGAGGCACTTGATCTTCGAGTTGCTGCGGATTTCTCGTTACTCTTCCGTGTTTCCCGACACGGTAGACGGCTTGGAGCAGCGGAGGTGATTGAGCTCGCAATTGGAGATTGTTGGAGCCTTCACCAAGTGTTGTAAGGGGTTCTTGATCCTTCCCCGCGGGAGTTCGCAAATTGGATACTCTAGTGGAGCTCGTGGCTTGGAGGATCCCCATCTTGTGTGCGGATGTGCGGCGCCCGCCGAGGGCTCAACTCTTGATAGTTGATTAGCTCGCGAACCGACAAGTGGGTGCATCGCCACAACGAGGAGTAGCTTGCCGAGAAGCAAGTGAACCTCGGGATAAATTCTTGTGTCATTCTCTTCCCGAGGATTTCTCTTGTGTGATTGATTGATTGGTACTTCTCATCTCTACACGGCGGTATAATCACTCGAAGCTCTTCTCTCGTTTTACATCTTGTATCTAGCTTGTTGTTGTTGCAGTGTTTAGTGGATAGCCTTGTACTAGACTTGTGTAGGTGGCTTGCTTAATTAGTTAGAGCTAGTGCATTTTGCTCCGCCACCTTTTATACTAACTTGTGGTTAAGTAATTCTTGTAGAAGTTTTAATTAGGCTATTCACCCCCCCCTCTAGCCATTCGGACCTTACAAGTGGTATCAAAGCCGAGGCATCGTTTATTTGAGGCTTAACAACCTACGGTGAAAAAGAAATGGCTCAATTAAGCTTGCACATCAACAACACCAAGAAGGCACCTCACTTTGATGGCACAAATTATGCATATTGGAAGGTTAAGATGACCGCACACCTCAAGTCAATAAATAGAGAAGTGTGGAAGGTCACCGAAACAAAATTTGAGGTTGCTAATCCGGAAGTACCTACACCGGTGGAAGAGAAGAAACTCCAATGCAATGACATTGCCATTAGTGCTCTTCATGAGGCACTAGATGACAAGACCTTTGAGCAAGTGAAGAACATTGAGATCGCTCATGATGCTTGGGCCAAGCTAGAAGAAACATTTGAGGGCACCGAAGGCACAAAGACCGCTAAAGCATATATCTTGCAAGAAAAATTTTCAAGCTTCAAGATGCAAGAAGATGAGAGTGTACCGGAAATGTTTCATAGATTGCAAGTCATTGTGAATGAGCTCAAGGCACTTGGTGAGGAGGTCAAGGACAACCAATTCTCTATGAAGTTCTTGAGAAGCTTGCCCAAGAGATTTGATACATTGATCACCGTGCTAGTGAGGACTACATTGAAGGATTCAACTCCTCAACAAATATTTCAAGAGGTAATGACCGATGATTCATATAGAGAAGATGATGAGAAGGATGAGTTGGTCAAGAAGAAGAAGAAGGAAAATGAGAAGAAGGATGATGAGAAGAAGAAGAGTGTGGCATTCAAAGCCACCACATTCAAGGGCAAATCCAAGATTGAATCATCAAGTGAAGAAGACTCAAGCTCTTGTGATAGCGATGACATTGATGAGAAGATGGCTCTCTTTGTCAAGCAATTTGGCAAATTCATGAAGAAGAAAGGCTATCGTGCAAGAAGGAGAAAGAACTCATCTAAGAAGAATGAGCATACCATGAGATGCTTTAGATGCCATAGCAAAGATCATCTCATTGCAAAGTGTCCTTATGATAGTGATGATGAAGATGCTATCAAGAAGGAGAGGAAGAAGCAAAAGAAGAAGCAAGAAAAGAAGGAGAGCTCTCATAAAAAGAAGAATGATTCTCATGTTGCTACATGGGATAGTGATGATTCCTTAAGTGATGATGAGGATGACTACAAGAGCAAGAAGAAGGGACATGCTAGCATTGCCATCCAAGAGAAGGTCTCCCTCTTCGACACTCCATCGTGCTTCATGGCTAAGGCCGCTAAGGTATCATCCGATGATGAGAGTGATCATGATAATGCTAGTGATAGTGATAGTGATGAAGAAGAATTCACTAAAGATGAACTAATCACTATGCTAGAAGATTGCACTCAACACTTTAAAGAATCTAGAAAGGAGTGCAAGGGCTTACTTAAGGAAAAGAAAAACCTTATGCAAGAACTTGATGAGCTTAGGGCATCTTATGAGAGTCTAAAGGTAGACCATAAGAAGCTTCAAAAGTCTCACACTAAGCTTGAAGAAGCTCATTCCTCTCTAGCTGAAAAATGTGAGAACATGCCAACTAATGTTGAAAAAGCTAAAACTTGCAACATAGGCATATCATGTGATATAATTGATGAATCTTTACATAAGCCTATTGTTGTTTCCACTAACCCTCCTTGTAGCTCATCTACATCATCATCATCTAGTAGTGACGGTTTCACTTGTGACTCCACACTAATAGTTGAGAATGAAATTCTCAAGAAGGAGGTAAAAGAGCTCAATCACACCTTAGCTAAGGCTTATGGTGGTGAGGACCGCTTGCTTATGTGCTTGGGTAGCCAAAGGGCTTCTCTCTATAAAGAGGGATTGGGCTATAACCCCAAGAAAGGCAAGGTCGCTTTTGCTCCTCACAAGACTCATTTTGTGAAGAACAATGGTAGCTATTGCAAAAGTTGCAAGCAAGTTGGTCACATAGAGCAACATTGCATGAACAAGAAATCCAATGCTAAAGTATCCTCAATTAAATTTAATTCTTTCTATATACTTACCAAGGGTACAAATGGTGTTCATGCTAAGTTCATTGGTGCACCATGGATGGGCTCAAAGAAGAAAGCCATTTGGGTACCAAAGAGCTTAGTCTCTAACCTTGGAGGACCCAAACAAGTTTGGGTACCTAAAAAGAATTGATCTTGTCTTGTAGGTCAATTACAAAGCCGGAGGAAGGCATTGGGTGCTTGATAGTGGGTGCACTCAATATATGACCGGGGATTCTTGTATGTTTAAATCAATTGATACTAGTCAAAATGGTGGTTTTGATGCTATCACTTTTGGCAACAACAAGAAAGGCAAGGTCAAGGGGCTTGGTAAAATTGCTATCTCAAATGACATGAGCATATCTAATGTGTTGCTAGTTGAGAGCTTAGATTTCAATCTTTTATCGGTGGCACAACTTTGTGATCTTGGCTTCAAGTGCATATTTGGTAGTGATGATGTTGAAGTCATAAGTGTTGATGGATCAAATTTGATATTCAAAGGATTTAGACATGGTAGCTTATACTTGGTTGACTTCAATGATAGTGAGACACAATTGACATCATGCTTGCTTAGTAAATCTAGTATGGGTTGGTTATGACATAGAAGACTTGGTCATGTTGGAATGAAACAATTGAACAAACTTTTGAGGCATGACTTAGTTAGAGGATTGAAGGATGTCACCTTTGAGAAGGATAAACTATGTAGTGCTTGTCAAGCCGGCAAACAAGTTGGAAATACACATCCTAGTAAAAGTGAAATGAGCACATCAAAGGCATTTGAGTTATTGCACATGGACTTGTTTGGGCCAACAACATACACTAGCATTGGTGGCAACAAGTATGGCTTTGTGATAGTGGATGACTACACTAGATACACTTGGGTGCTCTTTCTTTATGACAAGAGTGATGTTTATGATCTATTCAAGTCTTTTGTCAAGAGGGTACAAAATGAGTTTGAGACTACCATCAAGAAGATTAGAAATGACAATGGTAGTGAGTTTAAGAACACAAGAATTGAAGATTTGTGTGATGATCTTGGTATTGGACATCAATTCTCACCAACATACACTCCTCAATCCAATGGTGTAGTTGAAAGGAAAAATAGAACCTTGATTGATATGGCTAGATCAATGCTTAGTGAATACAGTGTGAGTCATTCATTTTGGAGTGAAGCTATCAACACGGCTTGCTATTGTAGCAACCGTCTCTATTGCCATGGGAAGCTTGGAAAGACACCATATGAGCTATTGAATGGAAGAAAGCCCAACATTGCATACTTTAGAGTGTTTGGTTGCAAATGCTATATTCTTAAGAAAGGCACTAGATTGAGCAAGTTTGAAAAGAAATGTGATGAAGGGTTCTTACTTGGTTATTCTACCACAAGCAAATCATATAGAGTTTGGAATCTCACAAATGGCACCTTGGAAGAAGTTCATGATGTTGAGTTTGATGAAACCCAAGGGTCTCAAAATGAAGCTCAAAACCTTGATGATGTGAGAGGAGATCAATTATCAAATGCAATGAAGAACATGGACATTGGTGATATAAGGCCGATGCAAGTTGATGATGATGATATTCATGTAATCAACCAAAGTGTGCAAATTAATACAAATCAAGCAAGCTCTAGTGGTTCTCATGATGAAGCTCAAGTTCAAGGTCAAGCTAGTGGAAGCAATCAACTCCCAATACTCCAACCTACTAATATTGCAAGAGATCATCCATTGGATCAAATCATTGGTGGAATTCAAAGTGGTGTTCAAACTAGATCAAAGCTAGCATCCTTTTGTGAGCACTACTCATTTGTGTCACTTGAAGAACCTAAGAAAATAGAAGATGCATTGAAAGATTCCGATTGGGTAAATGCCATGCATGAAGAGCTAAACAACTTCACTAGAAATCAAGTTTGGAAACTTATTGAAAGGCCAAAGAACTATAATGTGATTGGTACTAAGTGGGTCTTTAGAAACAAGCAAGATCAAGATGGTGTAGTTGTAAGAAACAAAGCAAGATTGGTAGCACAAGGTTACACACAAGTTGATGGTCTTGACTTTGGAGAGACATATGCACCGGTTGCAAGATTGGAGGCTATTAGAATCTTATTAGCATATGCTTGTGCACACAACATTAAGCTCTATCAAATGGATGTTAAGAGTGCATTTCTCAATGACTACATCAATGAAGAAGTTTATGTTGAGCAACCTCCCGGTTTTGAAGATGACAAGAAGCCTGACCATGTTTACAAGCTAAAGAAGGCATTGTATGGTTTGAAGCAAGCACCTAGAGCATGGTATGAGAGGTTGAGGGACTTTCTCCTCTCTAAAGGGTTCAAGATGGGAAAGGTTGACACCACTCTCTTCACCAAGAAGCTTGGAAATGACTTGTTTGTGTTGCAAATCTATGTTGATGATATTATCTTTGGATCAACTAACCAAGACTTTTGTGAAGAGTTTGGAAATATGATGGCTAATGAGTTTGAAATGTCTATGATTGGAGAGCTTAGTTACTTTCTTGGACTTCAAATCAAGCAAATGAAGAATGGCACTTTTGTAAGTCAAGGCAAGTACATCAAGGACATGATCAAGAAGTTTGGATTGCAAGAAGCTAAGCCAATGAGCACACCAATGGGCACTAATGATCAATTGGGTATTGATGCTAGTGGCAACATGGTAGATCAAAAACAATACCGATCCATGATTGGAAGTTTGCTCTATGTCACCGCTTCTAGGCCGGATGTGATGTTTAGTGTATGCAAGTGTGCAAGATATCAAGCTTCACCTAGAGAAAGTCACTTGAAAGCAACCAAGAGAATATTGAGATATCTCAAGGGCACTCATGATGTTGGATTATGGTATCCCAAGGGGTCTAATTTTGAGTTGATTGGATATTCGGACTCCGACTATGGTGGATGCAAGATTGATAGAATGAGCACAAGTGGCACTTGTCAATTGCTTGGAAGGTCTCTTGTTTCATGGTCATCAAAGAAACAAAATAGTGTTGCACTATCTACCGCCGAGGCCGAATACATTAGTGCCGGTAGTTGTTGTGCACAATTGCTTTGGATGAAGGCCACTTTGAATGACTTTGGAATTAAATTCAAGAATATGCCTTTGTTTTGTGATAATGAAAGTGCTATCAAGATGACACAAAATCCGGTTCAACATTCAAGAACCAAGCACATTGACATAAGGCATCACTTCATAAGAGACCATCAACAAAAGGGTGATATTAGCATTGAGAGCATTGGCACCGAAGATCAACTAGCCGACATCTTTACAAAGCCACTTGATGAAAAGAGATTTTACAAGTTGAAGAATGAATTGAACATACTTGACTTCTCCAACTTGAAATGAGTGCACCCCCACATTCTTATATGACATGCCTCTCCTCCAACATAGCAAGGTAAAGTTGTTTGGCATATCATCCATACTTTGATAAGGACATGTTTAGAACATATAGACATATTTGCATGACAAATAGGCTCATTCATGAAAATCAAATGAGTTTAATGTATATATGGTACCACTATTGCTTCTATGTTTGATTGACCTAGTGGTAGCATATGACATGTTTGTGGGCTTGCAAACCTAGTGTTGAATCTAGAAAATGAGCTCATGATGTGTATTTCAACATGGTCAAGATAACCCTTATACTTTATGAGGTGTGAAGAAGCTTGTCCTTGGATCAAACCGAATTACATATTCTAGGCAAGTGATCTAGATTGAACCATAATTTGGACTCCCTCATATTGATTGACTTATCTCTCACTAAAATTGGCACCTTTTTGGTGATTGTTGACAAAGGGGGAGAGAAAAGTCACAAAGATAGAAAAGTTACAAAGATAAAAAGTTAAGTTACTAAGGGGGAGAGAAAGCAAAAGATATGACATTAGAAAGGGATCAATTAAAATTGAGCACACAAGTAGGGGGAGCAAGCTCATGAATTATTTGTTGCATTTGTATGTGCATTAACATAATGAATTGTTGCATTGCAAAGCTTAAATTCATAATTCATGATTGTATGGTGTATGCTAGAAATAGAACTTGAATGATGATTTGTTGAAAGTAGCTTTATAAGTGGTATCTAGACACCTTTGCTTATAATGTTGATCTCACGGGGTACTTTAGTGTTTGTGATCTTTACAAGTGATGTATTACAAGTGGTGTCTAGCTACATCGATGCTAAGGATGGTATATAAAGGCAACTCCGATTGGTATCACGCTTCAAAGGTCCATTCTATATACCTTAGCATCAATTTGATAGTAGTAACTCTCCCAAAATTCAAATCCATACATATGTGCACAATTGAACCAAACTCATGGAAGCACATATGTAGGGGGAGCTAATACTATCGAAATTGAAAATTGATTTCATTTCATATCTTTGTGATGGTTGTCATCAATTACCAAAAAGGGGGAGATTGAAAGCCCAAGTTTGGTTTTGGTAATTAATGACACCAAGTTGCTAATGCCATGTGTTAAGTGTTTTGAGTTAGGCATAAGCAACGCATGTAATGAAAGTGTACGTGGCAAGGAGTGGTGGCCACAAGATCACAAAGAAATGGTGCATGGACATGAAATGACGATCATGGTGGAGATGCACATAATATGATGAACTTGATGATCAAGTGGAGGAGAAAGATCTAAGAGCGCAAGGCAAAGGTATAACCATAGGGTTTTCCTTTTGCCGGTCTAAGTTGAGTAGAGAAGTGATTGACCGGATTTAGGATACATAGTCGACTATCAAGAGGGGCAATCACGGTTAGCTCGGGAATCAAGTGCCACTAGATCAATGTCTTGAGCATATGCATTAGGATCTAGTTGAGAACTAACATAACGCCTTGGAAAATGTTTGTGAAATGCTAACACACATGCACTTTTGTGGTGTACACTTGGTGGTGTTAGCACATTTGCGAAGGCGGTGGTGTTTGAGCGGTAATAAGGGGTTTGGGGTTCGCTCTCCCTCCCGCCGAGCGTGCGAGCGCGGGATTCAGGCGTTTTTGAGAAAATGAAATGCCTATTTTCTATTGCGCCGGAGGCGAGAAAAGGTGGCGAAAGTCCGAAATATTTTTCACTGAAAAATGGCGATCGGACGCTGCACCGGACGCGGTCTCGGTTTGACCGGACGCGTCCGGTCAGTTCAACGCAGCGCGAGCTCTAGGGTTTGTGACCGGACGCGGGTCTGGCCTGACCAGCGCGTCCGGTCAGTACAACTGAGCGTAAGAGAGAAGCGCGCGACCGGCGCGTCCGGTCCTTCACGGGACCGGAGCGTCCGGTCAGGCGTCCAGGAACACAGAGCGAAGCGGAGTGACGATCGGACACGCGGCGCGTCCGGTCACGTACGATCGGACGCGTCCGGTCGTAGCTGGAGCTTACTGGAACGCGACCGGACGCTGGCACTGTCGCGTCCGGTCACTCGGTTCAGCGCGTCCGGTCAGGGCAACGGCTAGTTCTGACGCGCACAGTTCACGGTTGTCGTGTAGTGACCGGACGCGTCCGGTCACCCTGACCGGAGCGTCCGGTCAGCACGATTTTCGCTGCGTCGTCTGTAACGGCTAGCTGCGTACCCTTTCGTTATAAATAGAGGATGTCCGGGGTTTGAGGGTAACTCTTGCATATTTTGAGATATAGAGACATCCTTTGAGCTAGAGAACAACCCCTCCACTCATCTCTTTGATTGATTGCACATCTTGAGTGAGATTGAGTGAGATTCAAGTGCTTTGCTTGAGAGTTGCATTCTAGAGGCACTTGATCTTCGAGTTGCTGCGGATTTCTCGTTACTCTTCCGTGTTTCCCGACACGGTAGACGGCTTGGAGCAGCGGAGGTGATTGAGCTCGCAATTGGAGATTGTTGGAGCCTTCACCAAGTGTTGTAAGGGGTTCTTGATCCTTCCCCGCGGGAGTTCGCAAATTGGATACTCTAGTGGAGCTCGTGGCTTGGAGGATCCCCATCTTGTGTGCGGATGTGCGGCGCCCGCCGAGGGCTCAACTCTTGATAGTTGATTAGCTCGCGAACCGACAAGTGGGTGCATCGCCACAACGAGGAGTAGCTTGCCGGGAAGCAAGTGAACCTCGGGATAAATTCTTGTGTCATTCTCTTCCCGAGGATTTCTCTTGTGTGATTGATTGATTGGTACTTCTCATCTCTACACGGCGGTATAATCACTCGAAGCTCTTCTCTCGTTTTACATCTTGTATCTAGCTTGTTGTTGTTGCAGTATTTAGTGGATAGCCTTGTACTAGACTTGTGTAGGTGGCTTGCTTAATTAGTTAGAGCTAGTGCATTTTGCTCCGCCACCTTTTATACTAACTTGTGGTTAAGTAATTCTTGTAGAAGTTTTAATTAGGCTATTCACCCCCCCCCTCTAGCCATTCGGACCTTACACCAACCAATCACCAAATGATATGATTCACTTCATATCATCATGTGACCGTATTGGTTCATCGATCTTGACCTCACTTGCTCTTCACCGTTGCATCGGTCTGTCGGTGCCAAGTCTTGCTCAAGCTTCACCATCGCATGGTCCTTCGCTTCGAAGCCTCGACTTGCCCTTCACCTTCACAACCGGTCCATCGAGCCAAGCCTCATCTTGATCTTCTCCACCTTGGTCACATGACTCCATGTCATGTCTCATATGCAATGAGTTCCTTCATGACACCATCACCTGTGGACTAATCTCCTGTGTATCTCACATAACCACATATTAGTCCATCTAAGTTGTCACTCAATTACCAAAACCAAGCAAGGACCTTTCAGTATGCCCGACATATCCGAGGGACTCCACGCAAAGGTGTCGATGTTTGCGTGGAGAAAGTCGACGAGCACTACTTTCTATTTGGGATCGAGGGTGGCGCTGACGCTCAACGCGTTTCTGTTTGGGTCGATGGGATCGAGGGATATGAGCTTGACGTCTTCTATGGGCTCGAAGTTGCTGGCATGGCGCTTAGGGTCGGGGATCTCTTTGGCCAAACCGTCGAGGTTTGCCGCCAAGGTCGCTGACTCTAGGACGGCTTCCCCGTGCTCGATGCATTCCACATCGCACTCGTAGGCTTGCTCATAGGAGGGCCCGACAGTGATGACACCATTGGGGCCTGGCATTTTGAGCTTAAGGTAGGTGTAGTTGGGGACCGCCATGAACCGGGCATAGCAGGGGCGCCCAAGAATGGCGTGGTATGTCCTATGGAATCCAACCACCTCGAAAGTGAAAGTTTCCTTCCTAAAGTTGGCAGGAGTACCGAAACAGACAGGCAGGTCGACCCGCCTAACGAGCTCTGCTCGTTTCCCTGGCATGACTCCATGGAAGCCCCCGACGCTGGGTCGGAGGTGCGTCCTTGTGATTCCCAGAAGGTCGAGGGTCTAGGCATAAATGATGTTGAGACTGCTGCCTCCGTCCATGAGCACCTTGGTGAGGCGTGTGTTGGCGATGATGGCATCGACGACGAGTGGGTAGACTCCAGGATTGGGGACGTTGTCATCACGGTCAAAAGTGATGGCCACCTCGGACCAATCAAGGAAGAGGAGGGTCGCGAGTTGCACGGAGAAGACCTCTCGACGTTCCCGCTTGTGCTACCGTGTTGAGAGGCACGTCGAGGGTCCTCCGTATATCATGAAACAGTCATGAATCTCAAGAAACCCCTCATCTTTGTCATCTCCCTTAGGATCCTCCTTCTTGTCGTCTTTCTTGATGCCTAGGCTTTCAAAGTATCTCCGGAGTATGTGGCAGTCCTCGAGGTTGTGGTTCGTGGGCCCTTTGTGGTAGGGACACGGTTCCTTGAGCATTTTGTCGAAAATGCCCCCATCGAGGGTCCTCGAGGTTTCTTACGATCAGCAGCAGCGACAAGGTCGTCGGCCGGGGCCTCTTATTTGTCTTACTGATTCTTCTTCTTCTTGTTCTTCTTGTTCCTCTTCAACCCCAGCTAGAGCTCGCGGGATCCTCTTCCTTGCGCTTCCCTTTGTCCTGATCGCTACCAAAGATGGCACCAACTGCCTCCTCGCCGGCGGCAAAGTTGGTGATGATGTCCATCAAGCCGTTGTCAATGATGGGAGTGTTGCGGCCCAACTATCGGACTAACTCTTTGCAGGTGGTACCAGAGAGGAAGGCCATGATGACGTTGGAGTCGGTGATATTGGGAAGCTCGGTGCGCTGTTTGGAGAAATGTCGTATGTAGTCCTGAAGGGATTCGCCCGGCTTTTGTTTACAGCTTCGGAGGTGCCATGAGTTACCAGGGCGCATGTAGGTCCCCTTGAAGTTCCCCTCGAACACTCTCACCCGGTCGCTCCAGTCGTGGATCTATCAAGGTGGGAGGTCCTTGAGCCAGGCTCGAGCGGTGTCCGATAGAAACAGGGACAATTGTCAAATGATGACCCGATCATCGGTAGCCCCACCCAGCTGGCAAGCCAAACGGAAGTCGACGAGCCAAAGTTCAGGTTTGGTTTCGCCGTTATACTTGGTAAGGGTCGTGGGAGGTGGAACTGAGCCGGAAGTAGTGTTTCGTGAATGGCCTTGCTAAAGACCCGAGGGCCTGGCGGCTCGGGTGAAGGGCTTCGATCCTCCGAGCTGTTGTAGCGCCAGCCCCTGTGCTCGTGGTAGCCTCGAGCTGCACCGTCACCACTCTTATGCCTTCGGTGCTCGTTGATGTTGTCACGGACATCTCGAGGTTCATGGTTGTCGACGATGCGTTCATGGACAGAGGCCGCCTTGTTCCACTAGGGGGCGGGCTCGGGATGGACTGAGGCCTATCTTTCCTGTCAGGAGGGCTCCATAGGCTGCTCTGAGGCAAGCCCGTGTCGCCTCGAGGCGAAACTCTTGGCCTATTGCATGGCCGCGATCTCGATGAGTCCTCGGATTTCATTGCGGGCCCGACAGGCCTCGGGGTTTGATGGCTCGGGCATGTTACGATGGAGCATGGCGGTCGCGATAATATTCTGGCTGGCTCGGCTAAAGATCGGGGGTTTACCCGCCCGATCCTCGACGATGCGATGATTGACGTCACGAGCTCTTTCTCGAGCTCCTCCACCATGTGCGCATGCCATGCACTCATGTTCGAGGGTTTGTTGAAGTAGGCGCAAATTTTCTCATTCCTCGTTGAGCCTGTCCTGCAATTCGCGGATTTGCTCGAGTTGCATTCCTTGGTCCGCAAGGAATTGAGCTTCATCCCGTGTAGCAGGGGGCTCAACCTATGGTGGCGTGGCGTTCCTTCCTCCAATGGCTGCCTCATCCTCTGAATCTGACGCGATAGCCCCATCGATATTGAAGCATTCGCGAGTCAGGTCGTAGCTATCATCGGCAGAATCGAAGTCTGGAGTGCCGAAATAGTAGTATAACGGGTGCATGTGAGGTCATGTGTCTCTGAGGTTGTGACGACGAAAGGCAATCGCACGGAGTTCCTCATCCGGGGTCTCCATGGAGTCCAGGTATTCGGAAGCTGGCGTGGACACGACGAGGTCGAGGGTGGAACGTATATGGTGTCCGGGGAGTTCCTCGTGAGCGCTCATGCTAGTGCTTACAGAGGAAGCATACGTCCAGGCAACAGGGTCTAGTCCATACGGGAATGCCGGTGAGGGCATGGTTCCCGGTACCGGAGCAATCGAACTAGCTGGTGGTGGTGCCGCGTCGGGCGGTGGAGCAATGGGACACCCCATCGGCATCTTACCCTCAGTCAAGCTCATCCTACATAGATCCTCAGTGAGGAAATCCATGTCGGCGTCCGGCTGAGGGGCGCCGGATCGGGGAACACCGTCACCCTCCGCGAGGCGATGATGGCGGTTGCGCTGGGCACGCCGTCGCCTAGCGGCACGTGCCTGACGAGAGCGATGGTACCGGCGCAGCGCTCCCCCAGGCTGGGAGAGCTCGTGGTCACCATCGGTTGGGTGCCTAGGCGGGAGGAGGACCATGTCATAGCCGTGGCCGAGAGACATGAACTCTAAGCTCCCAAACCAGATCACCGTGGCCAACGGAAGTGGACGTTCGGGGTTAGCCATCCAGAAGAATGGCGGGAAAACGATGTTGGCACGCAGCGGCCCCTACCTAGCACGCCAACTGTCGGCGTTCGGTCCCGCGAGGGTCCTAAGCCAACGAGTGAATTTGTGCTGTGTGTCCCTAATCTGGATGGTGATGCAAAGAGAATACACGGGGGTTTATCCTGGTTTAGGCGAAAGAAGGCCCTACGTTCAGTGGGGGGAGAAGTATTGTATTTCTTTGCACCTAAGTGCTTGCGTAGGAGTTACAAGCTATGAGAGAGGGAGCCGATTCCAGGTCTCAGAGAGAGAGAGTACAAAGGAGATTGCTTGAGATGTTGATCTTCTACGGTGGGGTGATGACTTGTTTTTCCTTGTCCGTCCCCCTTTCGCAGAGTCCCCTGCCTGCCCTTTTATAGGGTCAAGAGGAGGCAGAGACGTCGGGGGATGCCTTAGAAGTGAAGTTTTGTCGAGCGCTGTGGAAGCCGTTGTAGCGACGTGCTCCGAGAATGGCCGACCATCCTCGGACACCATGGTGACGTAGAGGATGAGACGGTAAAAGACCCCGGATCCTGTGGCATGCAGGCCTTGCTTCTTTGTTGACCGGCGTTTGGTCGAGGCCGGGTCGAGGTGGGTCGACGGGAAATGGATAAGGCCGAGCCCCGAGAATTTCGGGGTACGATACTCGTCGTATTCTGCCTCGAGGGGGATCAGTGGCAGAATAGTGCTCGGCATGGCGTGTACAGTGATAGGTTTTCACCGCCCATTCCGGGATGGGTAGTAAAAAGTGAGATTTAACACTGGTACTGCTTCTATGCTGGTTATTGCTGTAGCCATGGGGGTAGGAAGTGGTTGGCGGTTGCATTAAATGCTTTGACTTTTGTCTCAGAGTTGGTGAGTGAGGCAAGTCGACTGGCTCGACCCAGGGTCGTGCGAGTCGGAGATTTCTCAGTGGTCGTGGCATCCCGTCGAGCAAGCCTCGTGCGAGTCGGAACGTGGTCGAGGCATTTCGTGCGTGGTCGTGGCTCGTTCTGCCTTCGTGGGTAGAGCCTTTGGCGTGGTTTTCTCAGGGGTTTGTCTTTCTTAATCGTTGACTGTGGGTATCCCTTGTTTAGGTACCCGACAGCATGTGTCCAAAGATGCTCTTTTACCGTAGAAGACAAAAAAAAATTTAGGAACTAAACACAGCCTTAGTTTCTCCTTCAAAACTTTACATCCTATCATATATGATGTTTGACACATGTATGGAGTATTAAATGTAAACTAAAAAATAACTAATTGCACATATTACATGTATTTTGCGAGACGAATTTCTTTAGCCAAATTAGTCCGTGATTAGACAATATTATGGGCTACAGTAAACATATGCTAATGATGGATTAATTAATCTTAATAAATTCAGTGACGAGTTCTGTAATTAGTTTTTTTATTAATATCTGAACACCTCTTTCAACATTCTATAATACATTCAATATGACACCAAAAAATTTACGCCCTGAAACTAAAGAGAGCCGTAGTAGCATCAAGGCACCAAAGTCATCAGGTCGCGTTGCCAGCGTAGCACTCACAACATTTCACGACGTGGCATAACCTAATGCCCAGCTGACAGCTGAGCCTGCTGTTTTTTTTTATCTTTTTTTCTTTTTTTAAGCCTCTCATCTGAGTAATCTGAGTATAGCTGTAATCTGTTCATACACGTATAGATGCACACCGCACATGATACACCACTCGTGTACTACTGGCTTAGACCTGCGGCTAAAAAAAAAAAGAAAAAGTCTACTTAACCCCCTGAACTATCAGTCAGTGTCTAACTTACACCCTAACTATAAAATCGTCTGTTTTACACCCTGAACTTTTCAAAACCGTTCAAATTACACCCTAGAGTGGTTTTCGACGTCGGTTTGATACAGTAACCATGGTTTTGCTACAGTAACAGCGTTTTGACCTTTTCTTTTTCTATTTATTTCCGCTAAATCTTTGAAAAATCATAGTAAATCACAGAAAAATCATAAAATAGAAAATCTAATTTTATTGGACTCCACATGAGTAGATCTACACAATGAATATATAATATAGTATACTTTAGTACAAAATTTTTCTGTAGCTTTAAATTAGTTAGAAAATCAAATTTTATCTGTAATTAATTGGAATAATTCATAGCTACACCTTCTATGGTCCAATTGTGATGAAATTTTTATGATGGGGTTATTATTACATGCTTGAACTATAGTAAAAATTTCATACTCATTGGATCATATATAACTTAATTATAGATTTATTTAGGTTTATGTTTAGGTTTATGCTTGTTAAATATAAATAAATCTATAACTAAATTATACATGATCCAATCAGTATGAAATTTTTACTACAGTTCAAGCATACAATAATTAGTTTACTATAAAAATTTAACCATAATTGGACCATAAAAGTTGTAGCTATGAATTATTCCAATTAATTACAGACAAAATTTGATTTTCTAACTAATTTAAAGCTATAGAAAAAATTTGTACTAAAACATACTATATTATATATTCATTGGGTAGATCTACTCATGTAGAGTTCAACAAAATTAGATTTTCTATTTTATGATTTTTCTGTGATTTACTATGATTTTTCAAAGATTCAGCGGAAATAAATAGAAAAAGAAAAGTAAAAACCACTGTTACGGTAGCAAAGCCATGGTTACTGTAGCAAACCCGTCGTCTAAATCCGCTCCAGGGTGCAATTTGAATGGTTTTGAAAAGTTCAGAGTGTAAAACAGACGGTTTTATAGTTAGGGGTGTAAGTTAGATACGACTAATAGTTCAGGAGGCTAAGTAAACTTTTTTTTAAAAAAAAACAACCGCGTCTTTCTTAGGATCACCCAGACCATCCGTAGCATCGGAGTGGCTCCACGCGCGGGGATGCAGCCCTCTCTTTATTTTGGGGAAAACCCGGTGGTGGAGAATCACGCTTCGAGCAGAGTGCCTCTGCACCCGGAGTGCTCACCAACCAGGCTACGGCTCGGTCCCTGTTCTTTTTCCTCTTGATACGATCTGTTTGATAGTGAAAGTTCGGTCGCACATGGCCATTTGTCTGACCTGATCTGATCTGTTTGATATCCACACGACTGCAATAGGCACACACCAGCCTGCTAGCACACTGCTACACTTTGTTTTATGCCTCGTCTCCATTGACCGGATCGGACGAGATCGCTCCGACGACCTGCGTGCTGCCGGCGACGATGCAGCCGGACAACGCTGGCAAGCCGATCCGATGCAAAGGTACGTCGTCTACACAGACTCTACACACATGCCTTTCCATGTCTGAGATGTCTGGAAGGGCCAAGCGGCCTTGTTATCGTCTCGTCGTCGATCGCGCAGCGGCGGTGAGCAAGGCGCCGGGGCAGCCGCTGGAGATGGAGGAGGTGGAGGTGGCGCCGCCGCGGGCGCACGAGGTCCGCGTCAAGATCATCTGCACCTCCCTCTGCCACACGGACGTCACCTTCTGGCGCATGAAGGTAAGGATCAAATTGGTTAAGTGTTTGGTAGAGTTTCATCTCATTGATTTTTGAGTTTTGATTTTCGAATTTTTTTTCGATAGAACGATTCTGATAGGAGAGAAGAGTTGTGAGAAGTGATTCTAGGGTAATTTGGTGACTAAACGACTTAGAGAGCTTTGGTCAACGGGTGTTTTTAGCTTTTAGCTCGTAACATAACATAAGTAGAGACGTATTGGGGTAGCAGGCCTAACAACCTATTGTAACAAAAAAAAAATCTTTCGTCACAGTGAAATACGGGTAAAATCCCGTTCGCGAAAAAGAAACATAAGTAGAGACGTGATTCTGGTCAGTTCACCAAATCTGCTTAACAGTTCTCGACTAAAATCTAGTTGCACTAACCTTTTGGAAAAAGTCTAATTGACCCCTCAATTATTGGGGTGGTTTAGTTTACCCTCTCAACTATGAAATGGTCTAATTTACCCCCTGAACTTTGCAATACCGGCCAAATCACCCTCTCGAGCGGTTTTGGACGGTGGTTTTGCTACAGTAACAACGGTTTGCTACAGTACCCGTGTTTTGTCCTTTCTTTTAAATTTATTTTGTCTGAATCTTTGAAAAATCATAATAAATCACAAAAAAATCACAAAAATAAAAAATTCAATTTTGTTGGACTCCACATGAGTAGATCTACACAGTGAACATATAATATAATATGCTTTAGTACAAAGTTTTTGCTGTAAATTTTGATATATTTTTTTCTGTAATTAATTTGAATAATTCATACAACAAAAACTTTGTACTAAAACATATTATATTATATATTTACTGTGTAGATATACTCATGTGGAGTCCAACAAAATTAGATTTTTCATTTTATGATTTTTTTATGATTTACTATGATTTTCAAAGATTCAGACGAAATAAATTAAAAAGAAAAGGACAAAACACGGTCACTGTAGCAACCCGTTGTTACTGTAGCAAAACCACCGTCCAAAACCGCTCGAGGGGTGATTTGACCGGTTTTGCAAAGTTCAGGGGTAAATTAGACCGTTTCATAGTTGAGGAGGTAAACTAAACTACCCTCAATAGTTGGGGGGTCAATTAGACTTTTTCCTTAATCTTTTTGTAGAGCTCCAAAAAAAAATCTGCTCCAAGCATCAGCTTTGCTTATTTTATTGCGAAATGTGAGTTTCGTGCTGAGTGCCAGAAAATATTCGGTGGGATGTGAAAAAACAAAAACATATAAAATTTGGATGTACTATGAATATGCATCATTTAAGATATTTGAAAAACTTCTAAATAGTGTTTTCTTTGGCTTCTCTATTTTTCATCAGATAGATGTTTTGAGCACTGAATTATTTTTATATAATTTCACATATTTCATAAATATATATACCATTTTTATTCCTTTTTGCAGGAATTTCCGGCCATGTTTCCATCCATCCTGGGCCATGAAGCAATCGGGTAAAAGAAAAACTGCTTCCAGGATATTGAAATCATAGTGACACATACATGAATGCATGCATGTTTTATACGTGTTTGAATCAGCTTTGTATGTATAGTATATTGTACTCACTCAATTCCAAATTTTAGTTCACTTTAGTAGTTTTGGGCTAAGTTAAATTTTGACTAAGTTTGTTTAAAATATATTAACATCTACATGTTCAAATAAATACACTACCAAAGCATATTTTATGGTGAATTTAATGAAAAATTGATGTACAATTTTAAATGGAAGGAGTAGACTTTTGCAATCACCCGTTAATCCAAATAGGATGGATTGTGGCCACAACCTTTAATTTTTTTTAAAAAAAAATGTGACAATCCCATACCACAACCCATCTCACTATATATAGTTTTTCCAGCTTTGACATTGCAAAAAGGACAAACATTTTATTGGCATTATGAAAAATCACCCACTGTTGTGGTTTAGGATATCTACCACCAAGTCCACCATAGCCATACTTCCGCTGCCCCTATTTAAGTATTGTCGTGGTATTCGAGCCAGTCAAACTCTCTCAAATTTGACTATTTTTTACAAAATATTAACAGCATTTATATATCTTAATACATTTATTATACAAATAGATTTAACGGTCTATATAATGCTATTAATTACGTACTATAAATATTAATATTTTTATATATATTTAGTCAAATTTAAATATGCTTGACTTGTTAAGAAGTGAGAACGACAGATAACAAAAGACATAGGGAGTATGTTGTAACAATCCACAATCTATAAACAATATTTTAATTTTAACATCTCTATCTAATTCTAACATCATCTAAACATCAGCAGTACTTTTCAGCCAACGAACAGTGTTTTTCTCTCACAACAAATCAACGTAAGCCGAATTTCAGCATTAACGAACAGGGCGATATCTCGATGAAATGGTTAACAGAGGGTACTCGAATTTAAAGACAAGAGAGCGTTTGGAGCTCAACCTCAATGAGAGCGTCCACGTCACTCCGATTAATTTTAGCCGTCCGATCTTCGATCCTACGGCTGGTGTTGCTAGAAGCCGCTTCCATCCGGAGCATATTCGCATGGCTTCTGCTGCTTCCGCTTCTACTCACCGCCAAATATATTAGCCAGCTTCTGATTCACACAACACACACTCCCTCTCTCTCTCTCTCGTCGTGTGCCCACCTCTCCTCCCGTCCTCCTTCTCCCCCTCTCTCTCTCGATGGCTAGGGCGGGCCCCGTCGCGCGGCGGCGTGGCAGGCCCCCGGCACGGTGGCCCGGCAGCCCCGATACAGGCGGGCCCCGATTCGGCGGCGGCGCAGCGCGGCGCCCCGCCCCTGGCCCGACCCCTGGCACAGCGACGCCCCGGCGTGGGCACCATCCAGCGGCGGCCACAGGCACAGGGCGAGCACGCCCACCTCTCCTACTCCCTCCTCCTCCTCTCTGGCTGCTCCAAGCGCAGGAATGGGGCGTGGGCGCTCTCCACGACCAGATCCAGGGCCTCCATGGCCGGATCTGTTCGTTCCCCCACCGGATCTGGCCTGGTGGCGTCCTCTCTCAGGCGTCCGGCGTCGAGGGATGTGGCATGGGGGCGCCTTCAGCTAGTGTGCGCAGCATCTACGTCGCCGCTGCTGCCGTGCCCTAGGGCTGACAACCCCCACCTGCGCCACCGCCGCGAATCGTTGTCTGCTTCACCGGTGTCACTGCTACTGCAACGTGCATACAGCTGCCTACCAAGTCTTCCCTTTCTTTTTGATCAGAGATGCATTCGTCCTTATACAGTGTGGGCCGAGCTCGCAGCGCAGCGGCGCAGCGGCCCCGCCATTGCGGCCTCAGCAAGGGCAGGCCCCCACGCGGAGGCAGCGTGGCATTGCGGTGCTGTGGGTGGAGACGCTCTCCTCCGTTCACCCTCTCCGCCTCCGAGTTCCTTCGCTCCTGGTGCTTGTTGGTAAGGCTATATTTTTCTCCCTCCCCTCGTCGTCTTTCTGTTGTGGGCTATGGATAAGTTGTTTCAAGTTCGATCATCAGGTTCCTTGGATTGCAGAGTAAAGTTGTTTCAAGATTTGAGCGCAGCTATTGTTTGCTAATATTTTCCTAGATCCCGTTCTCTCTTGCACAGGTTAATGCCCAAATACCTATCCATCTCTACACATTCTTCCAAATCTCATTAGATCCGTATGTGGTAACATTTCTTTCTCAAAATTTCATTTCATACCTGCATCCCTGAATTTGTGTGAACATGCCATGATGTTGCAACAGTAATTGAGAACTTTCTGTTCTGACAATGAAATTCAGAGCACATGTCTGTGTGCTGATGCTATGGTCTTTTTGGCCTGAGCAAATGACTGTATTGGTGATAAATTATTTCTGAGCATATGCCAGTTTTGATGATAAAGCTATTTCAATCTAAGCATATGCCAATGCCTGTCATATGCAAACTTTTTATCGGAGGATATTTCCATGTTAATATTTTTTTCATATAAGTTGAGTATATTCTCATGGTTTCCATTTTCTGTTCTTATTAAATTGAAACACTTTGGCATATGCAGTGATGATCACCATAACATATTGGCCATTGGTTTTGGGGAGTAGCGCCCAAGCGCCATTTGCCACTGCACAATGCCAATCAGAAAGGCAACAAATGTTTTTCTATCGTGGCCATGCTGTGGGCGCGTTTGCTCCAGGCGTTCTTCATGTTCTCTACTGAGGTTTTGGGGCTATGCAATGATGAACGTTTTTTATATTGAGATGAGACAATGGAATTGTTTTTGTTTGTTGCTACTATTTGTGAATACTGAGCATAAGTTCACTGTCAATGATGTCTTTACTTAACATAGCTTGTTGGTTGTTGTATTACTGAGCACACCCCATGGCCAATGATGTATTTATTCCCATCCATCTCTCTCCACTTCCTTGCAAATCTGCTTTTCAAGTGGCAACCGCTAACAATTGGTACATTCTTGGAATATATCTTATCTGTTCTCATAGTACAGTTATGAATTTTTTATGCTTGATAGACAATCATGACTGATGGCCAGTGCAGTGGGGTATTCTTCAGTTGGAAAGAATGTCAGGACCTGATCCAGGCAAGAAGAATTGTCTGCTTTTTATGGTGATTCTTGTGAAGGACATGTCAAGTTAGATGACCACATTGAGGGCCAGAAAATATCCTCCTTTCCATATAAAGACAATTTTTGTTTAGGATCTAATCCTCATTGATGAACCATGTAGTTTTTTTGCACTGAATCATCTAATGCTTTGAACATGTCTTTTTGTTATTCTGCAAGGTTGAAGTTTGAGAGCAATTAAGCACAGTTAGCCGCTCCTTCTGTTGGTTCACCTAGCATTTCAGTTCTCTGGTGGACAATACTGGGCTACATTAGCCCCTAGGCTCTCATTCAGTAGTCAAGTTAAAAATTAGTGTACATTCAAGCTTGTATTTTACAAATGAAAACATTTCAAGCTTCTGTTATACAAATACGACAAATTGAACTAAGATATTAGCCAGCTTCTGATTCACACAACACACACTCCCTCTCTCTCTCTCGTCGTGTGCCCACCTCTCCTCCCGTCCTCCTTCTCCCCCTCTCTCTCTCGATGGCTAGGGCGGGCCCCGTCGCGCGGCGGCGTGGCAGGCCCCCGGCACGGTGGCCCGGCAGCCCCGATACAGGCGGGCCCCGATTCGGCGGCGGCGCAGCGCGGCGCCCCGCCCCTGGCCCGACCCCTGGCACAGCGACGCCCCGGCGTGGGCACCATCCAGCGGCGGCCACAGGCACAGGGCGAGCACGCCCACCTCTCCTACTCCCTCCTCCTCCTCTCTGGCTGCTCCAAGCGCAGGAATGGGGCGTGGGCGCTCTCCACGACCAGATCCAGGGCCTCCATGGCCGGATCTGTTCGTTCCCCCACCGGATCTGGCCTGGTGGCGTCCTCTCTCAGGCGTCCGGCGTCGAGGGATGTGGCATGGGGGCGCCTTCAGCTAGTGTGCGCAGCATCTACGTCGCCGCTGCTGCCGTGCCCTAGGGCTGACAACCCCCACCTGCGCCACCGCCGCGAATCGTTGTCTGCTTCACCGGTGTCACTGCTACTGCAACGTGCATACAGCTGCCTACCAAGTCTTCCCTTTCTTTTTGATCAGAGATGCATTCGTCCTTATACAGTGTGGGCCGAGCTCGCAGCGCAGCGGCGCAGCGGCCCCGCCATTGCGGCCTCAGCAAGGGCAGGCCCCCACGCGGAGGCAGCGTGGCATTGCGGTGCTGTGGGTGGAGACGCTCTCCTCCGTTCACCCTCTCCGCCTCCGAGTTCCTTCGCTCCTGGTGCTTGTTGGTAAGGCTATATTTTTCTCCCTCCCCTCGTCGTCTTTCTGTTGTGGGCTATGGATAAGTTGTTTCAAGTTCGATCATCAGGTTCCTTGGATTGCAGAGTAAAGTTGTTTCAAGATTTGAGCGCAGCTATTGTTTGCTAATATTTTCCTAGATCCCGTTCTCTCTTGCACAGGTTAATGCCCAAATACCTATCCATCTCTACACATTCTTCCAAATCTCATTAGATCCGTATGTGGTAACATTTCTTTCTCAAAATTTCATTTCATACCTGCATCCCTGAATTTGTGTGAACATGCCATGATGTTGCAACAGTAATTGAGAACTTTCTGTTCTGACAATGAAATTCAGAGCACATGTCTGTGTGCTGATGCTATGGTCTTTTTGGCCTGAGCAAATGACTGTATTGGTGATAAATTATTTCTGAGCATATGCCAGTTTTGATGATAAAGCTATTTCAATCTAAGCATATGCCAATGCCTGTCATATGCAAACTTTTTATCGGAGGATATTTCCATGTTAATATTTTTTTCATTTAAGTTGAGTATATTCTCATGGTTTCCATTTTCTGTTCTTATTAAATTGAAACACTTTGGCATATGCAGTGATGATCACCATAACATATTGGCCATTGGTTTTGGGGAGTAGCGCCCAAGCGCCATTTGCCACTGCACAATGCCAATCAGAAAGGCAACAAATGTTTTTCTATCGTGGCCATGCTGTGGGCGCGTTTGCTCCAGGCGTTCTTCATGTTCTCTACTGAGGTTTTGGGGCTATGCAATGATGAACGTTTTTTATATTGAGATGAGACAATGGAATTGTTTTTGTTTGTTGCTACTATTTGTGAATACTGAGCATAAGTTCACTGTCAATGATGTCTTTACTTAACATAGCTTGTTGGTTGTTGTATTACTGAGCACACCCCATGGCCAATGATGTATTTATTCCCATCCATCTCTCTCCACTTCCTTGCAAATCTGCTTTTCAAGTGGCAACCGCTAACAATTGGTACATTCTTGGAATATATCTTATCTGTTCTCATAGTACAGTTATGAATTTTTTATGCTTGATAGACAATCATGACTGATGGCCAGTGCAGTGGGGTATTCTTCAGTTGGAAAGAATGTCAGGACCTGATCCAGGCAAGAAGAATTGTCTGCTTTTTATGGTGATTCTTGTGAAGGACATGTCAAGTTAGATGACCACATTGAGGGCCAGAAAATATCCTCCTTTCCATATAAAGACAATTTTTGTTTAGGATCTAATCCTCATTGATGAACCATGTAGTTTTTTTGCACTGAATCATCTAATGCTTTGAACATGTCTTTTTGTTATTCTGCAAGGTTGAAGTTTGAGAGCAATTAAGCACAGTTAGCCGCTCCTTCTGTTGGTTCACCTAGCATTTCAGTTCTCTGGTGGACAATACTGGGCTACATTAGCCCCTAGGCTCTCATTCAGTAGTCAAGTTAAAAATTAGTGTACATTCAAGCTTGTATTTTACAAATGAAAACATTTCAAGCTTCTGTTATACAAATACGACAAATTGAACTAAGATATTATTACAAGATGCTTGCCCTATGATGGTTTTTTGGACAATAATCCTATCTCTGTATAAATGAAATAAATGAGATGGTGAGCTCACCTACGTTACTTATACCAAAATTTAGTCAGTATTGAGTGATGGCAAGCACATGGCTTCCCGTTATTGAATTTTGAGAATACTATTAATAATCCTTGCTAAGATCCGCAATATTAATCATGGTGTATGCACTGTCCTTATTTATTTTTCCCTTGCAGATTAGGGGTGCTGAACTGTTGAAGATAGGATCTAGAATGTTTTGGTTGGATCAGCCACATGGGGTGCTTTCTTTTCAGCACTGGCCCCTATCAAAGTATCAATTTGCAGGTAAAAAACTGCTATAGAGATGATCTAGAATGTTTTTCATGGTGATGCCCTTCTCTGTTCTCTGCTAGCTAGGTTCACCAAACTCTAGGTTAACTAATACTTTTACATGAGTTGTCTGTTGGCCAAACCATTTTCAGGCACCAGTCTTATATATCCTAAGTCAAATGTTCATGTTGCTTTGCAGTTTATTTTTCTTCGTCGTAATATGTTAAAATGCCAATTCACTCCATCTCAAGTCTATTCTCCTATTTGCTGATTTGCAAGATAGATCATATTTAGTTTTTAGCTTTTGCATGTCCAGTGGTTGTCCCACTGAATCAAATTTTGTTGGATTTTGCTTTATTTGTTGCAGCCCAGTGTGTAAACACTAATATTAACATTTTTCTGGCAGTCCTGCTTCATGTTTGGACTCAGGTTTGAGACCTTCCGAGTTCTGACATCTGGTGCCGCACGATCTCATGTACCAAGCCGCAGCATGAAAGAACCATTGTGCCCTTGTTCCCATGTAGAGTCTGAGCTTTCGGTTACGGCTATAACCAGACCTCGCCTCCATAAGGGAAAAATGTCAATGGCGCGTTGTTGTTCTCAGGGATATTGCAAGGTGAATAAAATAATGTTTACTGTATTAAGCTACACACAGTTTGCCATAAGAAACAAAAACCAAATCCAAGTGACGTGATCACATTTCAGTATCTTTGTCTTGGAGGATAGTAGACCATGAATTTTGTGGTGAATTTTTCTCAGTTTGTGTTTGCCATCTATGCTCTATTTTTGTGGTGATTATTGGTTAAACCGTGATTTTTTCTATCCTAAAACTGTTTCGACCGTTTTGTGTAAAATTATGTACTATTTAGATATCTAACGTCCCGGTGTGGGACCATTTCATGTAAGATGTAAGTACTATTTGGACACCCTCTATGTCTCATGTACTATATCTGTAGTGTATGAACATCTCGTAGCTGTTTTAGAAATACAGCACAAGTGTTGTCCAAAATGTGGTTTGAGTGATGGAAACAAAAACCTCCTGTGATATGTTCAGTTCATATGTCAACATTATTTCGTTTCCCAGATAGAGCTCCGGCTATGACTCGCGCGCATGGGCGCGCGCAAATCACTAGTAGTCAACATCGCATGATCGCAAGTACAAAAAGATCAATCCTTTATATCCACGAAGATATATTATAAAATAAATTGGTGATCAAAATATCATTGGTGATCAAAATATCTGGTGATCAAAATATCCGCGTAGGTCAAACCTCATTTTATACTTTATTAGGAGATGAGATAAAGGATAAGATGGCGTGCATGAGATAGACATCATCGTTACAGGTTGATCCTTCTTCCAATTAAGGCGCATGCAATTAATGATGGTCAACTGAACTGTTGAATAGTTGGAAGAGCAAGGTCAATAATAAAGTGCTTCGCTATAAGCCAAGTTATAAGAGTCAAGCTATATCATAGGCCGCCTTCTTTTTGTCCATAAAATTTCTTTATTATTATATGTCTTTATTCTTTTTTCTATTCCTTCTCACATACATTTTTATTGGGACCCACTACTATCTATGCTTCCGTGTCCAGCTTGCTGCTTGCATGAGAGCCAAACTCTCTTCTCTCTTCTTCCTTCTCTCTTCCACATCAGCAAAAAATATTAATTAGCTTAACTATAAGCCAATTGTTGTACTTGCTCTAATTACTATTGTGTCATGGTCAACTGAACTAGTGTGGTGGGGAGCGTGGGGGATCATGTGCACGAAGTGACCGTGGGCGACACGGTGGTGCCGGTGTTCCTGCCGCAGTGCGGGGAGTGCGCCGACTGCGTCTCCGCCCGCAGCAACATCTGCTCCGCGCTGCCGTACCGCCCCGGCGGCATGCCGCGGGACGGCACGACGCGCTTCTCGCTCGCCGCCACGGGCGAGCCCGTCTACAGCTTCCTGTGCGTCTCCAGCTTCGCCGAGTACACGGTGGTGGACGTCGCGCACCTCGTCAAGCTCGACGTCGTCGGCCCTGCCCCTGCGCTGCCGCCGGAGAAGGCGTGCCTGCTCAGCTGCGGCGTCACCACCGGTACGCACACACATCATCGCCGGATTTCCTGGGTCGTTGTCTGTTCATTGTCAGCTGATGGATGGATGCCGTGCTGCATATGTGCAGGAGTTGGTGCGGCTTGGAAGGCTGCGGCGGTGGAGCCCGGCTCGACCGTCGCCGTCTTTGGACTAGGAGCTGTTGGGTTAGCGGTAACGACGACAGCCCCAGATTTGACTAAAACTGGTGTTTGTTGATGTGCATGGGCTCGGTTAGGTCACTCTCAGTGGGGATTTCATATCATTGTTTCCAACACATCTAAATTTTAGAAAACAGTACAGAAGAGTTTCATCTCCATGAAAGTCACTCTACTCATGTAAAACTCTTATCATCTCTCTTTTCATTAATATAGTGTCACATCAACATAATTAATATCCATAAAATTATGATAAAATTCCATTGAGACTGAGACTGGCCTTAGCTGTTGTGTCGCTCTCCAATTATAATGCAAGAGACCAACACCAACACCAACACGGAACTTATAACACACAAAAATCGAATTGTTTATTTACTACTCCGTAGAAGTTTGGAACGACACACCAGACACCACCACACGTGTTCATTTTGTGTCTCATACTGTATCATATATGTACTATATAATCTGTTGCGTGATGATCCGTCCGTTGACTAGGATGGATCATCCATTGGACATACAGTCGTTCATGATGGCGATGCCTGAACCAATGAACTGTAGGTAGCGCAAGGGGCCAGGATCCGAGGAGCCAAGAGGATCATCGGGGTAGACCTGAATCCTGACAAATTCGAGATTGGTAGGCCAATTGCTTCTCTTCAGCTCTGGTAAAACTGTAAAAGCGTAGCGAGTGGCAGATCGTACTACTGTCACTGATCGAGTGGTTGTTTGTTTCGCATGCACCCCTGCAGGCAAGGAGATGGGGATCACCGACTTCGTCAATCCAAATGATGTCGCGGAGAAGACCGTGAGCGAGGTCTGAACGAAAATGCAATTTATGTGTAGTATGTATTTCGATACATGCATATATGTGGCAACTGGCAACCAAGCTCACCGACGATGATGCATGCATGTACACGACGACCAGGTCATCAAAGAGATGACCGGCGGCGAAGGCGCCGACTACTGCTTCGAGTGCATCGGTTCAGTTTCAGTCATGGCGGAAGCATTCAAAAGCTCACGATCGGTACGGACACACGAACGGTCCTGCAGCACGCCTGCGATGTGAACATATTCGCTTGCTGTTGCTGGTCAGCTAGCATCGCCCACCATTGAATCTTGTTGTGCAGGGCTGGGGGAAGACGGTCGTCCTCGGCGTCGACGGCAGCGCGGCGCCGATCAGTGTGCCGTCGTTCGACATCATGCGGGGGCGGTCGGTCACCGGCTCGCTCTTCGGCGGGATCAAGCCCCCGTGCTGGCGCACGAGTACCTGGACAAGGTGATCTGTCACCGTCAGTCAGATGCTGCAGGATCTGTGAGCTGAGCTCCATCGATGCACGCGTGCCTGAAGGAGTAACAACGTCCATGGTGGTCGCTGATTTTTTTTTTTCCCAGGAGCTGGAGCTGGACGAGTTCATCACGCACCAGATGGGCTTCCACGAGATAAACCGCGCGTTCGACCTGCTCACGCAGGGGAAGTGCATCCGCTGCATCATCTGGGTGGACTACGGCGCCAAGGAGAACGGCGCGTGATGTCGCGTGCCGCCGACGCACACGCTGCACGCAGGACTGCCAGGACATCGTACGCTCACTTGTGTGGTGGAGAAACGTTCGTGGAGATTGCCAGTAGACATGTGTGCATGTCAGTACGTAGTCAGAGGTACTACTCCGTATCTTCTTGTCGGTATATATGCAGGGAAAAGATGCATGGAGCCATGGACTGGAGTCGTCCTTGTGCGTGTCCGTCGTCCTTGCGTTGATTACGTTGCCATGCAAGCCAGCACGTGGTATGCACACTACAGCATGGCTGTTTGTAGGAGGCGTTTAAAAATGCCTTTAAAAGTTATTCAAATGCCTTCAAAAACCTTTTTAGGTGTACTTAAAAACACCATCTATAAACTGGACTCAAAGGGCCTTTTGAGACATTTTTTTCAAAACGCCTTTCAATATCAATATATAAAGGCATTTTCTAGATGCATCTAATACCTTTTAAAGGTGTTTTCTATGAGCCTTCAAACATTGATGGAGGCGTTATAAAAATGCCTCTAAAACCAAGGTAAATCAGCACAATCCATTCAAGAATGAACCAATGTGAGCACACATTAACAATGTATCCATCCAAATATTAAAATCTTTCATAGAGACACAAGTTTTTATCTCTAAATATCCATAAAATAGAAAAGTAAACATGATCCTCAGTACTGTCACTACAGCATGGCCCTTTATACAAGAAGTTTAAAAATACCTTTAAAAGTGTTCAAAATGCCTTAAAAAAACCTTTTAAGGCATACTTGAAAATGCCTGCTATAAACTGGACTTAAAAGGTCTTTTGAGACATTTTTTTTTCAAAACGCCTTTCAATATCAATATTTAAAGGCATTTTCTAGAATACTTTTTAAAGGTGTTTTCTATAAGCCTTTAAACATTGATGGAGGCGTTATTAAAAATGCCTCCAAAATCAAGCTATTCATCCGGAATTGCTAGCATTATAAAATCGGCACAATACATTCAAGAATGAACCAACAAGAGCACACGTTAACACTATACATCCAAACATTTTAATCTTTTCGACATACATAGTTATATTTGTAACTAGACACGATCAATAAGGTAGAAAAATAACGAAATATCATCTTCAAATGATATTCCTCAATCCTGAAGCTTCTTCCTCCTTTAAGAGAGATAAAAAAAAGCTTGACATGTTCACGTCACAGTTATATACATAAGCAAGTGTAAATCCAACTGACTATATGTTGCCTCACTGCCAGCCTTCTTACGGTCCTCACTTGGCAATTCCTCCTGCTTGAAGCCAACATGTACCAATGAGTGAAAGTATATAAAATATTGTGCTAATGTATTACTGTCAGAGATATTACCCTAAATTTTTAGAAATAAAACAACAACAACAACAACAACAAAACCTTTTATCCCAAGCAAATTGGGGTAGGCTAGAGATGAAACCCAAAAGAGACGAGAAACAGGGAGACACATAAAGGGACATAAAGGACACAAGACAAAAAGAGGTCACGGTTCAGGCACGTTGATTGCCAATCTCCAAGCGCTCCTGTCCATAGCTAAATCCTTGGAGATATTCCACTCCTTAAGATCTCTCTTAACGGACTCGTCCCAAGTTAGTTTAGATCGACCTCTACCGCTCTTTACATTATCGGTCCGCTTTAAAACTCCACTACGCACCGGCGCCTCAGGAGGCCTCCGTTGGACATGTCCAAACCATCTCAACCGATGTTGAATCAATTTCTCCTCAATTGGTGCCACCCCAACCCTATCCCGAATATCGTCGTTCCGGACTCTATCCCTCCTTGTGTGCCCACAACACCAACGCAACATACGCATCTCTGCTACACTCAATTGTTGGACATGTCGCCTTTTTATAGGCCAACACTCAGCACCGTATAACATCGCCGGACGAATCGCCGTCTTATAGAACTTACCTTTCAGCTTCTGAGGCACTCTTTTGTCACAGAGAACGCCAGAAGCTTGACGTCATTTCAACCAGCCGGCTGAAATTCTATGCCTAACATCTTCATCAATGTCTACATCCTTTTGTAGCATCGACCCTAAATACCGAAAAGTATCCTTCTTGGCCACCACTTGCCCATCGAGGCTAACGTCTCCCTCCTCGTGCCTAGTCGCGCTGAAATCGCACCTCATGTACTCGGTCTTAGTCCTACTAAGTCTGAACCCTTTCGACTCTAACGTGTGCCTCTATAGTTCTAACTTCCTATTAACCCCCGCCCTACTGTCGTCAACTAGCACCACATCATCAGCAAAGAGCATACACCAAGGGATATCACCTTGTATGTCCCTTGTGACCTCATCCATCACCAAAGCAAATAAATAAGGGCTCAAAGCTGACCCCTGATGCAATCCTATTTTAATTGGAAAGTCACTGGTGTCGCCATCACATGTTCGGACAAACGTCACCACATCCCTGTACATATCCTTGATGAGGGTAACATACTTAGTTGGGACTTTATGCTTTTCCAAGGCCCACTACATGACCTAAATTTTTAAATTTTTAGAAATGACTTCAAAAACTAGAAACTGAAACCAAACTAATTTTCAAGAAGTAGCTTACAGATCTGCACGATATACTTGAATCCCTTCTTGGAAGCATAATTTAGCACAAGGATCAATGCACAATAAACAGCTAGGCATGATAATTGAAGAAAAAATAAAACAGCTAAAGCTAAGACTGGTGTATGTACCACAGATCCGTCTAACCGCCAAATTATGATTCCAGCACCTGATTTCCCAGGATTTCCTATACTGGCACTGTCAAATTCAAGAATACAAGAGAGCTGTAAAAGATAGAGTGCACTGGTGAAAAAAGCTCAAAATTCTCAAAAACAGTTAAGGTACATCACAAATATTCATGCAGACCAAGTAGCATCGCAACCACCTGAGACGTAACTTTCAAAAGATCAGCTTAACACTCGAGTTGTGTTAGATAAGGTAAGGACCTGAGAATCAAGGGCAGTTGCCACGTGACGCTGAGATAGATACTACTACTACAACAACAACATAGCCTTTTGTCCCAAGCAAGTTGGGGTAGGCTAGAGATGAAACCCAAAAAAGACGAGAAAACAGAGAGACATATAAAGGGACAAAAAAAGCACAAGACAAAAAGAGGTCACGGTTCAGGCACGTTGATTGCCAATCTCCAAGCGCTCCTATCCATAGCTAAATCCTTGAAGATATTCCACTCCTTAAGATCTCTCTTAACGGACTCGTCCCAAGTTAGTTTAGGTCGACCTCTACCGCTCTTTACATTATCGGCCCGCTTTAGAACTCCACTACGCACCGGTGCCTCAGGAGGCCTCCGTTGGACATGTCCAAACCATCTCAACCGATGTTGAATCAATTTCTCCTCAATTGGAGTCACCCCAACCCTATCCCGAATATCGTCGTTCCGGACTCTATTCCTCCTTGTGTGCCCACAACACCAACGCAATATACGCATCTCTGCTACACTCAAATGCTGGACATGTCGCCTTTTTGTAGGCCAACACTCAGCACCGTATAACATCGCCGGACAAATCGTCGTCCTATAGAACTTACCTTTCAGCTTTTGAGGCACCCTTTTGTCACAGAGGACACCAGAAGCTTGACGCCATTTCAACCAGCCGGCTGAAATTCTATGCCTAACATCTTCATCAATGTCTCCGTCCTTTTGTAGCATCGACCCTAAATACCGAAAAGTATCCTTCTTGGCCACCACTTGCCCATCGAGGCTAACGTCTCCCTCCTCATGCCTAGTCGCGCTGAAATCGCACCTCATGTACTCGGTCTTAGTCCTACTAAGTCTGAACCCTTTCGACTCTAACGTTTGCCTCCATAGTTCTAACTTACTATTAACCTCTGCCCTACTGTCGTCAACTAGCACCACATCATCAGCAAAGAGCATACACCAAGGGATACCACCTTGTATGTCCCTTGTGACCTCATCCATCACCAAGGCAAATAAATAAGGACTCAAAGCTGACCCCTGATGCAGTCCTATTTTAATTGGAAAGTCACTGATGTCGCCATCACATGTTCGGACAAACGTCACCACATCCCTGTACATATCCTTGATGAGGGTAACGTACTTAGTTGAGACTTTGTGCTTTTTCAAGGCCCACCACGTGACATTTCTCGGTACTTTGTCATATGCCTTCTCGAGGTCAATAAAGACCATGTGTAAGTCCTTCTTTTGCTCTCTATATCTCTCCATCAATTGTCGTAATAAGAAAATCGCCTCCATGGTCGACCTACCAGGCATGAACCCAAATTGATTTTGGGTCACATGTGTCACTCTCCTTAGGCGATGCTCGATAACCCTCTCTCAGAGCTTCATCGTATGGCTCATCAATTTAATCCCACGGTAGTTAGTACAACTTTGAACATCTCCCTTGTTCTTGAAGATAGGTACTAATATACTTCTCCTCCATTCTTCAGGCATCTTGTTAGACCAAAAAATAAGGTTAAAAAGCTTAGTTAACCATACTATCGTTTTGGCGCCTAGGTATCTCCACACCTCAATGGGGATACCATTAGGGCCCATCGCTTTACCTTCCTTCATCCTCTTCAAAGCCTCTCCGATCTCTGCCTCCTGAATTCTCCTCACAAAGCTTCTGTTGGTATCGTCAAATGAGTCGTCCAACTCAAGGGTAGGACCCTCATTCTCCCCATTAAACAGCTTGTCGAAGTACTCTCTCCATCTGTCCTTGATCTCCTCATCCTTCACCAGATAGATACTACTACAAAGTATAAAAATGAAACTACTTTAGTGATGATAATGTGTGCATAGAAATGACAAGAACTGGTTCAAGAAAGAAAAAGTAGACCATAGGAATCAGATTAGAGCACTGCATTCTTTCAATCAGCATATATGTTTTACTATGAGAAGCCATACTGAATATACTAACTATTTCACCTGAAAGACATGATTTGCTTATTTGATCTGGATTTCACAAGACATTCTGCATGCTCAGTCTGCAATATTTTAAGCTCATTTCTCAGTTCAGTGAGACAGTAGTAGTAGTTACTTGAAATCATAGGGCTGTAATTTCAAGTATCGTATTCAAG
This sequence comes from Saccharum hybrid cultivar R570, assembly GCA_038087645.1. Taxonomy (NCBI): domain Eukaryota; kingdom Viridiplantae; phylum Streptophyta; class Magnoliopsida; order Poales; family Poaceae; genus Saccharum; species Saccharum hybrid cultivar. The sequence continues at coordinate 19,878,403 of JAQSUU010000312.1, read as the reverse complement.
TGCTTATCACGAGTAGAATCACGAGTAGTAGTTACTTGAAATCATAGGACTGTAAAGTAGATGTAAATAAACATGTGCTAAGTGTGCCACGGTCTTCTTAAGAACGAAATTAGGGGATCTTTCTACCCTAGTTGAGTTTTTTTTCAAGCACTAATGGTTGGTTAGTGTGATGCAAAATTTACCTTGTCTGCAATCTCCGTACTTCTGACCACTCATCATTGTCTACATCTGAGGCAGAAGGAATTTCTGGCATCTACAGAGTTGTGTTATGCACATGTAGATGGTATGGCATTGTTAACAGTAGAACAAGAACAGTATGGAGAGTAGGGATTACCATTTGCACCCTTGCAACATATGATTACTCTCCAGCAAAGCCTATAGGTAATTTTAGAGGTTGATTCAATGAGAAATTGTTAAGTCCTTGCTGGTTTGCTGAGTATATTCTAAGGTTTGTTACCAACTTGTATTGGTCCATCACAAAGCCATTAACTGGACTCGCTTACTGGATTGGCTAACTTCAGAATAATCAAAGGGAATCACAATCTAGATGCTCCCATTCCTCAATCATTAGCTCTTATATGAACAACAGAAGATTAACATGTGTCCATTATATGTCTCAACTATGTATCTATATATCTTCCTTCACAATTGACTAAGACAGCAAAACATCTCATAGTTAGCGACATTTAGCCCACGCCCTCTACTCAATGGATTAAATCACTGGAGGCACAGAATAATCTGTAAATAAACTGAAATTGGGGAATTTAGTGACTGAACAATGGTGAATACCTTCACAACATTACTCTGCAAAACGTCAGCAAATTGATTTGTTAACTGAGTAAACGAAGTGACTGAACAATGGAATCGAGAGCAGATCCACTGGCAGGACACAAATGTTATGAAGCAGGTCAATAAACTCACCTTGCATATATGGGTTTGCGAATTGGATGGTTCTACAGGTGAACTCCAGGAGGTGGATGAGGATGATTGATCCACTGCAGCACGCACTCGATCAGTCGTCGGAGCAACCGCGAAGGCGCCCTCTCCGGGCCTGTGGCGCCCTTGGGCGGGCTGCTGCCCAGGCGAGAACGGAGGAATCGAGCGGGTCACCACAAAGGCCCGATCCACAACCTCCTCATCGCATTGGGGCTTCATCGCGCGGATACAGTTTGAGCTCGCCGGAGCCACCTCCTCCTCCGTCTTCCCCAACAAAATTACCGGTGGTGTTGCTGGGAGGGGTCCGGGCCGCCGCCGCACCCGTCACTGCAGCCGCCGAGGAGCCCCCACCGCCGATGAGTCCTCACCGGTGGTACTGATGGTGGAGATGCAGTGGAGGGCCTCCTCGTCGACGAGCTCGCGAGCGCTCGCAGCCGCCGCAGGCCGGGATGTAGTGGAGGACCTCCTTGTCGACGAGCTCGTGAGGGCTTGCGGCCGCCTCAGGCCGGGATGTAGTGGAGGACCTCCTCGTCGGCGAGCTCGGGAGCCGTCGTAGCCGCCTCAGGCCGGCGCGAACCCGAATCGCGAGCCCTAGCGGCTGCCTCCACCGGTCTCTGATGAATCGCGAAATTTGGGGATCGATTCAGTGCTGCGGTGTACAGGTGCGTCACGTGCGTCGGTGAACAGGTGCCTTCCGTGCGTGAGTAGTACAGAGGCCCAAATGCGTCTTCGCCCTGGTTTAGATCGAAGAAAATTTCAACCCGATGAATAGTATCACTTTCGTCTTATTTGGCAAATATTGTCCAATCATAGACCAACTAGGCTCAAAAGATTCATCTCGTGATTTCCAACTAAACTGTATAATTAGTTATTTTTTTACCTATATTTAATACTCCATGCAAGTGGTTAAAAATTAATGTGATGGAGAGAGAGTGAAAAAACTTAACTTTGAAGCAAACACAAGGCGTTCGTGTGAATGGCCAGAGGCCCAAATAGATGACGTCGTATTAGAGGACTAGAAAGGCATTTCGAAAAACGCATCCAATGCTCAGATAATTAAAGGCATTTTTTATATTAGCCTTCAGAAAAACTATTTTTAAAGGCCTTTTCGTAAGAATGCCTTTAGATAAAAGGAAATTAAGACAATTTAAGAAAGATGTCTTTAACAAAATGCCTTTAATTAAAAGACGTGTTGTAGTGTGTAGTTTAGGTTCTCATTCATGAATAATGAATTCTTAGTCCTATTGTTTATTTAGGTTCTCATTTATCAATGACAAGTTTCATGTTCCCTTTTAAAAGATAAAAAGCATGACATGCTCACATCAAAACTATATACATATGCTAGTATAAATCCAACTGAATAGATATCGCCCCATTGCCAGTCTTCTTACTGTCTTCACTCGGCAATTGATCCTGTTTGCAACCAAATGAAAATATCCCAATAAGTATCAGTGCTTGGTACAAGAGAGCTACAGAAGTATAACCGAGAGAAAAGATCTTCAGGTAAAAAGCACACTTGCATGTATTATGTAATATAAGAATAACAAAAGTCTTAGGGAACACTACTAGTTGAATAGCAATTCCATCTTAATGAGTTGTAGCTTCCAGAACTCTTAAGTAGGGAAATGATAGTTGCGCTAAAAAATAGTGATTACACTAGCTACAGGAAACCAAAGATACAGTGTATTCTATACTTTTAACATTCTTTGATACTATGTAGCAGACATTTTCAATTTGCAAGCTTGAAAAAGACCACAACATTTCATAAAAAAAAGAGCACAACAATCAGTAAATGCCACTACACAATATGCTACTGTGAAGCCGGTATTGCTAACATATATCACTCTGAGATGTCTCCGGTAATAAATTGTACAACTTACTTGTAAAGGCAGTATTATACGCCATACTACTCAGATTTTCTGTTACGACAGGATGACAGTTATCAATTAACACTATAGTTCATAGCAATAACTACAACAAATGCAGCTAAAAGTAACCATGGATTGCTAAAATAATTTAGCTAAAGCCATGCTATCCACCTATTCAGACCACTGCATGATTCCAATGATATTGGACAGTAACTGAATTTTCAGAAATTACTTCAAAAAAACAGAAAACTAGAAGCAAGAGATGCTAACTTTTAATTGTACTAACATCGAGATGTTGTTATATGCATGTTGCTTTTGTGGCCCTCTACATACATGGATGATGCAAGTTGCTCTGTTTTTTCTTTACACACATCCTCTTTGCTTGCTTCTTTTTTTGGCAAACCCTGTGAAGCAACTTGGCCTTTTATTCAGCCTTGTAGCATCAGCTTTTGATGTTGCCCTTTTCGGTCCTGTAGTCTCTGTTGTGTTCGTGGTGACTTGGCTAATGGCGTTGCAAAACTACAACAGAAAATTCAGATTTCAAGCCAAACTTCATTAAGTGTCAATGCTTAAGATAGGGTGCTACCTTAGAGCGCAATGGGGTGCCATCTGCACAAATGATCTACAGTGTGGTTATAACAATGTAAACTTCAGAGTTTCATGAATAAACAAAGGAACCACTTTTAAGTATAGGGATCATACATTTTGCCGAGGCCATGGTAAGCAACGAGCAGTAGCACGTCCCAGATTCTGTATCTTCCCATGTGCACGAGGCAATATGGTTGTTTGTTTGTAAACAATGCTGACGAGTACCTCAATGTAATCTGCCAATGGTTGAAAAATAAACAACATTAGAAAACCGAAAGAAGAAAATTTAGCAAATTTGATGGTGCGATCCATTATCACCTTCAACATCTTTGATGGTGCGGTGTTGGCTTCTCCAAGTTTATATTTAGATTTCTTATTAAGCCTTCTCTTGTTGCTAGTTTCAGGGTCTTCATAAGGATATTTACCTACGTCTCCTCTTGCTCTTTTTCTGTCCATCTTTACTGCAATAATTTTATCCAGTATACATTAGTAAACATAGCAAAACTAGTGAAACAATATAGCATACGCAGAAAACGCCGGGTTCAATTTGAGATAAGGAAAAGACAATAAACCGAGAAGATCTGATAAATGTCTAGGAAAAGGTTTGAAACAAGTTGCAAGAAAATAATTTAAGTGTCAATGGCTCACTGTCAATTTACAGAAATAAGTATGATCATGCCTCATCTATCCTTTCATTCCTTATGTATACAAAAAAAATCAGGACTAGCTAGCAGCTTCCTTCAGTTATAGCAATTCAGAAACAAAGTAAACATGGGACAACAAGCAGTTGAACTAAAAGTATACTAGAAAGTGTACTATCAGAATTTAGTCAGCACACAGATAAAGACATCCAACAATGTTAATGAGTAATCCCCTATATTTACTAGTCAGATAAGAGCATCCTTGTGGTTGTGGGCCAACCAATATAGCAAGAATAGGACGGAGCAGCGAGAGCACTGGGGTCAGTGGTACCTTTACCTTAGTAGATCAATAGTGGTCCCATCAATACCATTCCTAATCCAATTTTCAAGGTAAGGAGCGTAATGAGAAATTGCAGCTTCGATAATGTAACACCCTAGGTGTTAGGCTTGCATTGCAGGAGTCTAAGCATCATTTGTTCACTTATGAGCATGGAACATATGGAACACACTTGTGAAACATATGTGATGCACTAGTGAAACATCTGCAACATCTCCTTGAAATATATGCAACATACCCGTGTTAATTATGTTTTAATGTGTGTATGATAGATGCTCATGCTTGGTAATGCAAGTGAGTGTTGATGTCACTTCTTTCTTGTGTCTCACATCACTTTCTATCTATAGTGACCCCTGGAAAAGTTTCATGAAGTTTGGAATCAAAAAGTCACATGAAATGATAAGTTTTATTCCTATTGAAATTTGCACCATTATGTGAATGGAATTATAGACCATCAACCAAACCTTGCAACCTTGCCCAAATGACTCTAGATGAACTCTACAACAAAAGTCATGAAGGGTTCATGTTGAGCAAATGCCAAGAAAATGCTCCAATGGATCAAAAATGATAATTTAACCTTCATCGGGATCCTACTTTGGTCAAAGTAGATCTGTAGGTTCTAGGCATGTTTTGATGATGGGCCTTAAATAAAAGTTGTAGTACTTATCATGAGGAACAAACTTTGTTTAATGGTCAAGAGTTAGTTTGGTTTCTAGCTTAGTCAAATAGAGCTCACAAATTTAAACAGTGATGTTTTGGAGCCCCGGAATTTGGTCCTAACTAAGGTTTAACTTCGGGTAACCTAGTTTGGAGCTTTTTATCTTGCAAAACAGATGGATCCAAACCTTGATCCTGTAATGAAAGTTGTAGTACATGTTAAGGACAACCATTTTTGTTTAAGGACCAAAACCTAGTTTAGCCTCTAAGGTAGCCAAACAGTGGGTCAAAGTTTGAATCCCGAGCTGTTTTTTTAAACCTTGAAATTTCGCTAAGTGTAGACTGAACTTGCAGTTTTCAATTTCATGGTACCCACCTTTAGCAAAGTTTAGTTTGCAAACCATTTTGATTTTGGGCAAACTCCTCTAAGCAATGTTGGAGTACTCATATAGCTCTATCATCAGGAACAATTGGTTAGTTGAATCATCATTCAGTTTAGGAGATATGAAGTGGAGAAAAATGTAGTTTCAGTCGGCTTGAAACTGAATTCAGTTTTCAAGTTTTGTGTACCCCACTTTGGAGCCTCGTATCTCTTGAACCAGGCCGAATCAGACTTTGACACTTAAAGCAAAGTTGGAGATCTCACGTAGCTCTACAACTTTGGTTACTACAGATCGTGCCAGAACTAAATGGTTTATGGGTTCCGAAAGGAGGAAGTTTGATGTTCAGTTGTAATTTCGCGGTAGTATTAGGAGCTCCTTCAGAGTGTGAACGGTTGATGTGCTTGTCATGGTCGACCACGCATAGGGGTCTGCGGCCGCGTGGCTCGACGCTCGCTCGCATGTTCACCACGTCGCCGCGCACGTCGACATGGAGAAGCCGAGCGCCCTCCCTTCTCTCACTCTCTCATTCACTGTCCCTCAATTCGCCCTCGCCCTGTCTCGTTCTTGCTTGCTTGCAGCAGAGCAGAGCATCGTCGCCGCTCGGTCCTCCACCGCACCACTGCTCGCCCCAAGCCAAGCGCTGCCGTCACTTTCGCCTTGAGCTCCTCTGCGCAGGGCGCTGCTTGCCATCCCATGCGCCGCCGCCTTGGTCGCGCGGCCGCCTGCAACTTGGGTTGCCAGAGCCGCCACCACTGAGGGCTACTGCCTCCATGGCTGGCTGTCCTTGGGCCGCTGCGGAGCGAGACAAGGGTGCCCGCGGGTGCGCACGGGTCTCAGGGTGCTTCCCCGACGCCGGCGTGGCCTCCCTTCGCCGCAAACGACGAGCTCCGACGATCTCCCTCTGTCGAATCCCGTCAAGGGTGTCGTGCAGGAATTTGAAGAAGGGAAGGGGCCTATCTGCACAGCTGCAGACTCAGATAAATAGTGCCACGAGGACTGTTTTATGATGATTTTGTAGGAACTTTGAAAATGCATAGCAAATCATAGAAAATTCGTAAAATAACAAATGATGACCTTTTGGAATCCTTGTGAAATTCTCTATGCATTGGATCTATAATATGTTATATTTTAGTTTTATGTTTTTGCTGTAAAAATGGATTTTTCAGATTAGGTTTTTAATACTAGTGGTATTTGTCTTTTTTCATAACTGTAGTTGTATGGCTCCAAATGAAGTTAAATTTTTGTCGCATGCTACTCATGTGATTTTTTATGTGTGATAAAAATTTTATGAATTTTGGTTATAGTATGAGTGAGTTATTGATTCATCTTCCTCTCACATGAATTCTTGTAATAGCAATTTGTCTTTTTATAGAGGTTGGTATAAATGTCCAAATAACTTGAAATTTAGACAGTATACTATTGGGAGCATATGTAGGCCACTGTAATTTTGGTAGAATTTATTGTGCATTGTGATAGGTGTTCATATTTCCACCTAATTATCCAAATAAATTAAGAAAATGCATTAAAAGAATTTATTTAGTAATGGACACTATGTTTTCTAGTGTTCATTAGTCATGTGCGACATGTTGGTAAAGTTAGTTTTGTCTAATTATATGTTTGCAACATAAGTTAATAATTATTTCTTGCAAATGAGGTTTCTGAACAGATCTGGAAACTTAGCAAAATTTTTCATGATAATGTGCTTTGTTGTAAAACTTGTTTATACAAAAGTTGTAGATAATTTATGTATCTAGCTATTGTTAAAAATTGGTGGAATTTAGCCATGTGGTTTAGGAGTTATAGCTGTTTAAAGTTAGGGTACAGAATTGCTTGCTCTCTGTTTGTCAGGAACAGATTCTAGAACTTTGTAGTTTTGACTTGTTTAACTTATGAATCATGCTGTGATGATATTATATGAAATGTAGATAATTTTATAAGATTTCTAGAATGTCTTCTTGCAAGTCATTTGAATTTATAAAACTCCAGATATGATTGATTTATGAAGCTACTATTTGCTAGTCTAGAAATTAGCATATTCCAGTTATCGTTGTTGCTTCACCTTGAGTTGCTTTGCATGTTGATAAGTGTGATTCATGTCCTTGGTGATAAAGTTAGTACACCTGAAACTTTATAAATATTGTGTCATGTTTGGTATTATTTGTAACACTCCAGGTGTTTGTTACCAGTTGAGCTCGACTTGGACATGATAAGTGGTGAGGGAAGTCTTAGGTCAAACCTATGCAAGTGAGCCACCACTTAAACTTAGACCATGCACCTTGCTTATGCTGCCCATCTAAAATACATATTGAAATAATGTTGCTTATACTTCTTTTAGGAGTCTCATATACATCTCTATAGTGAGCACTGGAAAAGTTTGTGAAGTTTGGAATCAAAAAGTCACATGAAATGATAAGCCAAAGTCTTGTTTGAATTATAACTGAAACCTACCCCTGAAACACTGAAACATGTTTTATAATTCAAGAGTGACTTTGATAGCAACTTGAGTTCGTGCAACATACCAATGCCACATATGCAACACATCTATGAAACATGTGGAACACCATAGTGAAACATTGGAAACATGTACATTGCAACAACAAATTGAAACAACTAAAACAAGGTGGTGAAACAATTGATGCATTGTATTGTTTTATTTATTTTCTAGCTTGTGATGTTTGTACACTAATGTAACCCCTAAGTAAAGTGGTTGGTTAGCCTCTAAACAACCTTAGTTACACTTAGGACGACTTTTGGAACAATGTTTATGTAGACAAAAGTGTCAATTTAAGCCTCCAATTGATAGTTTGACTTGTTCCTCCATCTAGACCTCTTTTATTTGACTGTTTAAAAAGTGCTTGCTAGAGATCTTGCATGTCAGTGCAACCTTTAGCAAAGTTGTAGAAAATTTTATAAGGAACAAAAGTTGTAAAGGTGACAAATCTTTAAAAGGTGCACAACATGTCCAAAAATGTCTAACAACCCAGAAATTCCCTGCTATTAGCCATCCTGAAAATTTCTAAGTGTTGGGGTCGAATTTCAGTTTCATGTACCTTACTTTGGAGCTTTGTAACGTGCAATCCATGGTGTTTTAGCTCAGGTGGATATTGACTTACTTGTAGTACTCTTATAGCTCTGTCACATGGTGCAATTGGTTAAGCAAATAACCAACCGGTTTAAGAGATATGAAGGAGAGAAAATAGAATTCCAAATCGTGCTTTAGAGGTGGAATTGGAATTTTTGAATTCGGGCAAACAGGCATAGCCGACCGACCACACCAACTCGACGCCGCGTGGCGTTGCTGTCGCACGGTCGTGTGCCACCTTGCCCTGGCGTGCGCGTTGGTGACCAAGCCAAGCGCTGCGCCTGCCCTCTGTCTCCCATTAACGTGCCTGCCCTCCCTCTTGCTGTTCCTCGCAGAAAAGACGACGAGCCGAGCAGGAGCGCCGCTGTCGTTGACCGGCCAAAAATCCATTCTAGCCACCGCACCTTTGCTCGCTTCCACCCACCAGTAGCAACACCATGGCGTCCACCACCTGTGCGACCTAATTGCATCGCAGTTGGACCAAGGATAAGGGCCCTAGGGCCAGAGCCGCCGCCATTGCTGCCTTGGTCGCCTTCGAGCTCGAGCTCAATGTGGCCGGGCCACCTCGGGCTATCTCAGGCCAAGCCACGGGCACCAGTGGATGCGCCTGGTGATGGGGATGCTTTCCCGCGTCTTTCCCGCCGCCGGCGTAGCCTCCTTTCGCCGGAAACGGCGAGCTCCGGCGACCTCTCCTCTGTAATTCCCGTCGAGGACCTCGCGCGACAATTTGACCAAAGGGAGGGGTCTTTCTGCAGAACTCGTGACTCAGATGAATAGTGCCGCGAGGACTGTTTTGCGATGATTTTGCAGGAACTTTGAAATTACATAGTAAATCATAGAAAATTCGTAAAATAGCAAATGAGTACTTTTTAGAATATTTGTGAAATTCTATATGCAGTAGATCTATAATATGGCCTGTTTTAGTTTAATGTTTTTGCTGTAAAAATAGATTTTTTAGATTAGGTTTTTAATACTAGTTGTATTTGTTATTTTCATAACTGCAAATGTAGGGATCCAAATGAAGTGAAATTTTTGTGGCATGCTACTCATGTGATTTTTGATGTGTGGTAAAAATTTCATGAATTTTAGTTGTATTATGAGTGAGTTATTGATTCATCTTGCTCTCACATGAATTCTTGCAATAGCCATTTGTCTTTTTCATAAAGGTTGATATATATGTCCAAATGGTTTGAAATTTGTACAGTAAACTATTGAGAGCATGTGTAGGACACTGTAATTTTGATAGAATTTATTGTGTACTTTTGATATGTGTTCATAATTCCACCTAATGATTTAAATAAATTAAGAAAAGGCATTAAAAGAATTTATTTAGAAATGGACACTAAGTTTTCTAATGTTCATTAGTCATGTGTGAAATGTTGATAAAGTTGGTTTTGTCCAATTATATGTTTGCAACATAAGTTAATAATTATTTCTTGCAAATGAAGTTTCTGACAGATCTGGAAACTTGGCAAAGTTCTTTATGATAATGTGCTTTGTTGTGAAACTTGTTTATACAAAAGTTGTAGATAATTTATATATCTAGCTGCTGTTAAAATTTGGTGGTATTTGACCATGTGGTTTGGGAGTTATAACTGTTTAAAGTTAGGTTACAAAATTGCTTGCTCTCTGTCTTGTTAGACCAGTTTCTGTGTTTGTGTAAATTTGACATGTTAAACTTTGGAATCATGCTGTGATGATTATAAATTAAATGTAGATAATTTCATAAGCTTTCCATAATGTCTTCTTTCAAGTCATTTGGATTTATAAAACTCCAGATATGATTGAATTATGAACCTACTGTTTGCTTGTCTAGAAATGGATAAATTCCAATTATAGTTGTTTGCTTGTATAGTTGTATATTGTTAAGTGTGACTTATGCCTTTGAGGGTAGTTAAGTTAATACACATGAGATCTTGTGAAACCTTGTGTGTCATGCCTAATATGCTTGTCATCTTTTATATTAGGTTGGGTGATGTTTATTTAAGCAACATGAAGTGTCTATGCATGTGGAGTGTAATATGGTGTTTGTCTTGTTTACTGTATGTGGTGCATTGTCCATTGTATTTCCATGTATTCATACACTTGCATCTTACATCTCATCTAGGTACGCTAGATGCACTACGTGGAGGACATGATGTGGAGCTGAACCCGAAGATGGTGTTGGTGGATCCATCCCGAAGATAGAAGGACCGGACAAGTGATAGTTTAGAGGATGCTCGCCAAGCGGGTTTTATCTGACATACTCTAACTTGAGTCGGATCCCAGGCAAGCCCCGAAGCATTATAAGCCTCCTACCTTCAAAGCAATTAATTCTATATATGTTATACGTATTGTTGTATTAAGTGGTAGGAGTTAGTTGGAAACCCTTGCTGTATTATATCATTCCTTGTCCAGATATATGAATCCTTGAATCCTACATAGACTAGGATCGAGTAGATGCTTAGCCCTGCTTTAAGCGGTAGAAGTCAGGTGATTTCCTGTCACCTGCGAGATATAGGGATATTCATATATGGCATGATTGGCTATATTTGCTATCGTGGAAATGAACCTTGTGTTAATAAAATGAAATGAGACCGGGCGGGATGACGCTAGTGAAGCAACAAGGCATGGAGCTCTTGGGTGCGGATCTATCCCTGTCTGAGTCATTTAAGGACCGATTCGTTGTACGTCCTTGAGTCATGTTGAACGCAGTCTAACACTTAGTTGGCCGGATAAGTCGTTCTGACCGCGAATCCGAGTAATACAGTTCAGGCCAGGAATCGACTGGTAGGTCGCATCTTGGAGGAGAGAAACGTTGTGCTTGGGGACATTGGCGTGAGTCCAGGGGGGTAGAGTCCCTAGCACCTGGCAGAGTGTCTCCCTTGAGGATGCGGCATCAGTTGGACCCGCGGCTCCTGAACTGTACCAAAGGTGACCTGAGCAGCCCTCGCCAGGCGTGACTCGGTGAGTGTTAGAAATACCCCTCCAGCTGGATAGGAATTCGATTCAAATCGTCGTCGCTCCCGGTTAGTGAGCACTTGACTTGAGCAGCGGCAACGTAGATTCCATTAAATTGAACGGATGGTTAATTGGATAACGATAGAAAGGTTGCCTTAATTTATACCTACTATGGTTAATATTGTTTGCTCCTAATAAAGTGAGTGATCTAGTACAGGTTCTAATATAGATGATAGGTTAATGATAATTAACTTGATGCTTAAGCATTAATGATTGATCATCTATATTAAGCTTTTATGTAAAATGTTGTCAAGTTAGCCCCACTTTATATCAGCCTTGCATGATCCTTGGTGTCACCTTATTTCTGGTTTCTGACGGGTAAGTCTAACTGAGTACCTTCTTGTACTCAGGGTTTTATCCCCACTTGTTGCAGGTTGTGATGTATCATGGCGGCTGCAAGAGTTGGTTGGCTCCTGTCTTGTGGCAGAGTGTGATCATGGGCATGATCCTTCTTATTTACCTTATCTCTAATGCTTTTGTTGGAAGTCGACCATTGTACTGGCATGTATTTGAAATAAGAATAATGTTAGTTTCAAATTACTTTTCTTTCGCTACTTTTGAACTTAAGTTGTAATAACTATGTTAAACTCCGATGTATGTTGAATTACTTGTGAAATGGATGTAACATGTGACTTGTTATGTTGAATCACTACGATATTGGCTTGTATGTTGGTTGGTTTAAAATCCCTCGTTATTTTATTGGACTACCGGAGTTATATGGGCTCAAGTGCGAAAATTTGATCACTTCGGTGATTGTTTTTGTACTTGTGCTCTTATAATTTGGACGGTTCTGTTACATTATTTTCCTTGCTATCTTAGCATGATAAGTCGTGTGATGTTTAATTAAGCAATGTGAAGTGCTTATGTGCATTTAGTATAACCTTGTACTTGCCTTGTTTAGTGTGCGATGCATCATCCATTGTATTTCCATGTATGCATACACTTGCATCTTGCATCTCATCTAGATATGCTAGATGCACCACGTGAAGGACGAGACGTGGAGGTGGAGCTAACCAGAAGATGGTGTTGGTGGACCTATCTCGGAGATGGAAGGATCGGACAAGTGCTAGATTGGGAGATGCTCGCCAAGCGGGTTTCATCTGACAAACTCTAACTTGAGTCAGATTCCAGTCAAGCCCCGGAGCATTATAAGCCTCCTATTTTTAAAGCAATTAATTATATATGTTATATATGTATTGTTGCATTAAGTGGTAGGAGTTGATTGGAACCCCTTGTTGCATTATATCATTCTTTGTCCAGAGATATGAATCATGAAATCCTATGTAGACAGGATCGACTTTATGCTTAGCCCTGCTTAATTAGAACGGTAATGTCAGGTGATCTCCTATCACCTGCAAGATAGGAAGTATTAGGTCACGGTTGTCTATATTTGCTATCGTGGAAAAGAACCAAGTGTTAATAATGAACTTAGACCGGGTGGGATATCGATAGTGAAGCAACAAGGCATGAAGGTCTTGGGTGTGAAACTATCCCCGTCTATGTCGATTAAGGACCGATACCTGGAGCCTTCTATGTCATTTTGAATGCATGCCTGACATTTAGCTGGCCGGCCTGAGGTTGCCGACCGTGAAGCCGAGTAGCTCAACTCAGGCTGCAAAGTCAAAAAGTGAAAGTCGCCTCAGAAGAGAGTCAGGGGTCTAAGGGCAGGTGAGTTAAAAGTTCTGAGCATCCTGGCCATTGGTATCCCTGAGAACACGGCGCTGTTCGGGCCCACTCTGAGTTGTACCAAAGGTTATCTACGGCTGCCTTTAGCGGGGTTTGCCGGGTGAGTGTCAGAAATACCCCCCCTCAGCTGAGTTGGAATCGATTTGAGTCGCTGTCTCTCTCGGATAGTGAGAAACTTGACTGGTTATCTCCAGCGTAGATACACTAATTATAATGATGGTTCGGAATTGATGATATGATGATGGCCTTATTATACCTGCTATGGTTAATATTGTTTGCTCCTAATAAGTGAGTGCTCTAGTACAGGTGCTAATATAGTTGATAGGTTAATGATGATGAACTTGATGCTAAGTTTAATTGGTTACTTATGCTCATAAGCTCTTTTATGCAAAGGAGTCAAGCTAGCCCACTTATATAAAGTCTTGCATACTCCTTGGTGTCACTTTATTTCTAGTTTTTGATGGGTAAGTCTAGCTAAGTACCTTCTCGTACTCAGGGTTTATTTTCCCACTTGTTGCAGGTTGTGATGTATCATGGCGACTGCAAGAGTTGGTTGGCTCCTGCCGTAGAGACGGAGTGTGATCACGGGTATGATCCTTCTGAGTTATCTTCTCTCTAATGCTTTTATTGGAAGTCGACCTTGGTGCTGGCATGTATTTGAAATAAGGGCGTTGTTAGTTTTAAATTACTTTGCTTCCGCTACTTTTGAACTTAAGTTGTAATAACTATGTTGAACTCCGATGTATATTGAATTACTTGTGAAATGGATCTAACATATGACTGGTTATGTTGAATCACTACGATCTTGGCTTGTATGTTGGTTGGTTTGAAGTCCCTCGTTATTTTATTGGACTACCGGCGTTATATGGGCTCGAGTGTGAGAATTTGATCACTTCGGTGATTGTTTTTATACTTGTGCTCTTATAATTTGGACGGTTCCGTGATAGAGAATGTCTCGCAGCCCGGATACAACTCTTGGCTCCCATCATGGACTAACTTGTAGTATGCTTCAGCATCAACATCGTCCTCATCCTCAAATCCCTCTTCTTCCCCTAAAGCATTGGCATCATACATCACAAAACCCTCCATTAGCATTTGTTCCATGATACTCGACTGATCACCTAAGATGCAACGATGAAAATTCAGCTTGTTACAGATTTGTACTCGACACAGGGGAAAAAAACAGGAGCAATTTCTAACTAGTAGTATTACCTAAGCGCTCTCATCCACTGCTTGTCCATGATGGTTGAGACACTATAAATCTCTCTACAGTTAATGTAGGTTGCCTAGTTCTGAAAGGTGAAGACAGGGACACCTATTAAAACTGAACAATCGTGTGTAGTATATTTTTCCTATTATAACTAAACAAATAGTATAACTAGCACCATTTATTTAACACAGATCAAATCAATCAAATAGAAAAAATTGGGAACACATTTTGAATCAATCAACATCTCAATAGAGGATTCAGAAAAAATTGAGAACACATTTTGAATCAATCAACATCTCAATAGAGGATTCAGATGATTGGTGGCTATGGGTATATACCTGGATTAGTAGTCATAGCAGGGAACAACGATGCTTGTGTAGAACTCAGCGATGCTTATGGAGGAGACCTTTAGGATCACGGCGGACACAGCCTACTCGGCAGAGAAAAACCACCTCATCGGTGACCTCGGTGTAAGGGCACAACAACCTGACCTCGGCGAAGGGGGAGGCGCGGTGGTGGTACTGATGGTTGGTGTCGGCGAGGATGTAGTGGAGGACCTCCTCGTCGGCGAGCTCATGAGCCCTCGCGGCCGCCTCACGGCCTCAGGCTGGCGTGATTCCGAATCGCGAGCCCTAGCGGACGCCTCAGGCCAAGATGTAGTGGAGGACCTCCTCATCGGCGAGCTTGTAAGCCCTCGCGGCCGCCTTAGGGCCAGATGTGGTGGAGGACCTCCTTGTCGGCGAGCTCGCGAGCCCGCGCGCCCGCCTAAGGCCGGCATGACGCCAAAACGCGAGCCTAGCGGCTGCCTCTATCTCTCGTGATTTTGGGGAATGATTCAGCAACAGGTGTGTTGCCTCTCCGATACGTTTTGTTTGAGAAGGTCCAATAGGTGCGTGAGGATAAGGCCCAAGTGCCTCTCTGTGCCTGAGTAGCGAGGCCCAAATGGAAGTCAATCTACATGCAATGCAAATATATACAAATAAAAAAAAGTAAAGGACGACGTGGTCTTCTATGCCTGTATGAAAGACTACGGAAGGCATTTTGAAAAAAGGCGTTTTTTGAAAAAATGCCTCCAATGCTCGGATAATTAAAGGCTTTTTTATATTAGCCTCAGAAAAAAATAGTTTTAAAGGCCTTTTGGTAAGAATGTCTTTAAATAAAAGAAAATTAAGGCAATTTAAGAAAGATGTTTTTAACAAAATGCCTTTAATTAGAGACGTCTTGCAGTGGCATGCTCGCTCTATTAACTTGTTGCCCTGACTCGAATTTGCTACTCTATGTAATTGGCGACGAAATAAGTATTAAAATGAACATTTTCACATATTTGAAGTGTTCAATTGTGGCTTCACATACTGTTGATTCAAGTTAAAAAAAATGTTTTTTTGTGAATTACAGTACAACACACACCACTATGAATAGAAACACACAAATCCTACCCCTATAATCATTTTCGGAGACTGGGCCGATAAATTCTCAAGATTGACGAAGTCACCACAAATGTCTCGCTGTCGATGGGAACGTCGCCTACCACTGTAACCACTAGGATACGATGGCTAGCGCACAAGATATGATGGCTAGAACAATGTATGATAATTTATAGACAACACTCGCCGTTACATGTATTGTATATATGCAAAATCATAAACTAAAATAGAGTCATTGAGAAACAATTCAACAACATATTTTAGGAGCTACCTATATTGATGTATTTTAGGCAACATGGTAAAAAAATTTATAGATGGTTGTAGTCTAACTATTGTGTACGATGGCCTTTATCAGCGGCTAGACACGAAGGAAGGAGAGAAGGACATTTATAGGATGGCTAGAATCCGCGAGAGGAAGATAAGGGACATCAACCAAATAAAATGCATCAAGGATGTAACAGATCGACTTCTGGTGAAGGATGAGGAGATCAAGGACAGATGGAGAGAGTACTTTGACAAGCTGTTTAATGGAGAGAATGAGGGTCCTGCCCTTGAGTTGGACGACTCATTTGACAATACCAACAGACGCTTTGTGAGGAGAATTCAGGAGGCAGAGATCGGAGAGGCTTTGAAGAGGATGAAGGGAGGTAAAGCGATGGGCCCTGATGGTATCCCCATTGAGGTGTGAAAATACCTAGGCGCCAGAGCGATAGTATGGTTAACTAAGCTTTTTAACCTTATTTTTCGGTCTAACAAGATGCCTGAAGAATGGAGGAGAAGTATATTAGTACCTATCTTCAAGAACAAGGGAGATGTTCAAAGTTGTACTAACTACCATGGGATTAAGTTGATGAGCCATACGATGAAGCTCTGGGAGAGGGTTATCGAGCATCGCCTAAGGAGAGTGACACATGTGACCCAAAATCAGTTTGGGTTCATGCCTGGTAGGTCGACCATGGAGGCGATTTTCTTATTACGACAATTGATGGAGAGATATAGGGAGCAGAAGAAGGACTTGCACATGGTCTTTATTGACCTCGAGAAGGCATATGACAAAGTACCGAGAAATGTCATGTGGTGGGCCTTGGAAAAGCACAAAGTCCCAAATAAGTACGTTACCCTCATCAAGGATATGTACAGGGATGTGGTGACGTTTGTCCGAACATGTGATGGTGACACCAGTGACTTTCCAATTAAAATAGGACTACATCAGGGGTCAGCTTTGAGTCCTTATTTATTTGCCTTGGTGATGGATGAGGTCACAAGGGACATACAAGGTGGTATCCCTTGGTGTATGCTCTTTGCTGATGATGTGGTGCTAGTTGACGACAGTAGGGCAGGGATTAATAGAAAGTTAGAACTATAGAGGCAAACGTTAGAGTCGAAAGGGTTCAGACTTAGTAGGACTAAGACCGAGTACATGAGGTGCGATTTCAGCGTGACTAGGCATGAGGAGGGAGACGTTAGCCTCGATGGGCAAGTGGTGGCCAAGAAGGATACTTTTCGGTATTTAGGGTCGATGCTACAAAAGGACGGAGACATTGATGAAGATGTTAGGCATAGAATTTCAGCCGGCTGGTTGAAATGGCGTCAAGCTTCTGGCGTTCTCTGTGACAAAAGGGTGCCTCAGAAGCTGAAAGGTAAGTTCTATAGGACGGCGATTCGTCCGGCTATATTATACGGTGCTGAGTGTTGGCCTACAAAAGGCGACATGTCCAGCAATTGAGTGTAGCAGAGATGCGTATGTTGCGTTGGTGTTGTGGGCACACAAGGAGGGATAGAGTCCGGAACGACGATATTCGGGATAGGGTTGGGGTGGCACCAATTGAGGAGAAATTGATTCAACATCGGTTGAGATGGTTTGGACATGTCCAACGGAGGCCTCCTGAGGCGCCGGTGCGTAGTGGAGTTCTAAAGCGGGCCGATAATGTAAAGAGCGGTAGAGGTCGACCTAAACTAACTTGGGACGAGTCCGTTAAGAGAGATCTTAAGGAGTGGAATATCTCCAAGGATTTAGCTATGGACAGGAGCGCTTGGAATTTGGCAATCAACGTGCCTGAACCGTGACCTCTTTTTGTCTTATGCCCTTTATGTCCCTTTATGTGTCTCCCTGTTTCTCGTCTCTTTTGGGTTTTATCTCTAGCCTACCCCAACTTGCTTGGGACAAAAGACTATGTTGTTGTTGTTGTCTAACTATTGTGCAAGCCCTACATCTTGTCTCCTCGCCCCGGGGCGTCCACGCTAGCTATAGCTAAATTGTTGCCTTAACTTTTCCCTGAGATCACTCTAGCCGTCGAAACCTACCATACCACCATCGAACCAAACACGGCAAAGTTTTTTTTTTTTTTGAGTTGGAGACTTGCAGGTGTTGTGATTGTGTGATTTATCGAGGACCAGCAGCGATTGGATGACTGTTGCACAACGCCAAAAACACTCTTATCTGTGGAGCCGGTACGGTATATATACCTGTTGTCGGACAGGATGGAATAGCATAACTGCTGGTCCTTTTGTTCCAACGTTTCTTTTGCCCTTTTCAGCTCTTTCAAATCTCAGTGAGCTGCTTTCAAAAAAAAAAATCTCAGTGAGCTGGCTGCCGCAGCATAACAAAAGCGAACGAGTTTAGCCTAGTGACGTTCTTCTGTACTGTAAATGTTTACCTACTATAATGAGATGACAGAACACCTGCCGGAAAAAAAAAAACCACACTCTAAGGGTCCGTTCGTTTTTCTCGGAATCGTGGCACGGAAGATTTTCACATGGAACGATAGGCTACTTTATATAGTGATTGAATAGCCGGAACGCATCACCAGATTTCTGTAGCTAGCTGAGCAGCAGACAAACCTAGCGATTTCGTCAATAATTAAACGGTTTGCTTTACCCCCACTTCACAGTTGTCCAGCCAGTTAGCCTCAGCCACATGCCACAGCACCACTTCTCAAGGAGCAGGCACCAAGAGTCATCATCGCATCGAACTCGCACCTCGAGCGAGCGAGCGAGAGGCGAGAGCTCTGGCTTCCTCTGACCGGGAGCCCGCGGCGATGGAGCAGAGCGCCGGGAAGCCCATCAGATGCAGAGGTACGTGTGGTGCGTGCAATGCACCTTCCTCCCCGCGCGCGCCTCCGTCTCTCCTCCTGCTTCCTTCCTTGTAGTTGTATGTATGTATGTATGAACAGCGCCCTGTGATCGTCGCGCAGCGGCGGTGAGCAAGGCGCCGGGGCAGCCGCTGGACATGGAGGAGGTGGAGGTGGCGCCGCCGCGGGCTCCAGGGCCGGCTCTAAAATTTTAAGGGTCCTTGGCAAGCAAGAAGATAAAGATCCGTTAAACTAATTTTTAATATTAAAATTACAGTATATAATACGAATAATAAAAATTACTTTGCAATATATGTATAGCTCATAAAACATAACAATAGTGTAATAAAAAAAACTAGAAACAGTAACCATTATGATTACCTAAAATAGAAATATAATGCTTGAGTGTCTTGTAAAAAAAACGTCTTCTAGCATTTCTTGATGCAAAATCTTCAAGAATAGAATGAATATTAATATCGTCTAAAATATCCTTCTTCATGTTTTCTTTTTTTTCTTTTCTGAGCACCCGACAAATGTTTCTTAGGCAACATTTATCATATTCAAATAAATACATTGAATTAGAAATTTATAACCCTAGGCAAATAAATAAATTAGAAAATACTAATCTATCTGTGTGTTGGTGTTTCTTACTGTGAAGAGCGAATCAGATCGGCGTCCTTGCCATGGTCGCTTGCCGGTCGCCGGGTGAGGACTGAGGAGCGAATTGGATGGGCGTTGGCGTCTTCTCTCCTCAGGCAGGATAGCGCGTCGATGGGCGGCGACAGGAAACGATCAAATGAAACTTTGTTTGTGCTCCGCTCAATGGATCAGGTTACGTAGAATAGGACTGAAAGAAAGAGATACCTACGGCTTGGACTAGTTTGAGATGGCCTCCAAATATTTATTATGCCAAATAAAAAATTATATATACTAGTTACCTATGTGGTCTTCGCCCCTAGCTCCTTGGGCCCCCGGCGGTCGCACTGCCTGCACTTCCCTTGCAGCCGGCCCTGGCGGGCTCACGAGGTCCGCGTCAAGATCATCTGCACCTCGCTCTGCCACACGGACATCACCTTCTGGCGCATGAAGGTACGGATGCAGATTGCAGAACACCCATGCGGCCATGCCGGGTGCCGGGCATCGGCTGATTCTGATTCCCTCCTCTCTTCGTCTTGCTCGCATTCGCATATCGATCGTGCGCTAGGAGTAGTAGCTCTGTGCTTCGGCTCTGCTCATTTAGAAGAAAAAAATATGAGATAAACAAAATCAACCTTAAGGAATTAAGGTTCAGCATATCATCTATGGCAATGTCGAATGATCTAAACCTTCAAGTATAAACTCTGTCATGTTTGACTGATTAATTTCGTTGCATCACCGGGACTTCCATATCTGCACAATTGTACTAGAATCTACCTGTAGTTTGCTGAATGGGAGGTGCACATGGCTGCGCTGTTTTTTCAGTGTTCGATCCAGATCATGGGACAAATTTTCACTGTTTTGTAAGTCAAGCACACTGTTTCTGTTCCTCTTTGCAGGATTTCCCGGCCATGTATCCGTCCATCCTGGGGCACGAAGCAGTAGGGTAAGCTGACAGCCACGGTTTACTTTCTGGCCGGTTTTGTTCGAAAAACGAAAACTTTCGAGTCTTGCATGGTCTAATCGCCGATAGATAAGCACATACAAGTGAATAGTGATACTATGCAGTTCGATGGGCTGATGATGGGTATTTGCGTTGTTGATTCGTCGCGTCCACTGTCCAGCGTGGGGGAGCATGTCCAGGAGGTGGCCGCGGGGGACACGGTGGTGCCTGTGTTCCTGCCGCAGTGCGGCGAGTGCGACGACTGCCTGCCCGCCCGCAGCAACATCTGCTCCGTGCTGACGTACCGCCCGGGCCTCATGCCGCGGGACGGCACCACGCGCTTCTCGCTCGCCGCCACGGGAGAGCCCGTCCACACATTCTTGTGCCGTGCGTCTCCAGCTTCGCCGAGTACACGGTGGTGGACGGTCGTCAAGCTGGCAGTCGGCCCCGCCCCCGCGCTGCCGCCGGAGAAGGCGTGCCTGCTCAGCTGCGGCGTCGCCACGGGTACGGTGCAAGCTCGCATGCATGACAGATTGACAGTGCATGTTTGTTTGTCACCGTCGTCGTCATATTTACAGGAGATAAACCCGCGGAACCATTCGCGGTGGTGACGTGTTAACCTTTGTTTCTAAGTTTGTCTTGGACTCTTGGTATGGTAGCCAAACTTTAAATAATCGTTATCCAAACTTTACCAAGTTTGAAATTGAGGGAGTGCCAAATTAATTAAGCCCAAAAATGACTCAAACAAAACACTCGACCTCGATGGCCACGGAGGGTATTGGGCCTCATTTTTTAAGCCCAGCCGAAATCACTCTGTCGCGCCTCGCGCACCATGTGTCCTCTTCGAGACTTCAGGTAGCACGTGTCCTCTGTACACATTCTCGAGGAGACGAGGACGCCCACCCACTCCACTCGCGTCGTTTCTTCTTCGCACCAGCTCCCCACCTCCCACCAGCCGCCGGGCTTCCAGAAACTTTCACAGGGCGCCGCCATGGCTGCGGAAGGCAATGCTCCGTCGCTCGCCGAGGTAGGGAAGCCGTATCCTCTCCTCATTCTCCAACTTGCTCTCTCGTGAGATACGGCCTGTCGCGGCTACGATTAATGCAACTTCTCGCGCCGTCCCGTAGCTACGAGCTGCTCGTGGACCGTGTGTAGTAGGATGAGTTGGAGTTAGGTTTTGTGCTGGGATGCATGTATAATTTGGGTGATAGTGTCCTTTTTTTTCCCGAAAATTTGGGTGGAATGGTTGGTGGGTACTTCATGCTTGGATATATGGAAGGATCCACAGTTGCTGTTTTGATGTTTTCTTTGGTTCCGGGTCTAGTTCGTTCATTCCTGCCCCTGACAATACATAATTAGATAGCGAAATTGACGATAGTTCGTTCATTCATCCATCGGAGTTTCGTAGGTTCAAAGTGGAAATGTAGATTTTGTTGTTAGCTCATTAGGTTTCCAGTTAGTGCGACGGTATTTTTGACTTCGAATAGCGTTTGAACTTTTTTTAACAAAAAAAATTAAAGACGTACTGGTTCTTCAGCTCTGAATCTCCGATGTCATAGCTCCAGTCCTCCACAATAAGCATGGCCTCGTTCGGCTGGCTGGCGGCGGGTGGCTGAGGCTGATTTATTGTAAGAGAAAAATACTGCTGGCTGGTGGCTGGTGCTGAACTGGTGTGAGAGAAAAACACTGCTGGCTGGCTGGCAACCAGCCAGCCGAACAAGGTGCATATGTTGTCCAGCCGTGACATATGTATTCCTTAACCCAACTAATCTCTGTATTGCTAGGTGTTCCTTCTGAAACTCATCTTCCTTGGTCACAACCATTGTTGAACCACCTTACGTGCAGGAATATTCACTGCCATCCCAAGAGGTCCGAGTACAAAATCCATCTAAGGAGAAATCTGCTGTCAGGACTGCGGCTGAAGTCATCCCTGACAAAAGTGCTGAAACTCCAGCAGCTCATGAGACCACTGTTGCTGTTAAAGAAACAAGTGAAACTCCAGAGGTGAAAGAACCCTCTGAGAAGCCAGAAGCTGAGGACAGCTCTTCCGCTGAAGAAAGTAGTGAGGTCGCTGAGGAAGCAGCTGATGAAATACCAGAAATTAAGGTATGACATTACCAACTAGCTATGAGCAGCTACATTCTATAAGTTGGTATTGAACATTTACGATATCCAGATCGAGACAGCTCCAGCAGATTTTCTTTTCCCAACAACAAATCAAACAAGACATTGCTTCACACGCTATATTGAATATCATAGGTATGGCTAAACTTTCAGAAAATAATAATTGGGGTTCTTTCAGCTATTGGTTGTAACTGATTCTAATTTTATAACAGGTGTGTAGCTGCTAAAGGGGAGGGTGCTCCTGAGTGTGAAAAGTTTGCTAAGTACTACAGATCACTCTGCCCAAGTGAATGGGTATGCGTTCTTGCTCCAGTTACTATTATCTATTGGTGCTGTTCTTCGGTTTGTTCTGTGATTGTGAGGTGGTAACTTCTATGGCAAAAACAACTTTAACCATCCGGGCGGGCGTGTTGACCTTAAAAATAATTATTACCTTTTTGAAAGGCTTGAAGTGAAATTCTGGCATTTGAAAATATATTATCTTATATATTACCTTAGCCACGTTTGAGTAAGCCAAAGCATATTTCTATCATGAGAGCAAAGTCCTTGACATTGGGTCATTTGATGGAATTGATTGATTAAGTTGGACCGGTTGATTTTGTAGTTCATTGAGGGAGGACTACTGGGCAGCATTCTGTTGGATATACTGGATATTCATATCTCAATGTTTTATACTTTTATTTATGTGACCCACAGTTTTAGATGCCTTTTGTCTGGTATTTCAGAAATCAAAGTAATTATTCAATAAAACAATAGTTTCTTCAACTAAATTGATTTAACGAAATGTTGCGACCAAAGTAGATGCACGACCTCTGGGAGGAGAATGGAACCGTTACGCTCCCCACGCTCCCCTGCTCCAGCTCCGAACCCGCCGCCCCGCACCACTCGCGAGCCCAGATCCGCCGCCGGCGGCCGCGTCCCCCAGTCATCGAGCGCTGAAGCTCGTTCCCCACCCCACGGCCATCCTCTCCATCCCACTCTCGCAGCTAGCAGTGCCCCACAGCCACAGATCGAGCCCACCCCCCACTCTGCAAGCTCGACGTCTCATGCGTCACCTCCCCGGCGCCCTGTGCTCAAATCCATTGTCGTGGGGCCACAATTCAGTGGCGCGCCCGCTGTTGCTTCCGGCGCGGCGGACAAGGCAGGTGGCAGGTCTGGTAAGCGTGTGAAGTTCGCCTCCCCCCTCTGTACTTCTGAGCGCCATTACTACTCCAACGGCACTTCGGCTTCGAAATCTTGCCTCAGATCCGCCGAGTGCAGAGCATTCAACCCACCCTCTCCTTGCTACCTCCCCCTGTATTGATGGTGGATTTCCTTCCCGAGGGAGTCCGTACAGCGACGGGGCGAGCCAGCACGCCGCTGCAGCGCATTCAGGCACTCCAACTGCTCCCCACCTCGCGTCAGAAGATGAAGATGGCTGGTCCAAGGTGCACCCAAAGCGCTGGTGGCGTCTCCCAGAGTTCAAAGAGCAACCACATTCAACTCCCTCATCGACCAAAGTCAAATCGGTGCATTACCACCACCATAGTGAAGAGCTCCTGAGGCGCATGAGAGGTAAATGCTTCAGATGTCTCTCCCCTGGCCACGTCGCGGCGGACTGCAGGGACCCAGTGCGGTGCCTCACCTGTGGCCGCTGGGGGCATAAGAGTAGAGTGTGTAAAGGCAGACCTTCATCCTCCAAGCAGCAAGCCCCCCAGCTCCTGACAGCCCCTCCTCCACTCGACAACCGCAACTTTCCCCCACTCGGAAGGTCAGCGATGGCAAGGCTTGGGGACCCCGCCGACCGTCCCCAGGACACAGCAGCAGTGGCCTTCTCCACCAAAGACATGGACCACGAGCTGAACCGCCTATCCATGCATGGCATGATGGCCTGGCTGGGGAAGGACCGGCCAGAGGTGGAGCCGGAGGTCATCAAGAAGGCCATCTACCACCGGTTTGCAGTCCGCCCAGAGGACATCACCGTCGTCAGGCACTTCCCCGAGGACTACTTCTGCGATTTCAAGCACCGACACCAACGCGACGAAGCTGCAGGCCAAGGAAGGTTCTCCTACGGCAACCTTGACATCCACACCCGGCCTTGGCAGCTGGTCACGCATGGCGACATCTGCGACCTCAAGTACCATGTTCGGCTGTGCTTGGAGGGCATCCCTCTGCACGCTTGGAACGAGAGCATCTCCAAGAGAGCCGTCGCAAGAGCCTGCGACCTCCATTATGTCGAGGAGGCATCAATGGACCGCAAGGACACTAGGGCGCTCTGCCTCTGGGCATGGACGCACAACCCGTCGGACATCCCGAAAGTAACCTGGCTCACCTTGTCTTGCAGGAAAGTTGAGTTCCACAACAGCCTGCCTGCTTGTGGGCGCCGTGGCCTCACCTTCAGGGTACTGGTGCACCTTGACTTGGTGGAGGACCCACCGGGAAGAGAAGGGTGCCATCCTCCCTGCGAGTACACGTGGCGCTATGGCGTCATCGATGGAGAAAGGGTGCCACGTGACCGCCTCGACCCATCGCCCTCTGAGGTCCGCAGCAGCAACCGCCGCGACGACGACGACGATCGCCGTGGCCGCCACGAACGTCGCGGCGACAACTGGGGTTCGCGTCTCCTCCGTAGCCTGTCACGCACGCCCAAGGATCGGGAACGTGAGCGTTCCGAATCCAGGCGCGGCAGCCGCCGGCATCGGAGCCCCGAGTATGGAGGACGTCGACGCCCTCTACAACACGCTAAAGCTGCGAGCGACCCCGTGATCATCGACAACACGGTTCTTTCCCTGGAGCGCCCTGCATCGGAGACTCCTTGCCACCCGGCTGAGACCCCTCGCCAGCCCCCAATGCGTGGCCGGAGCAGGGAAAGGACACCACATCGCAAGCGCCACAGGCAGGCACGCTCAGAGCCGCGTGCCAGAACAACGCACTCGGAGTCCCCACTGCCACGTCATCGCTGCAAGTCACCGGACGTTGGAGATAGCGCCAGCAACAATCGCCATCCATCTCCAAGTCCTCCTAAGGTACCCCCCAGTGTCGTCCCTGACCCCATGGCTCAGCAGAGGGAGGCACGCCAGTGCTCAAACCTCCCTGCAGATCGTCGCTTCCGCCCTGGTCGGGTCTACTCCAGGCGAACGCGTGCAGACACCTCGTCACGCCCAGCGCTGACAGGAGGTGGACTGGTTGTGCGCTTCCGTCCTGGGTGTGTTTACTCTAGGCGCCGAGTCAGGGGATCAAGCGTCTCCGGTCCGCGTCATGGCTGTGCAACATCTAGACACTAATCGCCTCATCCTGTTTATGTTGCTGAGGAGTCAGAGGTAGATGCTGGTGGCAGCACCATGAATGAGGAAAGTCAGCCAGCGCTTCAGTTCATCTCAGGGATCTCTCACCCCCTGTCCCAACCTCTCTTGCAGGTTCCTCAGCGCCGTGCCAGCCCTCCACAGAGACGCAGGAAGATCGAGGCTCCAGTGCGTAGAAGCGTGCGTATCGCGGCCAGGAGCTGGCCTAGGGGCGACACCCAAGCAAAAGCATGCCAAGTGCTCATGAAGAAGCTTGGCATCCTCGAGGAAGGACTCAGCCCCGACGATCAGCTGCTGCGCTACTTCAGCATGCTCCAAGGACCGCTTACTATGGAAGTCGTTAAGGCCTTGTCAGCCTTATCAGGCATTGACATGGCTGTTGCACAGGCCTAGATTTCTGAGTTCAACAAGGGCCTTAGTATCGTATCAATGTTACAAAACCTTCAGCATTTTAGGAGCTCTTCTGTTAGGACCAGCCTGCTGCTTTTGAGCTTCAGTTTGTTTTGGCCTGATGGGGCGACAGCCAGGGGCCTTCAGTTGTTTCCCCATTTGGCTCAGGATCGCAAATTAGTTCGCCGTAGCAGCCCTTCTGTATGCAGGGACCTTTTGCATTGCGTCAACCAGCCGACGGCCATTGGCCTTCAGTTTGTCCGGCTTCGCCGACTTGCTGCTACTTCATGTATCGCCAGGACTTCACCTGCTATGAATGAAAGTTGTTGTTGTCCTCCAGTTTGCCTGCATCCTTGTGTTTCAGTAAATCAGGGACCATCTCTTTGTTTTTATGGCACAGCATGATTGTCAAATACTCAACTGGAATGTGAGGGGCCTCAACGACGGCGTGCGGCAAGATGCTGTGAATGAACTGGTCAGAAGCACAGGTGCGACGATCGTATGCTTACAAGAAACTAAGATGCAGCTGTTGGATCAAAATGTGGTTATCCGCACGGTGGGGACAAAATTTGTCAACTCTTTTGCTGTACTCCCGGCTGAACAAACACGGGGAGGCATTCTCCTTGCGGTAAATGAAGACTTCTTTGACCTCTCCGACGTTGAGCTAACTGCGAATACAATATCGGCGACAATCACCATGAGGGCAGATGGGATAAAATGGAAAATTACAGTAGTCTATGGTCCGCAAGGGGATGCGGTCAAGCTTCAGTTCCTCCTAGAATTGAAGAACATTCCACCACCGGAGCACAACAGATGTCTCATCTTGAGAGACTTCAATCTCATTTACCAGGAGCAAGACAAGAATAACTCCAACCTAAACCGCCGTCTGATGGGCGCTTTTAGGGCAGCGATTGATCACCTACGACTCAAAGAAATCAAACTAAATGGACGCCACTTCACTTGGAGTAATCAGCAAGACAACCCTACGCTCACTGGAATTGACAGGTTCCTATGCACCACAGAGTGGGAACTGATTTTTCCTTCCTGTTTCCTTCACTCCCTTCCATCGCTTATGTCGGACCACACCCCATTGCTTCTGCAAGGAGAGCTTGATCACCGCCATAACACGTCTTTTCGTTTCAAAAACTTCTGGACTGAGATGGAAGGCTTTCAGGAACTCGTCCAGGCCATTTGGAACAGGCCGGTCACCTCGGCTCTCCCCATCAAGCGGTTACACATCAAGTTGGCACGTGTTGCAAAAGGAATCAAGCGCTGGAAAAAAGAAAACATCGGGGACACAAAAGCTGCAGCTAGCCATAGTAAAGGAAATCTTGCTACATTTGGAGGCAGCGCAAGAACATAGGCTGCTCACTAGCTTGGAACTTGATCTGCATCGCCGTCTCAAAGCACGCAGTATGGGGCTCGCAGCCATTGAAAAATCTAGAATCCGGCAAAGATCAAGGCTCACCTACATCTGATGTGGAGATGCCAACACGAAGTTTTTCCACAATAGAGCTAGCGCACGCCGAAGAAAGAATTACATACATTGCCTCCACACAGATGACGGGATCACGATTGGCCATGAAGAAAAAGAAATAGTGATAGAAGATTATTTTAAAAACCACGTTGGCTCCGCAGTCCTGAGATTCGCAACCATCAATTGGCAATCGCTAGGCTATGAGCCGCATGATCTCTCAGACCTTGAAGTGCCGTTCTCCCAGGAAGAGGTTAAAAACACAATAAATGACATGCCTTCTGACAAAACATCGGGTCCGGATGGCTTCACTGGTGCCTTCTTCAAAGCATGCTGGGAAATTATCAAAGATGACGTTATGGCTGCCATAAACAGCCTGTTTGCAAAGAACGCCCAGGGTTTTCAATGGCTCAACTCGGCATGCATCGTCCTACTCCCCAAAAAGGCGGACGCAATGAGGGTCACCGATTTCAGACCAATTAGCCTCATCCACAACATTGCAAAGATTTTCTCGAAATTACTGGCTAATAGATTGGCACCTCGACTGAACTCTCTAGTCTCCAATTGTCAGAGCGCTTTCATAAGAAGAAGAAGCATCCATGATAACTTCCTATATATCCAGGGAGCAGTGCGAAAGCTACACCGGCAGAAGATACCGACCTTATTCATGAAATTAGACATCCACAAGGCTTTCGACACGGTGAATTGGGGGTACTTACTGGAGATTCTACAAGCCCTGGGCTTCGGACCACGATGACGTGAATGGGTCTCTATCCTTTTCTGCACGTCCACCTCGTCTGTGTCGCTTAATGGGCGCCAAGGACCCAGCTTCAGCCACGCCAGAGGTGTCAGACGGGGTGATCCACTTTCACCGATGCTTTTTTATTTTGGCTATGGACCCGCTCCATCGCTTGCTTGACCAAGTAACCCAACATGGTATACTCACCCCATTACCTCTCACGGCGGCAAGGTGGAGAACCTCCATGTATGCAGATGACGCGGCTATTTTCATTATCCCAAATAAAGAGGATGTGGAAGCTATCAAAGTCATCCTCCAAGCTTTTGGCACCTTCTCAGGACTCCACATCAATCTACAGAAGAGCTCCGTGCATCCTATTAGGTGTGAAAATGTTGATCTAGACCATGTCCTCTCATCCTTCACTGGTAACAGGGGCACCTTCCCTTGCAAATATCTGGGGCTGCAGCTTCACACTAGATCGCTTCAGAAGGTCCATGTGCAACCCCTCATTGAGCGAATTCGTCAAAGGCTACCCAACTGGAAAGGGCGATGGCTGAACAAAGCGGGACGCCTCACCCTAGTCACTTCGGTCCTCTCCTCCATGCCTACTTACCACCTCACAGTGTTCCTTTGGCAGCATGGGCTAGGAGGAAGATTGATAAAATCAGGAGATCATTCCTCTGGAAGGGGGAGGAGAACGCCAATGGCGGACACTGCTTAGTTAACTGGCCAACAGTCACCAGACCCAAAGACCTCAGGGGCTTGGGAGTGCCGGACCTTGATAGATTTGGAAGAGCTCTCCGTCTACGCTGGCTATGGCAAGAATGGGTGGAGGATTCCAAGCCATGGCTCGGCTCCGAACTTCCGTGCAGTGATGTTGACCGCCTCCTTTTCAATGCCTCAATCAAAATTACATTGGGTGATGGCGCAAAAACAAGTTTCTGGCACCATAACTGGCTGGATGGTCAAGCTCTGAGATACCTAGCCCCAAACATCTATCAGCTTGTTTTGAGAAAAAACATAACGGTGCAGCATGAGCTCTGGAATAATAACTGGATGCGTTCACTAAGGGGGAAAATCACCACGGCTGTCCACATAGAAGAATTTGTGTCCCTTTGGATACGGATACAGAATGTACACCTGCAGCAGGGCACTCAAGACTCCATCACTTGGCGTTGGACCCCGGACGGGGCTTACTCTACCCGTTCAGCCTACCGAATCCAATTCAAAGGATCTCTCCGGGTCTTCCGTACCGACCTAATATGGAAAGCTCAAGTGGAAAACAAATGCAAGATCTTCGCCTGGATTCTAGTACAAGACAAAATTCTCACAGCACAAAACCTACAAAAGAGAGGGTGGCCACATCAAGATCACTGCGTCCTTTGCAATGGGCCCTTAGAAACTGCCCTACATCTATGTTTGTGCTGCCCATTTGCAAAGGCAGTTTGGGACCAAATACTCTCTTGGGAAAACTTCACTGAGCTGCAGTCACAGCCCCAGAGTGACCCTATCCACATCAGAGCTTGGTGGGAAGAGATGGCAAGGAAAGTCCCAATTGTTGAACGCAGACGGCTGAATGGGGTAGTGATTTACACATTTTGGAATGTTTGGAAAGAAAGAAATAGAAGAATCTTCAATAACGCTACAGAGACGGTGCCACAAGTGGTTGCAAGAATCAAGGAAGACATAGAGCAGAGAAAGAGAGCTTTCGTTTTCGCTTAGCAGTTTTTTACCCTACCAGAGGCTTTTGTCGGTGTTTTTCTACTCCAAGGGTCTTTAAAATCCCTTCGGAGTGACTTCTTGCTTGTATATAAACTCTCTTTCTCTATCTTAATTGAAAGACAGAGCTCCTGCCATTGCATTTAAAAAAAAAATTGATTTAACCATTTAGCTCATATTGCTACCAAGAAAGTATATGGGCATAGCTGACTTAAAGTGACGATATAGTATGCTATGCTTAATGTTTTATACAATGCTTATTTAAGCTTTAGTTCTAATTTTGCTGGTTGCCTTTGTGATTAACTTTCGGGGGTTGGTGTCCTTTGTCGAGCATGATTGCTCCTTGTTCTTGAGCTTATGTTATACTACTGTTTTCTAGCTGCAGCAAATCTGGCTATTCTGACTTGAACTACTCTTTGTTGCTTAGTTCGATGATATGGTTGTGTTTTTTTTTTTTTTTGTAGATTGAGCGTTGGAACGAGCAACGTGAAAATGGCACGTTCCCTGGACCCCTGTAACGCTGCTCAGAGAGAGAAGCTGTGCTCGTTCTGACACCTTGCCTTCGTTAATACTTAGGCTGTGTTTAGTTCATTAAAAAAAAGCACTATGCAAAAAAAAGATTTCCCGTCACATCAAATTTGCGATACATGCATGGAGTACTAAATGTAGATAAAATTAAAACTAATTGTACAGCTTGGTTGTACTTTACGAGACGAACGTTTTGAACCTAATTAGTCAATGGTTGGATACTATTTGCCAAATAAAACCAAAACGTGCTACCGTACATTTTTCACCCTTTTCCAGGAAACTAAACACACCCTCAGCTACAAGGACTATCACAATTCACAAGTACCTTTTCAGAGTTTTGTCAAAATAAAAGTTTAGGTTTGAGGTGCAAGGAATCGTTTCTAAATCCCTCGTATACCGTTCTTTAACCCAACTTTGAGTGGCAATGGATTTGAGTCCCAAAGGCGGATAATGTAATTGATACTTCTCTCCGACACCGGACTGAACGGAACGGATTTGAGTCCCAAAATGGTTCATATGGGGGCAACAGTAATGCCTTCCACACTGAACGGAACGATTTTTTTTTGTACGTCGAGATGGTTTAGATTGTGCATGACCTGCAAATGTTTTTGAGACGCATCCAACACTGTCCTAAAATGTTGTCATAGACACATCCAACTGTACTCCCTCCGTCCCTAAATAACCGTCGTTGTTGGTGTATGTGTCATAAGTTTAACTCGATTTGTAGAAAAAACGTGCGACATTTGTATCTCCAAATGAATTTATTAAAAAACTAGATTCAAAGATCTTTCCAATGATACTAATTATGTACCAAAAATATTAATATTTTTTAATATATATTTAGTTAAAATTGTTTTTCGGGAAGCGAAAACAACAAGGAGTATGTATTAGGTGGCATGGCAAAGATAATAAAGAAGGGCAGTACTCCCTACATTCCAAATTTTTTAAGACATTTTCTAGATACATTATTTTTACTATGCATCTAGGCATAATGTATATAAGTACATAATAAAAGTTGTATATATCTAGAAAAGTAAAAATGATTTATAATTTGGAATGGATAAAATATATTTTTAAGGAATTATTTTAAACATGCCTAAAATTTATAGTTCTTTTGGCACCTTGGCTTTAGATTTTGGTTTCTTGTGGCTCTTGCCGCGAGATCGAGCCAAACGACCATATAAGAAATAGCTCCTTGTAAGGAGCTGGAGCTTTTTTCACTGAGGCAAGGCCATGAAAACATGGCTTCTGCCAGTTTCTCCTGGTAAACTTAACATAAAATATTACAAAACTATCGTTGAAGTTGTTTCAAAATGGTTTCAGAAGCTTCTCCATAAAAGGAGCCAAAATCCTAACCTCTTTAGGAGAAGTAGGAGTCCTGCCAAACTGCCTAAAACTTTGATTTTGATTCGTGTAGTTAAAACAAGTAACCTTATGTACATTAGCGACCTAACCTTCAAATGAACTTGATTGTATTCGATGTAGGATTTAATTTTAGCATTAAATTCGAAAAATACTATTAACAAAAAAATATACTCAGTATAATACAAGAATAATAACTAGCAAAGGGTAGAATATGATAATTTTGATTTACAACCTCATTTCACATTTTAAAAGGGAATATAATAAATGTTGTCTTGAAGATCATGATCCTAAACTTAATATCATGGTTACATGACATAATCAAAATATATGATATTATCTTATCACGACTCCGTGAGATCCTATTACATATCACAGATCGATTCACAATCCTTGCTACTAGTACTAGATAGTACTCCTTTCATCTAAAAAAATAATTTTAGGTTTGAGTCTAATCAAACTCTCAAGTTTGATAAATAAGTATTTATCAAAAATTTACTATCAAAATATTTGTAAATTAAATATAATGATATTTAATTGATATAAAAGATATTTATAGGTGGTTGAAGTTGAAACTATTTGACTTATCGGGAAATAGAATTATGTTGTTTTTGGAAAGGAGCTATGCAAGGCGAAAATTATGCCCCTCTATTTTTTATAAAGTTGAATTGATTCCTATAAAATTCTTGTGTTCTAAACAAACCTTAAATCTATATTTTCTAGGCACAATCGATTTTGCTTGCGCCCTTCTTGCTCCTCGGCGTCTTCTCTCTCCTATGTCTTCTCCCTCTCCGGCGCTCCTCACCCCCCCACCGCCCACCGCCTACCCGCCGCACGTAGGGTTTCACCGGAGCTCCATGACCGCGGAGCTCGGGCGAAACCCTAGCGCGTCCACGATGACCGCTTTCTTTCTACCCCTTCCTTCTTACGCGGCGAGCTCCGGCCATGGAGCTCCCCACTCACCATAGCCCGGTCGCCTCCACCACCGCTAGGGTCCCTAACCCGGCCTGTCGTCGTCCTCACCGACTGGCCGGCCTTCCTCCCCCAAACCCCTTCTCTTCTAAGCCCGCTAGAGTTGGGGAAGAAGGGGGTGGGACGAGCGCGGAACCATTGGGTGCGAACGTGTGTGGTGGGAAGAAGAACAATGCACTGGTGGGAGCCACCACACGCGTCGGGGCTGGAGCATGTGTGAGAGCAAGTATAATAACAGTATACAAGTTAACTAAATGCTGAGGTGGAGAAAAGAGGACAAGAGAGATAAGAGAAACAGACTGTAAGCTTACAGCCGTCTTAGACACAAGAAACAAGAAACTTTATGAAAGAAATAAATGAGCCATGTACTAATAGTGAAAAACTAATTACTCCCTCCATTTTCCTAAAAGAACGTTTTGATGTTGTCTTAAGTTAAACATTTTAAACCTCGACTACAAATAAATTCTTTTAGGTTGAGTTTGAAAATATAAAAGTGATGTAAGTGGATTCATATCGAAATATAGTTTTATAATTTTATAAAAGTATAGGAAAAAATCTACATAACCCTAAACTATTCAGAGTGGACTACTTCACCCCCATACTATAAAACTTAATTTTCTACCCCTGAACTTTCAAAACCGATCAAATAACCCACCCCTCCCCAAGCAGTTTTGGACGATGGTTCTGCTACACTGACGGTAGTTTTGCTTTTTCTTTTTTATTTATTTCCGCTAAATCTTTGTCACAAAAAAATTATAAAATAGAAAATCCAAGTTTGTTGGACTCCACATAAGTAGATCTACACAGTGAATATATAATATGGTATTTTTAGAACAAAGTTTTTGCTATAGCTTTAGATCTATGCTTCTCTATAATTAAATGGAATAAATCATAGCTGCAACTTCTATGGTCCAATTGTGGTGAAATTTTTATGGTGGGATAATTATTGTATGCTTGAATTATAGTAAAAATTTCTTACTTATTGGATTATATATGACTTAGTCATAGATAAAGCATAGATTTAACTAGCATAAACCTAAATAAATCTATAACTAAGTTATACATAATCCAATGAGTATGAAATTTTTACTACAGTTAAAACATACAATAATTAGCCCACCATAAAAATGTCACCACAATTGGCCATAGAAGCTGCAACTATGAATTATTCCAATTAATTACAGAAAAACATAGATCTAAAGTTACAACAAAAACTTTGTACTGGAGCATACCATATTATATATTCACTGTGTAGATCTACTCATGTGTAGTCTAACAAAATTAGATTTTCCATTTTATGATTTTTTTATGATTTACTATGATTTTTCAAAGATTCAACGAAAATAAATAAAAAAGAACAAGACAAAAACACTGTCACTGCAGCAAAGCCACCGTCCAAAACCGCTTGGGTTTGACCAGTGTTACAAAGTAGGGTAGAAAATCCAGTTTTATAGTTTTGGGGCTGAAGTAATCCACCCTGAATAGTTGAGGGTTTATGTAGACTTTTTCCTAAAAGTATATATTGACTACATTTTATAAATATTTTATAGCCAAAAAGTAACAATCAAGGTTGTTTTTGAAGGCCTTATCAATGTCAAGACGACTTTCTTTAGTGACATAGAGAGAGTACAATATCAGTAGGCTAAGAGAATAAGGTAAAGATCCTTGTAGCTGGTTTACCGGCTGTATTATTTATCTTGCTCTGACCGTGTAAGAAAAAAAAGCTCGCCTGTATTAAGTCATTACCATTTTTTATATAAAAAAACTAGAGCTGGCACCGTGGTCTTTTTTTAGACTAGTCGCACCGGCATCCGCTACATCTTACTCCAGGACGCGTTTAGAGGAAAAACTCCCGCAACGGGATACACTACCTTGGCAGCTTTTTCCGGTATCCGAAAGAGCATTCGTCAAATATAGCGGGTGAGTGAGATTTTATAGGTGCTACGCTAAAGGACGGACGGCAGGCGCAGCCGCGCGCGTGGAGAGCCGCTGCTGCTGCTCATGCGTCAGTGACGGGCCCATTGATTTTCTAAGTTAAAAAATGTTACAACTCATAAACTAAAAACCAAATTAAATTTCGATTACACCATTGAATTTGTTGCAATAAATACTTCAAAACTAGATCTCACATGGATATATTTAGATAAAGTGACAAGTGGACCCCACAGTGGATAGATGATGATATAGAGGATAGATGAGTGTGGGAGAAATAAGTATAGAGGAGAGAATCTCGATGACTAGGCAATATAGAGGATGATATAGAGGATGAATGAGTGCAGATAGCCTTATATACGGACACCGTGGTCTTTTAAAACAGCAATGATCTGGGCATATTTACAATAAAAAAATAACACGAATTAAAACGTGCATGATGCCTGATCCCCGATCAGCAGGGCCCCGCGTTTTGAGGGCGACGTGAAAAAAGTTTGGATAAATTTTTTCGTGGTTATTTAATAAAATTTATCGAATCATGAACTAACTAGACTTAAAAAATTCATCTCACCATTTACAGATAAAATGTATAATTAGTTATTTTTTTTTACGATAGTACATGCATTTTTTTTTTTTTTGCCTTTTTGCCGACTAAGAATCGGGACTCTTGTCGTCTCTCACCTTTTCCTCTTCCCCTCGTGGCCTCGTCTGTTTCCCGGCGGCCGTTCCCCTTTCCCCTCTCCAAAACCTCTCCCAAGGCCCAAACCCTTGGAAACTGCGCCACCGGCGCCGCCCTCGCAACCACCGCCGCAGCAATGCGCCGATCTCAGGACCGCGGACCCTTCCGCCCGCCGGATTGGGTCCCACAGCCTCCCCACCTCCTCCGCGACCACCACTACCACAACGAACACCGGTACCAGCCTCACTCACACCCCCACCGCGACCGACACTACAGCACCGAACACCGGTATCAGCCCCGCGGCCAGCACCAGCGCGACTGCCACGTGCAGCCGTCCCCTCCCTCGTCGCAGTTCGAGGTACTCCTCGTCCGCCCGGGCCCCGATCTGTCCGACCCGACCGCCATTGAGTTGGAGGCCCTCGTCGCGGACCTCAAGTCGCCGACGCCGGCCAGCATCTCCGTCCACTCCTCCGGCCGCCATGCCGCGCGCCTCGTCTTCACCTCCATCTCGGACGCCGCGGCCGCTGCGCGCGAGCTGTGGGCGCTCCGCCTCGAGGGGCTCCACCTCCTCACCCTGGACCTACCGCACCCCGCCCTCGCCGCCCACGCCTCGCCGCACTTCGCCTCGCTCATCGCCGACCACGCCTCCCGCCTCCTAAACTCCGACCTCGTGGCCCTCTCGGCCGCCCGCTCCGCCGAGCTCGCGGCGTCCATGCGGGATGTAAAGCAACGTCTGGGCTCGCGTAACCGCTTCCGCGACTTCCATCAGCTGCACCTCGAGAAGAAGACACTGGAGTCTGAGAAGGAGTTGATCGATGCCAAAATTGCCGAGTACAAGGAGGCGATGTGGTCGATACAGCGCGCAATGTTGCGCGGATCAGGGGACAAGGAGGAGGGTGTCGACTTGTTTGGGGCTGTGGGAGGTGCGGATGTGGACTTTGTGAGGGTGCATATGATGCTGCTGCGTGAGTGCCGGAGGCTTAAGGAGGGCCTGCCGATCTATGCATACCGCAGGAGGATTCTTAATCATATTTTCGCTAACCAGGTAACGATGGGTCATTGGAATTTGCTATGTGATTTTAACTTCAAGGGTATTGCAATGCCATGTGAATTATTTGATGTTTTGTGCTCGGTATGCTTAGAACTGTAGAGAATTCTTGTGTCTAAATTTTGGTAGTGAGTGCCTTCTTAGACTGTAGTAAGAGAATTCCTTTAATGCATTAGAAATTATACTCCTCCCTTTTGTCACAGAAAAAATCGTTTCTGTTATAGGCCACTGGTTTAAGTTTTTGTTTCCTAAAAAACTCAGACATCCTGATTTTGTTCGTAAGAGTTTGTGGCAGCCTTCGAACCCGGACTGGTGACGGGGTTCCATCGAACCATGAATTTCAACTGTCTGACCACAGTATAACTCAGGAGAAGTTGGCCATTTTTCTCCTCTCCATGCCACTTCTGTTGGGTGCTAGAATGCTGTGAAGTGGTGAGGTAAAAGATGATTTTGCCCCTTTAGATAGAATGAAGCAAGGCTTTGCTATTTCTTTGTGTAAATGCAACGACATGACATAATGCCTCTATGACATAGTGCAATTGCAGCATAGTTAAACACCAGCATAGCTTGCATGGCCATGCGTGACCCAGCTGGCATATTATCTCTAATCGCAACAGTTTTGCCAAACATTACAAGAAAAATCTACATTTGCTTATGATTTTGTTTTGCCCAACTATGAAACAGGTGCCGAAAATGATGTTTTATTCATTCAAGTAAAAATCATGTCAATAGTTGATAACATTTTCTGTTTCTTCATAATTCATATCCTCTCTGCATATGCAGATAGGCCCTCCCCTCTCTGTCTCTCCATTCCTTTCTCCTTTTTCCTTTTGCAAATACAGCAACACTTATAACCTTCCATATGGCTAGATGAGACTTGATAGTTGGATGCTTCGTTCTGTATGGGTCATAATGTCTGCTCACTAGCACAAGTTCCTTACTGTACTAACCTCTTTGCAAATACTCCAGTGAAAGCCTTTGTCGTACGGTCGCGATTGTTGCGCTGTTTCCAAATCTCCCAAGCGACCAAAATAATTAACGAGCTGAGCCCTTGCTTGCTTTCCTTCTCAATCTGTTTAATCACCCAAGACCACCAACTGGAGAAGCTTGCTGTCTCTGCTGAGGTGCTATAAAGGTAAACCACACGAGAGGCCAGAGCTTTCAGGGAAAAAATCAGATGAAAGGAAGAACTGGCACGAATGCAGAATGATTTATGCCTGTATGGTACATAACATATATAAGTGTAATGGTACAAAAGGGAAATAGCCAAGTTACTCGTAACACTTCCTAGTGGGTAAAATTGTCTTTTCCCTCGCCATTCCACAGCAGTATAACACCCAACTAACAGAAGTGGCATGAAATGGTTCAAAATTTTGAACAAGTGGCACATTTCTATGGATTGCACATAGGGAAGAGTGTAATTTCTAGTGGCATTGAAGGAATTCGACCTTTGGGTTGTCCAGCATCCTAAATAAACTGAAATTGAGCCCTCTGTTTTTTATTCTCATGTGTATTGGCATAACATTCTTGCTTTTCCATAATTATGAGAAGAAGAAAGGTTATTCCGTGCATTGTTTTTTTGACGGGGCATCAAACTTTTGATTCTGTGGCCTGTTCAATGTTCATCTGTTAGCAATTTACTTTATCTACAATCAGCTGTTATTTACTTTCATTTATTTCTAAAAGTTTAGACAGCATAGTTTGTCGTTGAGAAAAAAATTCTTGCTCTAAACTTAATGAGCTCCATTTTCCTTAGGTCATGGTCTTAATAGGAGAAACAGGTTCTGGGAAGAGCACACAATTGGTTCAGTTTCTTGCTGACTCAGGTATTGCTGGTGGTGGTTCCATCATCTGTACTCAACCTCGAAAGCTTGCTGCTATATCTTTAGCACATAGAGTTGATGAAGAAAGTAAGGGTTGTTATGGGGACAGTTCTGTGCTGTCATATTCAACCTTACTAAATTCTCAAGGTTTTGGCACTAAGATTATATTCACCACGGACAGTTGTCTTCTGCATTACTGCATGAGTGATATGAGCCTGGATGGCATTTCATATATTATTATAGATGAAGCTCATGAAAGGAGCTTGAATACTGATCTTCTGTTAGCTATGATCAAGAAGAAGCTGCTTGTTAGGCTGGATTTGCGGCTCATTATAATGTCTGCCACTGCTGATGCTGACAGACTTGCTGAATATTTTTATGGCTGTCAAACATTTCATGTTAAAGGGCGAACTTTTCCTGTTGAAATTAAATATGTCCCTGATATATCAGCGGAGGCTTCATTGAATAGTGTACCAAGTATTTCTTCTGTTGCTTCTGCTACTGCTTCCTATGTTACTGATGTTGTACAAATGGTAAACATAATCCACAAGAATGAAGAAGAGGGTGCTATACTTGCTTTTTTGACATCTCAACTGGAAGTAGAATGGGCCTGTGAAACATTCCGTGATCCAAATGCTGTGGTACTTCCGATGCATGGAAAGCTTTCTTCTGTAGAACAGAATCTTGTCTTCAAAAGCTACCCTGGAAAGAGAAAGATTATCTTCTGCACGAATATAGCTGAAACATCATTGACGATAAGAGAAGTGAAGTATGTTGTTGATTGTGGCTTGGCCAAAGAATACAGATTTGTTCCCAGTAGTGGTCTCAATGTACTCAAAGTAAATTGGATTTCCCAAAGCTCTGCTAATCAACGTGCTGGCCGTGCTGGCCGAACCGGAGCAGGGAAGTGTTACAGGCTCTACCCTGAATCTGAGTTCGGTATGATGGAAGCGCATCAAGAACCTGAAATTCGTAAAGTTCATCTCGGCACCGCTGTTCTGAGAATACTTGCTTTGGGCGTTACGGATGTAAAATATTTTGAGTTTATTGATGCCCCAGATCCTGAGGCTATCAATATGGCTGTGCATAATCTTGAACAACTTGGTGCTATAGAATATAAATGCAGTGGATTTGAGCTAACTGAAACTGGACGTGATCTGGTCAAATTGGGCATTGAGCCAAGGCTTGGGAAAATCATGCTTGATTGCTTCAGCTATGGTTTGATGAAAGAAGGTTTAGTCCTAGCCTCTGTTATGG
Source organism: Saccharum hybrid cultivar R570 (assembly GCA_038087645.1). Taxonomy (NCBI): domain Eukaryota; kingdom Viridiplantae; phylum Streptophyta; class Magnoliopsida; order Poales; family Poaceae; genus Saccharum; species Saccharum hybrid cultivar. The sequence goes on along the minus strand of JAQSUU010000312.1, from coordinate 19,838,613 downwards.
CCAATGCTAGTAGCATATTTTGTAGAGTGGGTACTAATGAGGAGAAATATAAAGCTGACCGTCTGAAAGTCCCTTTCTGTCACCCTGATGGAGACCTTTTCACTTCACTTGCTGTTTATAAGAAGTGGGAGGCTGGGCATGATAACAAAAATATGTGGTGCTGGCAGAATAGTATCAATGCCAAGACCCTGAGGAGGTGCCAGGAAACTATATCTGAACTTGAAAAATGTCTAAAGCATGAGCTAAACATTATCGTTCCAAGTTACTGGAGTTGGAACCCTGAGAAGCCTACTATGCATGATACTTCACTAAAGAAGATTATTCTATCATCTCTTAGAGGTAATCTTGCTATGTTTTCTGGACATGAGAAATTTGGGTATCAGATGATTTCAGCAGATCTGCCTGTGCAACTTCACCCTTCATGCTCATTGTTGACTTATGGCAGCAAGCCTGAATGGGTGGTATTTTCAGAAATCTTGTCAGTCCCGAATCAATATTTGGTATGTGTAACTGCTGTTGATCGTGACGACGTGTGTACAGTTCACCCTTTTATTAAGCCACTGGAGGAGAGTAAATTGCAGAGGAAAGTGATTACTGGGATTGGAAATAAATCGTTGAGAAGATTTTGTGGTAAATGTGGCCAAAATCTGCAGAAAATCATCTCACTTCTGAGAGAAGATTGCAGAGATGACCGCATAATGGTTGATTTAGACTTCAGTAGCAGTGAAGTTTTATTATTTGCTAAAGAACATGACATGGAAACGGTCTTTTGCATGGTTAATGATGCTTTGGAACTTGAAGCTAAAATGCTGAGGGATGAATGTGACGAGAGAAGATCTGGTGGCTCTACTATTGCATTATTTGGCTCTGGTGCTGAAATCAAGCATTTGGAACTTGGGAAGAGACATCTAACTGTGGAGATTCAGCATCAAAATGCTCGTGATATAGATGAAAAGGAACTTATTGGTTTGGTATATTCTCATGTTCCTGGTATAGCAAATTTTCATAGACTCGGGAATTTTCAGACAAACGCAGATGAAACGAAGTGGGGGAGGTTTACATTCCTCAAACCAGATTATGCTGATCATGCCATTTCAAAATTGAATGGGATTGAGTTTCATGGTTCCTCGCTAAAGGTGGATCCTGTAAGCGCTTACAACCACTCAGGGCTACCATTTCCTGCAGTAAGAGCTAAAGTTTCTTGGCCACGTAAGCCAAGCAGGGGACTTGCACTTGTAACATGTGCTAGTGGGGAAGCTGAATTTATTGTAAAGGACTGCTTTGCCCTTGGAGTTGGTGGAAGGTATATCAACTGCGAGGTTAGTAAAAAGTATGCAAACTGTGTCTTTGTCACGGGGGTTCCATTGCATGTAACAGAGCCAGAATTGTATGATGCTTTTCGTAGTACAACCACCAGGAGAATCCTTGACATCCACTTACTTAGAGGACCGCCCACAGCTAGCTCTTCCGATTCTGAATGTGCAGAAGCACTGATGAGAGCGATATCACTATTCATGCCAAATAGGAATTTTCCTGGCCAAAATTTTCGTGTTCACGTGTTCCCTCCAGAAGAGAAAGATTCAATGATGAGAGCTACCATATCCTTTGATGGAAGTTTTCACAGAGAGGCTGCAAGAGCACTGGACCATCTTCAAGGAAGTGTTCTTCCTTGTTGTCTTCCTTGGCAGATAATCCAGTGCCAGCATGTATTTCATAGTACTGTCTCCTGTCCAATGCGCATATACAATGTCATCAGCCAAGAAGTTGGTGTTCTACTTGAGAGCTTCCGTAGCCAAAAAGGTATTGTTGTATTCCTCGCCTGAGAGAAAATTTGCTTCTATCTTCTTACTGTTCTGTTGTCATGAGTCATGACATATTCTGCTCTTCCTGCATTGCTGCTTTGTTCTTGTTTGTTATTAAAAAATTGGCTGCCTCTAATGCTTACTGCTGCTGTGTTGGTAGAACCTTAATCTGCTATTCCCTCCTATTCTTGTTTGACTGTCATTTTGTTCTTCAGTTTTATATGAGGCAGTCACAAACTGTTTTGAGTCATCCTTTATTGCATTTCATTCAATATAAGGCCTTCTCTTTCTCTTCGAAAATCCTTTGCCCCTACCATTTCTCTCTAGGAAGCTACTTATGGTTGTTGTCTGTTTAGCTTTGTTGTTCTTTTGTTTTCTGGAAGAATCAGAATCTAGCCTATTTCAAGGCTCAAGAGATGATCAGGTATTCAGGTTGTATCCAGTTATATTGTTCCCCATGCCTTCACTTGCTTCAGGAAGAAACCTATTGTAAATTCTAGGTTTGAGTGTAAGTAGAACTTGCGGAGCATGAGCAATTAGATAGCGATCTCCGTTTGAACTATTTCGGTTTGAAAAGGGTAAAATTTTGGTGTCGTTTGCTTCTAAGGCTCAATTGAAAAGTAATAAACTTTGAAGTGAAGTGAGCTGTATGAAAACAAATCATAAAAGATCAACCACAACCGCCTTGGGTGTCAAGAATGTGTTGCATTAGTGAATAGGTATATTCCAATGCTCCCTTATAGTTAAATCCATAAGCATAATTCTGTGCACCACCATATTATTTCTTCGTTTTAGGCTGCAAACAAATGGATCTTTAGTGAATTTAAAGTCTTAATTACATCGGGCTGCCTATAACAGCACTAGTCCTAGCCATGGTGTTTTTCCCTGGTGCTGATGTTTTTTTAAGTGGCCAGCCTTCTATGTTGTTGATGCAGTGTGGGGTGTGTGAGTCGTGTTGCGCGTGAGTGTGAACCATCATGGGTCTTTCTTTTGTGCCCCCCTTTTTTCTCTTATAATGAAATGATACGAGAAACAAAGTCTTAATCACATTGCTATTCCTACATGCAGGTGTGTCATACAATTTGGAGAAGAACGAGAATGGTAATTTCCGTGTTAAGCTTACTGCAAATGCCACAAAAACAATAGCAGATTTGAGAAGGCCTCTTGAGCTTTTGATGAAAGGAAAAATTATAAACCATCCTGATCTGATGTTAAGCACAGTTCAACTGCTATGGTCCCGTGATGGTATGGAACATTTGAAATCAGTTGAGCAGGATACCGGCACTTACATTCTGTACGACAGGCTAAGTCTGAATATTAAGGTCTTTGGCAGCAGTGATAAGGTGGCTGCAGCAGAGGAAAAATTGGTTCGTGCACTTGTACAGCTCCATGAGAAGAAGCCTCTTGAAGTTTGTCTTCGTGGCCGGAACCTCCCAGCAAACTTGATGAAGGAAGTGATTAAAAAGTTTGGAGCTGATTTAGAAGGACTGAAGAACGAGGTTCCTGCAGTAGATCTTCAGTTAAATACACGAAGGCAGGCACTTTATGTTCGAGGCAGCAAGGAGGACAAGCAAAGGGTGGAAGAGATGATCTCTGAACTGATAGCCTCTAGTGACCATAATGCTCCACTGCCATCAAAGAATGCATGTCCTATTTGCCTGTGTGAGCTAGAAGATCCTTTTAAGCTTGAATCCTGTGGCCATATGTTTTGTTTGGCATGCTTGGTGGATCAGTGTGAATCTGCCATAAAATCGCAAGATGGCTTCCCTCTTTGTTGCCTCAAAAATGGGTGCAAGAAGCTCCTCCTCCTAACTGATCTGAGGTCTCTCCTGCCTGACAAGCTGGACGAGCTGTTCAGGGCTTCCTTGAATGCATTTGTTGCATCTAGCTCAGGATTATACCGTTTCTGCCCCACACCTGACTGCACATCCATTTACCAAGTAGCTGCTGCAGGCGCAGAAGACAAACCCTTTGTCTGTGGGGCTTGCTCTGTGGAGACCTGTACCAAGTGCCATGTCGAGTACCATCCTTTTATCTCTTGTGAGGCATACAAAGAGTACAAGGCAGACCCGGATGCGAGGACTCTGCTTGAATGGCGCAAGGGGAAGGAGAATGTAAAGAATTGCCCTTCATGTGGATATACAATTGAGAAAGCTGAAGGTTGCAACCATGTTGAGTGTAGGTGTGGCAGCCACATTTGTTGGAATTGCTTGGAGAACTTCAAGAGCAGTGAGGAGTGTTATGGCCATCTCAGGTCTGTGCACTTATCCTATTAGTGAATTATGTAGATCTGATGTAAATTTGTACAGATGGTAAATAATCACGTGGTCTATAATATGGCAAGCTGGTTTTTCCTTCCAACAGTGATTGTCTGATCCCAACAGGTTCCCATCTCTTTCTGTGTTGAGAATATTGTAGGCGCTTTATCATTTTTTTGTGCATCAGCGAACCCCATTTAACACAGCCCTTGCTCTCATCCTTGTGAATTGTGGCATCGAATTGTTCTTAGGATGTTGTACTCCATCACTGTTACTTGTTGTCTTCCTTGTGAATTGTTCTTTGGAATAGTATGCAGAAAATATGCTCTTGTAGTTTAATCTGGCTCGACCGGGCACAGATCTGATAGCAGAAAATGGTGCGGTAGGCCCAGCGATGCCTTTGCTTACACAAGGCTCGCGCGGTATTTAACCGAAACATAATTCCTATTTCTGTTCTGTCTCGTTTGGATGCATACTTGTATTTGTTCGTAGCATGGGGACTATCCGTTTAAATATTATTGTTCATTCAGGAGCTGGTTAGGCCTTGTAAAGCTTGCTTTTGTGCCTTTTGCCAATGAGCTTCAAGGAAAATGGATGGCATAAGCTCGATCCGGCTGCGGGGTTCCTGGGTCCTCTGCCGCGGTTTATTGAACTTCATTCGTTGTTTACACACTTCTCCAAAAGGTATCACATGACTGTAGATATGATCACTTGATGTCCATCGGTACCAATTTCAACACAACTATACATGCGCCATGCACAAACACATTTAGGGTGTGTTCACTTCGCGAAAAGTAGCTGAAAAGTTACTGTAACATCTTTCGTTGTTATTTAGCAAAATTTATCCAATTATGGACTAACTAGGCTCAAAAGATTCGTCCCGACATTTACAGACAAACTATGCAATTAGTTATCTTTTTTACCTACGTTTAATGCTCCATGCATGCGTCGAAATATTTGATGTGATGTGTGTAAGAGGAAATATTTTGGGTTGGGAGGGGGAAGTGAACGCGGCCTTACATGGGCATGGCACATCAACATGAGGATAGATACGTGGGCAATCTCATCGGTACCATGAACACCAACAACGGACTCCTGAAGATTCTTTACAGCGCTATCATAGTTAACGAAGGCCATGAACCAAGAAAAGACTCCTGAAGATTCTTTACAGCCTGAATGTATCTCTGAGCAGGGTTTTGCTGACTTACTGTGCGAGTAACTGATCACAGGTGAGGAAGGGGGTAAGACAACCTGTTCACACGTACATAAATAATTGATCAGGCATAGTTGGAACTAGGAATTAGCCACAAGTGTATATATCTTTCAGTCAGCAAAATTCAGAGCGACTCAAACAAAGCAACATAGAGATGCTTATAAGCCAAGACTAGCAAACCCATGGTTTCCATTTTGTTAATATGCCAGTAAGTAGCAAACTTTGTAGCACATGTACCAATCACTATACATAAAAATACCGATAAGTAATGTGAGATTAAGTACTCAATAGTATTTAGCAACCAATTGGTCACGAATGTGCTGAGCTATTGGTGATTAATACAAGGCCCTAGAGCCATGTTTGAGACTGAAAAAAAAAGCCTTTGTCGATTCTGCTGCCCTTACAGTGCCGATAGGCATAGATGAGACTGGCAAAACCTTTGTCGATTTCAAGGTGATGTATCATGTATGTGAGGATATATAATGGAAATGGATGTTTCACTCGTGAAACAAGCAATCAAATAGAGTATACCAAACAATACTGGTTTCAACCAACTTCATTCGGTATTTACACATTTTATCCAAAAGCATTCACATGCTACGGATCTGAATGCACTACTTAATAATGTGTACCAATTTCAACACAAGATGCACAACTATACAGGTGCCATGCACAAATACATTTACACGGGCATACTACATCCGATAATGGGCAATCTCTAGGCCCCGTGAACGCTTCGAACAGCCTCCTGAAGATTCTTTACAGCGCTGTCATAGTTCACGAAACCCATGAACCAGAACTCGTGGCTGTCGACCGAAACGACCTGAATGTACCTCTCTGCAGGGTTTTGCTGACTTGCTGTGGGAGTAACTGATCTCAGGTGAGGAAGGGGCAAAACAACCTGTTCAAGCGTAGATAAATGATCAGGCGTGATTGTTACTAGGAACTGGCCACAAGTGAGTATATCTTTCAATGACCAAAATTCAGAGACTCAAACAAAGCAGCATGTAGATGTTTATAAACCAAGACTAGCAAATGTGCCGTTTCCATTTTGTCAATATAATATACTAGTAAGTAGCAACTCTGTAGCACACGTATCAATCTCTATACCATACATAAAACTGGGGATAACTGCAAAATCAAGTACTGCCTCCATTCCTAATTACAAGACGTTTTTTGCTTTTTTAGATACATTGCTTTTGCTATGTATCTAGACATAGTGCTTATCTAAGTGCATATCAAAAACCATGTATCTAGAAAAGCCAAAACGCCTTATAATTTGGAATGGAGAGAGTACTTTATATTTAGCAACCAATTGGTCATGTACTCTAAAAGAGTAAAAGTTCATACATTATCTTATAACAAAGTCATGTGAAATAACCATGAGTACCCTTTTTTAGCATCAGACCCGGAGTACCAAAGAACTCACTCCACTGCACACACACAGAAGAGGAGGAACAGAAGACGCGGGCACCACGCACCTTATAAAAGGATGATTGAGTTTTGTTGTCCTCAGTCACATATTTCACAGGGCTGTCGCTACCGAATGCAATCTTGACAGTCGAGAGATACAGGACGCCCATGATGGGTCCATGCGACGTTGATAGGTAGCACACGTATGCCTTCTTGAGCTTCTCATCAGGCGAGCACTCAAAAGTCTGCTGAAATATCTTGTCGTAGCCACCCTCAGATATAACCTTGGATATCTGAGCAATCCTCCCCATGGCAGTATCAGTAATGCTGGGTCCAGTTTTCACTGCAGAGATGCACACACAGAGTATTATTATTGCAGTAACAATAGAGTATTATTTCAGTAACAATAGTTACTTAGTGCGTTGCTTATCTGAACATAGCATAGTTCACGTGTTACTATTAGTGTGCTTCGGATTGGATACTACAGATCACCACCATAGCAGTAGTACTCAGAATTGGAGTCAGTGTGAGGGAAGTCGAAGCACTCACGGTGCTGCCAGACGTCGCCGGCGATGCCCTCGGTCTTGCGCGCGGCCTCGTTGTGTTAAACTGTAGAATCATAACCGGTAGATCTAGCGGGTAATTCTCTTTATATTTGGGATAAACAATATAGATCATGTATGGAAAACAGAGAGAGGGAGAGAGAGGAGGAGAGGGGAGTAGATCGACCATACGGGTTGGAGGAGATGGAGCAGCAGTGGGCGTCCACGGCGACGGTGTGGACGTCGGCGTGGTGAAGATGGTGTCGGGGTACCGGTGGTGTAGTCGCCGGTGGGTTCTTCTCGTCGCTGGCAGCTCCCGCTCGATCGGTCTAGCGGTTAGGAGTGGGTGGCAACTGTGGCGTCGAACCTCGCGTCTAGTGCCCCTGGCCCCCACCTCCTCTTTATAGGGCTGCGCGACAGGGGCCCACCGACTAGGAGTCGGTTAGGCATCCCCGATCAGGACGCGGTCAAAGGGTCCATCTTAACCGTTGGGTCAAGATGGATGAGATCATTCTAACATTCTTCCCCTTATCTCATCTTATACTTTAACTTTAAACTTTGACTTTAATTGCTTTCACTTTTATTTGTTTCATCACAAATCAGTGTATAGAGCATGCCTCATCGTCACGGTCAGTCGCCGATAGATTTAACAACTACAATACACATCTCTGATCTGAAACAGATTCTTTAACTTTCGGGCCCTTTATTGTCCGGAAATCATAGGCTATACCATAGACCCATGTCGACTGTGTGTTCTCTGAACACACTGAGTGGTAAGCCTTTGGTAAGCAGATCCGCAAGCATTTGCTTGTCACATTTACATTCAATACTTTTAGTATGATTCCGGACTTTCTCCTCAACAACGCATAACTTTAGTGTCAATGTGTTTGGCAGCACACTTGACTCGTTGTTATAGGAGCAAACTACTTAAATGGTTATTGTTGTTGACAACCATTATCAATTCTAGGTTTAAGTTCTTTAACCATTTTGCCTGTCCCTCAGCCTCATATCATGCTATACTATAACTTTGTATCACTGATGATACTAAAATTGTTTTTTTTGGAGCTTTTCCACAATAAAACTCCAACTGCGAGTGTTAGCTACTATGCGGGTTTCACTAAACATCTCGCCAAAATATAACATTTGTACCCACAACTACTTGAGAGTACCTATTCTTTCCTTTTAGCATGAGGCCGATATTTTTAACTCCATTCTAGTGATCTATATCTGGACTGGACTTTTGCCAAAACAACCCGGATACGTAAACTGTGTCAGGGCAAGGTTTTATCTTTGTACTCATTAAGCTTCCAACAGCTGAAGCATATAGGACGTCCATCTATAACAATCTTACATTGCTTTTGGAACATTAAAGTTCTCAAAACTATTACCCTGACCATGAGAACAGGCGTAGGTTTACCCGCATAGGTACTTTATTTCTTTAGAAACTTTTCTTAGCATGCCTATGCGATAGTCATAATACCCCTTTTCTTCTATCTCGGTGAGTTTCAATACTTATAACGAGAGACATTTCACCGAGAACTTTTTTATTGAACCTTGAGGACAAGAGCTTCTTCTTCTCATGCAGTAGATTGACATCACTACTAACAAGTAAGATGTCATCCACATATACATGATTAGAAAATAAATTTTCCATTCTATAACTATGTACAAATGCAATTGTCCTCTCATTCTCTTTAACCCAAAATTTTCGATTGACTCTTCAACTTTAAATGCCATTGTCTACAGATTTACTCTAGTCCATAAGAGATTCCTACAGGTGGCATCCCTTATGTTCTTTTCTTTCCATGACAAAACCTCTAGGTTGTGCCACGTAATCATTTCCATACAAATCCCATTGGGAAATGTTATCTTTACTTTCATCTGATGTAACTCAGATCATGATGTGCCACTAGCACTCATTGTAATCTATTCATTCGCTTCGCGCAAAACTTTTGATCCAAGTCGCGCTCCACATCTTTACATATTTCCCTTGGAGTCACATTTTGTCTTGTAGACCCATCACAGTCTACTGTTTTGGCTCCTTAGAAATTTATTCTAGATTCCAAAATATTATTGGTATTATCGATTTCATTTCATCTTCCTTTACTTCTTGCCACTTGGACGAGTGAACGCCTCTTATGACTTCTTCAAATTAGGTGGGATTACCCTCCATTTGAATTTCACTAATATAGACTTTATAATCGTCAGAAATATCTGATTTTCTTATTCTTTGAGACTTTCTGGGGCCTTAGTTACTAGCATTTCTTGACCTTTATTGCCAAAAGAAAATTGATTCTATAAGGTCCTGTGTAACAAGATCCTTGTTTACATTATTCATCCTCCTTGCGGAGTCAGATTTCTTTGTACCACGCTCCCCCAGATTGTCCCATCTTTAATTTTCTTATTTTGGGTTCAATCTGCTAAAACTCATATGGTGCATTTAGCACCGCCTTTAAAACTCTGAACACGTCCAGTATGAATACTGACTGACTATGCTATCTTTCTGTTGGAACTGTAAAAGGTCCATGAATTTAGCTATATCTTTACTTTAGGGATATCGATATTATGACCGTCTTACTCCCCCGACGATCATATTCATCTTTTATAGATCACTTTAGTATGCATCGCATTGTCTGAATAATGGGGAAGTATCTTTCTTAATTGATCTCACATTTCTCCCCCTCGAAATGTGGTACGAACTTTTCTACCACAATTTCGAAAACTATTCAGAACTCTTGTGAATGAGGAAACTTTGATTACTTTCTTCATCCACATGATTACATCATGCAAATGAAATTATTTCTTAATTCGTTGGGAGTACTTTTCCCTCATTTTATTTCAAGAACTCAACAGAGTCTTTTATCATTAATACTTTCGCAAGTCACACTTGCATGTCATTCTTATCTCGAGGTTCGTCTGTAACTTTATGTTCTCCTTAAACTCATTGAGTGCTTAATTACTATGACACAATAGAAGAGCACTGTCAAGCACATGAGTCATCACAACTTTCTCCTGCCGTGCAGGATAAGTACTATGTCAAACTTCTCCCGCCATGCAGGATTAATACAAGTACTATGCCATCTTCACCCCGCCATGCGGGTATTTTCTTAAACTTTTCCCGTCATGCGGGTACTATCATAAACTTTTTTTTCCCGCCATGCGAGATAATTTTCTTGAAGGAACATAAATCAATCATCAAATTTAAAAATAAATTCAAATGCTCTTTAACACACATGCTTAATCCGACGTTGGTCAAATTAAACATGCATGTTACTAATTACATTTCATATCATGATGATAAAAACTATATATTTTTTAAGAGTACATAAAAGGCATCTTTTAAAATAAATTCTTAATGCTCTCTTTCTTGGATCAATATCCTATAATTCTTTTCTTTTGAAGTCATTCTTTAAAGAGACCGCAGTCCCTTACACAATGGTCTTCTTTCTGTAAAAAATGCACTTTTCATCTTCTGGGTCATAAGTACCCAACTCATTTCCTTTTCACCCTTCAAGAATAAAGGCATGAAGTTCTTTGTCTGATAACATTAATCAATAATAATAAGCATGAAAATAACCCTACATTGGTCTGGTTAAAGACATGCACATTAAACTTTTAAAACTTTAAGTTCTATTCTATATCACCGTTGGGCAGAAATAGAACAAAACCATCAATCTTATACATCAATTCCACATCACCGTTGGGCAGAAATGGAATTAACATATGAAAACTCAATTATCTTATAACTCTCTTCAAAACTAAATTCTCCTGTTTGTTCGAATTTAATTTTGAAGATCATCATTATCACTGCCAGCGGCGGAAAACATGAAAATATATTACATTTTGCTCACTCTGGAGCATCTCTTATTTCTTATCCATTCTCTGAAATTGGTCACTTTGATGCAAAATTCATCAGAGATTTAAACTTTAAACATAAACATCAGAATTATAATATTGTTATCATCAACGTTGGTCAGAAAATAACAACGTCATAATTTTCTTTAAACTTAAACTCTTAAATAAACTTATAATATTGTTATCATCAACGTTGGTCAGAAAATAACAATATTATAATTTATCTTAACTATAAACTGACTATTCCTCCAATTTAAAATCCCCGTTGGTTCCAACTTTAACGGGAGGATCAACTTTTCATTATCATTGAATAACTGTAACTACTCTTCAAATTAAATTCTCTCGTTGGTTCGAATTTAATAAGAAGACAATAAACTTTAACTTTGCAGCGGAAACAATTAAATATGATAAAACAATATTATTCAGAAGCATTTCTCTGTACTCATCTATTCTCTAGAATTATACACGTTAGTGCAATAATTATAGAGATAAAAAGCTGTGTGATACATGTAATAAAAGGGCTTCTGAAAAGGACAAAACCGATTCAAAAGATCAACTGTGCATTGCGCCCGAAAGCCATCTGCAGCGGCCCAGTGCGCTCTTGCTTTTGCTCGGCAAAGAAGGCCGGCCCAGTGGCGCACGCGGCGCTACCTGCGGCCCAAAACGGCGCGCCGTGCGCGGCCCAGCGACGCTCGCCGCAGCTCCCCCGCGCCCAGGCCGCAACCTGGGCCTGGGCCGGGAAAGCGCTCGCCCGCCTAGGGCGAAAGGTGGCCCGAGCACTGCTGGCCGTCGATCAGTAGAGAACCGAATCCTACGGTTGAGCGCTCCTTTCGGGAGAACAAAATCGCGTTGCGGCCGACGCCCCTCCTAACCCTAAGTCTTTTTCTTTCCTTCCCCTTCTGCTCTCGCCGCTCTCGGCGGCCGCAACGGGGGCGACCATGGGGCCACCGGCGCCTTTGAAGAAGAAGGGTCGCCGGGGAGATCCAGCTCAGTTTCTTCTTCCTTAATTCTTTTCTCTACCTCTTTCCTCCTCTCCGCTCGCGCTATACACAAAGCGGCAGCGACAACCACCCTAGGTGTCTGGAGGAAGGAAAAAAGGTGGCGGCGCCGCCGCGGAGCTTATCGGCGGCGCGCTCGCTCGCTCGTGGCTGAGCGCGCCACCGTCGATTTGCCTCGCGACGGTGCCCGGTTACCCGCGCGCCGGAGACCTGGAGGACGAGCCGGCGATCCGTCCTGTCCGCGCGACGGCGAAGCGTCAGCGCGTCTTTCTACTCGTGCTCAGATGGTCACGACGGTGAGAAAGGAAAGCCAGGTAGGTGACCTCCCCTCTCTCCGTCCTTTTCTTTTGATCTTTCCCTTTCTAGGGTTTCACTCTGGGGTTAGGGTTTCTGCCGATTCGAAATCGGTTCATCTCTTTCTTGATCCATCCCCTTTCTCTTAGGGTTAGGGTTTTGGTTGATTTCTTTTCCAGCGCACCGGTGAACGGCGGCACTGACTTCCTTCCCGCGCGGCGTCGAGGTCCTCCCCGCACGACGACGGTGGTGACAGTGGGGTTCCCTTTCCCCACCATCCTTTCCCTTCTAGGGTTAGATAGATCCGAATCGAATCATATCCTTTTCTTTTCTTTCTTCTTTTCTTTGCCCCGATCTAGATCTACTACTTAGCCCGGCTCTTGATACCATTGTTAAACTGTAGAATCATAACCGGTAGATCTAGCGGGTAATTCTCTTTACATTTGGGATAAACAATGTAGATCATGTATGGAAAACAGAGAGAGGGAGAGAGAGGAGGAGAGGGGAGTAGATCGACCATACGGGTTGGAGGAGATGGAGCAGCAGTGGGCGTCCACGGCGACGGTGTGGACGTCGGCGTGGTGAAGATGGTGTCGGGGTACCGGTGGTGTAGTCGCCGGTGGGTTCTTCCCGTCGCTGGCAGCTCCCGCTCAATCGGTCTAGCGGTTAGGAGTAGGTGGCAACTGTGGCGTCGAACCTCACGTCTAGTGCCCCTGGCCCCCACCTCCTCTTTATAGGGCTGCGCGACAGGGGCCCACCGACTGAGAGTCGGTTAAGCATCCCCGATCAGGACACGGTCAAAGAGTCCATCTTAACCGTTGGGTCAAGATGGATGAGATCATTCTAACACGTTGAACTTCTTCCCCACCATGCCGAACATCTCCCTTAGATTCTCCCTAGCGCCTGCAAGCAGCGATCCATCCCCCAAAACCAGAGCGATGAGACCGCAACAATCTAGGAAGCGAAGCGATCACCAAGAAGAAGATGAGCGGCGAAGACCGCATCGAGGGGGCGGGCGCTGACTCACCCTTGGCCGGCGGGTTGGGCGACGGGGCGGAGAGCACGTAGGGGTTGGCGCCGGCCGGCGGCACGACAGGCGGCGGCGGCGGTTCGATGTCCTCCGGGGACAGCCGCGGATACGCCGCGTGCTCCTCGGCCGCCGCGCTGGCGTCGGGCTTTGGATCCATGGGCGATTGGCGTCGGTATGGGGGAGGGGTGACCGGGTGGGGAAGGTCGCTGCCTCGCTGGGAAGCTGTTGAGTGTTAACTGCTCAGGCTATCCGCACTCGTCGTACTCTAAATCCATTCTCTAAAAGAAATATTTTGTCCTGGTCATCAAGATTTCATCCTTTATATCAATTTCTCACACACACATCCATACTTTATATCATCCTCTATCTACTGCGGGACCCACTTATCAGTTTTCTTTAATAATAAAACCACCCCCGGCCACTCTCTTCCCATTCTCTCTCTCCCTTCCTCCCCCGAGCGCCGCTCCCTCCCCGGTGGTCGTGGCGCCCCTCCCCTCCCTCCCCGGCCCTCCCTCCCCGGCACTTCCCCCGCCGGCGCTAGTGCGGACGGGGCGCGCGGCTCCCAACGGCGGGTCCCGACGGCGCGCGGGCGGATCCCCTCCCTCACCGGCGCGCGGGCGGATCCCGACGGCGGCGAGGCGGATCCCGACGGCGGTGGCTCGGCTGTGGCTCCTCCGAGCAGGCGCGGGGAGCACCGCCACCTCCGGCCGCGGGCGAGCCGCGCGCGGGCGCGAGGACGGCCGCCTCCTCCGGCTCCGGGCGCGAGGCGAGGACGGCGGCGCTCCCCGGCGGACGGAGCTCCTCCTCCATGCTGCTCCTTGCCCCGCCGGCAAGCTGCCCCCTTCCCACGGCGTCCATCTCCGGCGCCCCTCCCTCCTCCTCCTCCCCGAGCTCGGTCGGAGGAGCTCCCACGACGGCGTCCATGGCGGAGCTCCTCCTCCACGCTGCTCCGTTGCCGTGCCGCGGCCTTCTCCCCGGCGGCCTTCTCCCCGCGCCTGGCCCGACGAGGAGCAGCAGCGCCGAGGTGGGACCTGGCCGTCCTTTAGCGGAGGCCCTGGATCCCTAGGAATTTGGCGGACGACGCCGAGGATAGCGGACCCGCGGAGACGATAGCGGACGCCGCTGCGGGGCTCTCATCCGCTAAATCGATCCTGCAGGATCATTTGCCGTGTCCCAGTGCGGTCGGTCTCAGAGGGAGAGGGGGACGAGGACGACGGGCCTGAGCGCGACACGTGGATCCGGACGCGTGAGCAGGAGAGGATCGGGCCGTCCAAGTGGCGGAACAACACTGCCAGCTCAGATGGTGCTCCGACGTCCAGTTGACTGTGCTCTTTCCTATAGCTTTTATGTCACACTCTTGCACAACAAATAGCTTTTCTCTCTCTTCTATTAAAATATATAAGTTAGCTTGAAAATCAATTGTTGGAGCTGCCTCTCGCACTCTCGCTCGGGTCCCGTGCTCCCATAGGGCTATAGCGGCCCGCGGCGCCTGGACGTCGTCGTCCGAGCGTGTGGCCGACGGGTGACCGCGCTGGTTCAGCAGCGTGTTCCGGACTCAGACTCGGCCCTTGTTTAGATTGAAGAAAATTTCAACCCGATGAATAGTACCACTTTCGTCTTATTTGACAAATATTGTCCAATCATGGACCAACTAGGCTCAAAAGATTTATCTCGTGATTTCCAACTAAACTGTGTAATTAGTTATTTTTTTTACCTACATTTAATACTCCATACAAGCGGTTAAAAATTGATGTGATAGAGAGAGTAAACTTTGAGGCAAACTAAACAAGGCGTCGGTAACGTTGCTCTTGCAAGTCACGTCGTAACTTTCGGGTCTGTATCCGATTCCGACGTCGAAGGAACATCCGACGGCTAAAAAAACTTGCCTCGCCTTTTCACACTGAGTCCCTCACGCACCTTGTGCCCCCATCGCGGCCAAGTCCTACACCGCGCGGCGCGCTGTGCCGCTGCAGCCCTCCGGCAGCGCGCGCTGTGTTGTTCCAGCCCTACTGCGCCGCGCCTCCAGCCCACCACCGCCATCCTGTGCCTCGCCGCAATTCGCACCTCCGTTGTCCAGGAACAGGAGCGCGTCCTGGGTGGGTGCGCGCCGGCAGAGTGAGCACGATAGGGCCGACACGGTGGAGCTTCGAGGACCGGAGGAAAACGGGGAAGGGAAGCAGCACAACGAGGCGGCCTCGATGCGACCCGAGGCGATAGCGAGCGGGTGGCCATCGTGGGCACGGCATGCGGCGATTGCGGAGGGCTGCATGGCGAGCGGCGGCCGTCGTGGACATGGAATGCGCCGAGCGGCGCAGCGAACCTGCGCGGCCAGTGCTGTGTGCGTGCACGGCCATCGCGGAGAGCGGCGCGACGAACGTCCTCAAAAACAAAAACTGTTGCCTTAAAGTAGAATTATGTCACATTTGGCACGTGACACTGAGACTATCAATTTTGTCAATACTACCCCTGAACTACATGCTTCTTGCCTTCCCTTTTGAACACTACTACGCTGCCACTGAACACCATCTCCATGTGCTCCAGCGGCGTTAAAGTTGCGGGGAGGAGCTCGACCTTCAACGAGGGCCACAGGTGACCGTCTGGTTGGTGGCGGCCGGCATCGGTCAGGACTAGCCGGAGCGGCTGTTTGCAGTTGCTCCTCAACTGTCAACCCCACTCTGTTGCCTGTGACGTTTGCAGTAGATTTCCATGGATCTCCAGCTTTTACCGTTCCTCAAAAAACTGCAGCTCATACCAAACAGCCGCTCCACAACTGTCAACCCCACTCTGTGGCCTGTGACGTTTGCAGCAGATTTCCATGGATCTCCAGCTTTTACCGTTCCTAAAAAAACTGCAGCTCATACCAAACAGCCGCTCCTCAACTGTCAACCCCACTCTGTTGCCTGTGACGTTTGCAGTAGATTTCCATGGATCTCCAGCTTTTACCGTTCCTCAAAAAACTGCAGCTCATACCAAACAGCCGCTCCACAACTGTCAACCCCACTCTGTTGCCTGTGACGTTTGCAGCAGATTTCCATGGATCTCCAGCTTTTACCGTTCCTCAAAAAACTGCAGCTCATACCAAACAGCCGCTCCTCAACTGTCAACCCCACTCTGTTGCCTGTGACGTTTGCAGCAGATTTCCATGGATCTCCAGCTTTTACCGTTCCTCAAAAAACTGCAGCTCATACCAAACAGCCGCTCCTCAACTGTCAACCCCACTCTGTTGCCTGTGACGTTTGCAGCAGATTTCCATGGATCTCCAGCTTTTACCGTTCCTCAAAAAACTGCAGCTCATACCAAACAGCCGCTCCTCAACTGTCAACCCCACTCTGTTGCCTGTGACGTTTGCAGCAGATTTCCATGGATCTCCAGCTTTTACCGTTCCTAAAAAAACTGCAGCTCATACCAGTTGCTGGTTGTTTTTAGTTGAAGTGGAAGCCTGAATATCACATGGCAGAAATTCAGTCATGACGCATATACAGTACCAACTAAAAATGAAAGGGAAAATTTTCTATATGCCATTCACTATGTCAACTAAAAACTCAATTTATAAACAATGCCACTATCCATAAACTTTAATCTCTTTCATGCCACTAATGTGTCAATAATAAACACTTAGATTCCCCAATCTGATTTTCATAGAAAAGAACAGTTGGAATGGCAGAAGTCTATCATATTGAATAGAAGTATAAGATTTGGTACAAAAAGAAGTGGAATGGAGTTACCATTCAGCGGTCATGTACTGAATTCATTTCAGGATCAAAATTAAATTTTATTTCATTACTTTGTGAGAGTGAGATCAAGTCCTTTAATATTGATTTATTGAAATCGATTACTAATTTCAGCATGATCAAGTCATTTAATTTTGTCATATTGATGATGAACAAATCTAGTCACTGAAACAGTATATAAAAGAAGGGCATGGGAGAGGTCAAATAACATGAAACATGTAGTTAGTTTTTGTAATAAAATAACAGCTAGTTAAAGGACTGAATTTGTGCTTTTGCAGTGGTCAATATTTGTAGTAAATGTGAATTAAACAAATAACAGCTCAAGCAACAGTATTCTACCAAGTAAATACAGCTAAAACTTGCTAGTATGGAAGGTACCTCAGCTTACAGAATTTTGGAAGACACCTCACTGCTCTCCTTGAGTCAATTGATGTCCTGTCCCAGAAGCGTACTAGTCGTACATCCTCAGCAGTTTCTCCTTAGCAAGCTAGTCACATTTGCGATCAGATCCATTTGTGGTGTCTCTGTCAAAATAATTTTCAGTTATTTCCCAGTTCATCAAATAGCAAACAGATTCTTATATATGTCAATAGCACGTATTCTCAATTCCAATTTCCATCAACAGAACCATTTACTATTCCTTGGAGAACTTATATAGGTTGAGATGGGCGGATAGTTTGAAACAGGTAAATCAAGAAAGATTAAAAAAACACAGATACAAGTAGTGAGACAATAACTGCAGAATGGTTCAAGAAACAACGGTCTTTGGTGATAGCATTATTTTGATGCATTGCGTATGAATAAACATTGTAAGGAAACAAATCAATTGAAGTGATTACGCCTACGCCCAGAGGGGAAATGATAGTCCTCGTACAGGATTGCCAGTAAAAAACGCACACATGGGCAGGAACCAGGCAAGCTGAGTCTAAGGAAATCATATTTAACTTTTTACAGGAGGATCAGCAGAAGCACTCACAAGGCAATGACCGATCAAGTCTACTTGATAGTGGTGGACGGGAGTGAGGGATGGTGGAGCTGATTGCAAAACTGATGGCTGCAAGGGACCGTGGCGGTGGTGTGGTGGCAGACCAGAGCAGCGGCGTCTGTTGAGGGAGGCGGATGACGGTAGAAATAATTTTTGGATCAAGAGCTACAATCTTGGCTCTCATTTCATGGATCAATTTCAGAACCTTGTTTATCTGGCCTTCAGCGCTATAGCCTTTGATCAGTGAATCAAATACAGCAACATCAGGCACAAAGCCACTTGCAGTCATCTGTTTAAGCACCCTCTCAGCTTCTTCTAGGTCTCCTAATTTTGCATACATGTTGATTAGCGTTGAATATGTCACGGCATCAGGAGCCAGACCCTCAACAAGCATATCCTTAATCAACTGTTTAACCATTTTCGTATCCCCTGATTTGCAAGCGCCATGGATCATTGTGCTATATGCGACAGCATCGAGTCCGCAGTTCTTATCCATTTCATTGAACAGAACCGTAGCTTGCTCTATCATTCCCTGTTGACACATAGCTGCAAGCAAAGGAATATAGTGAAATAGCTCGGCTTTTATCCCACGTTGCCTCATTGTACGCAAGAACTTTTCCGCACGGTCAACTTCCCACATCTTGCTGAAGCCATTTATCAATATGCTATAGGTGAATGAATCAGGTTCCAATCCAGAACTAGCCAGCTCATCCATTAAGTTCATAGCCATCTTAACCTTGTGAACCCTAAGGAATCCACCGATCAGATAATTGTAAGTCACCAACCAAGTTACACATACACCCCCTCTCGGCCATCATCTCACGAACTTTGACTGCTTGTCTCATCCGACCGATCTTACATAGTCCATGTATAACTGAGTTGAAAGTCACCACATCAGGCTCAACTACAGTATCTCCCTGAATCATCTCCTCAAGCAAACCCATTGCCTCATCCATCTCAAGCACACCAGAAAGCCCTGCGATCAGGGTATTGTATGTCACAACATCCGGTGCCACACCCTTGTCATCCATCTCCTTCCTCAATGCAAGTGCCTCCCTTACCGATCCTTCCTTGCACAGGGAATTGATGAGCACATTGTATGTCACTACATTTGGCTCCAGCCCCCGCTGCAGCATCATGTCCTTCACCTTTGCAGCCTTACCCGTCTTTCCCTCTTTACACAAGTCATCGATTAAACCAGTGAACATGATCACATCCGGCTCGATCCCCCAGCAGGACATTTCTTCGAACACCTTGCCTACATCCCGCCACCTGCCGGACCTGCAGTACCCACGGAGCAAGCAGCTGTACACGACCACGTTGGGCTGAACACCACTCCCGCACATCTCACCCAGCAGCTCCAACGCCGCGTCGAGCTCCGCGGCGTCGCATAGCCCACGGATGAGCGTGCCGTACGTGACGACGTCGGCGCGGACGCCGCTGGCCTGCATGGACCGGAGCAACGCGACGCGCAGAGCCCCCGCATGACCGTGGTGTAGGACACGGCGTTGGGGCGGGCGGCCGGGTCCGCCTCCCGCGACATGTCGGCGAGGAGGGAGCGCGCCTGGCACAGGTGGTCGCCCCCGCGGCCGCGCTGGCGGCAGAGCGCGGCGAGGACGGTGTTGTAGGAGACGGCGTCGCGGACGTCCGGGAGCGCGGAGAGGAGGGAGCGGGCCTCCGTCACGGGCGCCGCGCGGAGGCGGCGGTTGAGGAGCGCCGCGGCGTCCGCGCGGCCCCGGCGGAAGAGCACGGCGCCGCGGGGCGGGGCGGCTTCGAGGAGGGCGATGGGGGCGGCGGGTGGGCGGAAGCGGTGGACAGCGCCCGGACGAGACGGGGCTCCAGGCGCTTCCTCATGGCGGGCCGGCAGCCGGCGGACTCGGTGGAGGCAGTAGGAGGGCGGCGACCGAGAAGGTGTGCGTTCCGCGTGGGGAAATCATGGAATGGGAGTTTGGTTGGGCTTCGGGGCTTCGTCGACGCACTTGGGCTGGCCAATTCGATTCGTGCACAGTTTCGGCCTGCCATGACCGTGACCGTGATGTCTGCAAGGTTGGGCTTGGGCTTGTTAAAGGTGATCAGCCTGTTGCAGAGTGCAGAGAGCAGGGAGCGAGCAGTTCATCATCTGCATGGTTGGGCTCAGTCGCTCAGGGGGAGTGGGGCCAGCCGCCAGCCAGAACATGCATGTTGATGTTGGACGTACGTACTACTACGCGAACCCGACACGGCGACACAGTGTGTCAAATGACACACGCAACACACGAGGGAGCGGGAGCGCCCTTAGGGTTGCCTCGTGTCGTGGTGGCACGGTGTGCACGGCATGCTGCACGGAGCTATATCAAACCTCTTTTAAGGACAAAAAAAAAAAAAAAAAAAAAAGACACGGCGACACAGTCACACCGATCACTAGGTCAGCGTGGTGCTGTCGTCCCAGGCCAGGGCAAGTACATGGGCGCCCCAAATCCAAACCAGCAGCGACCGGTTGCTGCGACGCATTACACCGTTCACGAGTACTAAATGTGACGACCCCGTAAATAAATCCAGTTGTTCCTCTCCTGACGCGTTTTATATCGTAGTGTATGTGTATGTGTGTGGCTTCGTGGGAACCCTTTTTGTCTTGGGCCGGCGTGTTCAATTTCTTGCTGCAGGTTTCATCAATTCGGTTTCGGTATGCCTTATTGTGCTCGTCAGCTCATGTGCCATGTGCTCGATCGAACACGCATGAATCAATGCAGGCGGAAGACATTCAACCGCACTGGTATAGTAGCTGCATCACGTTATTCTCGTCACGAGTTGCTCCTGCATTTGGGAAGGAAGGATGAAGGATGGATGTACAAGGCGAATGCCAATCAGAGACATATGTGCAGCTGGTCTCCTGGCAAATGTCAGCATATGTGGCAAATTGGACCACAAACTCGCTTGGGCTGCTATCAGCTCAGTAAATAAAAAGTATAATCAGATCAGATCGTGGTGAAGTTTTTTAGATAATAATCAGAATTTGAAGGTTACAATTAGATAATAGGCCAGTTTAGGCAGTGAAAGGGTTTGGTGGGTAATTACGATCCTCACGAGTCACGCGAGCCATCAGAGGTGGAGCTACTGTCGGACACCGGACGCTGCCGGTCATGGATTCGTCCGCGTCGGTGCTCGCCTGCAACCTCAAGCAAGTATGTTTTTGCCCCACCTAAATTTTTTTTAAGCAAGCTCCGCCACGCGAGCCATGACTCCGTCCCAACCCTACCCGGCCCGCTCGCCTAGCTAGCGCACATCTGCACATGGCGTTGCGCCCGCCGGCCTTCCATCCCCCACGCTACCGGCTACTCGCAGGTCCAATTGACATTCTCTCAACAAGCAGCAGCAGTACGTCCGATTTTGCCAATGGACCAGCAGCGTGCTCGGTGCTCCCACACTCCCGGCCACTCGCAGGCATCCATCCAAGCAAGCAAAAAGGTTTGGTTGGTGGTTGTTGGTTGAACCTCTTCACGAGCCATAATGTTACGTACTACGTGTTGCCATTGGCCCCCAAACGAAACGAAACGAAACCGAATCGCAAGAAAACACCTCGTCCAGCCGTCCCACCGAGATGCCTCGTGCTTGTCTCCGGCCCGGTCGGCCGGCCAGCTCCTTCAAGGGCGGCCCGGTGGTTGCGTCGCATCGCATTCGCATGCATTACCCACCGGCCACCGCCCGCCGATCCGATCCACTCACCACGCGATGGAGACCTCGGCTGCATGCATGCGGTCGGTCAGCGTACGCATGCAGATGATGGGAGTCCCCAGCCGGCGGTGCACGGTCGGTCGCTGCGCCACATTAACCGCGTCACGAGCTAGCTAGCACGCGTGACGCGTCCGCAATCATTTCCACGCGCCGTCGCCTCTCGGCTCTATCTCCTCGTGCAGAGAAGATAGGTGCGCGGTGTGTCCTGCTGCCTGCGTGCGCTCGGCGGGGCAGGGCTGCGGCGCATGAAAAGACGACGAGGCGCGCGGAAAACTACCCGTCGCTGCCACCGCCGTAGGAGTATGATTGGGTTGGTTGGAGCGTCCGGTCTTTTGGATCCTTTCGGCACGTCAAGAAAACCAACCACTTTCTTGCATCGGTCTCCGAGGCGGCGGCAGCAACGGCAAGCAACATCACAAATTCACAATTCACAAAGCAAGCTCGTAACTCGTGTACGTACTAGTAAAACTGTAGAGCACCACAGCGTGAGCGAGCAGAGAGCAACTACAGCATCGATCTACTCCTAGGAACAAGATCCAGTTGCAGACGGCTTTATTTTGTCCGTTACTCCTACGAAAGAGCAGGAGCCACGGGCGTGACACGGTAACAGAGGCACGCATTAGGAATTGGTTTATACAGTATACTCGGTGGCGCTAGTCCCAGTGCATCTGTACATGATGATGCCTGGCACAGGCACACAGGCTTTTCGGATTGGAGGCTTTCCCTGTTGCGCAGCGCATTGGCCTCCTCTCATGTGCATCCGCATCTACGCATCGGTCCAGCGAGTGCAGCCAAACGGCGTCTTTGCCCCTACATTGTTGCCATCGCCGCGCCGGGACAGACCGGTGCAAACAACGAACGGGGGCCGCCTGGGCCGCGCTGCCCTCGCTGTAATTTCTCCCACGCGCCCAGCCACCCAGAGCCACCGTGCCGGGAAGCCGCCGGGGTAGTTTCATCCATAGCGACTGAGTCGGAGGCTCGGAGCTGAATAAAACAAAGGTTCTACCCTCGTTTCTCAACTTCTCATCATCTGCATAAAACAAAAGGCAACTGTTGCTACCACGGTTGTACGTATCTGAATTTACTCGAGCACACGAAAACTTACGCTACGGAATTAGTTCGTTCCCCGTCTAATTCAAGTGGATCAAAACTAGTCATGCATTGCCCGTCTTTGGGGCACAAGAAACTGAAAAGATTTACTTTGATGCTAATGGTGACGACAGGTAATAAGGACGTGCATGGGGCTGCTCCGATCCTTGTCCTTGAAAGCAACATTGAGCTACACGATATGAAATGTTCTCGGAGCTCGGAGCTAGCTACAACAAGGAGAGGTCAGATCGAGGAGGACCACCCGGCCCGTGCACAATGCAAGAAAAGGTCCGCGAGACACAGCTCTAGCTTGTTCCCTTTCTCCCTTGTTTCTATCTGTATGTACATGTAAAACAGAATCCTAGGGTCGATCCAAAGGATTAAACATATATCGGATTAATTAGTGCTAACAACTGGTTTACTTCGGCATGAGAGTTGTTTTGTTTGCAGAATTTATAACATGGTATTCTGCTGGATTCTAGTGCATTCATCGATCGATTGGCTCGTCGTCCAGGTCAAATCAAGGGGCTGCCGCCTTGCAGCATGAATATACAAATACTATACTGTACTATACTACTAGTACTACTCATCCACGATTGAACCAGATCGATCACTTGCTGACCTGATGGGTTGAGAAGCATAAGTTAGTTAGGGTCTTAAGCATTTTCCAACCACATTCTGACTTCTGAGTCTGTTATGATCAGCAACAGCATACTAGGACCTTGTTTAAATTGCTCCCAAATTCCAAGTTTTTTCACTCTCTCCATCACATCAATTTTTGGACGCATGCATGGAGCATTAAATGTTGGTAAAAAATAACTAATTACACAGTTTAGTAGTAAATCACGAGACAAATCTTTTAAGCTTAGTTAGTCCACGATTGGACAATAATTACAAATACAAACGAAAGTGCTACAGTATCTAGAGTTGAAAAAATTTGCCATCTAACACGGCCTAGTAATGTATGCTGTGTTTATAGTACATACCACACCTGCAAAATTCAGAGTAGTCAATGCTGTTGCGCAAGGAAAACTCATCCCAGGCATGGAAATTGCAACAAGTGCTGCTTTAGGCCCGTTTAGTTTGAGTATGTTAAAGTTTAACTCCCATCACATTAATATTCCCTCAAATGCATGGAGTACCAAATGTAAACTAATTGTATGCATGTCGACACAGATTAGGAGTAATTTACGAGACGAATCTATTAAGTCTAATTAGTCCAAGATTGGATATTTTTTGCCAAATAAGACGAAAGTGTTGCCGTGTTTGTTAAACTTTAACTCCTCCAACCAAACACCCCTTATTTTAATTCTGATGGCTCTGGATGCATCAATCCCGATCACCTGACAAGACGACGTGTAAAAAAAAACTGCAAGCAGACGCAGTGCAAAGTACAAACCCGCTAAGCTTGGTAATAACCTCATGCTAATGTATGCAATGAGCTCACATGCATGCCGGCGTCAGGTTTTTTCAACTTGTAGTGTTGATCGATGTTGCTGTGAGTATATATCACCATGGATATGTTGCCAACAGAACACGAGGTTAGCATCTGATTAAGAGATGCTAGCACACTTGGGTCTAATAGAATTGGATATGGGAGCAAAGTTCTCTGTGATAGAATAGTCATCAAAGACTTAAACAGGGAACATTGCTAGGTACCTGTAGCAATTTCTAAACCTTATTATATATTCAATTCTATTAGGGCATGTTTGTTCGCTCTGTTAAACTTTAACAGGTGTTGACCATGGGTTGACCATAGGGTGTTCGGATACTAATAATAGACTAATTAGGCTTAATATATTCGTCTCGTAAATTAATCTCAATCTGTGCAATTAGTTTTATAATTAGTCTATGCGTTAACACTCCATGCATGTGTCCAAACATTCGATATGATAGGTGTTAAAAAAAAATAAGAGGAACCAAACACCGTCTTAATCTCAGTTCTTGAGCTGGTGCTCTGGCCAATGTCAGCACCTTCATGAGAAACATGCAGCCATGTTAATCGTAGGCCCACCGCACAGAGACCATTGCAGAGGCTGAGGACCCCCAGAACCAATTGCAAGTAAAAGCAGTTGTTGTCGTGGCTGCATATGCAGAGCAGTCTGCCTACCGGCTGCGGCCTCCTCAACAGTGAACACTGAACAGCCAGCTGACCAGCTCTTCAGCACCGTACCTCCTTGTTTAGTTCTAAATTTTTGAGTGCCAAAATATACAGTAGCATTTTATTTGTATTTGGTAATAATTGTCCAACCATTGACTAATTAGCCTCAAAACATTCGTCTCACAAAGTACAACCAAACTGTACAATTAGTTTTTGATTTTATCCACATTTAGTATTCCATGCATGTATCGGAAATCTTTTTTTTGTATAGTGCACTTTTCAAGTGATCTAAACCCACACTGAAAAAAGAGCTGCAGGCTCCAATAAATTTCCAGTGCAGGCTTTTCACCAGCCTTTTGAGGTGAAGTTATTGAGTCAGGCCGTGTTTAGATGGTAAAAAGGCCTTTTTTTTTCGTAGTACCTGTCACATCGAATCTTTGGACGTATGCATGGAGCATTAAATGTAGGTAAAAAATAACTAATTGCATAGTTTGTCTGTAAATATCGAGATGAATCTTTTGAGCCTAGTTAGTTCATGATTAGATAAATTTTACCAAATAACAACAAAAAGTGCTACATGAACTTTTACCCAAAAATTTTTGGATCTAAACACGCCCTCAATCTACCCTCACCGTTTTCGTTAGCATGGCAATATCTGTAACAAATTCCTGCAGGTCTGTTCCTGAACATCATTGTTCTAGACTGAGCAATGATGTTTCTTCTGAGTTTCATATGGAAATGAATAACATTATCCCTTCAACATTTCTTTAATTGTTGAGGATGACATTATCTTATATCATATTTATCGCCTCGATTTGTTCAATTATAGTCTCTGTTTTATGGTAAGACTCCAGGTGGGAGTTCATCAGGTCAGGTGGCAGTGTTTTCCTTTCTGATGTATGTTTGCAGTGCTGATAAGAGGAAAGGGACAAAGAAAATCAGACAGGGACCAAAACATCGACACAAACATGGATGTGTATGATTTGGTCAATAGGTCTAGGGTTTAAGTCACATCGCTGTTCACAGTCACGACTTAGGGGAGGCATTTGCATGCTCCTTGTCTTTATATGTGCAAAGCCATGCCATAATTTGTACCTATGACTGGTTCTCTTCACAAAATATGAGGCATGGACAAATACTACAAACAAGCAGTCAACCAGTCATAAGAGAATGCATCGATGAATCAGCACAGCTATTTTTCAGAATATTAAAGAAAAATAAATTGGAACATCAGGAGGATTTCTCACAACAAATTTTTTATATATTGGCAAAGAACAAAGGAACGAAACTGAAAATCTTTTTTTTTTGTTGATTCCTCTCTCTCAAATCCTCACATCTCCAATCTCATATCCACAAAGATCTCCCCGCAAATGCCTTCAGATACCAATAAAAAGAAAAGGAATAAAACAAAGGTGCCGGTGAGGGGAAGGGAATTTCAAAATTGCTCGAGGAAGAAGCCTTCCTCCTCACCTCTTATATCTCAGAGATCAAGAAGCTGGTACTAACTTATTACTGTCACCATCCTCAGCTTGTTACAATGCTTAACTGGATCCTTTTGTACCACTACTTGTGGCCCTGACAAGCTCTGAGGTTAAGATGATCAATGCATAAACAAGTGCGCAAGGTATATGATCTACTCAGATTGGTGATATGCTTAGCCTTCTCCTCTTGGAAGCTTGATTGTTGTTGTTACTACTACTGATGTTGTTTGATTGTGATGATCCTAGTGTTGCATCTTCACTCCTAAAGCTGAAGCATGTTGCATCCAGCACGCCAATCGGGCTTTCTGGCACTGAAGGGCTACCATTGATGTGCCTTCTCTTCTTCACCAGCGCCTGCTCTTGCAACAGCTCATAGCATCTAGCAATCATCTCCTGGAAATCGAAGATGCAAGCTTCACACTTTGAGAAATTGTGTAAATGGCAATGGTGCATTGATCAGTTTTTGCGCAAGCTAAAAGACACTCACCTTATTTACAGGGACTTCAGATGCTGAAAGAACACTTGCGAAGCCAACAATCTGATTCTCAGAAACCGCTGCTAGGGCCGAGGCCGCAGCAATCTCAGATGGTCTGAATGACAAGAATGTAGAGCCTGTAAATCGATAGGATACAGATGTTTAGTTGGTACACACAAACATAGTGCCATCGGCAATGCAGGTAAGTGAATTGAACAGACGATGAAGCATCATGGGTAAGGTCAATCGAACCTTTGAGTGTGCCAATTATGATCTCGGCGCACCGTGAGGCTAGTGCAAAACTCGGTGGCTTCCCATCACTGAACTTGTCCAGGAAGTAGCTGATGAAAGCGAACGGGGTCACAGCCTGCATTCTCCATTTCAGAGTTTTCATCACAAGACCCTCCATCCTCCCAATAGTCTTTCCTTCAAACACAAATTTCACATCGCAGACCTATCATGCAGCATCAAATTTTAACAATTTCATCAACCAATCAGTGAACAATTATTTGATACCACAATGCTGTAATGTCTCCTTCACCCACCTGAAGGTCCACAGGAAGAGGGACCACGGTCTCCTCCATCTTGACAGCAAGAGATAGGCAAGCAACTGACAACAACTGTTGCATCCAAGGGTTATCATGCTACAGCAACAATAACAGACAAAATACAGAAAACACATCCATTAGTAAGAGATTAACTGGACACAGCAAGCAGACAACCAATGTACATGCTCAGATTCTTACTGGGAGATCATACAAGGAGAGGAATCTATCCAGGTAATTCACAGCAAGGTAAAGACTGAGTGGTGCAAAGCTGTAGTATGAATGGACCTGCAGCCCACACGAGAGAAAGACAATATCAGCACCTCGTCAGTTTCAACTTAAAACAAAAATTTCCAGATAAAAAAGGCCAAGCGGGTGGCAGGCTCATTGCTATCTCGTGGTGGTCGAATCGGCAACAAGCCACAGGATGTAGGACACGCAGCCAAAACTGGGTCACCCAAAGTCAAAGAGATAATATAAGCATGCAACTACCTTCCTAAAATAACTCGATTTTGTCCACTAGAAAAAAGGAATGAAATGCAAGAACCAATAAATTCAAGTTTTTTTTTTATTTCACCTTGCAAATCCAATCCATGGCGTCTCTCCTCCAAGAGGACGCCAATCCGCCGCGCTCCAGCCTCTCCGCATAGCCCTCTTGAGGTTGGTGGTCCATTTCCTTCTCCACCAACGCCGACACGGCCTCATCGGTGTCCACGTGGAACACGGCGCCGGCGGCGGAGTCCAAGCCATCAAGGCCGCTCCCCACCTCCAGCAGCTCGTCGCAGCAGCCGACGAGGCCGAGTGCGTTGCTCCTGTCCTCCTCGCAGAGCAGCGTGGAGGAAGCACCGAGGCAGACGATTCCCATCTCAATCAATCAAAATCGCAGCAAACAGCGGCCTCCTACTGCTAAAGTAGAACTAGTAGTACTACTTGGTACTGGAAGAACTCATCTCCTTGGGTGCTGAAGGAAGAAAGCCTCTCTCTCCCCTCTGCGTGTCTTGGAAAATGGCAAAGGGAAAGGCAGGATGAGGGAGGAGAGAGAGAGAGAGGAGGAGGGATCTCCTGGGGAAGGGAAGGGGGTTTGGGTGTTTTATAGCGGCGTGCGGTTTTAAGGGCGGAGTGAAATAAAAATGATTAGGCAATAATCTGCAGGCTGAGTTTAGTGGCAGATTTTGGGCTCTGCGAAAGTGTAACAAACAAAGAGGCTAGGAGAGGGTGTCACGTCAAAATGTAAACTATGTAACCGTTATGGTGTGAAATGAAATTTTCGTTAAATAATGTGCAAATAAAAAAATCATGAATTCACGTCAAAGTTTATATTTTATTACACGGATAAAGTTATTATAAAGAGAGAGAATAGAAGCATATTCTTTTTTTGACTATGCGCAAAACTAATAGGACAATATGTCACCAACGAAGTAGTTTTTTTTCTCAGAAATGGAATCCAATGTTGTGCACGGCGCACAAGAATCATGCAGTGGTTTTGAGGATAGAAAATTTGTTCACAAAACCACATCTAGTTGGGAGATCATACTCCCTCCATACCTAAAAAGAAAGACGTTTAGGACAGGGTTGTGCTAACCAAGGAGTGATTAATTATGGAGTATTTTTCCTTGTCTACCCCTATTAAATAGGGTTGCAGGTGCTCTCTGTATGAGAAAGTAAACCAGCTCAACTGGCTAGTGCACCGAGGCATTAGTCCAGTGGTGCGCGTTCGATACCCCGCGGACGCGGCTTTTTGCTGGTTCATTCATTTTTGCATGGCACTGTTTTGACGAAGGAGTCCGGCACGACCTCGATGATGGAGTCTGGCACGACTTCGACGGAGTCCGGCACGACCTCGACGACGGAGTCCGGCACGACCTCGACGACGGAGTCTGGTGGCATCTCGACGGAGTCCAGCGGCTCGATAGAGTTCGGCGTCAGCTCGGAATCCAGCAGCACCTCCGAGAGCGGCGCCTCCTCCGAAACCGCAACCACCTCTTCTGAGTCCGGCGCCGCATCTGCAGCAAGCTTCATGGCGCCGGAGTTCATGGCACGATCTAGAACCCTAAGCCAAGAAGCAGCTGTTGAGGCCTTGAGGGAGGCGAGGTGATGCTGAGAGAGGAAGCCAGGAAGGGAGGTGAGCGTTCCGCGAGAGAAGAAGGCCGGGAGGCGTGCACGTGATCAATGCCTTGACGCGAGCGCTGAACGGGCGGCGAGGAAGGGAAACGAGGCGCCGTCATTAATGCCGATAACAGTGGACGGGTAGCAAGTGCAACGGCCAGCGACTGAAGCATCAGGGGTAATCGCGTCCAAACTCACCCCTCCGTGCGTTCGACGTCCTTCTTTGCGAAAATAAGCCAACAGTCCAGGACGTCTTTCTTTCTAGGTATGGAGGGAGTACAATACACTACGTACTTGCAACCATCAATGCTTGCAGTCATTTTGGATTTTGTCCCGTTCCTAGTCCAGCAACTAAAAGAGGCACCTATAGAATTACGAAGAGCATCCCATCTAATCCTTAACCATGATTGTTGTTGTGTGAAATAAGACTTTCATTGAAAAGGTGCAGGAAAAAAATCATGAATTTGTAGCATAAC
The DNA here is from genome assembly GCA_038087645.1 of Saccharum hybrid cultivar R570. Taxonomy (NCBI): domain Eukaryota; kingdom Viridiplantae; phylum Streptophyta; class Magnoliopsida; order Poales; family Poaceae; genus Saccharum; species Saccharum hybrid cultivar. The sequence continues at coordinate 19,808,508 of JAQSUU010000312.1, read as the reverse complement.
CTTTATAGTTATTTAGAAGATCAACGGATTTGTCGTTGGGTGTTGAGCTTATTCTTTTATATAGCGAGAAATTGATTATAGACAGACAAATGAAAATATCTTTTGCCAGTCTATATATGTACGTTTCGGTGCTTATAAGTATATTTTTTTTCCTCTCTTTTTACTTGCGGGAAATTGGCATGATTTCGGGGCCGTTTGGCATATCTCCGGCCGCTCCGAGTATGGCTAAGTGGAGCAAGAAATCGTGGTTTTGCCGGTTCTCCCTCTTTCTCAGTTTATATTTTTTTTATCTAAGGAATCAAAATGGTTTCTCGCTGGAGTAACAAACAATATTGTGCTACAGTGACTGCAAAGATGAGCCAAAACCACGGGGGGCATACCATATAGAACAGCTCATTATATACTTATATCACGATAGAGCAATTCTACGAACTAAAATCCAATGCTGCAGACGACATACAAGGAGCGCTTGCGTGGACAAAAAAAAACGTTCATAAAACCACGTTTGGTTGGGAGATCATACACCACTTGTAGCAATAAATATTTGCAATATATCTCATCTAAGACTTGTTTGGATGCATGTGTATTCACTTCAATCCACATGTTAGAACTTAGTTTAATTTCACTCCAATCTATTTCAACACATATGGGTTGAGATAGATACATGTATATCAACCGAGGCCTAAGATTGGGAGGGGGGACGATGTAACAGAACCGACCAATTATACGAGATTAAGTAAGAAAATCATCCACCGAGCAGACGATTTAACAAACTTAAGCCCGTATAACCCGGTAGTCCGTGAAATCACGACAGATTTCAAACCAACTTACATACCAGCCAAGATCGTAATAAGTTCAGCGGTCGCCATCACAAGTTACATAAAAGTTCAAGTCGCAAATACATCGGAGTTTAAACATAGTTATTACAAACCAGTTTCAAATAAAAGTAGCGGAAGCATTTAGTTCAAACCACACACACTCACACCGAGTTTGAAATAAAGTGCCAGCTTAGGATCATCTTCCAACAAAAGCATCAGACGAGACGTAGTGAATGACCATTGCCCATGGTCCTAAGCTTCTCTCATCGCAGGATAAAGACGATGCCGCGATGCGGTGGGCGGAACGGCAGCGCCGGCGATGGCGCGCGGTGCCGGAGAGGAACTAGCGCTGCTGCTGCTGGCTCGCTGCTGTGAGGCGAGGAGAGGGGAATGGAGGCGGTAGCTGAGGCAGGCGAGCGCGCGGAGGGAGTAGGCAGGCGCGGAGGAACGCGGGGGCCACCGGAGGGCGCGTGGCGCGCGGCGTCGGTGACGTACGGCCACGCGGCGGCCGGCTTCTGCCGCGGGCGCCATGGCGTCGCGCGCGCGGGCGGAGGCAGGCACGGACGCGGGGAGCTGGGCTGGGCCGCTTGCGCGAACAGGCCGAAGCGGAGGCGGCGGCCCGCTAAGACCGAAAATTCATTTTTCTTTTATAAATAAAATTCCAGATTTTACAATTTGATTCAAATTCAATTTTGAAGATGAAAAAGACATTTTCACAAGTTGCCCCTAAAACAAAAGTTGTTCAAAATTTTATTCTCTACAACTTTCATTTAGGGCACTTTTCAAAATTCTAAACAGATTTTGAATTAGTGATTTAAAGTCAAATTTGAAATGAAAACTCATTTTTCTAGAATATTTTTAGAAGCAAAATTTGGGGAGATTTTGAATACAAAAGTTGCGCCAAAAATCATGTTAATTAGTTCTAAGTCATTTAGAGTTATAGCCCAACAAATTTTTACCACTCTTAGCTAGAAATTGCAATACTTTAGGGTTCAAACATGTTTTTCACAATTTAATTAATTCCAACTTATATTGCATGCGATGATGAACATGTATGAAATGGTAATGCTCATGATTTGGGATATGAATGCATGCTTAACACCCATGGGTGTTACAGCCCTTTCCCCTTACAAAAATCTCGTCCCGAGATTTGGGTTACAAACCAGTTGTTATAAAAATCCTCATAAGCTTTTTATAGATATTCACCCGTTTCCCAAGTTGCATCTCCTTCATCATGATGGCTCCACTGTATCTTATATGTTTTCACCACACTGTTTCGAGTAACCCTTTCTTTAGAGTCCAACACTTGAACTGGTTGCTCATGATATACTAAATCTAACTTGAGCTTTATGCCTCGAGGTTCGATTCATTTCTCTGGAACGCGCAAACACTTCTTGAGTTGCGATACATGAAAAACTGGGAATATAGCACCTATTGTCTCAGGTAACTCTAACTTATAAGCGACTGGACCTTTTCTTTCCAAGATCTTATATGGTCCCACAAATCTGGCTGTAAGCTTTCTGTGTACTCCAAACTGTTTCTTCTTTATTGGCGTGACTTTCAGATAAACATAGTCACCAACTTCGAATATAAGCGGTCTCCTTCTTTGATCCGCATAGCTTTTCTGACGTGATTGTGCGGCTTTCATATTTTGCTGAATGATATGAACTGTCTTCTCGGCTTCTTCTACGAAGTCAATACCATAATATCTTCTTTCTCCTGACTTGATCCAGTTAAGTGGTGTTCTACACTTTCTGCCATACAAAGCTTCGAATGATGCCATCTTGATACTTTCTTGATAACTATTATTGTAAGCGAACTCCGCTAATGGTAACCATGACTCCCATGAACCTCTGGAAGATAACACACAGACTCTCAACATATCCTCTAGAACAGCATTAACCCTTTCGGTCTGACCATCTGTTTGAGGATGATAGGCAGTACTACGAATCAAACTAGTTCCCAAACCTTTATGCAAGTGCTCCCAAAAGTGAGCAGTGAATTGTGACCCTCTGTCAGACACTATAGTCTTCGGTATGCCATGCAATCTCACAATCTCTAAAATATACTTCTCTGCATATTGAGGTGGTCGATAACCTGTCTTGACAGGTAAAAAGTGAGCTGTCTTCGTAAGACGATCCACGATTACCCAAATCAAATCATGTCCTTTCTGAGTAGTGGACAAACCTGTGATGAAATCCATACTTATATCATCCCACTTCCAACTAGGTACGGATAAAGGTTGCAACAATCCGGCAAGTCTCATATGAATAGCCTTTACCCTACAACATATGTCACATCTGGCTACATATGCTGCAATCTCTTTATTTATTTTTGTCCACCAAAAATGAGGTCTTAGTTCTTGGTACATTTTGCTACTTCTGGGATGGATAGATAACTTCGAAAGGTGAGCCTCATCCATAAGTTTATTCTTAAGCTCTCGATCCTTGGGAACAACAAGACGGTCGTCAAACCATAACACATCATGTTCATCCACTCTAAAGTGCTTGGATAGTTCTTTTTTTATTTTTTCTTTGATATGGAATATCCCTTTATCTGTTCTCTGGCCTTCCATTATCTTACTCTCCAAAGAACAACTAATCTGAATACTACGTAACATGGCAGGATGCATCAGATCAAAACCATCTTCGAGCAACAGTTGCGTATTCAGGCAATGTGACTTTCTACTCAAAGCATCTGCCACTACATTGGCCTTTCCAGGATGATATTGCACATTCAAGTTATAATCTTTGATCAATTCTAACCATCTTCGCTGTCTCATGTTCAATTCGGGTTAGGTGAAGATGTACTTGAGACTCTTGTGATCGGTGAAAATATTGCACACATTACCAAGTAAGTAATGTCTCCAAATTTTTAATGCATGCACTACGGCAGCAAGTTCAAGATCATGCGTCAGATAGTTGATCTCATGCTTTCTCAACTGACAGGAGGCATAAGCAATGACTCTTCCTTCTTGCATAAGAACACAACCTAATCCTGTTTTTGATGCGTCGCAAAACACATCAAAAGGTTTCTCAATGTCCGGTTGCGCTAGAACTGGAGCAGTGGTCAACAATTTCCGCAAGGTGTGGAAAGCTGTCTCACACTCCTCTGTCCATACAAACTTATGATCTTTCTGTAGTAGACTTGTCATTGGTTTGGCAATCTTTGAGAAATCTGGGATAAAACGACGATAGTAACCAGCTAATCCTAAGAAACTTCTAACTTCCGAAACTGTGATCGGTGTCTTCCAATCCATAACCTCTTGCACTTTACTCGGATCTACAGAAACTCCATTCTCTGACAGAATGTGACCAAGGAAAGAAACTTTCTTCAACCAAAATTCACACTTGCTAAACTTAGCATACAACTTATGATCTCTAAGTCTGGTTAAGACAATTCTCAGATGCTCTTCATGATCTTTCTCATTCTCAGAGTATACTAGAATATCATCAATGAACACAACCACATACTTGTCCAACTCTGGCATGAAAACCGTATTCATCAGATACATAAAGTATGCAGGAGCATTTGTTAAGCCAAAAGACATAACAAGATACTCATACAACCCGTATCTGGTGGAAAAGGCGGTTTTCGGTATATCTTGTGGTCTAATCTTTATCTGATGGTAACCCAATCTTAAATCTATCTTGGAGAACACTCTGGCTTTAGCTAACTGATCGAACAAAACATCAATATGAGGCAAGGGATACTTATTCTTGGTAGTTACAGCATTAAGAGGCCTATAATCCACACATATTCTCAAAGTACCCTCTTTCTTTTTCTTCACAAACAAGGCAGGACATCCCTATTCAGACTTACTTGGCCGGATAAACCCCCTTTTCAACAATTTCTCTAGTTGCTTCTTCAGTTCAGCTAACTCATCTGGAGGCATCCGATAAGGTCTCCTGGAAATTGGAGCTGTTCTGGAGATCAACTCAATTCCAAACTCAACATCCTTATCTGGCGGAAGACCAGGTAACTCATCTGGAAACACATCCGGAAACTCACACACGACCGGAATCTGATGAATCAGAATGACTTCCATAGCACATGTCACACTCACAAGGTCTATTCTTTTGGGCAATGGTACCTGAAAAGTACCCTCTCCCTAGGGATCCTTCAGGGTAAGTACCTGACTTCCTGTATCTATCACTGCTCCCCAATCCTTCATCCAATTCATCCCTATGATGACATCCAGAACTAGTCCAAACATAACTATCAAGTTTACTCGAAACTTTCGACTACCTAACTCAAGGGTTGCCCCTCTAACCATCTGATTGGTTAAAACATCAGCCCCTGCTGAACTTATACGGTAACCAAAACTTAAGTCTGTGCATAGTTGTTCATGTTTCCGTGCAAATGCTTGACTCATGAAAGAATGCGATGATCCAGAATCAAATAGAACAACTACAGGGTTTTGGTTAACAGGAAACTTACCAGCAGTTATGGGCTCTCCCTCAGGAATCTCGTCCACCGTGGTGTGGTGTACTCGAGCATTATAGGTCTGTTGCTTCTTTCTGGGCGGATAAGGACAGAACTTTGAAAAGTGGTCTGGCTGATCACAATTGTAACAGGGTCCCTTTACTGTACCAGCAGATCCTATAGCTCCCTTAGAGTTGCCTTGTCCAGCAGTTGCGGCTATCCTTGCTAGCAGCACGACCATCTTGTACGGCTTCTACGGTCTCTTATAGTTCTGGGTCTTATGCTGTGGTGGTCTAAACCTTGCACCTGGTGCAGACGGATGATAGGTAGGACGATTAGCATTGAAAACTCTTGGCTATGATGGTCCTGACTCAAAGGCTCTCTTGCGAGTCTTGGATGCAGTGTACGCGTTGTTATTCTTCTCTTGTTTCAGACAATCACTGATAAAGTCATTAAATCTGGCATGGTTATTGGTATCCACATGCTTCATCATCTTCGGACCTAACCCTCTCTTGAAACTAGCAATTCTCTTAGCATCTGTGTCAACCATGTCGGGAGCATAACGACACAAGTTGTTGAAGGCATGCAAATAATGTGTCACGGTTTTGGTACCCTGATTTAAAGCCAAGAACTCTCCTAACTTCATCTCAACCAGCCCTGGTGAAATATAAGCTCCACGAAAGGCTTCAGTGAACTCTCTCCACGAGATCTGAGCATTTGGAGGGAAGGTGGTACGATGATGCTTCCACCACATCCCTGCTGGTTGCTATAACTGATGTGCAGCATATTCTGTCTTCAGTACTTCAGTCAGTCTTAACACCCGGAACTTATCTTCCATAGTGTTGATCCATTCTTCAGCGTCAAGTGGCTCGGTTGCTTCCTTGAAAATTGGTGGTCTAGTGTATATGAAATCCTTAAAGTTGCTGTACTGATTCACCCAATTGCCACCACCTTGGTTGTTACCACGTTGAACATTATTGGTAATGGTACGCAGAAAATCTTCCATGTTCTTCTGCGACTGTTTAGCATTGCGCTGACTTCCAAGAAACTACGCAAAGAATACCTCTGCAGTAAGCGGTGGAGGAGACGGCAAATGCGGCTCCGGGTGTGGCTCATTATGGTTGACGTTGTTTTCACCACTCCCACCTGCCCCGACACCATTTCCACCAGTTTTAGCCGCCTTATACATGACGCGGCGAGTGTTTGCCATCTGTATATTTCAGCAACGAGTAATGATTAAGTGAAGCTATAGTAATTATGAGTGAATGAAAAATTATACCGTACTGAATTCATTGGAGAGAACAAAGTCATACAATAAGACAGAGGCACAATAATCGCATTCCAATCAAAACATCCTCACTAATTAAATTACTTCAAATGCAAACATCGCGTCCAATACAACCATGTTGCCAGCATACACACACTGGACTTTATGCGCTCAAGTATCGCATGAACAACCAAGATCCGACATTCTACCAAGTCTCAAGGTTCGAACGAGATACATCAAGATACATGAAGCCAAAAGAAAGGTCATCATGACAGGGCCTAGTAGCTAACACAAAGCAACTAGCCTACTCCTCGGGGCCATCATCGGAGTCAGAGACGTCACCATCGCTACCATCAGTAGCAACATCGTCGTCGGCAGGTGCGGCTGTAGGCTCATCCTCGTCGTCGTCGACGTCCATACCGGCGGCGTCTAGAGGAGCATACGGGCCAATCCCGTTGTAGAGCGCATGAAACTCCTCATGCAAGTTGACGTTGTACTCCTCTAGCTCCTCGACCCTCTGCCTCAGGAGGTTCCTCTCGTTCCAGGCTTCATTCCTCTCCTGAACCAACTGTCCAATCATGCGGTCTGCATTATTGTTGGCCTGAGTCAACGTATGCACCCGCTGTAGAGCACTATCACCTTTCTCTAGAGCCTGGTCTTGCTGCAAGCTCATGTCAGCCGACTGCTCCTACAAACTAGCTATAGCACGTGCCTGCTTCTTCTTTTATTTTCTTGCTTTGAGCCGATCATCACCACGCAAACCAGTCAAAGTCCAATAGGTACACTCAAGACCCTGGTATGCTCTGATAGCTGTATACATAGCACTCATAGCGTGGTTGTCGCTAGCCTATCCTTCGTTTGGGCCTCTGACCAAGGCACTTCCTTGCGGTTGCACCCAAATGACATCGCGAGGATCATCTCTAGGAAAAGTGTCAGCCAAGGCTACTGCCAGCTCGTTGGGAAATCTGCTTATTTTGTTCCTGATGACACGGAAAGCTGCTCCCTCTGCACCCTCAACCGGAGTGCGTCCCTCAAACTCCAAGTGCCAACCATCCCACTCTGGAGCATCACCAAGAGCAGGGACTGTGATCTCCACTACGGCAAGTCCATCCTCAGCTAACTGGCTCTCACTTCAAGAGTACACCGGCTCCTGACCCTTCGGGTACCCCACATCATAGAGCACTCTCCAAAGCAAAGTTGGCATGCCAAACTCGCTCAGAATGTCCGTGTTGCGGCGCTCCCACGGGGCCAACTGGTGTCGGGGTGCTCTTCCGCCTGTGGACTTACGGGCAGTCTGCTTCATGTGGGCCATCTGTACCAAAAGTTTTGATTACCCGGTGAGAACATATTTTAAGTTGGTATAATTTTTATCAAAAGGGGATAATCAATTTATAAGGGGAGGAATGCATGACCTGAATGAAATGCACAAGCAATATGATGCATGTACGTTTCTTACGTTCTCACAAACTTATGAAATAAACAATATCTAGCGATGAATTTGGTGGCATACAGGCGATCTCTCATATACGTAACTAATACGTTCTACACGAGAAACGCTGTTATGTACCTGCAAAAGATTTATTTCAGCCCAATTCCCCATGAATGCATGAAAGTAGTAAATCTACCTACACACTCTACACGAATCCCCAGATACGCGTACAATGGTAGTAACTACCCAAAACATCGTCCTATTGACGGCATCGCCTCAACGGACGGAACAACCACACATGCGACACTTTTGTAAAAACATGCGTAAAACATGTAAGTACTCCAGTATCATATAAGCACTCTCCCTAGATCGGCGGTGTATCCGATCATGCTCTCACATCTCACACTTACTGAGGTGTAGAGGCAACTGATCCATACATTACCACTCAATTAAGTGGCACTCATACAATAGCACGCCGTATGAGCAACGAAAGAGAAATATGATGCAAAAACCCCTAAGTCAGTACTTAAATAAGCCACCTAGAGTTCTTACTGGGCATAAAGGATATGACCACTAGCACACTTTTAGTTTGTAAATCACGTTTTTCAAACATAATTTTGTTTTAAATACACTTGTGAACAGTAAACACGCTAAACCTAGCTCCGATGCTAGCTGTAACAGAACCGACCAATTATACGAGATTAAGTAAGAAAATCATCCACCGAGCAGACGATTTAACAAACTTAAGCCCGTATAACCCGGTAGTCCGTGAAATCATGACGGATTTCAAACCAACTTACATACCAGCCAAGATCATAATAAGTTCAGCGGTCACCATCACAAGTTACATAAAAGTTTAAGTCGCAAATACATCAGAGTTTAAACATAGTTATTACAAACCAGTTTCAAATAAAAGTAGCGGAAGCATTTAGTTCAAACCACACACACTCACACCGAGTTTGAAATAAAGTGCCAGCTCAGGATCATCTTCCAACAAAAGCATCAGACGAGACGTAGTGAATGACCATTGCCCATGGTCCTAAGCTTCTCTCATCGCAGGATAAAGGCAGTTGATACAGTGGCCGTAATACATCTGCCCATCTGCAACAAGTGGGAACAAAGCCCTGAGTACGAGAAGGTACTTAGCTAGACTTACCCGATAGAACCGAAAATAAAAGACACCAATGATCATGACAGGCTTTCTGGTGGGATAGCTGACTCATTTGTAAAAAGGCATTTTTAGCATTTAAAGAATCTTTCCAAAAGCTTTGCATCAAGTTAAATCTTTATTAACCTGTCAACTACATTTGCACCTGTACTAGAGTAACATGTAATTAAACAGGTAAGGATAACCAATGATCATTAAACAACTTCTTTCATATCATATACCATATAACTGTCCAAGTGTTCCATTAGAATTACTACGATGAAGTCACTCAAGTCAAGTGTTCACTATCCAGTGAACGATGGCGATTCGAATCGATTATTAACCAGCTGGTAATTTATTCCTCATACAAACCTCACTCACCCGCTAAAGTGAGGTGTTGGTCACCAAGTCAACCATTCAGGTAAAGTCACGAGCTTGCCAGGAACCACATGTACCCGGGGACCGCCCGACTGCTCTTTGGCCTTATCATCGCGCCCCGTATCCTGCCACTACTGCTCCGGTACAGTGCGTTGCGGGCAATCCACTCGGTACGAATAATCTCCTAGCTTCATGGTCGAAAGGTACATTATTCGGCCAGCTAAATGTAAGGCATGCGTTCAACATGACTCGAGGCCCAACAACGGTCGGTCCTTAATCGACACAGACGAAAAACACTACAGTCCGAAACCCTGCAAGTTTCCACCTGGTCTCAATTTCACATTAACACTTAGCTATTCTCAAATGACATACTTTCTCAAGCAGATCCAGGTAACCACCTATAGCTCGCAGGTGATAGGAAATCACCCAACTTCTACCGGTCTAAGCAAGCTAAGTAATTACTTTACTACGAATATCAAGGTGACAAGGATAGGGTAGACCAGAGTAAACAAGGTATAATGCAGCAACGGTTGAAAACAACTCCTAAACATAATGCATCAGTTAAAGTAAAGCATTAATAAAATACTTGCAAACCGAGGGATAAAAATGCTTCGGGGCTTGCCTCTCTCGAAAGAGCTCGGACGGTGGTCTGGGCACTCTGGAAGATCCTCACCGACCTCCTCGTCAGCTTCGGGCACCTCCTGCTCTTACACCTCGAGCTGCTCTTCCGGCTCCTCGGGAACTGCTACCAGAGTTACTTCCTGCGATCATGTATGATGCAATTGTATAAGTGCTCATGCCTAGGTGCACTACAGAAATGACATGTAATGATCATGATGATTGAAATGTGGATAAATAGGTTTACTTTATTTCACAAAGTAGGAATACAATTCTTCTACAAGGTAGTCAACATCATCTAAGAACATATACTACAAGCACCTGTCATCTACTACATTCTCTTCTTCTACTACTATGCTAAGTAAACATATCTTATTAAATGCTTCAAAGATACACCAAAGTAAACCTTATTAACTAGTCATGCATTAACAAGGTTAATTAAACCCTAATTGCAACTAGGTTTGAACAGCAATACCTCTTTTGGTAGCACAGAAAAATTTGAGAAAATTACAGTAGCATACTATTATCTAATCTAGCATGTCACAAAAATTTTATTGCATTTGAATTACTAAAACTGCCTACACAAAAATAACAAGCTAGGGCCTAAAAATGAGCATAAAAATACTTTATACTATGAAAAGTATCAAACAATAGATTTAGCATTTTTCCTACATTCTACACAATAAACAATCACTATAGAAAAATTATTACATGCATGTTTTATTCATATTTTTCTCTCTAGCAAAAATAACAATTATTAACAATATTAAACACTTGTACTACACATAAGAATTTTTATATAGAATATGCATGGCATATATTTTTCCTAGAAAGTACATCACAAAAGAAAATTATTGCAAGTGGAACCATATTTTTATGAGCTTTCTATGATTTATTACATATTTATCAAGAAAACATCACTTTCAGTGATTAAATAAAAACCCTACAGAAAAGTATTTCAAACTTGACATGTAATATTTTTAGATAATAGATCTACTTATTAGAAACACTACAAAATTTGTTTCATAATTTTTGGAGCTAAAATGAGCAAGTTATGAATTTTAGAAACCCTTTTAACAATTTCTGAAAAATCATTTTTGAAAATCCTTTTTAACATCAGCCGCTAGAAATTCTGGGTGCACCCAGTGCAGTGCACACGCAAGCGCACACTGAGACTGACAGGTGGACCCATGATCCCACGGGTCAGTCACCCAGAGGCGGGGAGACGCTGACCGCGCGGTTCTCGCCGCCGGTGAGCTCGCCGACGGTGAGGTCATCACCATCGTGATCCCCCATGCCAAGACGGTCACGTTGGTGCAAACGGCATGACTGGAGGAGCTCGGGAATAGGCTCGCCATCTTCAATGACGGAGAGACGGCGCGGGTGGTCACCGGCCGGCCATCCCCGACCATGCCACGGTCACCGGAAGGGTGCTCGAGCAACGGTGAGCCATGGCGAACAAGATGCGCGTGCTAGAAGGGAAAAAGGTGGGGCGGAGGGGAGCGGTCCACGGAGCGGAAAGCTCCGGCGAGCTCGGCCCGAACTTCGGTGAGCGATTCACGCGAAGGGGAGGCTTACCACGGTCAACTGGTGCGAGCACGGGCTGCGCGAGGGAAAGGCGGAGCTCGGGGCAAGATGGAGGCGTCGATGGTGCGATGCGGTGGCCGGAACGGCAGCGCCGGCGATGGCGCGCGGTGCCGGGGAGGAACTGCCGCTGCTGCTGCTGGCTCGCTGCTGTGAGGCGATGAGAGGGAAATGAAGGTGGTAGCTGAGGCGGGCGAGCGCGCGGAGGGAGTAGGCGGGCGCGGAGGGACGCGGGTGCCACCGGAGAGCGCGTGGCGCGCGGCGTCGGCGACGTACGACCACGCGGCGGCCGGCTTTTGCCGCGGGCACCACGGCGTCGCGCGCGCGCGCGGGCGGAGGCAGGCGCAGACACGGGGAGCTGGGCTGGGCCGCTTGCGCGAATAGGCCGAAGCGGAGGCGGCGACCCGCTAAGACCGAAAATTCATTTTTATTTTATAAATAAAATTCCAGATTTTATAATTTGATTCAAATTCAATTTTGAAGATGAAAAAGGCATTTTCACAAGTTGCCCCCAAAACAAAAGTTGTTCAAAATTTTATTCTCTACAACTTTCATTTAGGGCACTTTTCAAAATTCTAAACAGATTTTGAATTAGTGATTTAAAGTCAAATTTTAAATGAAAACTTATTTTTCTAGAATATTTTTAGAAGCAAAATTTGGGGAGATTTTAAATACAAAAGTTACTCCAAAAATCATGTTAATTAGTTCTAAGTCATTTAGAGTTATAGCCCAACAAATTTTTACCACTCTTAGCTGGAAATTGTAATACTTTAGGGTTCAAACATGTTTTTCACAATTTAATTAATTTTAACTTATATTGCATGCGATGATGAACATGTGTAAGGTCCAAAAAGGCTAGAGGAGGGGGGTGAATAGCCTAATTAAAACTTCTACAAGAATTACTTAACCACACGTTAGTACGAAAGGTGGCGAAGCAAAAGCACTAGCTCTAACTATTTGAGCAAGCCACCTACACAAGTCTATAACAAAGCTATTCACTAAACACAACAACAACTATAAGCTAGAAACAAGAAGTAATACAAGAGAAGAGCTTCGAGTGATTATACCGCCGTGTAGAGATGAGAAGTACTAATAAATCAATCACACAAGAGAAGTCCTCGGAAAGAGAATGACATAAGAATTTATCCCGAGGTTCACTTGCTTCCCGGCAAGCTACTCCCCGTTGTGGCGATACACCCACTTGTCGGTTCGCGAGCTAATCGACTATCAAGAGTCGAGCCCTCGGCGGGCGCCGCACAACCGCACACAAGATGGGGATCCTCCAAGCCACGAGCTCCACTAGAGTATCCAATTTGCGAACTCCCGCGGGGAAGGATCAAGAACCCCTTACAACACTTGGTGAAGGCTCCAACAATCTCCAATTGTGAGCTCAATCACCTCCGCTGCTCCAAGCCGTCTACCGTGTCGGGAAACACGGAAGAGTAACAAGAAATCCGCAGCAACTCGAAGATCAAGTGCCTCTAGAATGCAACTCTCAAGCAATGCACTTGAACCTCACTCAATCTCACTCAAGATGTGCAACCAATCAAAGAGATGAGTGGAGGGGTTGTTCTCTAGCTCAAAGTATGTCTCTAGGTCTCAAAGTATGCAAGAGTTACCCTCAAACCTCGGCCAACGTCTATTTATAACGAAGGGGTACGCAGCTAGCCGTTACCGGACGACACAGTTCAAATCGGGATGACCGAACGCATCGGTTGGGGTGACCGGACGCGTCCGGTCACTACAGGACAAGCGTGAACAGTGCACGTTAGAAGTTACCGTTGCTATGACCGGACGCGCTCTAGCATATGACTGGACGCACTGGTCAACTGACCGGACGCGCCGATCGCTCAGCACGCGAGCCCGCGAAGCAACGACCGGACGCGCCTAAGCGAATGACCGGACGCGATAGACCAGCATCCGGTTTGAGTCCAGTAAGCTCCATCAACAACCGGACGCGTCCGATCGTACATGACCGGACGCGCTGGTCCCGTGAAGGACCAGACGCGCCGGTCGCGCGCTCTGCTTATGCGCACAGGTGAACTGACCGGATGCGCTGGTCAAGCCAGACCAGCGTCCGGTCACTCACCCTAGGCACGCTGACCGAATGAACTGACCAGACGCGCTGGTCAAGCCGTGACCGCGTCCGGTGCAACGTTCGATCACCATAGTGACCTCCGCTCGTCTCCGTTTCTTTTCCGACTTTCGACGCAGTAGAAAATAGGCGTTTCACTTCTCCAAAAAGCGCCGAATCCCGTCTCGCAAGCTCGGCGGGAGGGAGAGAGGAACCCAAACCCCTCTCTACCGCTCAAACTCCACCGCCTTCACAAATGTGCTAACACCACCAAGTGTACACCACCATGTGCATGTGTGTTAGCATTTCACAATCATTTCTCAAGACGTTATGTTAGCTCTTTTACTAGATCCTAATGCATATGCTCAAGACAATGATCTAGTGGCACTTGATTCCCGAGCTAACCGTGATTGCCCCTCTTGATAGTCGGCTATGTATCCTAAACCCGGTCAATCACTTCTCTACTCATCTTAGACCGGTAAAAGGAAAACCCTATGGTTATACCTTTGCCTTGCACTCTTAGTTCCTTCTCTTCCACTTGATCATCATGTACACCATATTATGTGCATCTCCACCACTTGTGATCTTGTGGCCATCACTCCATGCCACATGCTCCTTCATCACATGTGTTGCTTATGCCTAACTCAAAACACTTAACACATGGCATTAGCAACTTGGTGTCATTAATTACCAAAACCAAACTTGGGCTTTCAATATCCCCCTTTTTGGTAATTGATGACAACCATCACAAAGATATGAAATGAAATCAATTTTCAATTTCGATAGTATTAGCTCCCCCTACATATGTGCTTTCATGAGTTTGGTTCAATTGTGCACGTATATATGGATTTGAATTTTGGGAGAGTTATTACTATCAAATTGATGCTAAGGTATATAGAATGGACCTTTGAAGCGTGATACCAATCGGAGTTGCCTTTATATACCACCCTTAGCATCGATATAGCTAGACACCACTTATAATACATCACTTGTAAAGATCACAAATACTAAAATACCCCGTGAGATCAACATTATAAGCAAAAGGTGTCTAGATACCACTTGTAAAGCTACTCTCAACAAAACATCATTCAAGTTCTATATCTAGCATACACCATTCAATCATGAATATCGAAATTAAACTTTGCAATGCAACATTTCATCATGTTAATGCACATACAAATTCAACAAATAATCCATGAGCTTGCTCCCCCTACTTATGTGCTTAAATTTAATTTCTCTCCTCCTCACTATATCTTTTCTCTCCCCCTTACTATATCTTTCTCCCTCTTTGTGACTTTTCTATCTTTGCGCTTTCTCTCCCCCTTTTTATATCTTTCTTGCTCTTTGCAATATCTTTGTGACTTTTCTCTCCCCCTTTGTCAACAATCACCAAAAAGGTGCCAATTTTAGTGGGAGATAAGTCAATCAATTATGAGGGAGTCCAAAATATGGTTCAATCTAGATCACTTACCTAAAATATGTAATTTGGTTTGATCCAAGGACAAGCTTTTTCACACCTCATAAAGTATAAGGGTTATCTTGACCATGTTGAATTACACATCATGAGCTCATTTTCTAGATTCAACACTAGGTTTGCAAGCCCACAAACATGTCATATGCTACCACTAGATCAATCAAACATAGAAACAATAGTGGTACCATATATACATCAAAATCATTTGATTTTCATGAATGAGCCTATTTGTCATGCAAATATGTTTATATGTTTTAACCATGTCCTTAGCAAAGTATGAATGATATGCCAAACAACTTTACCTTGCTGTGTTGGAGGAGAGGCATGTCATATAAGAATGTGGGGGTGCACTCATTTCAAGTTGGAGAAGTCAAGTATGTTCAATTCATTCTTCAACTTGTAAAATCTCTTTTCATCAAGTGGCTTTGTAAAGATGTCGGCTAGTTGATCTTCGGTACCAATGCTCTCAATGCTAATATCATCCTTTTGTTGATGGTCTCTTATGAAATGATGCCTTATGTCAATGTGCTTGGTTCTTGAATGTTGAACCGGATTTTGTGTCATCTTGATAGCACTTTCATTGTCACAAAATAATGGTACATTCTTAAACTTGATTCCAAAATCATTCAAGGTAGCCTTCATCCAAAGCAATTGTGCACAACAACTACCGGCACTAATGTATTCGGCCTCGGCGGTAGATAGTGCAACACTATTTTGTTTCTTTGATGACCATGAAACAAGAGACCTTCCAAGCAATTGACAAGTGCCACTTGTGCTCATTCTATCAATCTTGCATCCACCATAGTCGGAGTCCGAATATCCAATCAACTCAAAATTAGACCCCTTGGGATACCATAGTCCAATATCATGAGTGCCCTTAAGATATCTCAATATTCTCTTGGTTGCTTTCAAGTGACTTTCTCTAGGTGAAGCTTGATATCTTGCACACTTGCACACACTAAACATCACATCCGGCCTAGAAGCGGTGACATAGAGCAAACTTCCAATCATAGACCGGTATAGCTTTTGATCTACCATGTTTTCACTATCATCAATACCCAATTGATCATTAGTGCCCATTGGTGTACTCATTTGCTTAGCATCTTGCAATCCAAACTTCTTGATCATGTCCTTGATGTACTTGCCTTGACTTACAAAAGTGCCATTCTTCATTTGTTTGATTTGAAGTCCAAGGAAGTAACTAAGCTCTCCAATCATAGACATCTCAAACTCATTAGCCATCATATTTCCAAACTCTTCACAAAAGTCTTGGTTAGTTGATCCAAAGATAATGTCATCCACATAGATTTGCAACACAAACAAGTCATTTCTAAGCTTCTTGGTGAAGAGAGTTGTGTCAACCTTTCCCATCTTGAACCCTTTAGAGAGGAGAAAGTCCCTCAACCTCTCATACCAAGCTCTAGGTGCTTGCTTCAAACCATACAATGCCTTCTTTAGCTTGTAAATATGGTCAGGCTTCTTGTCATCTTCAAAACCGGGAGGTTGCTCAACATAAACTTCTTCATTGATGTAGCCATTGAGAATGCACTCTTGACATCCATTTGATAGAGCTTGATGTTGTGTGCACAAGCATATGCTAATAAGATTCTAATTGCTTCCAATCTTGCAACCGGTGCATATGTCTCTCCAAAGTCAAGACCCTCAACTTGAGTGTATCCTTGTGCTACTAATCTTGATTTGTTCCTTACAACCATGCCATCTTGATCTTGCTTATTTCTAAAGACCCACTTAGTACCAATCACATTATAGTTCTTTGGCCTCTCAACAAGTTTCCAAACTTGATTTCTAGCAAAGTTGTTTAGTTCTTCATGCATGGCATTTACCCAATCGGAATCCTTCAAAGCATCTTCTAATTTCTTAGGTTCTTCAAGTGACACAAATGAGTAGTGCTCACAAAAGGATGCTAGTCTTGATCTAGTTTGAACACCACTTTGAATTCCACCAATGATTTGATCCAATGGATGATCTCTTGCAATGCTAGTAGGTTGGAGTATTGGGAGTTGATTGCTTCCACTTGTTTGACCTTGAACTTGAGCTTCATCATGAGTACCACTAGAGCTTGCTTGATTTGTATCAATTTGCACACTTTGGTTGATCCCATGAATATCATCATCATCAACTTGCATCGGCCTTATATCATCAATGTCCATGTTCTTCATTGTATTTGACAATTGATCTCCTCTCACATCATCAAGGTTTTGAGCTTCATTTTGAGACCCTTGGGTTTCATCAAACTCAACATCATGAACTTCTTCTAAGGTGCCATTTGTGAGATTCCAAACTCTATATGCTTTGCTTGTGGTAGAATAACCAAGTAAGAACCCTTCATCACATTTCTTTTCAAACTTGCTCAATCTAGTGCCTTTCTTGAGAA
Organism: Saccharum hybrid cultivar R570; assembly: GCA_038087645.1. NCBI lineage: Eukaryota > Viridiplantae > Streptophyta > Magnoliopsida > Poales > Poaceae > Saccharum > Saccharum hybrid cultivar. The sequence goes on along the minus strand of JAQSUU010000312.1, from coordinate 19,790,899 downwards.
TATAGCATTTGCAACCAAACACTCTAAAGTATGCAATATTGGGCTTTCTTCCATTCAATAGCTCATATGGTGTCTTCCCAAGCTTCCCATGGCAATAGAGACGGTTGCTACAATAGCAAGCCGTGTTGATAGCTTCACTCCAAAATGAATGACTCACATTGTATTCACTAAGCATTGATCTAGCCATATCAATCAAAGTTCTATTCTTTCTTTCAACTACACCATTAGATTGAGGAGTGTAGGTTGGAGAGAATTGATGTCCAATACCAAGATCATCACATAAATCTTCAATTCTTGTGTTCTTGAACTCACTACCATTGTCACTTCTAATCTTCTTGATGGTAGTCTCAAACTTATTTTGCACCCTCTTGACAAAAGACTTGAATAGATCATAAACATCACTCTTGTCATAGAGAAAGAACACCCAAGTGTATCTAGTGTAGTCATACACAATCACAAAACCATACTTGTTGCCACCAATGCTAGTGTATGTTGTTGGCCCAAATAAGTCCATATGTAATAACTCAAATACCTTTGATGTGCTCATTTCACTCTTACTAGGATGTGTATTTCCAACTTGTTTGCCGGCTTGACAAGCACTACATGGTTTATCCTTTTCAAAAGTCACATCTTTCAAGCCTCTAACTAAGTCATGCCTCAAAAGTTTGTTCAATTGTTTCATTCCAACATGACTAAGCCTTCTATGCCACAACCATCCCATACTAGATTTACTAAGCAAGCATGATATCAATTGTGTCTCACTATCATTGAAGTCAACCAAGTATAAGCTACCATGTCTAAATCCTTTGAATATCAAATTTGATCCATCAACACTTATGACTTTAACATCATCACTACCAAATATGCACTTGAAGCCAAGATCACAAAGTTGTGCCACCGATAAAAGATTAAAATCCAAGCTCTCAACTAGCAACACATTAGAAATGCTCATGTCATTTGAGATAGCAATTTTACCAAACCCCTTGACTTTGCCTTTCTTGTTGTTGCCGAAAGTGATAGCATCAAAACCACCATTTTGACTTGTATCAATTGATTTGAACATACAAGAATCTCCGGTCATATGTTGAGTGCACCCACTATCAAGCACCCAATGCCTTCCTCCGGCTTTGTAAATGACCTACAAGACAAGATCAATTCTTTTTAGGTACCCAAACTTGTTTGGGTCCTCCAAGGTTAGAGACTAAGCTCTTTGGTACCCAAATGGCTTTCTTCTTTGAGCCCATCCATGGTGCACCAATGAACTTAGCATGAACACCATTTGTACCCTTGGTAAGCATATAGAAAGAATCAAACTTGATTGAGGATACATTAGCATTGGATTTCTTATTCATGCAATGTAGCTCTATGTGACCAACTTGCTTGTAACTTTTACAATAGCTACCATTGTTCTTCACAAAATGAGTCTTGTGAGGAGCAAAAACGGCCTTGTCTTTCTTGGGGTTATAGCCCAATCCCTCTTTGTAGAGAGAAGCTCTTTGGCTACCCAAGCACATAAGCAAGCGGTCCTCACCACCATAAGCCTTAGCTAAGGTGTGATTGAGCTCTTTTACCTCCTTCTTGAGATTTTCATTCTCAACTATAAGTGTGGAGTCACAAGTGAAACCATCACTACTAGATGAGGATGATGTAGATGAGCTACATGAAGTGTTAGTGGGAGCAACAATAATAGACTTATGAACGGATTCAATTATATCACATTATATGCCTATGTTGCAAGTTTTAGCTTTCTCAACATTAGTTGGCATGTTTTCATATTTTTTAACTAGAGAGAAATGAGCTTCTTCAAGCTTGGTGTGAGACTTTTAAAGCTTCTTATAGTCTACCTTTAGACTCTTATAAGACGCTCTAAGATCATCAAGTTCTTGCATAAGGTTTTTCTTTTCCTTAAGCAAGCCCTTGCACTCCTTCCTAGATTCTTTATAATGTTGAGTGCAATCTTCTAGCATAGTGATTAGTTCATCTTTAGTGAATTCTTCTTCATCACTATCACTATCACTAGCATTATCATGATCACTCTCATCATCGGATAATACCTTAGCGGCTTTAGCCATGAAGCATGATGGAGTGTCAAAGAGGGAGACCTTCTCTTGGATGGCAATGCTAGCATGTCCCTTCTTCTTGCTCTTGTTGTCATCCTCATCATCACTTGAGGAATCATCACTATCCCATGTAGCAACATGAGAATCATTCTTCTTCTTATAAGAGCTTTCCTTCTTCTCTAGCTTCTTCTTTTGCTTTTTCCTCTCCTTCTTGATAGCATCTTCATCATCACTATTATAAGGACACTTTGCAATAAGATGATCCTTGCTATGACATCTAAAACATCTCATGGTATGCTCATTCTTCTTCGATGAGTTCTTCCTTCTTCTTGCACGAAAGCCTTTCTTCTTTATGAATTTGCCAAATTGCTTGATAAAGAGAGTCATCTTCTCATCAATGTCATCACTATCACAAGAGCTTGAGTCTTCATCACTTGATGATTCAATCTTGGATTTGCCCTTGGATGTGGTGGCTTTGAATGCCACACTCTTCTTCTTCTCATCATCCTTCTTCTCACTTTCCTTCTTCTTCTTCTTGACCAACTCATCCTTCTCATCATCTTCTCTATATGAATTATCGGTCATCACTTCTTAGAATATTTGTTGAGGAGTTGAATCCTTCAATGTAGTCCTCACTAGCACGGTGATCAATGTATCAAATCTCTTGGGTAGACTTCTCAAGAACTTCATAGAGAATTGATTATCCTTGACCTTCTCACCAAGTGCCTTGAGCTCATTGACAATGACTTGCAACCTATGAAACATCTCCGGTACACTCTCATCATCTTGCATCTTAAAGCTTGAAAATTTTTCTTGCAAGATATATGCTTTAGCGGTCTTTGTGCCTTCGGTGCCCTCAAATGTTTCTTCTAGCTTGGCCCAAGCATCATGAGCAATCTCAATGTTCTTTACTTGCTCAAAGGTCTTGTCATCTAATGCCTCATGAAGAGCACTAATGGCAATGTCATTGCATTGGAGCTTCTTCTCTTCCACCGGTGTAGGTGCTTCCGGATTAGCAACCTCAAATTTTGTTTCGGTGACCTTCCACACTTCTCTATTGATTGACTTTAGGTGTGCGGTCATCTTAACCTTCCAATATGCATAATTTGTGCCATCAAAGTGAGGTGCCTTCTTGGTGTTATTGATGTGCAAGCTTAATTGAGCCATTTCTTTTTCACCGTAGGTTGTTAAGCCTCAAATAAACGGTGCCTCGGCTCTGATACCACTTGTAAGGTCCAAAAAGGCTAGAGAGGGGGGGGGTGAATAGCCTAATTAAAACTTCTACAAGAATTACTTAACCACACGTTAGTACGAAAGGTGGCGAAGCAAAAGCACTAGCTCTAACTATTTGAGCAAGCCACCTACACAAGTCTATAACAAAGCTATTCACTAAACACAACAACAACTATAAGCTAGAAACAAGAAGTAATACAAGAGAAGAGCTTCGAGTGATTATACCGTCGTGTAGAGATGAGAAGTACTAATAAATCAATCACACAAGAGAAGTCCTCGGGAAGAGAATGACACAAGAATTTATCCCGAGGTTCACTTGCTTCCCGGTAAGCTACTCCCCGTTGTGGCGATACACCCACTTATCGGTTCACGAGCTAATCGACTATCAAGAGTCGAGCCCTCGGCGAGCGCCGCACAACCGCACACAAGATGGGGATCCTCCAAGCCACGAGCTCCACTAGAGTATCCAATTTGCGAACTCCCGCGGGGAAGGATCAAGAACCCCTTACAACACTTGGTGAAGGCTCCAACAATCTTCAATTGTGAGCTCAATCACCTCCGCTGCTCCAAGCCGTCTACCGTGTCGGGAAACACGGAAGAGTAACAAGAAATCCGCAGCAACTCGAAGATCAAGTGCCTCTAGAATGCAACTCTCAAGCAATGCACTTGAACCTCACTCAATCTCACTCAAGATGTGCAACCAATCAAAGAGATGAGTGGAGGGGTTGTTCTCTAGCTCAAAGTATGTCTCTAGGTCTCAAAGTATGCAAGAGTTATCCTCAAACCCCGGCCAACGTCTATTTATAACGAAGGGATACGCAGCTAGCCGTTACCGGACGACACAGTTCAAATCGGGATGACCGGACGCACCGGTCGGGGTGACCAGACGCGTCCGGTCACTACAGGACAAGCGTGAACAGTGCACATCAGAAGTTACCGTTGCTATGACCGGACGCGCTGGTCAACTGACCGGACGCGCCGATCACTCAGCACGTGAGCCCGCGAAGCAACGACCGGACGCGCCCAAGCGAATGACCGGACGCGACAGGCCAGCGTCCGGTTTGAGTCCAGTAAGCTCCCTCAACGACCGGACGCGTCCGATCGTACATGACCGGACGCGCTGCGCGTCCGATCATCACTTCGCTGCTCTCTGCCCCTCTGGACGCCTGACCGGACGCGCTGGTCCCGTGAAGGACCGGACGCGCCGGTCGCGCGCTCTGCTTCTGCGCACAGGTGAACTGACCGGACGCGCTGGTCAAGCCAGACCAGCGTCCGGTCACTCACCCTAGGCACGCTGACCGAATGAACTGACCGGACACGCTGGTCAAGCCGTGACCGTGTCCGGTGCAGCGTCCGGTCACCATAGTGACCTTCGCTCGCCTCCGTTTTTTTTCCGACTTCCGGCGCAGTAGAAAATAGGCGTTTCACTTCTCCAAAAAACGCCGAATCCCGCCTCGCAAGCTCGGCGGGAGGGAGAGAGGAACCCAAACCCCTCTCTACCGCTCAAACTCCACCGCCTTCACAAATGTGCTAACACCACCATGTGCATATGTGTTAGCATTTCACAATCATTTCTCAAGGCGTTATGTTAGCTCTTTTACTAGATCCTAATGCATATGCTCAAGACAATGATCTAGTGACACTTGATTCCCGAGCTAACCGTGATTGCCCCTCTTGATAGTCGGCTATGTATCCTAAACCCGGTCAATCACTTCTCTACTCATCTTAGACCGGCAAAAGGAAAACCCTATGGTTATACCTTTGCCTTGCACTCTTAGTTCCTTCTCTTCCACTTGATCATCATGTACACCATATTATGTGCATCTCCACCACTTGTGATCTTGTGGCCATCACTCCATGCCACATGCTCCTTCATCACGTGTGTTGCTTATGCCTAACTCAAAACACTTAACACATGGCATTAGCAACTTGGTGTCATTAATTACCCAAACCAAACCTGGGCTTTCAACATGTATGAAATGGTAATGCTCATGATTTAAGATATAAATGCATGATTAACACCCAGGGGTGTTATAGACGACAACTTTCAAGAGCTACAGTGAGAAACACTACGGAGTACGATGATGATGATGAATTGCTGACTTTGCAAAAGCGCGCTAGCAATGCCACATGCCCAACAAGTCCTAGCAATGTAGAGCACAGGAGCCATGCCTAGGATGCCCAACAACAGCAAAGCTCCTAGAGAAATGCACGGAGGAATAACTACCCCGGCCGGCAAAGGCAGCCACCGCGGGCGACGAGCTGACGATGGTGCCTATAGCTACCGTAGTCCGCACTCCGCAGACGACTAGACGCGCGAGGCTTTTCCATTCCTTTCCCGCATGCGTGCCAAAGCGCACTCCTCGTGTCCCGCTCCCTTTCACCCCCGTAGAAAATGCTGGGTCGGTCGTGGGTGTGCGGTCTGCGGTGCCGCCATGGCTCGAGTTGCGGAATGGCGGGCTCCGCGGGTCGTCGTCGTGGCACACTGACGAAGACGATTGACTGTGGCCATCAATCAATCTTGGCACGGTCCTCTTCCTCCCGTCCAGGCGTCCAGCAAGGAAATGACATCACCTTGGCATAGCTGAGCTGCACGCCCAGTCCACGTGGTGCCCGGCGTTCACGACGATCACGAGCGAGCTGCACGCCCAACCCGCCAACCGGCTCGCCGGGCTTGGGGCTAAGGGTGGGCAAAATACCCGATACCCAATTATCCGAACCCAGATCCGAAGTACCCGAACTCGAATTATCCAATCACAATTTCGGATAATGATCGTAAAAACCCGAAATTAGTTTGGGTAATTCGGGTAATGTTTTCCGGTACCTGAATTATCCGAAATATCTCAAATATTTGCTCTTCTATTCCTAATATGAAGACATGAGGTAGTTCAATGCCATATAAATATATTATTTGGCATGAATTAATGTAGATTTATGCTAACTTGATAAGTGATTTGTTGGTAATTGATATAAAGACATGATGTGATTTAAAGGACTATTGTTTATTGCTTTAAAATGGTACTTGAATTCTTCCAAAATGGTTGGTTTTATCAATTTCGGGTATATCGGGTAAAACCCGAACCCGAATTATCGGGTACCCGAAATTTCAGGTAATGCTTTTTTGGGACAAAAATCGGGTAGCAATTTTCAATACCCGAATTTCCAACTACCCGAATTACCCGACCCGAAACTTTCGGGTAACCCGAATGCCCAGCCTTACTTGGGGCTGGCTAACCACCGTCACGTTTGGCCCCCTTCTCTCCGCCCCTGGATTCATCATCAGTTCATCGCTTGATTTGGCATTTGAGGTGTTGGTAGGCTAAAGGAAGAACGCCACGACGAGGGCAAGAACGCAGGGGAGGAGCGAGCAGGAGCGAGGGTTCAAGCACCTAATATAGGTACAAGAACATTCGGGTGCAAGGGAAAAAGGGTGCGTTCAGTTGGTGAAAAGTGGGTGAAAAGTTTCTGTAACAACTTTCGTTGTTATTTGATAAAATTTATATAACCATGGACTAACTAGGCTCAAAAAATGTCTCGACATTTACAGACAAACTATGCAATTAGTTATCTTTTTTACCTACATTTAATGCCCCATGCATGCGTTCAAAGATTCAATGTGATGGATGAAAAAGAAAATATTTTGGGTTTGGCTGGGAAGTGAACACACCCCAAGAAACACTCGAATGTCCAACAGACAGTCCCTGCATTTAGGGCCTGTTAACTATTTTAAGATTTGGATCAAATGCCTAAAAATCGATTGAGTAATCGCTAGAAATCTGGTTCCTGCATACAGTCTAGGGCCCCAGTTCGCTGACACACTAACAGCCAACTAATAAATAGCTAAATATACAGTAAAACAAAGGAAGATTTTGTAAGAATCTGGCAAGCATGCCCAACGACATAAAAACACGACACAAGGGCTTAGAAACAACAACCAACAGCAGTACTCAGAATAACCTTTTGAATTCTCCAGGATTTACTGATTCAGCAGATTAAAACATGGGTAAAAGTCAAAATGCCATGTCCAGCTTCCATGATATGCACTCAAAATGTCAAGTGATCTCGCTAGCATTAACTAACAGTATAGTTCTATTTCGGCCTGCAGATCATAAGATCCTGCGCGAGAGGACATTAGTTTCCTTCGTACTTCGGGTCTGCCATCACAAAGTGGTATGCAATAACCAAGACAAAGATGAAGATCCCCAGGAAATTGGCAAAGAAGCCCAGGTCTTGATCGTCAAACATCTGAAATTAAGATTGCAAACAGATTTTGGTTACCAGTAAAATTCAGAAAGTAATGCACACTATTTTTTATAATTGGTAACGAGCAGTGTCGCATAGAAGTAACCACAAGGACACAAAATAAAGAGAGAGGTTATAGATTATAAACCATCTATGCATGATTCTGAGAAGGATAACATGAAACACTATAAAGTATAAACCAGTCACATCTTGAATTTTGCACAAAAGTATCAGTACAAAACACAGCAAGTAGAAAACACCCTGCTTAACCATCCCAAGACTCCAACGACTCCAAACATGTTTTCAGAGCTGTGGAGGCTAACATTGCCGTTCCACAATATCTAAACTGATGACAAATTGGGATATCATTAGTCAGTATCACTGGTACACATTCTAACAAATGTACGAAGATTTATAGAGTGAGTTTAATTGCATCCATTTCTTCAGATATACATTGATTGAGGAATGTCTCACTCAATATATAAGATGCTTCATCCATGTAAGGAGAAAGTAAATGAGTCCCCTGCCTCCTGCAGTTCAGTGATAGGTAGGGTGTCACAACAGCTAGATAGCTTTGGGCGGTTTGGTGGTGTACCATGATTAAGAAAATTATGACCATAGTGTGGACTGCCAAAAGCAAACTGCAAGACGGTGCTACACAACCATTCAACATGCACACCATGCTGTGGGTTCTGATAATTCAGGGGTGCATTATCCTATCCAAAGGAATGTTGAACAGAAACAGTGAAAGAACTTCAGAGGTTGTTAGCCAGCTCCCAGGTGCTTGTCACAAACCTCACTAACACACACATAAACTGGATATTGAGAATAGAGAAAACAGAGAGAGAGAGAGAGAGAGAGAGAGAGCACAGCAGACAACACAAATAAAGTGCTGTTGCTGCTGCTGAACCATGGGTGCAGCTGCCTCAAAGACTTGCATATTTACATCTCCTATACTAGTAACAAAGTGATGTCCACACACTACAAGGCCATATCGGCCACTCTATCAACTACCTACTTCAAGGCCATACCGGGCAAACATCAGCAGCATGCCATGTCCTGTGGAGAGGATGCATGACCAAAAGGATGAGCAGACCATGCTCATGCTAATGACATATGGAAAACTACAGCAAGAACCAGCCTAATTTCTAACAGAGATCATCAGCCACAGCTGATCGAACACGGTCGCTGAATTTTCAGTGACATCCTGGCTGCACTACCAAATCAATTCCATTTGATATAGGCCATTCTTCATGCGTGACTTGCATGATTTTTTGTTTTATAACCCTGCTTCTTATAAGAAAGCATATAACAAGAGTCTTACGCAGCCAAATTGAGAGAATTTTATCGAACTAAAACTAGATAATAATTACAAAAAAAAGTAATCTCATAACTTACTATAGTGCACCTAGCAATTGGCTAAAGGGAATCCCCTTTGACACAACCATGGCACTTGAATTTCTATGTCTCCCTCCCCTTCCCTGTTAGTTCCTTTGACCTTTTTATCTTACTTTCAATAAATTACCAGTAGGGGCGAGCCCCTCCTGTTTAACGTCAAAAAACCATGGTCTCAATGGGGCGACCTGTAAAGTATACCAGTCAGAATTGCACTAGAGTGAACAAGTCCAACGAAATAGTCTAAATCATCCCCCGCCGAACAGATCCTTGGAAGTTGGAACTGACTCGCTAGAGATGTCGATTCTCTCGAGTCATCATGAGATGTAAAAGTGGCCTGGCCCCGAGATCTCGGTCGCCTCTCGCGACTGCACGCAGCCAAGCACCAATCCAGCGAAACAACCGAGTAAATCCACGAAATCAGAACCGGTAAATCACCATGCGAGGACGTTCAAGGAAAGGGCACGGGTTCGCGGTGCAAACAGATCGGTCCTAACTCTTACGCGATCTAGTAAGAGAAGAAAGAGGTGCACCTTGCCCGCCGCGCCGCCTTGCCTCTCCTTCCCCTCGCCTACTGTGTGTCGCAGCCGCACCTCCTTTGCCGAGCGTAGTGTGGCGTGGCTTGAAGACCCGAGAAGAAGACTCGGGGAGAGCCGGGGACTTGTGCGAAGAAGAGGAAGTACGGAAACGTAAGGTCCATTGGGCTGGTGAGGGGTTCATTGGGCCTGATCTACCATCAGTGATATGGGTCGGATTAGGAAAAAGTCTACTTTTCATCCCCCAACTTTCACGAAAGTCCGCTTTTCCTCCCTCAACTCCAAAACCGGGCAAATCACCTCCCTCAACTTTTCAAACCGTGCATTTTACCTCCCTGGAGCGGTTTCAAAGGCGGTTTTGCTACAGTAAATGGTGGTTTTGCTACAGTGAGGCGGTTTTGTCTTTTTCTTTTTATTTATTTCGGTTGAATCTTTGAAAAATCATAATAAATCACAGAAAAATCATAAAATGAAAAATCCAATTTTGTTGCACTCCACATGAGTAGATCTACACAGTGAATATATAATATAGTATGCTTTAGTACAATGTTTTTGCTATGAAGGTTTTGCTTTTTTATTTATTTCGGCTAAATCTTTGAAAAATCATAGTAAATTACAGAAAAATCATAAAATGAAAAATCTAATTTTGTTGGACTCCACATGAGCATATCTACACAATGAACATATAATATGGTATGCTTTAGTACAAAATTTTTATTGTAGCTTTAGATCTATATTTTTCTGTAATTAATTGAAATAATTCATAGCTGCAACTTCTATAATTATTTTGTTGGACTAAAGCATACCGTATTATATGTTCACTGTGTAGATCTACTCATGTGGAGTCCAAAAAAATTAGACTTTCTATTTTATGATTTTTCTGTGATTTACTATGATTTTGCAAAGATTCAGCCAAATAAATAAAAAAGAAAAAGACAAAACCTTGGTAGCAAAAATTTTGTACTAAAGCATATCATATTATATGTTCACTGTGTAGATATGCTCATGTGGAGTCAAAAAAAATTAGATCTTCTATTTTATGATTTTTCTGTAATTTACTATGATTTTCAAAGATTTAGCCGAAATAAATAAAAAAGAAAAAGGCAAAACCTTGGTAGCAAAAATTTTGTACTAAAGCATATCATATTATATGTTCACTGTGTAGATATGCTCATGTGGAGTCCAAAAAAAATTAGATTTTCCATTTTATAACTTTTCTGTAATTTACTATGATTTTTCAAAGATTTAGCCGAAATAAATAAAAAAGAAAAAGGCAAAACCTTCATAGCAAAAACTTTGTACTAAAGCATACCATATTATATGTTCAATGTGTAGATCTACTCATGTGGAGTGCAACAAAATTGGATTTTTCATTTTATGATTTTTCTGTGATTTACTATGATTTTTCAAAGATTCAGCCAAAATAAATAAAAAAAAAGAAAAAGACAAAACCGGCGCACTGTAGCAAAACCACCGTTTACTGTAGCAAAACCACCTTCGAAAACCGCTCCAGGGAGGTAAAATACACGGTTTGAAAAGTTGAGGGAGGTGGTTTGCCCGGTTTTAGAGTTGAGGGAGGAAAAGCGGACTTTCGTGAAAGTTGGGGAGGAAAAGTAGACTTTTTCCGTCGGATTACCACATTAACTTACATGGGCCCATATTCTAGTTTGTATAGGCCCATCGTGCGTCCGTGCGTGTGTTGTTGGTTTTCTCCGCCATTCGCTGGCCACCAACCGAGTCCACCCTCTACAGGCCACCGGGAAGGAACCGGTTCCCGTTGGCTCGGCTCGGCTCGCCACCGTCTCCCTCCCCGCGACCGCGTGCACGACGCGACCGCGATCCAGATCCAGCCAGCTGCGCGCGTCGGCGTTACCCCTTCCCCCTCGACGCCACTGCCGTGGAGTGGCGATCATCCGCCTGAACCGGGTCAACCGCTTCGTTCCTTGGTAAGGAAGCCCTTGCTCTCGGACCGATCGTTCGTTCTGTTTTCTGCGGAATTTTTCTTTGCCGTGAGTTCTCGAATACGAAGTTTCCTTTCGAGGATGGGAGTGGTCTGATCCATTCGCCCACTTTGTTGGTGATTTGTCTGCAACTATTTGGTTGTGGTTGGTGGGGGTGTGGGGTTGTAATTGAGCAGGCATGATCCTTGTCATTTTGTTGGCGACCTGCAGCATGCTCGTGACCAATTTCTGAATGGATTACTATTATTATGCGACGCATTCTGTGGATCGTGGATAAGAAATATGTGTGGCTTGATGGTAATATTTCAGGTGGTGGGTACCTGATTGGGGGAGTTCAGAACCTGACACTCACAGCTATGTTCTCCTTGTTCTATGGTCTATGGAAGCATGTCTTCAGCAAGACAGAGTTCCATGTGCTTATCCTCGGAGTTCATAAGGCTGGCAAGACGGTAATTCTTCTGGAGCCTGCCTACTGTTTTTCCCCTCTACAATTCTTTGCAGTTCATGGGTGCTGGGATTAGGTTGAGTCCATTTCGTATTTGTCTGAACCAGGTCTGTTAAAACTTAATATTGAAACATTACTATGCAGACCTTGCTAGAAAAGTTGAAGTCGATCTACTTGAAGGGAGAAGGGCTTCCGCATGATCGTATTGTTCCAACAGTTGGGCTTAATATTGGGCGTATTGAAGATGCGAATGCAAAGCTTGTTTTCTGGGATCTGGGAGGCCAGGTATGATTTTCCTTGCAGAGTTACAGACCAAAAGTTCCTCAATTGCAATCTCTTCGTTGAAACTTCACCATTTGACATTCTCTGTGGTTATTAATGCTTTGGTCAATAGTCTGCCAGTTAATTTAAGTTAGGATATGCATGTTGATTCTACATGTCCATGTTATAATGTCTGGTTATAGAAGTATAGAACTCGTTTCAATTTGCAAACAGAAATGCTTGGATCAGGTACTTAGCAACTTAGTTACTGAAATCCAGTTTTTACCACATAGTCAGCATGCTTACGTGATTAGATGAGGCCCAGTGGTCTGGTACTCTGCTATAGTTCTAGAGTATTGAAGCGTGTGCTTGTATTCAGAGCAAGTAGTGATGATGTTTTCATGTAGCTCCACACGTCCACATGCAGTTAAAAAAATCAACAAGGGCTTGTAGTTATGGGGCATTTAGTGATCGTATTCTGATGTTGTTCCACTAGATCATTTTCTCTAAATTTGGTGTATTATAATCTTGTATCTCAGTGCTGCAGAGATCTTGTTCTGCATCTTTTGTTTGAAGCCAATTGGCTGCGAAAAAACTTCCTCATTGAGTTCTGTTATCTTGTAATAATGTGTATATTCTATCCTGTCCTCTTAAGAGCATAGGCTTTGATCTGGACCAACACTTTGCCATTATGCTGTTTTTCTTTATTACCCAATGGTATATTGTCAATTAATGTAAACATAACCTTCTCTCTCCAACAAGAAGCAGGAATTGTTCTCATGCCATAATTTCATGAGCATGGTTCAGATGTTCTTTTTAGCCATTTCAAATTATTACACTAATATGATATTTTAACAGCCTGGCCTACGAACAATATGGGAGAAATATTATGAGGAGGCCCATGCTGTAATATATGTTATCGACTCTGCTTCTGCATCATCATTTGAGGATGCTAAATCTGCTCTCGGTAAGTTGGTTCATTTGTTTATAATCACAAGATTATCGTGTACTTTTTCTGTTACCTGTATTGGCAATCCATGGTAGTTAATTTATTACTGTAGTGAATGCTAATTGAACTTTTTATTGCAGAGAAAGTTCTCCGTCATGAAGATCTGCATGGAGCGCCAATACTCATATTTGCAAACAAGCAGGTTGACATCTACCTGCAGTTATCTTGAATGGTTTACATACTCCTTACAATTTACCTTTATAACTCCATGCACTTATACTCAATAATTGATAACTGTGTTTTATTGGGTGAAAATGAGTAGTTCTAGAAAAATAGTTATCATCCACATGAACTGAATGGTAGTTGTAAATTAAACCATGTCATGGTTTATGTAGTTTTTTGAGAAGTTAGTTTTGTGAAGCCTAGATCTGGCAAATCAGTAATATCAGAAACTGTGGTTATATTCTCTGGGAAACATATAGCAGCCTTGCGCTTTTTTGACTTCTGGTTATGAGACTTTCTTGAAATTTAACAGTTTTTCTTTATTCTGGAAGTTGTGATGTTTCATAACATGAGGAAGATAATGAACTGACAACATTAATCCTAGCCCCTGGAGTCCTGCCCAGTTCATTTTGGGATATATAAATTCGCATGAGAAGTCCTCGTTTATCTCATGAATCTTATATTCTATGTTTTGTGGCTTATCTGGATTTTTCAACAGGATTCACCAGCAGCTGTCACGGAGGAAGAATTGGCTAGACATCTGCATCTTAAGGAGTTAGATGAGAGGCCATGCATGTTCCAGGCTGGATCGGCCTTCGATGGGTGAGCAAACCATTTTCCTTGTTCTCAAACTTCTTTACCCAAAACTGAAGTATGGTAAAGTTACTCTATCAGATACTGGGGAATTTATGTGAGCATTGTAGGATGCGAACAAATAATCAAAAAGTAAGGGTCAACGACTATGCTACTTAACTCATATTTGTATGAGATGGATAAATACATAATTAGTTACATATTCAAACTTACCACTTAAAACATTAGTTTCTTCAACCAGAACACACAAAATATAGTTTTTTACAGCTCATTCTTCCATTTCAGGACAGGGATCAAACATGGTGTTGACTGGTTGGTGGAGGAAATGGAAAGGAGTAAACGCACTGAGGCACTAAGGGCACGTACAGAAGCAGCTGAGAAGATTTAACACCTCAACTCAGGTTACCACCTGTGATTTTCCAGAATGCAAAGCATCTGAGGAGGATGGCTCCTATTAAATCCATGAATAGAGACACTTGTTTGGGTGGAGCCTCGTCTTTTCAGTCAGGCCCCAGGGTGCCCCCAGAAAAGATTTCTTGGTTGAGCTGCTCTTGCAGTTTTGTAGTAGGATGTCCATTGTAGCAATGGCAGGGGTGACCGTTGCTTGGGTTTGTTGACCTGCGCAGCACTTAAGATTGTGTATCTAGTTGTAGGGGTTCGTGTTCATGTGATTATGCATGGATGACAGCATGGAGCATAAAGATGATTTGTACATTCGTCATGTTCATCGAATGTCATGTGACTTTCATCAAAAGAAAGCGATACATTGAGATATCAATCACCTCATTGTCCATTTTCTTGTGAATCTTTAAGCTGCAAGTGACAAGATGAGATTTTGTGATCTGTTTAGAATCCGCTCCTTTTCTCAAACAAACTCTCTATAGTTTGACTTATACAGAATTCTTGAAGCTTTAAATTTCAAACAACTGTTTTTACAATTATCTAATATATTTTGTTCCTATTATATGGTAGAAAAATAGCTTGCACTATTAAATAAATAAATCTGCTGATATATGGAGAGGCGCACAGGGTTCTGCTGTTGCTGTGACTCTGACTTCGACAAAACCTCCCAATGTCCCACAAGTGGCATGAACAAGAACTTCATACATTTCGCATCAATAAAACACGGATCATTCTTCTGCACATTGCATGAGAAAAAAAAATGATACTACAAATGCGTTCAACTGCAGGAGCCGAGCGGTATGGTGAATTCCACTATAAAGTTACAAATACATGCCTCTCTGTCCATGATAAAGCTCAAATATCACACAAAAAATTTGGACTGGAAACAAGTGTACAGATGCGGGTTCCTCATAGACGAGCTACGTAGGAGTTAGCTTGTGTTACATATCGCACCCATCTGTAAGGGTTGTATGCCTTTGACTTCTTTGCTATCTGAAGATACCTGACCTGTAGGAGAGCAATACAGTTCATATTTGATCAGAAACATTCTGCAATAATTCTGCATGCCAATGTTTTTGAGCACTTAAGGCCTTGGAGGATCATAAAAACTACATCTCTAAAAGTGTATAGCACCCTGTAGAGACAAGTTTCAGAAATGCACTAATGATAATTAATCATGACACAATGATTAGGCAAACAATTTTAATAGTGGAGAAGAAAACACTCTAAAGCCCTGTTGTACCAATAGGTACAATCCACAAAAGTACCATACACAGTAGACGACCTTACCTGCAACTTTGATGCATTGTACATCGGTATAGTGAAATTCATATTCACTGGGCCAGCTTCCTTTGTGATATTTCCTGCGTTTGACAAAGGGGAATGTCATGGTGAGTTTCCTTGACAGGAAATTACATGATGTTGCCAGGTCAGGGTATATAATTAATGCTTCAATCAGGGTATATAATTAATACTTCAAACAAAACATGTACCATGTGACTCCTGGGAAAATGTTAGCTTTGCACGAAGGGTGTGCTCAGAACCACCAACAATCTGTAGTGTAAAGTTAAAATTGTTTTAGCAAGCTAACTGGTTAGTAATTTTAAGTTAACAATGCAAATGCACATCATCCTATGCAAGATGTACATATCTTTGTTGGCACTTGCCTTCTTGAGATTCCACTCAAGTCTCCTGGATCCTTCCTTGAAATCAGTTGTCTGTCCAACTGCTCCAGCTTCCAACTCAAAACTCGCTCTGCAATGTAATCCATGATGGGGAACTTTAGTTAACCAAAAAAGCATCAGTCAATATTTCAATTTTTTTTAAACTTAATAGGAACAAAGATATAACTGTAGTTGACCTCATTGTGTATGATGGCACTGGCATTTGTACTGTGATTGTGTTAGCAGTGGCATTTGCAGAGAAGTCTGCTCTTATTTTCAGTAGAACTTCAGCCTGTGTAGATATAAAAGAATTGTAGTTTCACCAAATTGAATCATAGTTTTCATCAATGCCTAATAGCAAGACAAGCATTCCATACCCTCGATGGTCCAGCTTCTTCAATTAGAGCGGTTACACGGAACGGCGGCTTAAATTCTTGGGTCATCCGGTAGTTCATTACAGCAAATTCTCCATCAGGTGGTATCTATGCAATATTGCAACGCTAAGTTCACTCATTTTGCTTAAGTAATAAACTGTAAATATAGTGCTTGTGTTCTGCCCAAAAAAAAAAAAACAGACAGACAGAGACAGAAAAGCTTATTTGAGTACTTACTAGAGTCAAAGTTCTGTCAATGTCAAAGCTGTCCAGATGTACTGACTCATGGAAGTTGCAATCATCAAGAATGACTGTTCCTCCTCCAGAAGAACTTCTGTAATCTGGCATTAAAAATTGTAATATTGTATGTGATCAGCATTCAAAAATATATCCATGACAATTAGAAATATTAGCATGCTAAAAAAAATAAGTGAGGTTAAAGTTAAAGAATCACTTGTGCAAAAAC
This sequence comes from Saccharum hybrid cultivar R570, assembly GCA_038087645.1. NCBI lineage: Eukaryota > Viridiplantae > Streptophyta > Magnoliopsida > Poales > Poaceae > Saccharum > Saccharum hybrid cultivar. The sequence continues at coordinate 19,774,095 of JAQSUU010000312.1, read as the reverse complement.
ACTTTGGAATGCAAATAACTATAGTGACTACTAACTGCTTAAATGTATTCATTGAATAACTCATCACCTAAGCTAGTTGTCAAAGGAAAAGCTAATGACGTACCGTATGAAGATCCAGTTCTCCCAATGCTCAAATCCTCATTGAGAGCAAGACGGATTTCTGGATTACCGGTGAGGTAACTTTTCATTTGAATTGTTCCATCAATCTCAGATGTAAGTATATAGCCCTGTTTGATGGAAATGAAAAATGAAGTCATGAAATGACTGGTCTATTAGTGCTCCATGAAAAACAATAATATGAGAGAGCATAACAAGGAAAATAAATGAGGTAACAAAATGAACTGGGCTTTAGTAACTCGAGTGAATTCAGTAGATCTGATGCACCATTAAGTGGACAAAGATCATATCACAAGATATATAAGATTGAGAAGTAAATGGTCATAACTCATCTCAATGGCCCCCCTAACCCATGGATTTGGAGTATCATAGTATAAAAGCAATGCACTAGTGACTGTCATCTTTATTTATTCCAGTTAAAAACAGTGAACACAGAAGCTATTTTAACAGTAGTGATATAAGGAACAAATGGCAAAGAGGGTAGTTTCTGGCAGTAAAGGCAAAAACCCAAGAACAAACCAAAATTAGATGATGATATATGAAAAATTATTTTGCAGTGGGCGTCATCACTATCTAAAACAGTTAGAACCACAAATTCAGGACATACATAAAGGATTTCATGAAAAGAAAAGGAAAAAAAGGAAGAATATCTTGAGATGTTGAAGAGAAAACAATTAGTGACGACAAGGCATGACATAGACCGGTACTTACACTCGAGCTGAATGTCACACTTATTCTCTCAATGATATCAACAAAAATTTCCTCCCTCTTCTTCCCCCCAGGCTCAGTAGCAACCACAGATTTTGTAACAGCTGTACCAGGCATACGCTTTGTGCCTTGCTGCAAAAGACAAGGATGTCAAATGAAACTATGCAATTGCCCAAATAGCATGGGGAACACATGTTCCTCAGTGAAGAAACCCTAATGTTATGTTTCTTGCAGTAATGCGCAGAAATGTTACCATGAACATAGCAGCAGGACCAAGCGGTGGCAGCCTTCCAGCATCAACCATAATGGGTTCATTGAATATGTATGACTTCAGAACCTCAGTAGAGGTTGTTTGTGGGTAACCAAAGTCCTGATTGCACAATTCAACTTGTTAGCAAAAACCAAACAGATGCTAACAGAAGATGGTAGTAAGCATTCCCATAAACAGATGAATTATACTAATCACTATGGAAGCCAACAACCTCTTTGTTAAAGATCGCACATTAAGCTTTGCTACTGACCTAAAAACCAGGTCACAAAGGATATGAGTTCAGAATGGCATGAGGAAAGATGGTGTAGAGTACTTACAATGACTTCATCAAGCAATTCATACACCAAAATAAAATTCTTCCGCAGTGATTCTTCATTAAGAACGCCAAGATAATCTTTTGTAACACGTGCAATCCTTTGAAGAAGTTCCAAGAGAAGGGATGGGGAAACATTAACCATTGTGGTTACCACAAAAAATAGTCCGGCGACCCTGGCATGAATATAATTAACCCCATCGACATTCTGTCATAGTAAAAATGTAAAAATACTGATTGTCAGATCAAATAGTAAAGCAGCGCACCAATAAGCAGATCACAGGTGGAATCACTGTCTTTTCATACACACATGAACTGACTACTATTCTTTCAGTTTAATCAAGTATTTTATATGCCAATGTACAGTTTTAAGTCAAAGATTAGAATTTCAAAATGATCCACTGAAGGATTCATACACAACTGATACAGAGACAATTCAAAATGATTCACTGAAGGCTTCATACACAACTGATACAGAGACAACTGCACATCACACTACAAACCATTTTTCATCGGATAGCAATTTGCTTTCCTTGATAAGCATAGTTCCCGTTAATCCTATACATCTATAGAGTAGCTATTAGTAAAAATGGTCCATTGCAGAGCACGGTACCCGATAGTAACAGATAATGGGTGGCAGCATAACATGAAAGGAAATTACAATTACACACAGCTGGACTTCCACTGCATGTCCATCCCAATTTCTAAGGTATGGCTGCTCAATCGACAATTCGACGCCGCTTATCGGTTTATAAATGCACACATTTCACACAATCAAAGTGCTAGTTCCGATTAAACCACAAGCTTGCAAGCACATCATTCAGCTAACAAGGGGCAAGCATCACAAGTACTGCTAAGTTGTCTACCAATGTTCGTCAAAATTTGCAGTCTGAATAAGAGAGCGGGAGCAACTAACAGAAACGTACGAAGACTGGGGGCGCCTCCTCTGCCTCATCGTCGTTCCAGAACTTCACCTTCCGGAAGAAGATCTCCGCGCTGCCCTTGGGCACCTCGCCACGATCTGCACCCAACCCCAATCCCCACAAATGCCCGCAGAAAGCTTCCAACCGAATCAGCTCAGGATCGCAGAGAATAAGAGAAAAAAATCCGCCCAGATCGGGCGGCGGGGGACGTGACGGGATCCAGATCTTACAGTCGCGGAAGACGATGTGGTCGCCGCGCTGCGACAGCACGAAGAACTGCGAGATCATCCCTCCACGCCGCCGCTTCCGCTGCCACGTCTTCTCTCGGGGCCGCGAGCCCTGGCTGCCCGCTGTAACGCGACGCGACGCAGGAGAACGGGGGGATCCCGAAGAACGGCAAGTCAGGAGGTAGGAGACGAGGGGGGGATGATGACGTGGGAGTGATAATCTGCAACGTGTTCAAAGGATTGCGGCCGTTGGTCTTCGATCGCACGGCACGGCAGGGAGGATAACGTTGCTCCAGTCTGCTGCGGTGCAAGCACAAGACTACAAGAGCAACTACAAGAGACTCGATGTTGCGAGAGCAGCTGGAGAGACTCTCTGAATTATTGATCGCAAAACAAAAAAGACTCTCTGAATTATTCCCAGATGCCAGGAATAGAAATTTTAGTAAAAACCTAATTTTTGGTGAAAAATTATTCTTCAATAACTTATCTAAATGGTTATCCAAATATAACCATTTTTATTCTAGATTTCTCGCTAACCAAGAATATAAGACGAGAATGACTCTCTAGAGTGAGCACCCGATATAAAAAAATATTAGAGAGTGAAATAATATCGAAAACGATTTTTATATAAATGACTCTCCAAATGATGATTTAGAGAGTGAGATTTAGAAAGACTTTTGGAGATGCACTAACTATGATAGAGCACCTATATTTAAACAAACCTTATGCTACAGCAGTAATTATTTTTAATGCAGTTCTAAGCGAGTAATAAATATCGATTGCTTGAATTCTGGATAGTACTCCCTCCGTCTCAAATATAAGTCATTCCAACGTTCTCGAAGAGTCAAAGTATCTCAAATTTGATCAAATTTATATAATATAAAATAATAATATTTATAAAACCAAATAAGTCATTAGATCTTAATTAATTATATTTTCATAGTATACCTATTTAATGTCATAAATCTTTGTAATTCTTTTTATAATTTTGTTCAAATTGAAGATGTTTTGACTTTCTAAGAAAATTAGACTTAGAGTCTGGGCCAGAGCAAAACGCTAAACAAAACAAAAAGCAAACCAATAACATGTTTAGATGCAGCGGTTCACAACAAAAAGAAATACATGTCTTCTTGTACTGAGGCTGTGTTTAGATGAGGGTGTAAAATTTTTGGAAGTACAGTAACTCTTTCGTTTTTATTTGACAATTAGTGTACAATCATAGTCTAATTAGGTTTGAAAGATTCATCTTGTAATTTACAACCAAACTGTGTAATTAGTTATTTTTTATCTATATTTAATGTTCCATACATGCGTCCAGAGATTCAATGTGACAGAAAATCTTATAAAATTTTTGAAACTTTGAAGCATCTAAACAGGGCCTGACTAAAGAATGCATCATCAACGTAGTACAGAAATCTCGCTACGAACTCGCAATTCGAGCACGACCAAACAAAAAAAAATTAGTATTTGCATCTTACAGATAGTTTCCGTTCTTTTTACTCAATGAAGAAAAATAAAGCTCCAACTTTATGCAGAGCTAAAAGGAAATCACTATATCACTTTATTACTAAATTATATTATTCAACTACAAAGTATGAAATACTCTTTCGTCAGCACCAGCCGACAAACTACCTGTCAGCCGAATTTCTCTCGACAGTCCAAGATCAAGAAAAATAAAAACACTTAGACAAAAATTACATAATTACATTTACAGGGATCCCAGATCCTTTGAAATGTTGACAGCCCCCACTCTCGTTGAACTTTGGCATGGTTCCCACTTTTATTCAGCTCGTTTGATGTTTGCATAAATCCACAAAACCCATTGCCATCTTCAAGGCGATAATAATGCCGATGCATTTGTGAGTGCTCAGAGTACAACCTGTGCAGCTCAGTGAGAATATCTTCTGTGTACTTCTGTAAAGCCACCTTTGGGGTTATGTTTATGTATGATGCCTAGTTGGTGGTAGCACATCAGCCAGTAAAGACTTAACTTCATCATTCGAGTTGGTGGCTCTACACTCAGAACTCAGATATGTCCTGGCAGCAACGTGTATAGACCATGCAACTGTTACCATAGTTGTGCTAGTTGAAAAAATATGGAGACTCGAGGACTGACTTCATATCGAAGTCTCCCCTCTCCGGCAAGGGTGGGAACTTTAATTTAGGGAAAGATTTCTCGAAACTCTCCAACAACTGCATCGAAAATATGTTAGTTAAAAAATGAAGTTTATCAATTTTCAACCAAACAATTGTAAAACAAGATAGACATTGTTCAATCTCTGCTAACAGCTGGGACAAGAGATACATACATCTTCCAAAATAGGTGTACCATAGAGTTCCACAAACTTTTCCCGAAGTATTTTATTCATTGTATCAACATCACAGGCATGGGTCCAATATGAATCATGAACTCCTGCATGGATTTAGGAAAAATATCAACAATAACTCACTTCTACCATCACATGATTTACAAAGGGCCTACTAAAACTCTCCAGAACCTATCAAGAAAATGTTATCCTGGAAAATAATGAAAAGCACTAACCTGCAAAATTCAGACCTTGCCTTTTGCAAGCAACAGCAGTCATCATCATATGAGAGCCATCAAGAGAATGCACAAAGTTTGGAGGGAAAGCTGTCCTCTGCCGCTTCACCATAACCTGGTTGATTGATTAATTATTAAGTATACTCCAACATAAGTACAGTGACCATGGTAGCAAATAGACCACAACAATTCAAATGACCAAACCACTACGATTCACAAGCGTCTCGAGTCACTACTCGTTTGATTAGCAGCCCATTTTATAGGTAAAAGAAGAGAGATATACAATGATGCATAGTACTAGTCCCTTGCCTCTTAAGTTCCCAGGTATCCAAACAGAAGAGAAAGTGATCTCCTACCATTAGCTATTAATGGAACATATTCATGAGACTAAAAATGGCAACAGATCAGGAACCAACTAAAGCAGCTGGACCTAACTCAAAAAAGAAAAAGGATGAGATACTCCAAAATGCCATTATATCTCCCCGTGTGGTCATAACTCTAGCAAAAGAAGAGAGATGAGGTCACAAAATTTAGATGGCCAAGAGCAGGTGCTCTTATGTTCCACCTATGTGGTTGGAACTTCCACCTAGGTGTACCAGAAGATTTCCAAATATGAACCCATAAGTTAAACAGTGACACCTTTCTGACACAAGACAAGCCGCAACTCCATGCCATCACAATGGACATTTCAATCAGCAGCTAGTAACCAATGGCCACTTATTTTAACAAGCCAATGCAAAAAACAGTGTACCTTATCAGTCTCCCGCTGAAGGGTCAAAACCTGCAGTGATGTTTTAATCTACAAGGCAAACATCAATATCAAAGTCAATAACAAGAACATGACTATTTCCTCCCTAGAGTGTCAAAAGAACAGGAGATTAAGAATAAAACAATTCTACTGAAACACCTACAAGATGCCTCCCAAGTTTGCGATATGGTTGCACAACTGGGAGCCCAAGAGGAGTCGTCCATCTCACTGGTTCATTTTCACAAGCAATTACCTGTCATGCAAAAATAGGTTGGCACAGATGTATATCAGGAAAACTCCATTACAAACAGAACATATGTTGACCTGTAAAGCAGACCACTAACGGACATCAGAAATGAATGCTAATTGAGAATGATTCACCTTGAGAAATACAAATCCTCAGACAGGTCGTTTTCATTCATTCAAGTCTTTTAAGCCTAACGCCAATTATGGTGTACAGGAGGTTGAGGTCTTTATAGTTTTTATTTTGCCTCTGTTAATATTAAAGCCACTCATTTCACTGGTGTATTCTTGGGAAATAAATCATCAGAATACACAGCATGTTAACACAAATAATCAGCAAACATTTAGTCAATGAAAACTTATCTAGGTTTATATACTGTACTAAATTGTTCAGAATAATAATAAAAAAAAGAAACCCCAAAAGATTTCTCACAGCCTTCCACAACTGCAGTTAACTGCAAAAGGTCAGATCTCTATGCCTTGACACACTGAAACTGCCCAAACATGGTTCTAAAATGGATGCAATACTGAACAGTGTAATAAATATGTCAAAAGAGAAATACGATACTATGGCTGGCACCTTGGCACAGTCACCAAGCCAGTTCATGATACCACGGGCAGCTTGAAACATCTCACCAAGTGCTATAAGAGTAACCTATCAAGGATAAAAAAAAATGATGATTAGACATATAGAACAGAGAATCTAAACGACTTCACTGGGTAGGATATTCCACCTTAGCAGCATAGCATGATGCACCAAACAGTTCCGCTTCATCAGGAATGACCCCCCTTTCCTTTAGTCTTCTTTTTATTTGTTCACGTGCTCCGACATAGGTGACACCATACACAGATGTCATCACAGTTTGCTTCACCAATTTTCTATCCACCTGCATTAGATAAATAAGCCATTAAATAAAATTAACAAGTAAACACTAAACACTAGACCCATAACTTTCAATTATTCTCTATGGAGCTTACAGTATACAACTTAATGTAGATCTAATTACAAAATACCCAATTAGACAGAAGGATTCTACATCAAGTGAAAACTCCCATGGTTCCCAATAAAGAAGTGCCACGCTGCCAATAGATAAATAGATCAGCTGGGTTTTGCATAGATTCCTAAAACACATTATGAACAATATGGTAATCCTCATTCTTCAGCAACAATAGTTAATCAGTCTGTTAACTGTTCAAACATTTAAAAGGGTGTCCCTTAGGAAATAATTTAGCAAGCATGCAATAATAACAAAAATATTCAATTGCAAATTCATAGAATAAACAAAAAATCGAAGGGTCCTAGCTGATTTAGCATGAAGACACCTGTAAATGATATCAAGCATCAAGGCTTCCACCTTTAGTGCCTGCCCATATATGTCTTACTTTTTTTAATGCGATTTTTTCAACTTTTGACCATCAACTTATCTATCTTATAAGGCAATATGTAGTACTCCCTCCGTTCCAAATTATAAGTCGCTTTGACTTTTTTGGTACATCCATTTTGCTATGCATCTAGATATAATAATATGTCTAGATACATAGCAAAATGGATGAACCAAAAAAAGTCAAAGCAACTTATAATTTGGAACGGAGGGAGTAACAACTAAAAAATTATATGAATTCTGATAAAAAAAACAACACCTGATCAACTATCAGACGAGCACGAGCTACATCAGGATCTATAGAAGGATCTTTTTGTGCATCCATCCTCATAATTTCGACCACCCTGGAGCACAACAGATTCATCATTATGAATACAAAATAATATAACTTAGCTAGTCAATTGTTGCATCAAGATGTAGAAATGAATAGTAAAATGATACCCAAATAATGATTTAGATTTAGGGTTTATGATGATTTAGGGCTAGGGTTTAGGGTCCAAGCTCTTAGTAACAGACAACACTGGTAACAAAGACTAAAGAAGCATCACAACAGTCTTACAAAGACGTAACATATCAATTTTGAACCCATGGGATATTTCGTGACGAGACATCAATAATAATAGTTCACAAATTCTAGAGGTTAAAAAGATATTTTCAGAAAGGAACCCCAGGTGGGCCACCTGGGCACCAGATGACAACAAGACATCATGCTTTGTAGGACATATCACGTAAGGTCACATGAATTGCCAAGATTGACTCACAATCAGGAATAATCTGGATATATCTAGAAAGTAGTAAAAGCAGCTGGTACCTAGTGCCTTGCTGATCCTCATTAATGACTTTGGACGGGGGAATTAAAACAAATTAATTACACCTCAATTGTATTTGGTCCTTTCTTTTTCTAAAGCATTTTATGAAATCAAATGTGGTCACATGATTATTTAGATATGTTGTGGAAAGTGATTCCCAGCACCCATAAAGACCACACAGAACAGATGGGTGAATATGGGAGGATAGACTCATGCAAAATATAGACTGCTACATGTTCCCAAAGCACATCAAGCACTACTATGAACAAGTTACAGACTTACAATTCAAAACATAATTGACACAAAATACATACCTGGTTGCTATTCCAGTGTAAACATCTGCAGGCTTTTCTCCAGCGACTAAGTTGACAGCAATGGCTCCCAACTAGGAAAAATTTAATAAAAAAGGTCACTTAACAAGAAAAAATAGGTAGCCAGTTACCCATAGCAATGACAAAAAAAAATATCAACGAGAACAGCTGAATCTATTCAGGTATGAACTAACCTTATCCCTTCCAAGTGCTGCATAGTGTTGCAGGCCATTACAAGAGCCATCCTAAAATATTAAAAAAAAGTTAATGGAAATTTCAAATTGGGTAACATTTCCTGGATCAACATTTCAAAGATAAAACATATATTGAGTGGGTCCCTACAGTGATATTTTACATCTGGAAAAAAAGTATCTCCAACTATATTTGCTCTTCAAAAGATTGAGAAGGAAAATGATTTGCTCGAACAGAATATCAATACCTGGTGCACAGGAATATGTGAGATTGTTGTTTCTGGAGATGAGCTTCTTAAAGCTTCAGTGAGATTCATGCATACTGCCAGGCACTGGAATGGATCTTCAGCACCAAGCCACCATCGTTTGCCTTCTAAAGGCCTATCAGCAGAATCAAATATTTCCTCCAAATGATTCTCAGTAAATGCAATCCGGCCATCATATGACAACTTATCAACACCACCAGCATACAAATTTGCTAGGTGTATCTTCAGCCAACGCAAGCCTGACTTGCCAAGTGGTCGACCTTCAGCAAACTCTAGAATCCCTCTACAAAGATCTGAACCCAAGTGGTTCAGGTAAGGATGCATTGGATAAGCCCGACCTCTAAAATCAAGGTTGTGTGGATAGTAAAATCCCTCTTCATCCTTCATTTTTCTAGCAACCTGTAATGAATATGTATGGATTAGATGAAATGAAACAGTAAAAGATCGAATAAACTGTGGCACCACAATGGATAGCAAGACCCCTTAGACTCTTACAGCAAGTTTAAGTTCAACATCACATCTCTGAGAATGCCTTTCACTGTTCTCCTTCTTGACTGACTTCAAGTGCCACTTCCAGTTCTTTAGCAAGGTTTCATCTTCAGTGTCAGGCTTCTCCGGTAAGGGAACCTGAGTATAGGAAACAGTTTAGTTTAGATCCATACTAGAGTTTACCACCACCAAATCAGGCCGTAACACAATTTTATGAGAAAACAAATGACAACTCACATCAGTACGATCAACCAAGTCAGCAAGCCGGCCACCACTTGACCATATTCTGTCAACAATGCTAAGAACTCTTTTGTTAACTCTCCACTTCGTGCTCCCAAGAGTATTCAAGGCCTGAAACCAACAGGACATCAAGCAATGAAATTTGAGGTACACATGTTCTTGCATAAATTATTGAATTTAATGTACCAAATGGTTCACGCAAATTGTTACCTTGAGGTGGGCAATACAATTCAGAGCCCCCTCAAGTCTATCTCTACCATCCCATGATGTGGACTCAAAATCCCATAGTTGTTACAGATAAAAGAATTTAAGGTATGCTATAAAAGATTATTCATCGAATATGCACAAGTCAGAAACCCAAAAAAAAAAAAGCTACCTCAAAAACAGATTGCATCTGTTCCCTTGGAGCCCTTTTAACAGCCTCCCTCTGTTGTCTAGCACCATGGGTGCGCATTACATATGATGGTAAAAAGAGGTGTGCTCCCTTGTCATATCTGTACAAAGTTTTAGGGGTACCAAACAATTAGTTGACAGATTAACATTGCAAAAACTATAAGCATTATGTTACTAAAAATATAGGAATAATTTCAATACTTATCCAGAAATGCAAAGTGATAGAAGTAATAGTCTGATCAAACAGAATCTATTAGCATAAACAAGGACCAGACGCTGAACTAATATAAAGGAGGCTGTCCTTCCAATTACTCCCATCAATAATATTATGTAAGTAATAATACCAGAAGAAAAGCCAAAGTTCCAAACCATAAGTGCTGTCCAATTTGTAAGATGCATCATATGACAACCAATGAAGAAAATAGGCAACAAATACAGACCCTGTCCAACAGATTGGGGGAATCAACATAGGCATGTACGGAATGACCATGTGCTTTGCCTGTTCAAGAGAACATGCCCAAGTAACCAAGGAATGCAAAATTAGGAGAAAAGCATTCCAGTATAAATCAAGATTTGTGTAAGAGGGTCAACTAACTGTTCTATCCAAGCCTTGCCGGACCAGTGGATCACACTTGATTACACCATATCTGCGACTATTCTTCCTGTTAAATTAAAAATAGATGATAATATAGGTTAGGCAAAATAACAAACTACCTTTAGGGGAAAAAATATTAAGCTAGTTATCTTTACAACTTAGCTGGCTATATATTTGTCAGTACAGCTCTGAAATCGCATGGGAAGTAGTTCAAATTAGCATATCGCCAGCATTTAGCTGCAGGATGTCCTGATGTATAATGATCTTTAATTGCCTTTCAGCACATGTATGCTATGTATATAGTTTCTAAAAAGTGACAAAATATTTTAATAAATAGCACATGGAAGTATACATGCAATTAAATAAACCTTCAGCTTTTCCCTATAGTTGTCTAATCAAAGCATTTCCCAGCTAATAAAACCTGGAAGTTAATCCAACGGCAGAAATTTTTTAGATGACCTACTCATCAAGGATATCTACAGGGATGTGGTGACGTTTGTCCGACTTTCCAATTAAAATAGGACTGCATCAGGGGGTCAGCTTTGAGCCCTTATTTATTTGCTTTGGTGATGGATGAGGTCACAAGGGACATACAAGGTGATATCCCTTGGTGTATGCTCTTTACTGATGATGTGGTGCTAGTTGACGACAGTAGGGCAGGGGTTAATAGGAAGTTAGAACTATGGAGGCACACGTTAGAGTCGAAAGGGTTCAGACTTAGTAGGACTAAGACCGAGTATATGAGGTGCGATTTCAGCGCGACTAGGCACGAGGAGGGAGACGTTAGCCTCGATGGGCAAGTGGTGGCCAAGAAGGATACTTTTCGGTATTTAGGGTCGATGCTACAAAAGGATGGAGACATTGATGAAGATGTTAGGCATAGAATTTCAGCCGACTAGTTGAAATGGCGTCAAGATTCTGGCGTCCTCTGTGACAAAAGGATGTCTCAGAAGCTGAAAGGTAAGTTCTATAGGACGGCGATTCGTCCGGCGATGTTATACGGTGCTGAGTGTTGGCCTACAAAAAGGCGACATGTCCAGCAATTGAGTGTAGCAGAGATGCGTATGTTGCGTTGGTGTTGTGGGCACACAAGGAGGGATAGAGTCCGGAACGACGATATTCGGGATAGGGTTGGGGTGGCACCAATTGAGGAGAAATTGATTCAACATCGATTGAGATGGTTTGGACATGTTCAACGGAGGCCTCATGAGGCGCCGGTGCGTAGTGGAGTTCTAAAGCGGGCCGATAATGTAAAGAGCGGTAGAGGTCGACCTAAACTAACTTGGGACGAGTCCGTTAAGAGAGATCTTAAGGAGTGGAATATCTCCAAGGATTTAGCTATGGACAGGAGCGCTTGGAGATTGACAATCAACGTGCCTGAACTGTGATCTCTTTTTGTCTTGTGCCCTTTATGTCCCTTTATGTGTCTCTTTGTTTCTCGTCTCTTTTGGGTTTCATCTCTACCCTACCCCAACTTGCTTGGGACAAAAGGTTATGTTGTTGTTGTTTGTTGTTGTATGGATGGACCATCAAGAATCAATTTTGTAGTAAAGGAAGGAAAGGTAACACTATTACTGTTGTTCTTTTGCCATTGTTCTCATTTCGTGTCTGAAAGCAGGACGGATGTCAGGCAGACCATCTGATGACTGGCTTGCAGGTGGTTGTATATGTGCTGTTTCCATAAATAGCTCAATCAAACGACTACCGACCTGTAGAACAGCAAAGGATAATAGCAAATGTCAAAAGTCGAAATAGGCGCTGGGCGGAAAACAACACAAAGTCAAATATCTAACATAGGATTCAGACTTTTGCTTGAGCATCTTGACCCCATGGCCTGGAATTATCTTGATTCTTCACTATCTTCCTTACTTGCCGTAACTTTTGCTTTTTCATTAGGTCAGTGACTTTCTTTCTTAGACGCTGTTGTTCTTTGGCAATGTCTGTGTCACCAGCAGCTTCTTCTTCCTTTTCCATTTCTTTGTTGCTTTTTTTCCTTGTCTTCTCCAGAAATCTGTTTATTCGAACCTAGTGAAAGATGAAAAAAACAATATGCCATGGTTTATTAGCATCTGATACCATGACACAAAATATTGTCACTGAAATGGGTTATGCATTAAAGAGTTGACACCAAACTATAAATTTATTCAAACCAAATAAAATGTAATAACAAGGTAAAAAAAATGAGAAATACATAATATTTATGGCACCTTCAAAGACATAGGGCACTGGTTAGAAATTCATACTTATATGACTGAGTTCAGACAGAGAACATGAAATTAATAAAATTGCTACAAACTTAATATGAAATTGCTAGATTACCAAACGCACCATTGAATTACTGCCGTACCAATATAAAAATAATAGTTCCTACCCTTAAATTACTCCAAGAAGTTAAATTTTTATTTAATAAGGGAGGCTTGTCTGTCAATTATGATTGACAAAGTTCATCTATGGCAGATATAAACATTCTTTGATTAAAATAATATTACTCAATTGAGTTTTGCTTTGCAATGATGCCTAACCATAGATTACTTCCATGATGAAAGAAAAATAGTTCACTGAGAGAAGAACAGATATATTATTAGCTCCCCATTTAGGGTTATTTGGTCTACAAATTCGTTATATTAACCTCCACCGATGTTCATGGACTTCACATTACTAACAAGTAACAAGAAGAAGTGACAATTCCCCGAGTCAAGAAGCACCCTCCAAGCAACAATTCACACACCTCGTGCTCAACGGCCTCGCCAATCTGGCACGCGGCCTGGATGACTCGAACACTGCCGTCCCCACTGCCCGTCATGAGCAACCCCATGAGCTTGTGCATGGTGATGACAGCCATCATGTCCGCAGGGAGCATGTTGAAAAAGGGGCCGTGCGAGGCCCGGGACCCGGGGTCTGCCACAAGCTCTTGCTCAGCGGCGATCTGGTCCCGCAGCGGCTCGAACCAGCCAAGAAAGAGCGACTTGATGTAGGGTAGGTTGGGGGCGAGCTTCTGCTCGCACATGTCTGCGAGAAGCTCACGGTACTCCTTGGCGGCCTGCTCCCACGCCTCCGTCTCGACGCGGATCTGCCGCCGGCGAAGGGAGGTGTACCTGTGGTACGTCATCCCGTGCTCCGCCGCCATCACTTCCACATGCCGCCCACGCCCACTTCTCCTATGCCGGCCACGGTGCTTCTGCTCGGGTGCCTGCCGCTCCTCTGCCACAGACTGAGGTTGAGGTAGATTCTGACTCGGCTGCGCCCGGACGATCTCCTCTATCGCGTGGTGCAGCTCCTCGGCATCCTCCGAGGACACAGCCTCCGCGGCGGAGGAGGAGGCGAACCACCGCGGCTCGTGGTGCCACGGGGGCAAGCGTGACGGCGGAACGAGACCGGAGGCCGTAGTGGGGAGATGGCGCTCGAGAGGAGGAGCGTGCGTGGCGGCGGCGCGCTGGAGTGGGGAGGAGGAGAGGAAGGCGGAGGCGAGGCAGCGGGTGGGGAGGCGGCGCCACATGACGGGCGGCGCGGCTAGGGTTGAGGGTTTAGAGCCGGAAGCGGAGTTTCTATGCGGCCGCCGGAACCGCGCTCGAAGAGCAGGTGGTTGGGCTGCGGGCCCCATCAGTCGGAATGACGGCGAGAGAGGCTTGGGCTGTGGGCAAGGCTGGAAAGCAACGTACGGCCGCGATGGACGCTGTCAAACCAAGGAACGGGCAGGATTGTCGCTTAGTCGCTGGTGCACGGGCCACACGGCGATGAACCGAAAGAAGTTCACAGCGGTGAATGAAAGAGATACAGGTTCTCGATTTAAAAAAAAAAGTACAGGTTCTGGTCTCTCTAGGATTGATCCTGCTTTTTACTATGATTTTTTTTTGAACAGAATGATTTTTTTCGAATGTTAGAGATGAAACACGGATTGTTTATGCTACTAGTTAACATGCACGTGCGGCACGCATGTGCTTACAAGATATTTGTCGTTTTTATTTGCCATTTTCTATCTTGCTTGCTGTTATCATCTCATCCTAGTATTTCCCCGTTTTTTTGAAACCAACATTTTTTGATACTTGTATTTGTAAGTTTTGTGTATATAAATTTGTTTTGTTGTAAGCAAAATGAGTTTTTAATCTTGCAAGCAATTTACATTTGAATGAATTTATACAAGTGTGCAACACTTGTGTTTAAGCCATTTCTCATTGTGGTTTTTGGTAGGGATACATGTGTAGCTATAGAGGGGCTGGCTTTTGGTAAGGCTTCAGTACTGTTTGGCAGAGCTCTAACTCTAGAAAATAAAAAATCTATGTTGCCAAACAGAGCCTAAACTTGGATTGCAATGAAAGGTCCTCAGAAGACATAGTCGATGAGTAGGTTAACCAAGCAAAATCTCCAAGTTGATTGTTTGATTTAATCCATTGCAATGCTATATTATCAATTACAAATCGTGTTGACTTTTCAAAGACGCACCAAAATAATCAAGATATAACTGAATTTTGACATCAAATGTTAGCTTTGCTGGTGGAGCCGTTTCTCCAGATGGCATTTGGTAGGGCTTCACTTAGTGCCATAGAGTAGCTAGAGCTAAAGCCATTCAAAGGGTCTTGCCAGCGAATTGCAATGAAAGGTCCTCAAAAGCCATAGCGGATGAGTAGGTTAACCAAGCAAATCTCCAATTTGATTTGATTCAATCTGCTCCAATGAAAGCTATATTTGTTAGGTACCAATTTTGTTGACTTTTGAATGCCACAATTTGCAAGACGCACTAAACAATCGTTGTAGATACAACTGAATTTTTTAGATCACATTTTGCTAATCACAGAGATTAACATGATCAGGGAAACATAGTATGCTTTCTATTTTTGATATAAAAAAATATTTCATCGTATTTAATGAATCAATTGAATGATAGTGGGCTGTTGTTCCTCAGTCTATTGCTTACTAAAAAGTGAATGGTGGACTGGTCATGTCTGATATGCAAAATGAAACTGAAACACTAACGAAACAACATGATACACCAACAGACTCACATTCGCTAGATGTTGATCACCTGGTGCCACCATCTGCATCATTCCTAGCCGGTATGTGCTGGTGACTCAATCATCAGGCAATGGACTCCTGCAGTCATGTGGCAGTGTTTGGATCGCCTGGCACTGTCATCTGCATCATTCCTAGCAGTCAAGTGTTGTTGATTCAATCGCCAAGCAATGGAATCCACACTCCTTTGAACAAACGAAAACAACATCAAACTAAAACGATTACTGATGAACTCAGTCATATTGGTAAGAATAAAGAAAGAACAAACAACCAGGGATGTCCATGTCCTGATCGTGGTTAAAGAGTTCTGAATTTAAAATCAAATCAAGAAAGAGAAAAAAAATTCAAGCTATAATTTGAAGCATAATTGAGTATTGCTGATACATCTAATTTTTTGGATCATATTTACCAATCAAAAAATGCCTTTAGCAACTTATCAACAGCTAGGGAACTGAATTTCCAGATGTAAAACTCGATCAGATTGATCCAACCACAAAAATCAGTGTGTTAGTTTCAACAGATAGCAATTCTATACTAAGTCCTGAGCCCAACCAAATTGAAATACCCACCATTTCATTCACCCTCCCCACCTCCCCCCTCCCCCCCCCCCCCCTTCTGCGCGAGGCCTAGCTGCTCATACTATGGATGCCCCCAATTCGAACTTCATCTCACATTTAGCGCGTAACAGATGATTGGGAACAGTTTTTCAATCATTTAAAAGGAACAAGATCAATCACCTCAAACAAAAGAGAGAATTTGGTACTTCTCATAACTGAAAAAGGTGCTTGCAAGGAAAATATGAAGAGACAGAATTAGATGGCTATGTAAAAATCCAGAAAAACCTGTGGCAAGCACCATCTGAATTGGCTTCACATGCCACTGGGTAAGTGGCAAGTAAAGTCTTTAGTTAATGCATATGAATTAGTCTCAGAAACACCAAACAAATATGCCTAGGTTTTGTGCATTCCTGAAATTAATTGTCTGTGGTCTTTCAACCAGCAAGAGTCATGTTCAGATAAAATAGCTAGAAACAATGCTAGCAGTAGTTATTTTTACTAAAATGACAGGCACTACACCAGCAGTTAATTAACAGGTTGCTATCTACAAATTTCTGATTCTGAAAAGTTGATACCAAAAGAAAACAGAGTCGAAACATGGTATAAGGAAAACTGATAGCTACATATGGAATGCATTATCCGGTCAACCTAGGTAGAGAATATGTAAATTATTGCGGAGCAGATATACCTTAGCATCTCTATGAGAATATCAAAACCAGCACCTGCATTAAATAAAAATACAAAACAGAAAACGTCACTGAATTAAGTATGTGGTAAGACCAAGCAAACTCAGCTCTCGAATGACTAAGAGATACTTTTACCCAGCCAGGAGTACTGGCAATTAGTGGCAGCATTTCATTCTGATCTCATCGATATTTTCCAACGAAATAGTCAGTACAAATAGAATAGGAAATTTAGATATGCTTTTGGATCTCTTTTTGAAGAAATTTCACCAAAGAAGTAGCACCTAATCAAATTTGTAAATGGCATTAGTGAATCACATGCAGAGATAACATGGACTCCCACAATAGTAATTGTGCACAAATCTTGAAGCGAAGAAATCAAATGAAATCACCACATGCTACACTACCAGCTAATCACAACTTTAATATACATATACAAAAAAACAAATGTGAGGAGAAATTTTACAGCTTTCAGCTTACCGTAGAATCGGGTTCAGCAAATCAGCCCAAGCCAAAAATCATCTTGTTAGTGCCGACACCTGTGAGCTGTGGCACAACTATCACTCTATCAGCACTTAGATTTCAAAAAAATGAAAACAAACACTTTCTGTACACATCTTAATTGCTGAGACAATCAAGAGATTCACGGAATTAGAAATCGTACCCTGATTATAAGCTTTGGATTAGAAGCGGATGTGGTTTCTTTATGAGCGTACAGACCTCTACAACACATCGAGAGGGAGAGGGTACTGGACCTTATAATGGAGAGATGAGGAGTGGACGCGCAGTCGAAGGTGCCGCTGGCCGTGCTCCAGGACCGCCAGGGGTCGTCGGTAACGTTGCTGGCGACGCCACGGCTGGGGTGGTGGTTTGGCGGCGGGGGCGGGGGAGCACCCTGGTGGCGACGGCGAGGTGGAGCAGGCGCGCCCAACGCCTCTCGGGGATGAATCGGAGCAGCAATCTCTCCCCCTGTTGCACCCGGATCGGCTGCCGTAGCACAAGTGCGCAACCTCAAAGACTGCCTCCTCCGTGGGCGTCCTCGCGGTGCGGCGGCCGCCTCCAGGGTCACGCGTGGCGACGGCGGCGTGGCTGCTAGGGAGGCGAGGACAGCGGTGTCGACCATGGAGCGGGAGCCGCGAAACCGCCTGTGATGCCGATCTGCGGAGGGCAGGGGAGACACTACGGAGCGGGCGGTTATGCGGTGAAAAAAGAAACCGCGAAACTTGCAGGCGTGAGAGGCCGAGGCCCGAGGACAGATAGCGCGGCGCGGGAGTCAGTGGGTACAGCGGGCGGGTAAGTGCCGCCGTCGGTGAAAAAAAACAGACCGAGCCCATAACCGCAGACTAAAATGTAAGATCTTACGCGTAAGATCTTTTTATGGGCCCACTGCAGATTAACAGGAACCGTTAGATTAAAAAAACTAAACCATCAACGGTTCGGATATTAGGTGGATAGAAAAATTTCAGGTAAAAGTTATTTTCAATTTCTTCGCTCCTTTATAGTATAGATTAGCTCACAAATCATGCACAACGTGTCATATGTATTCAGAATAGCCAAACAAAGCTAATACAAGGAACTTCAAATAAAGCAAAAGAATGGAGATTAAATCCACCGGGTGAGGCCTTGTTCATTTCATCTCCAAACCAAGGGAGTTACACAAAATGAATAAGGCTTGAAAGGGGAAGCATCAGGAGATTAAATCCACAGGGTGAAAGGGGATTGTGTGATGAGAGGGATAACCCAATCCTCTCATGTTTAGCTATGCTCTAATTTATCCTATCCAAATGTATTGAAGTAAAACCAAACAAGCTCTAGGTCATTTCTCTCTTTGATGGTTGTCCACGTACCACAATTGCCAAACGAACCATATCTGCTTCCGCCCCACGAAGGGGCGCTGGAACACCAGATAGCAGTCCTCCTCGATGTGCTATTTTACATGTACTATTCGTATGAGATGAGCCAAGTATTAAACTCTCGAGTGTGTGAACGAATTTTCTTTTGAGTTCCTCCATTTCTCACACATATATTGATATCGACAGTTTTATGTGCTCTTTTCTCTTATGCACAAATTCTCCACACACAATGCCACGAATTTTGGGCTTACTGCTGTCATTTTCCAGTCCAGAGATCCTATTTCCAAACATGCCTGAATTTGTAGTAAAATACTCTGTATCACCATATGCATACAGAACCAGCAAATTGCTAGTATGTGCCTATGTGGCAAAATATATTTTCTCTTCAGTACAAATGGATCGAGTACACTGTACACCCTGTACCACATCAATATCTATCAGGTAGATCGACAAGCAGTCGTGCAGGACACGGAGCGAATGAGAACCGATGGAACCTGAACTTTGCATATGAATCATGATTGATGGCTCAGAGAGAGGAGTCTGGTGAGCTCCAGGCTTTCCCGGTCTCCTCTTTGAGCGTCTCATACAGCTCCTGAGCCACACTCAGGAGGAAACGGTCCGCACCATGGCATGCCACTAGGGAGACAGACACTGGAACACCATGGCGCACTCCCAGTGGAATGCTCAGCTGCAGCCCATGCCCAGCATAAATACCAATTAACTCAGCAACATTAATCAAGGTATCTGAATTCCAAACGAGGTTCAGCAGCTTTATACCTGGCAAAACCCAGATAGTCCAGCGATTGACAGCAGTGAAAATGCTCTTGCACGGAAGTTTTCTAATGCAACAGCCTCCATGCGCAGCTTTGGTGGAGAACCAGGAACTGTTGGTATCGCAAGGATCCCATCATCCTGCGATGAGGGACAAGCCAATAACACATTATGCATTTCTTTTTGATTTACAAATGCAGTTGGTACAGTGGAATTCCCTGTGTTACCTTGACAAGAGCAGATAGCGCCAACTTGAATTCAGTCTTCAGAACATGAAAATCCTCCATGGGTCCATCTTCTGATGCAATGGCTTCATACACCCGCTCTCGGATGCCAGGGCCTAGGTTAGGCTTTACAGTGTTGACCCACTCTGCATGGTTAGCTTTGAATTCAGACCTGAAAAAAGGATGTTCACGTTTTAATTTCCTCATCCAAGATAGGTAACTCGAGGAGGTGAGTGCAGAACTTCATGAGTTCAACATATAAACTGTTGGGACAAGACCAAACTATACAACTTCAGATTCATTTATATGAATTACTCCCTCTAATAATAGAAGAATGTTTCCAAAATGTATGTTGATATCGTATTGTGATGTTAGAGGGTGTTTGTTTTATGGACAATAAGGTGGGCAAGAGTAAAGCATATCTTTACGAGCTTTTTATTTTAATATTTTGGGAATAATAAATTATATAGTCAATATTCACAGTATTTAGTATTATTGCTACTACATAATTTGAATAAGTTGTAGGTGAAACCTTTGGAGGCATCGCATGACATATGAAATAACAGATAGAGCAGGTACAGATGCTGCTTCGCTTCTGGAGAAGTCGCTAATGAATTTCCCAACCGTCGGAACATTGCTGGAGATGAACTCACCAAGGTTCCTATTGTCTACTGCATCATCTGTGACAATAAAGGCATCCACAGCAGATAAGATTCATATTTTAGGAAAGCAGCATAATATTAAGGTTAAGCTATTTGAGTTCATAGTATTACTTACTACCAAATTTCTTAGCTACCGAAGCATTGAGAATCTGATATGTTTGGTCATTCAAAGAGCCTAAGATTTCAAAACAGTCTTTAGGAATCACAAAATGAGTTGGTCGCCTGATAGTGTTGTCAGCCGGTAGCGGCAACAACACGTTGCTTACACGAGATAACGTAGATAAATCTCTAGCAAACCACCCTGTACAATGTAATATGAGTATCAGCACCAGTCTTAACACCAACAGC
This sequence comes from Saccharum hybrid cultivar R570, assembly GCA_038087645.1. NCBI lineage: Eukaryota > Viridiplantae > Streptophyta > Magnoliopsida > Poales > Poaceae > Saccharum > Saccharum hybrid cultivar. Next base: position 19,753,222 of record JAQSUU010000312.1, on the reverse strand, counting down.
AAATACAACATTCTTATTTTGCAAATAGACTCAATTTTATACAGGAGCAGCCAGCAATAGGACATGAAAGTTGAAAGCGATGAAGCTACGAGGGAAAAGAGAGAGATAAATATTTACCCACCAACAGTGTCAAACATCTGTGACATTGGAATGACATTTTCTGTCGAAACCAATCCATGGGAAGGCCTGAGTCCAAATATGCCACAATAGGCAGCAGGTACCCTCACACTACCTCCAGTGTCAGTACCTACATTAGACAAGGGGAAATGAACAGATAGGCAAATCAATTTGCTGCTAGCCTGTGATTGAGAATATAATCAGGAATTTTGAGGAACCAGGACAAGGGCTGGTGCAGGGACTGCTGAGTGCTGACCCAGAGCGAAGTCGACGAGTTTTGCTGCAACTGCAACAGCTGATCCACTTGAGGATCCTCCAGGAACTCTATCGGGAGCGCAGGGATTAGTCGGCGTGCCGTAGTGCGCGTTCTCCCCATTTATGCTGTGAAAGTTGAACTGAATCTCAGTGGCCTCGTCAGCTTGACGCGATTCAGTCTGAATGTCTGATAGAAACGAGATCGAGTATCAGGTGGAGGCATGGGCATGGCGTCACCTGTAGGCCATCTCATCCATGACGGTCTTGCCGATGCTGATGGCGCCGGCGGCCAGTGTCGCCAGGACGACGGGGGAGGTGGCACCGGCGGGGGCATGCGTCCTCGCCCAGTCCGGGTTGCCGAACCCAGTGACACGGCCGCTGATGTCGAAGCTGGAGAACAAGAGAACAAATACGCATGCCTCCAGCAATTGAGGATAAAATTGTAGACGAGACACTTGATCAAATTATCGGGGGAGGAGAAGGGGACACTTGCTCACATGTCTTTGACAGCGAAGGTGAGGCCGTGAAGCGGGAGCTGCTGCTGAGATTGCGAAGGTAGCAGCAGCTCGAATTTCTCCATGAAGGCGCCGTAGTCGCCGTCCTCTAACCCCATCGCCATGCCTTCCCGGTTCCCGTCGGCCGTCGCTCTTCCCGCTATCAAGTCTCAACCCAAGCAGTCTAGCAGAATGCTATCGAGTTGAGATTGATTCTGCTGCATCAGCATCACCAAGGGGAATGAGAGGTGGGGTGGGACAGGGAACCCATGTTTGGATAGGCAAATGGGAAATACAGGAGATAATCGTATCCCGTGTTTGCAGGGGATTGGGGAATGGAGGAGGAAGAGGAATGGGAGATGAGAACCTCTTTTCCGATGTTTTAAACCCCAACGGCAGGGTTATGTTATGTATACAGTATACTAGTAGTCATTTCGTTATTATATATCATCCCGTTCCGTTTTGTGACGTTTTGCAGTGTACAGGGGCTTGTGTACACCAACACAACCGGCATTATTATTTTATAGTTGGTCAATTGTGTTTTAACGCAACTACAGGTTACAAAATTGAAAAGCTGATTACACGTGCTGCATCAAGGGATCATATTTGAATGTGATAATAGCCTACTAACAAAGAGAGTATTTCTGTGAACTGACTCGGGTGCTAATTCTTGATTATTATTCTCGAACTTCATAAGTTCATGACCAGCACCATAACATGCTTTGAGTAGACCATCCGCCATATCATCGTTGACGATAGCCAAGAAAGAAAACCAATGCATGAGCTAGATAACTGATTGTGCAGGCAGTCTTTCTTTCCATGCCATGTTGAAGACAACGTTCAGAGTGCACGTGATGAGCTGTAGTTTCCTCAGACATCCTTGAAAAGAAGCTGGAATCTTGGTATCCTCTCGGGAGGAAGGGGGCAAGACACTATCAGTTTCCCTTTCATCGCACCTCTAAATATTGCCTGCCATCAGGAACTCGAGGGATCAGATAAAAATACTTTTGCAAATATCCTCTAAATATTGCCTGCCATCAGGAACTCCCCAAATATTTCCTTCAGTGTAAATATTTACAAAGCAGTGAGAATAAGAAAACTGAAGATCAAAATGTAACGGGTGGGATACACGATGGGTATAGATAAATAAACTAGTATAGAGCCATGAATAGCTAGCATAGATGACACAAGTAACAAGTTAGGCTGTGATAAATTTTGCTAGTCAGAGAGGCAATTCGGCTACGGAAAGACTTAAGAGCAGCGAAACAATTCAGGGAACAAAGCTACTACCAAAAAACAGGATATTCCATAAGATTCGAAAATCATGGCACAAATGAACAGGACACACAGGACCAGGTCATTAACCTGTCATTGCTTTCACACAGAAGGAAAGCCCACATCCTTCTAAGTTTTTTACTAATTCTTAGTGATAAAAAGAAAAATGTCCTCTGATTTTTTAATACAAACAAGAATGTTTTGAGTGGTAAAAGATCAAGCAACCAAGTAAAGCCATTGACAGAAATGTTCTTTGACATCACACTGGCCAATCTATTCATATAGGTGTTATAGGGGATATCCTAAAGCAGGGGCACTGAGGTGAACAGAACACTGGCTAGAAAGTTACTTTAATACAACACGGTAAAGAATTTGTGCCAATAGAGCAAGCGACTAAGTTTTGCTCAATCATTAGCCATTCGTTGCTTCCTTGGTAGTTGGTACTATGTGTGCCAAAATTACATTTCTAACTAACCTGACTTCTGTACAGCTACTGAAGTGCATGTGTTGGGACCACAGTCACACGGAACGCGGTTCGTAGCCACGTTCCGCGTCCCCGGAACTACCGTCCCGGATCGTGGTTCGGGAACGAGGCGGAACTTCGACGGGTCAACACCGGGGACGCTGGTGGGGACGATGTCCCAAAGCATGCTGGATCGGCACGGCAACCGCGGCGCAGCGGAGCTGCGAAGATCAGCGGCATGGCCCTGGGTGCTGGCGCTGGGGGCGCTGGAATCGGGCACTCGTAGTGGAGCGGGCAGCGCGGTGCTGATCCTGACGAAGCCATGTCCATCGGTTTGCAGTTTGGATTGAAGACTCGAGAGACTAACTGGGCATGGGCTGCAGTCGGATAGGAGACTAGTTTATGGGCCTGCAGCCCAGAGACGCTGGAAGCCTGGAATACAGTCATATATATCTATTTTATTAGATTAGAATCTATATATACATAAGTTGATCTTGTCTATGCAAAAAAATGTTTATGTAAATAAATATTATAGGATCGTTTCGTAGCTACGTTCCAGTATATCGTCCCAATGATTTAGGGATCATGTTCCTCTTTTCGAACCATACGTCCCGAAGAGGTATACCCCTTGCGAACCGGGAACTTAAAATTATCGATCCACATCTCACGCACGTACCCCGTTCCTCGGACCTACGTACCGGGAACTTTTGTGACTGGTTGGGACAAGTAGTCAATTTGACCTATCATAAAATGATTAACGAAACAACTAAAATTATCCAAATATCCCCGAGACTGCAGGCACGATTAATTCGAAATAGGAATTTAACCATGAAACATTGTTCTCAAACTGTACTATCGTAGTTCCTTGAAACTGCTATTAGGATGGTTGTTTCCTTTCCTGTGTAGACTGTCGAGGGCCTCAAAAATTCAGGAGTGATTCTATCATGAAGCAAATCATGAAGTGTGTATGTGTAGAGTAATTAAAAAACAGAAAATGACAAACTAACAAATGTCAATTCACATTAAATAACTCGAGATAACAAGCATATCATGAAGCGTGTAGACTGTAGAGTAATAAAAACTGAACTATTTTGAACAACTGCTATATCACAACAGAAACATTGTTTGATTATACTATTTGCCGAGTTTTTTGAAACCTGCACTTGTCAATATTTACACTTATATTTAAATGCATCATGATCATGAACTTAATTGTTCTAAACTTCTAATCTGCATTTTTGTTGACAAATATACAAAACATGGACATATATGACTATACAGAGTTTGCAGTTCTCCTTTTTTTTCTAGTTTGTAGAAAATTCACAAACAAATATGTGGCCTTGCCAGATGTTAACTGAAGAGGGGAATATAAATTGCAATGTAGAGAAAGCAATCGTGGTTTGCTCACCTCAACTACATCGATGAAGTCTTGTTTGCTGCTAAAAGAACCTATCCATTTTGTGTGATCAGGTGTCCTGTACATTTACATTATAATTATAATATAAGCTTGTCATATTCCTGTTGCAGGTAAAAATACGATACATATAGCGAGTAAAAAACTAAAATTATCCTTGCTGGTGCATATCACCCTCAATATCTGTTGGAATGAATGGACTAGATTGATTAGGCTAACCCTAGAAGGGTAGCTATATAGAGTAGCATACATGGGCCTCATGGGCCTAGCCACATGGGCCTTAGACATATACTCCAACACCCCCCCGCAGTCTGAGCTACCGACGCAGCGGAGTCAGGCTGTACACCAGGAAAAGAAAATACATGCGAGCCCCCCCACAGACACAACTAGCCACTGGTGATGTTGAGGCTGGAGCGAAAAGTGGAGAAGGTCGACGATGGGAGGCCCTTGGTGAAGATGTCTGCGAACTGGGACGTCGTAGGTACATGTAGGACTCGCACCTCGCCGATGGCAACCCGATCACGGACGAAGTGAAGGTTAATCTCCACATGCTTGGTCCGCTGGTGCTGCACAGGGTTGGTGGAGAGGTAGACGGTACTGACGTTATCGCAGTAAACAAGCGTGCTCCGGAGAAGAGGGTTATGTAGCTCGGCCAGGAGCTGGCGGAGTCAAGAGGCCTCGGCCACGCCATTGGCCACGGCGCGGTACTCCGCCTCGGCACTGGAGCGGGAGGCCACCTGCTGACGCTTGGACGACCAGGACACCAGGTTGCCGCCCAAGAAGACAGCGTAGCCGGAGGTGGAGCGCCGAGTGTCCGGACATCCGGCCCAGTCAGCGTCAGTGTAGACAACCATCTCGGTGGAGGAGGGACCGCCGGTGAAGGAGCAGGCCGTAGCCCACAGTGCTTCGGAGGTAGCGGAGGAGGCGCTTGAGGGCAGTGAGGTGAGGCTCCCACGGATCATGCATGTGAAGGCACAGGGTCCGGCCGAGTGAAGGTCCGGCCGAGTGAAGGTGGGGTACTGGAGAGCACCAGCGAGACTCTGGTACGCGGTGGGATCAGACACCCCGGTTCCTCTCGGCCTCAGACAGCTTGCCTTGTGTGTCAACTGGAGTAGAGCAGGGTTTGTAGTCAGTCATCCCAGCTCGCTCAAGGATATCAAGAGTGTACTGCCGCTGGTGAAGAAGAAGTCCAGCAGGATGAGGCGCAACAGTGACCCCAAGGAAGTGGTGGAGCACACCCAGATCCTTCATAGCAAATTCCTGCTGTAGAGAGGTGATGATGCGGCGAAGGAGTGACTCACTGAAGACGGTGAGGACAATGTCATCAACATAGAGCAGTAGATACGCAGTCTCAGCCCCATGGTGGAAGATGAACAGTGATGTATCGGACTTGGCCTCCACAAACCCCAGTGATCGCAGAAAGGCAGCGAAGCGATGGTTCCATGCCCTGGGTGCCTGCTTGAGGCTGTATAGAGATCTGTTGAGCCTGCAGACCATGTCAGGACATGAGAAATCAACAAACCCGGCCGGCTGACTGCAGTAAACTGTCTCAGTGAGAAGACCATGCAGGAAGGCATTCTTGACATCCAGCTGATGTACGGGCCAAGAGCGAGTGAGTGCGAGGGAGAGCACCGTGCGGACTGTAGCTGGCTTCACCACTGGACTGAAAGTCTCATCATAGTCAACACCAGGCCGCTGAGTGAAAACCCTGAGAACCCAACGGGCCTTGTACCTCTCGAGAGTGCCATCAGCCCGGCGCTTGTGTGCCTAGATCCACTTGCCGGTGACGACGTTGGAGCTTGGTGGACGTGGCACCAGGTCCGGTTGGCGAGGAGAGCCGCGTACTCCTCTTCCATCGCGTGTGTTGGAGTATGTGTTTAGGCCCATGAGGCTAAGACCCATGTGGCCCATGTATGGAACCTATATAGCCACCCTTCTAGGGTTAGCCCTAATATAGTGAATCACTTTCCAACATGGTATCCAGCCTTTCCTCTCCTTCCTCCTGAGCCGCCGCCGGCCAGGCACCTGCAGCCGCCGGCCTCCTCTGCCGCCAGGGGACCATGGCCGGCCGCCCTCCCCCTTCCCCTTCCTCCTTCTCTCTGTTCCCTCCCCTCTCCTCCCCTTCCTGGGTCGATCTCCTCCGATCCCCTGCTCCTCCAGCCGCCACTGCTCTTCCAGGGGCGGAAGCCGCCGCCTTGCCTGGGGAGGTCGCGGCTCTGCCTCCCTCCGCCCCTCCGCGCCCTCCCCACCTCATGGGCAGCAGCTGCTTCCTCCCGCCTCCTCCCTCCAGGCGCTGCTCCCAGGGCCGACAGCCCCTGCTCCAGCCGTCAGGGGTGGGCTGGCCCTGGGCGCCGCCATCTCCCCTGCCGCCCAGCTCTCCGCCACCCATCCACCTCTTCTTCACCCCGCCGCTGCCCTCACAGCAGCCGCCGCTGCTGAGGGTGCCGCAGGGGGCGGCTCCTCTGTTACCGCTCCTGCGGTCGGGGGAAGCGGGGGGGATCCTGCTGCCGCCGCGGCTACAGGAGGCGCTGAGGAGGGTGGGGCTGCTGCTGCCCTGACAGAGCGCCCCGCCGACGCCGTCCACCTTCCCGGCGCCGGGCTGGACGCCGGCAACCTCTTTTTCCTGCCGGTGCCCAGACCTTCCCGGCCCCGACACCACCACTGCTTTCCCATATCTACGCCGGCCGTGACGCCTCGTCTCTCGCTGCTGCCCTCGCCGCCGCACGTGCCTCTACCGCGGAGGGGCAGGCCCGGGTGCGGGCGGCCGCCCTCGTGTGGGAGCACGAGCGCGAAGCGGTCGATGCCCTGGCTCGCCAGATCGCCGAGGCGGAGCGGGTCCTCAACTCCCCCGTGGGCCAGGACGCTGGGGCCAACTCCTCTGTCTCGCCGGGTCGCCGCGTGTCTCACACCGCCGTCCTCTGGCACGACCCGGCCGACCCGCTCGTGGCTCAGCTGCACTACCAGGCAGGGGGGGTCCAGAACATTCGCCTGCTCGTTCCGGTCATCCTCGAGCCGGAGTCGCCCTCGTACGCCCGCTGGCGGGATCTGGTCCTCCTCACTCTTCGCCGCTACGCCCTCGCCGACCACGTCCTCGTCGACACCTTGGTCGCCGTTCAGGCTTCGTCTCGACAGCATCGTTCTCTCCTGAATCTTGGGGACGATCTCTCTGGACCTCCACGACCTCGTCCGCACCTCTCCGGACGCGCGCCGGGCATGGCTTGCCCTTGAGGGCCAGTTCCTGGGCAACGCTGAGGCCCGGGCTCTGCGTCTCGACGTGAGTTTCCGCACCTTCGTCCAGGGTGACCTCTCCGTCGGCGAGTTCTGCCGTCGGATGAAGGGCATGGCTGACTCCCTGGGGGATCTCGGGTGGCCCGTCGAGGATCGCATCTTGGTCCTCAACGTCCTCCGGGGGCTCAGCGACCGCTACGCCCACCTCAGGACGTGGATCACCCGCCAGAGGCCCTTCCCCACCTTCCTGGAGGTCCGTGACGATCTCATCATGGAGGAGCTCACGCAGGGCCTCCAGCCGAGCTCTACCACTTCCTCGTCCAACTCGACGGCCCTGGCTGCTACTGCGCCGCGTCCTCCTGCTCCACCGCGGTCGTCTGCTCCGCCACCGTCGTCTCTCCTGGGCCCTTCTCCCTCCGGGCCGAGCGGAGGTGGGAGGGTCGTGGCTCTCGTCGTCGCCGTGGAGGGGGCCGCAGGGGTGGCCGGGGTGGCACCGGCTGGGACACACGGGGGGCACCATGGCCTTTGTTCCAGAACCCATGGTCCGGTCGCATCTCCATGTGGCCCTACCACGCCCCCGGAGCCGACACTCGCCCACCGATGGCCATGCTCACCGGAGCTCCTCCTGCTGGTCCTTCACCCGGCGCCTTCCCTGCTACGGCATGGGTTCCACCGGGGGTCGCCGGCTGGGATCAGGCGGCCTTGGCTCACTCGTTCAGCACCATGGGCCTGACACCTCCGGTCCGATCCGAGTGGATCGCTGATTCGGAGGCCACCTACCACACTACTCCTGACCCCGGTATACTTTCGTCGATTCACTCTCCATCTTCCTCTCTTCCTTCGTCCATTATGGTCGCTAATGGTTCTTGTATTCCTGTCTCGTCTGTGGGTACCGCCGGTGCTCATGGCTCCTTTCGTCTTTCTGATGTTCTTGTTGCTCCTTCTATGGTTCATAATCTTCTTTCTATTCGACGGTTTACAGCTGACAATTCTTGTTCTGTGGAATTTGACTCTTCTGGTCTTACTGTAAAGGATTTGGCTTCCCGGCGTCCTCTGCTCCGATGTGACAGCACCGGGCCCCTTTACACTCTTCGCTTCCCAGCGGCTCCTTCGTCTTCTTCGCCGCCCGTTTTGTCAGCTGCCTTCGTCGCTTCTACTTCCTCTACCACCTGGCACCCGGCGCCTCGGCCATCCTGGACGTGATGCCCTGATACAGCTCAGTCGTAGCTCCGGTCTTCCATGTACTCGAGCTCATGATGAGCAACTGTGTCATGCGTGCCAATTGGGCCGACATGTTCGTCTTCCTTTTTCTAGTTCTTCTTCCCATGCGGCCCGCATTTTTTTATCTTGTACATTGCGACCTATGGACATCTCCTATTCTGAGTATTTCTGGTTATAAGTACTATCTTGTGGTTGTTGATGATTTTTTCGCATTATTCGTGGACTTTTTCTCTCCGTGCGAAGTCTGATACGTTTACCACGCTCCTCCACTTCTTTACTTGGGTGTCCACACAGTTCGGCCTCACCATCAAGGCTGCCCAGTGTGACAATGGTCGCGAGTTTGATAACTCCACCGCCCGCGATTTCTTCCTCTCTCACGGGGTTCAACTCCGCATGTCTTGTCTATATACCTCCTCGCAGAATGGCAAGGCTGAGCGGATGATTCGTACCACCAACGACACCGTGCGTACCCTTCTCTTTCAGGCCTCTCTTCCCGCTCGCTTCTGGGCTGAGGGCCTGCACACCTCCACCTATCTTCTTAACCACCTTCCTTCCGCGGCCTGCCCCGCTCCCACTCCTCACCACGCCCTCTTCGGTACCCCCGCCGCGGTACGATCACCTCCACGTATTTGGGTGTGCGTGTTATCCCAACACCGCTGCCACTTCTTCCCACAAGCTGGACCCTCGCTCCACGCTCTGTCTCTTCCTCAGGTACTCTCCGGATCACAAGGGGTACCGGTGCTTTGACCTTACCTCCCGACGGGTTCTCATCTCTCGCCATGTGGTATTCGATGAGTCCGTCTTTCCCTTTTCCAGCACTACCACCCCTCCGGTACCTGACCCTCCCTCCCTGTTTCCCACTGACCCGGTGGTCCAGCCACCTTTTTCGTGGTCTCCTGCAGGTACCCGCTTCGCTGCGCGCTGGGGCCGGCCCCCGGTCTCGGATCCCCAGAGGGTCCGGGCCCGTCGTCCTCGGGCGCGACCCCACCCTCTCCGGTTGGTGCAGACCCGGGGCCTTCGTCCCCCGCTTCTGCCCCGGGGGGGTCGTGTCGGTCGCCGACGCCGATCTAGTCCCGGCACCTGCCCCGGCACCTCCGTCGAGGTTCGCCGCGCCGGTACGGGTGTACCAGCGCAGGCCGCGACCGCCGCCGCTCGTGCTTCCTTCTCCACCGGGGACACCGACACCACCGCCGCAGTCCCCGCCGGCTCGTGGTGCCCCGCCGGTCTACCACCCGCCGCTACTTCACCGACACCCGCGGCATGTTCACCCGATGGTGACCAGACACGCGGCTGGCACACTGCCGCCTCGTGTCCTCGAGGCTTCGACCGGCGACGCGGTGGTCTCTCCGGTACCCTCTTCCGTCCGCGACGCCCTGTTGGACCCTCACTGGCGCCGCGCGATGGAAGAGGAGTACGCCGCGCTACTCGCCAACCAGACATGGGAGTTGGTGCCCCCGGTCGCAGGGCGCCAATGTCGTCACCGGCAAGTGGATTTGGACCCACAAGCGCCGGGCTGACGGCTCTCCTCGAGCCCGCTACAAGGCTCGATGGGTCCTCCGGGGTTTCACTCAGCGCCCTGGCGTCGACTACGATGAGACTTTCAGCCCGGTGGTCAAGTCGGCCACCGTCCGTACCGTGCTATCGCTGGCACTTGCTTGGTCTTGGCCCGTCCACCAGCTGGACGTCAAGAACGCCTTCCTCCATGGCCTTCTTACCGAGACGGTGTACTGCAGTCAGCCGACGGGGTTCGTCGACACCACCCGTCCTGACATGGTCTGCCGGCTCAACAGGTCCCTCTACGGCCTCAAGCAGGCACCTCGGGCGTGGAACCACCGGTTCGCCGCTTTCTTGCTGACCTTGAGGTTCATGGAGGCCAAGTCTGATACGTCTCTGTTCGTCTACCACCATGGAGCCGACACTGCCTACTTGCTGCTCTATGTTGATGACATTGTCCTCACCGCCTCCAGTGAGCCACTTCTTCGCCGGATCATCACCGCTCTCCAGCAGGAGTTCGCGATGAAGGATCTGGGTGAGCTCCACCACTTCCTCGGTGTCACTGTTGAGCACCGTCCTACCGGCCTCCTACTTCACCAGCGACAGTACACTCGGGACATCCTGGAGGCCGCCTGGCTCAGGCAGCTGCTTGCGGAGTTGCACACTCCGCCCTCCCGGAGCACATTGATCTACTGCGACAACGTCAGTGCGGTCTACCTCTCCACCAACCCCATCCAACACCAGCGGACGAAGCATGTGGAGATCGACCTCCATTTTATCCGTGATCGGGTGGCCATGGGCGAAGTGCGGGTTCTTCACGTTCCGACGACCTCCCAGTTCGCGGACATCTTCACCAAAGGCCTCCCGTCCTCGACCTTCGCCGAGTTTCGCTCCAGCCTCAACATCACCGGCGGCTGGTTGCGTCTGTGGGGGGGTTGTGTGTGTTCTTTCTTGTTCAGCCTTGAACTCCGCTGCGCCGGTAGTTCAGACTGCGGGGGGTGTTGGAGTATGTGTTTAGACCCATGACGCTAAGGCCCATGTGGCCCATGTATGGAACCTATATAGCTACCCTTCTAGGGTTAGCCCTAATATAGTGAATCACTTTCCAACAGCGTGGCACCAGTGAGGGTCCAACAAGGCATCGTGACGGAAGAGGGTACCGAAGAGACCTGCGAGTCAACGGGCATCTCCGCAAGAGCCCGTGGCTGCAGGGTCCCAGCCGCGTGTCGTGTCACCATAGGATGAACATGACGCGGGTGGCGGTGAAGGAGCGGCGGGTGATACACCGGGGGCTCGACGCGAGCAGTTTGGGGCTGCGGCGACGGCCCCGGTGTCCCTGGCGGAAAGGAAGATAGCTCCGGTGGTGACGCCGGCGAAGGAGGGGCCACCGGCGGCGGCGAAGGTGCCGGCGCAAGCCGGGCCCGGCGCTGGTACACGAGGATCGGCCGGGCGAAGCGCGCAGTCGGAGCCGGAGGTGACGGCTGGGGACCCCCGTCAGTCGGAATGACAGGGGCCGGCCCGGAAGGGTCCCCGTCCAGGCTCGAACGAGGAGCAGGGTCGGGTGAGGCACCGGCCGATGGCGAGCTGGGGCACGGGGCCGTAGAACCTGCAGGAAACAAAGGCAAAGGTGGCTCAACCACCGCATCAGTGGGTAAAGAGGAGAGGTCAAGGCCGGAGGTGGAAGGGGTGGTGGTGGTGGAGAAGGGAAAGACAGACTCATCAAACACCACATGGCGTGAGATGAGGACTCGACGAGAGGTGAGGTCGTAGCAGCGATACCCCTTGTGGTCTGGGGAGTACCCAAGGAAGACACAGAGAGTGGATCGGGGAGCCAACTTGTGCGGAGCAGTGGCCGTGGTGTTAGGGTAACACGCACACCCGAAGACTCGAAGGTGGTCATACCTCGGAGGGGTACCGAAAAGAGCGTGGTACGGCGTGGGAGCCGGGCAAGCAGCGGAAGGAAGGCGGTTAAGGAGATAGGTGGAGGTGTGCAAGCTCTCTGCCCAGAAACGAGCGGGGAGTGAAGCCTGGAGAAGGAGGGTACGCACGATGTCATTGGTAGTGCGAATCATGCGCTCTGCCTTGCCGTTCTGAGAGGAGGTGTACGGGCAAGACATGCGCAACTGAACACCGCGAGAGAGGAAGAAGGCCCGGGATGTGGAGTTATCGAACTCACGGCCATTGTCGCACTGGGCGGCCTTGATGGTGAGGCCGAACTGAGTGGAAACCCAAGCGAAGAAATGGTGAAGTGCGGGGAATGTCTCAGACTTGGCACGTAAGGGAAAAGTCCACGAGTAGTGAGAAAAATCATCAACCACCACCAGATAGTACTTATAGCCAGAATGCTGAGTACAGGAGACGTCCATAGGTCGCAATGTATAAGATCAAAAATGCGAGCCGCATGTGAAGAAGACCTAGAAAAAGGAAGACGAACATGACGGCCCATTTGGCACGCATGACACAAATGCTCATCATGAGCTCGAGTACAACGAATGTCTGAGCTATGACTAAGCTGTATCAGGGCATCACGTCCAAGATGGCCGAGACGTCGGTGCCAAGTAGTAGAAGAGGTGGTGGTGAAGGCAGCTGACAAAAGCGAAGATGGCGAGGCAGACGCCGGAAAGCGGAGGGTGTAAAGGGGCCCCGTACTGTCACATCGGAGCAGAGGACGCCAGGTAGCCAAATCCTTCACAGTAAGACCAGAAGAGTCAAACTCCACAGAACACGAGTTGTCAGCTGTAAAACGACGAATAGAAAGAAGGTTGTGAACCATAGAGGGTGCAACAAGAACATCGGGAAGGCGAAAGGACTCATGGGCACCGGCGGTACCCACAGAGGTGACAGGAAGACACGAACCATTTGCGACCATAATGGACGAGGGGAGAGAAGTAGAAGGAGAATGGACAGAAGAAAGTATACCAGGGTTAAGGGTGGTATGGTAGGTGGCACCCGAGTCAGCAATCCACTCAGGTCCGACAAGAGGTGTCAAGCCCATGGTGCTGAACGACCGTGCCAAGGCCGCCTGGTCCTAGCCGGCAGGCCCGGGCAGGGTGCCGGGGGAAGTAGCCCACGACGGTGTAGTGGAGACGCCTGGAGGTGGAGCACCAGTAAACATGGCCACCGGTGGGCGAGTCTCACCCCCTGAAGCGTGGTAGGGCCACATAGAAATGCGCCCTAACCATGGGTTGTGAAAAGAGGGCCATGGTGCCCCCCCAGTGGGCCACCAGCACGGCCTCCCCCACGAGGGCCACCGCCCCCACCACGTCGGCGACGACCGCCACGGCCCCCCCCACCTCCGCTGGGCCCGGAGGGAGGAGGACTAAGAAGGGACGACAGTGGTGGAGCAGACGGACGCGACGAAGTAGCAGCCAGGGCCGTCGAGGAGGACGAGGACCCCTGGGTGGCGGTGGACCCCGGCTGGAGGCCCTGAGTGAGCTCCTCCATGACGAGGTCGTCACGAACCTACAGGAAGGTGGGGAAGGGCCGCTGCCGGGTGATCCACATCCGGAGGTGGGCGTAGCGGTCGCTGAGCCCGCGGAGGACGTTGAGGACGAGGATGCGATCCTCCACGGGCCAGCCCAGGTCGCCGAGGGAGTCTGCCATGGTCTTCATCTTCCGGCAGAACTCGCCAACGGCAAGGTCCCCCTAGACGAAAGTGCGGAAGCTCGCGTCGAGTCGCAGAGCTCGGGCCTCAGCATTACCCAGAAACTGGCCCTCGAGTGCCAGCCAGGCCTGGCGAGCGGAGGTGGTGGTACGGACGAGGTCGTGGAGGTCGACGGAGATCGTGCCGAGGATCCAGGAAAGCACGATGCTGTCCAGGCGCTGCCACGACGGAGTCTGGACCATGGGCGTAGGGTCGTCGAGGACGTGGTCGTCGAGGGCGTAGCGGCGAAGAGTGAGGACCACCAGATCCCTCCAACGAGCGTACGAGGGCGACTCGGGGTCGAGAACGACCGGGACGAGGAGCCGGATGTTCTGGACACCACCGGCCTGGTAGTGAAGCTGCGAGACGAGGGGATCGGCCGGGTCATGACGGAGAGCCGTAGTGGTGGAGGTGAGGTGTCCCGTTGATCCGGAGAAGGTGGCCCCCCCGTCGTTGGCGAGCAGCTGCTCTGCCTCGGCGATCTGGCGGGCCAGAGTGTCGGCGGCGTCCCGCTCCCGCTGCCACAGAAGTGCAGCCGCACGGACGCGCTCCTGACTGGCGGTGGCCGCGGCACGGGCGAAAACCAGCGCGGCGGCGAGGGCGGAGACGGGCCGCGGGCCGGAGAGGACGGCCGAAGACAGAGCGGGGAGGGTTCCACAGCCCATGGTCGTCCCCCCCAGGCCGGCTGCAGCAGGAGCAGCGGCCGCCGCGGCGGCGGCGGCCGCCGCGTCCGCCGGAAAGTCGAGGCTGACGGCGTCGGCGACATCGGGCAGGGCGACCGGGAAGGCAGCAGAGACGGGAAGCCTATCAGAAGCGAGGGCGAGGGCCAGGCGCGGCGGCTGCCAAGCGGCGAGGCCGCTGGAGACGCGCCAGGAGGCCGCCGGCGTGGCCCAGGCGTGACCCGCGCCCGCGCCAGAGGTGGCAGCGGCGGCCGGCGGCGCTGTGGCAGCCGCGGCCCGCACCTGGGCAGTCGGCGGCGCCAGGGGAGGCGGCGCCGTGGCAGCAGCGGCCCTTCCCTGGGGAGGCGGCGGCGCCAGGGGATGCGGCGCGTGGCCCGCACCTGGGGAGGCGGCGGCGCCCAGGGGAGGCTGCGCGTGGCCCGCACCCGCTCCTGCGACGGCCAGCGGCTCCAGAGGTCCCGGCGCAGGTGGAGCAGCGGCGATCTGGGCCCAGGAGGTGGAGTGGGAGAGGGGAGGGAAGGAGAGGGGGTGGGAGAGAGGAGTATCGGCCATGGCGGCCGGCGGCTCACCGGCGTGGGCGGCGGCTGGCCCTGGCGGCTGGAGGGAGGGAGGGAGAAAGGGGAGAAGAAAAGCTAGGCTCTTGATACCATGTTGGAATGAATGGACTAGATTGATTAGGCTAACCCTAGAAGGGTAGCTATATAGAGTAGCATACATGGGCCTCATGGGCCTAGCCACATGGGCCTTAGACATATACTCCAACAGTATCTACTTTAGATTTTCATAATAGAAGTAACAATATAAACTTAACCTCATCAATTTATGCAAAAACAGGGAATAACAGAGGTCAAAATCAACTCTGTACTTTGCAGTTTTTAATTACATGTGATCATTTACACATCAGGGCAGATGTCTCTGCTAGTTGCTAAATGGATACATTGTATACAAACATTTGCAAATAATTCAATAGTCATCAATATTCTAAGTTCATCAGGATTCAGGCATCTAGGTTGTCATTTCATATAATAGTAATACAGATGCAAAAGTTCTCATCAACAGTATCAATAATAAACTAGTTCTTTGCTTTTATATTTTAACTCTTTAATATTCAACGCATACCATCCACAGCCTACTTCCTTATTATTGACCCTATTCCTTCTAGCCATTCCAGAGGTTAATGCTTCTAATTTATGTCTTAAGCACTAGAATAGAATCTTAACTTTACAAAGTTCACTTCTGTTACACATTGATGATATGAGAAAACCAAAACCACCACAATGATAACATAAGAGACATAAACAGTTAACACAAAAGATACCAGTTTTCAACATTATACCAATTCAAATTCAGCAAGCAAAAAAAAAGGTAATATTCTGTCATGAGTTTATGTCAAAGAAAAAGACTAACATCTGAAAGGAAAGGCTCCAATGAATGGGAATGAATTCTTTTTTAGTGAAAAATAGAACCTACCCTGAATCCATCTTCATGTGATGGGCATTGAAGAAGAAAATGGTTGCTGGGACCAAAGTAATGTCAAAGTAGTCAATGTAAACTTGAATCTCCTCAGAGTCCATGTCAACCAATGCTACTGTAGCAAACTTGGATATGTCCCAAGAAGATCTGGCCAGCTGTTAAGACACAATGAATCAGAAAATTTCATAAAATTACAGACATTGCAGAGTCACCAGGTCCTGGGTTCGAAGCCGTCTCTCTGCAGAATTTCTGCGGGGGTAAGACTTTGCTTCGGTTATTCCCTTCCCCAGACCCCACTCGTGTGGGAGCCTCTGGCACTGGGTCTGCCCTTTTTTTTTACAGACATTGCAGAGGCATATACTTAACCTATGGAAATGATGTGAACGAAAAACCTTCTTAACAGCATGTATACATACTATAATACTGAACAAAATGTGATTGAAGGTGTTGGGTGTTAGACTATCACTAATAAGGATGTGTGGTACCACCCCCAACCCCCCCCCCCCCCCCCCCCCCCCCCTTTTTTTTTGGCGTCTACAGATTTAACAGATGCTAATTTAGAATACAGGAATAAGAACCTTAATGACACTTCCTATGGTCAAAATAATAGATTTGCAGGGTTTTGCCTATCAAGTTATTAATTCCATTTTCACACCACGAGACACCGCTATCAGTGCGACACTCACAACAGCTAAGAAAACTGTAACTTGTGTTTGGTATTCTGTTGATGTGCTCAAACCATCATACACTTTTCAGTGCATTTCATCTTCCCACATCGTTCTAGTAGTTTCAGAGAAAATTTTGACCTTAGGCAGTGTGAAGTGCGAACCCACTGCTCCAACTGATCCACTTTGATTAACGTGCTAATTCCACTCACTAATTCTGGTTCCCTCTAGTTTGCTTCCTTCTTGCGGCGCGTCTCTAGTTCTCCTAGAGTGGATGTGCAGTGTTGAAGTCGGAGCTGCTTTGGTCGTGGTATGCAACAAAGCTTGAACGATAACACATTGTATTCTTTTTCTATGGAGGTCGCGGCTTGTTGCGAGCGGCGGCATGTTGGGGACTTTGGCTGCTATTTCCCATGGGAAGTTAAGCTCCTTATCGCTGGCTTGTGATAAGCTCCACAACGATGACGTGCGATGGGCTCCATCGGTTGTGTGTCGCCTTTGTGTGTACATGGGTTGCTCAGTGTTAGCCATCTAGTTTGTCGTGTTTAGGTTTTCGCCAGTTTTCCATTAACAAATTGTGTGACTGTGAGGTTTTCAAGACTGCTTAACTGATGAAAGGTAGAGATCCTGCCATTGCGTTAGAAAAAACGAATACAGTAGACAGTAATACTGCATCCTCGCAAACAGCAATAACCAGCCAATCATTCAATTCAAAATTGCAGAGCGGACCCCTACAGGTACGATGGCAGAAGGGGAAGGGAGCATGAGGTTCGTGTGAGGGGATGAAAGGCCCGAGGATCGCTCAGCTCAACAATAGCCCACATGGAGGGGCTGCGGAGGGATAGAAGAGAGGGCACTCACGATGTCATCTAGGTGGAGGCAGGCGGCGTCGGTGGCGCGACCAAATCGGAGGACAAGGACCTTGTCGAGGGTGTCGCGGATGGCGGTGTCCACCTCACTCTTCAGCCGCAGCGTCGGCAGCAAAGCCGACCCCATCCCCGCGCCGGTCGTCTCTCCTCGTGCTGCTCTTCGGCGGAGTGTGCCTCTATGGGCACGCTGGCGTGCGGATGCCGCCGAACGAGGAACACAAGTTACACAATACGCCGCAGCCTCGCACGTGGCCTCCGCCACCACCGTGGACGCGCCGCTGGACTGACTGCTTCGGTTATCTGCGGGAGGGGGAATTTGGATGCGGCCGCCGGGGTGTCGCTCGGAGGGTACGATCCAGGCTGGGCTGCGGCCCCCCGGCAGGCGGAATAGCGGCAACCGGCGAGAAGGGCGGCGGGGAGAAGATTTGGAGCTGCGGCGCGAGCGCAGGGGTCGCCGGAGACGCGGAGTGCCGGAGTCCGCACCGCCTGCAATGCTGGTACGATAATATTGAGGTTTTACAGGTTGGTAATTAGCCGTGAGCCAATAAAAAAATGTTTCTCACAGCTGCTGGCCTCCCACCGCTCTGAACTCTTTTGCCGTCAGTGCCGACGTCACTTCACTTAGACTACCCGCACTCATGAACCTCTATATTCATCCTCTAATACGTTCTAGTCAGCAAGATTCTCTCCTCTATACTCAATTCTCCCGCACCCATCCATCCTCTATATCATCCTCTATCCACTCTATTCACTGTGGGACCCACTTGTCACTTTATCTAAATATATACATGTGTGATCTAGTTTTGAAGAATTTATTGAGACGAATTTAATGGTGCAATCGAAATTTAATTTGAATTTTTGGTTTGTGAGTTATAGCATTTTTTTTCCTTTTTTTAGCTAGTGGGGTCCGCCACTACAAAGTATAGAGTAAGCACAGTACTACTCTAAATATAGAGTGAGAGAAAGGATAGAGTATCGTTTTAGAGTACTCAGTGGAGCAGTTTTTACTCTATATTCATACTCTAAAGCTTTAGAGTATCGTTTTAGAGTACCCACTGCGGGTAGTCTTAGGCTCTAACGCGTCAGACCACGGGTGTGAAAAGCCAAAGATACCCTCAGTTCTAAATATGTAATTAATTTTTTTAGCATTTTAATGACCTTGAATGAAAAAAAAAACTCAAAACTAGAAAGTTATAGATCTCGACAATATCTACAATTATTGTATGAAAATTATCTTCATTTAAAAAAAATAAAGATAATTTTTATATAAAAATTGTAGATCTCGACGAAATCAACAACTTTCTAGTTTTAAGTTTTTTCATTTAAGGTCATTAAGACGCTAAAAAAATTAATTGCGTATTCAAACTTAAAGATATTTTTTATTTTTCTCACCCACGCTTTAACACTGTTAGAGCTAAATCTGACAGAAGTGGTGTGAAGAGCAAAAGAGTTCAGAACAGTGGCACCTGTAAGAACTTAACATTTTTAATGGCTTGTGTGTAATTACCAATTTTTATAATGACACACAGACAAAAGCTCAATAATATTCCCTCGGTCTGTGAAAAATGCAGGTGCTTGAGACCCTTAGTCAAAATATTTTAAATTTAATTGAAGATATAGAAAAGCCCTACATCCAAAAATATATATAATTCTAGAAAGTCGACCAAATTTAAGTTTAATCAAATTTATAAAAAATACTAATATTTATAAGGTTGAATAAATATCATCAAATTAATTATAAAATATATTTTTATAGTAAACCTATTTAGAAATATAAACATTAATATTATTTTTCTATAAATCTAATAAAATTTAAGAAAGCTTGATTTGGCTTGTACCTAGAATTAGGTTTTATTCTTTTCAGGATAGAGAGAGTAACATTTATGATACCGCATAACTAGAAGTATTAGACTAATAGTTACATATATTTATAATAAGATATAAATAATAGTTTTCTATAAATTTAATTAAACTTAAAATGGCTTGACTCTTTGAAAAGTGAAAGGTACACTTATTTTTTATACAGAGGGAGTATATTGATATTATGGTTAGTTCGAAAATATATTAATTTGAAACAAGCAAGCGTCAAATGATAACTCAGAAAACAAAGAAATTATGGATAAAAAAAAGAAACGAAGAAACAGGCTTTAAGGATGAACACAAAAACTCTTCGGCATTCCCTGAGGCATTTTTTCAAATAGCATCTGCGATAACGTGTACTTTGTGTCTCCAGTTTCTATGGTTCCATGGTTTATTTTTTGATTTGAAACATTCACATATGGAATTTGGAGCTTTTTTCTTATTTATATCCTTGCTGCTGTAGCTGAAATTCATGAATCGAATATACAAATAGTTACCACATAGTGTAAAATTATCCGTGTCCCGGCAACAAGAAAATATATAACCTTTTCTTTTTACGAAACAAAAACATATAACGATTTGAGGTCATGGAGCTCGTGATGATTACAGTTAATACGGTTAACAAATAAATATTGTAGCTGCCAGCCACCGTTACTATTTTCCGCTTACGATGGAAAATTTGGCACATACAAATCTCATTTAGTTCAGGTGAGGAAATCAATAGCTTAGCATATGGCAAACAACAAAGAAAGAATTATAGGTTACTAGCCACTGATGTCTCCTAAACTGAGCCATTCGCCCATACGGCCATACCACTTCGCTTATTCAGCTCCTTCGATGACTAGTGAAGGCAATCAACTGATGGATAGAGTTTTTGATCAAGATATCTGAAACAAAAGAACATAAACACAAGTGTAAATTAGGCATTCAAACGAGGATGAGACATTAGATAGCAGTTGCAATTGGGAGATGTGGATCATGCATAATAAAAAAAAAGTTACACCTAAGTGACTGTACTACAAAGTATCTAATCACCCCCCCTTTGTCTAAGAGAGCACACATCACAGTTGCAGAGTGGCCTCTTCATAACTAATGTAAAGCACTTAAAGCTAATATGTTGGAATCCAGTAGATACTACACAGGCTGGTACAGTTATGCCACACACTTCAGTAAGTTTTGCTGCAATTTCAATCGTCTGCTAGAAGAAGTATATTGCCAGAAGGTTTTACTATTTTCTATTAAACTTCTCAATGTTAGTAGCAGAAAAGAACACAACTTGCAGTAAACTTGATTATTTTTTTTCTTGTTCCATGCAGATAATGCAGACAGAGTATGATAATGCATTTCACATATGCTTACAATCAGTGTTATCCTAAACGGTAAACAGTAGTCGGTCACCTATGTTTGGTGTTTAGGCAGTGCTCAAATGGAGTTAACAGCCTAAACGGTTTTGTGTAATAACACTGAATATACATATCTATGTATGTAAAAGTCAGCTATGCTAAAAAGTATAAATATCTATGCTTGTAAAAACAACAACAACAACAACAACAACAACAACAACAACAACAACAACAACAACAACATAGCCTTTTGTCCCAAGCAAGTTGGGGTAGGCTTGTAAAAAGTAGCAAATATTTTTTTGCGGAAGGAAATTAAATCTCACCTCACCTCATATTTTTATGATGTAAATTAGCTGGGTGCCAATGTGGTAGATGTAATCCTCCTATTGACTAAATGGTGAACTAAATGACTGTTTATCCGATTTAATCAAGTTGAACTCGATTCTGTTTAGATAGTTTATACAGTTTAAATGGTCCAACCGTTCAACTGACCGTTTAGGGCCTAAACAACACAGGTGGCCTTTGTTAACCATTTAAACGCTGTTTAGGCGAGGCTACATAAGAAACACATAGCCACATCATGCCATGATTTACTGTTACTGCACTTTGGCTATAGCCAGCCAGGAGCAATTTATTAAAAGTAACACAAGGTCATAGTAGTAACCAAATCCTTGTCAAGTGCAATTTCTGATTTTTTTTTTTGAAAAAAGAATAATACTACATTCTATCAAGCATTCATGACCATTTTCTTCTCGGTAAACAGGTAACAAGTTGGAATATGGTTAGATGAACAAATAATAACGAAAACAGCATGATTATGACAATGACAATGCAGGTGTTTTATTGAGTATAGGTCGCTATTTTATATCCAAGGGTAAAGGTATGTATCAGAAAACTAAAAGCATTACACACAACTTGTTTGGTATTGCATAATGTGAATCGAGTCAATACATTATGAGTCCATGAAATCACTAAGATGTCCCTTCTAAATAAAGGAGGTATTTATGCACATTAAGAAGAACAAACTTACTGTTGTAAATGGCATTTATCTGCTAGTGCTCCATATGACCTCAGTTGCATCGTAACCCTTATAAAAACTAAAAGCCTCACCAATCATCCATGCCGAGTGCATAGCTCCATTCACCAGTTACCTCCTTATGCTAATCAGTGGATGGCATATATTACACGTCCCCCAACTAATTTGGGATACTCTACAGATTTGTAAAGTGCACTGACCCAGATGGTACCGCAGATCACTAGCTAACTACAGAACACAGAATAAATATGAGAAATGGTGGCAATGGAACCAAGGGTAGTAGTGAAGGATCAGACTAAGTAGGAATTCCTTCAACCATATGATATACACCACTTCTACGAACACCTACGCTGACCACATTGACAACTAAAACATCCTTCTGTTATTATCATCCTCCCTCAAGAATGGTAGGTTGTGCAAATTCCCCAATATAGCATCAGTTGCATCAACATCCAAATCAAACCCGATATCCTCATCCCCGCCAAAATTCAGCATTGTGGTGCTATCAGTTGGCTTTGCCACCTCATTTATGTTGATCTCTCTAGTACCCACTGTCTGCCCACTTCCTGCATTCCCATTCAACGAATCTGCCCCAAGCATAGATGGCCCAATACCACTTCCCACGCTACTGGAACCTTGCTTCTTGGGCAAAGCACCAACCTTCTTGCGGGCTGTTGTCTTCTTCATCCTTCCTCTAGATGGACCTGCTGCACGGCCAGTGTCACCACTCTTATCTGGGGGGCTGCACACTTGCTGGCGTTGAATTGGCGTTAATGGGTCCGCCATTATTCTCAGCATTTTGTACATCAGCACCGCCATTATTCTCAACATTCTGTACATCAGCATTCACAGTCACCGCAGGTGCTGGCTGCGGCGGAGATTCAGAATTCCCAGGAAACATGGGGCAAAATGGCCTCCAGTTGGTGCTCAAATCGGCTGCCTTAGGGAAACCCATGGGGAAGAACCCCCACGCGCAGTAGTACATGTCGGTGCCGGGCACAATAGGTGGCGCGTTCGGGATCTCGGTGGCCACGAACGCTCGCCTGCACCCGGCGCTCTGGCACCTGAGCGCGCGCCCCACCAGCGCGCGCTGGTACTGGTACACATGGCAGCAGTAGGGGCACACCGTCCAGAACGCATCGGCATCAGCCGAGGCCGAGGCGCCCCCCAGAAGCAGGAGCAGGAGCAGGAATAGGAGAAGGAGCGGCAGCAGGAGCTGGAGCAGGAGCAGGAATAGGAGGAGGAGCGGCAGCAGGAGCAGGAGGTGGATCAGCGGATGCGTTGTTGGAGAGGTCAGCGAAGGCTTCTTGGATGAAGTGGAGGGCGGTGTCCGCGGCGGGACGGGGGTTACGCGGGGAAGACACGAGCTGCGAGAGGCGGTGGAAGGAGCGCTTGGCGGCGGCGGGGTCAAGGCCGGGGGCGGGCTGGAGCTGGAGCACGGCGACCGGATCGGGGCGGCCAGAGGGGAGCAGGCGCTGGGAGGCGAGGAGGACGTCGGCGACGGCGAGGAGCTCGTCCGCACCCGGGAGGTCCGGGTCAGCCTCCACCGCGCGCTCCGCCAGTCGCTTGCAGCCGACCAGGTCCCGCGCGGCGAGGAGCTTCCCGGCGATCTCCAGCCACCGGGCCGGCTCGGGGCGGCTGCGGCCGCCGCCGCCACCGGAGAAATCCATGTGTGGGGTGGGAGGAGTGGTGGTAGACTGGCAGGCAGCGAGCGCTCGAGGTGGGGCTCAGCTGTCAGGTGGCTTGCGAGGGGAGGGAGCCTTCTTTTCTGGGCTCTAGCGGAGAGCTTTCCGTTGCGGTGACGGTGGTGGTGGTGGTAGTTGGTTACGCCGCAAGGACTGATGGTGATTAGGAGTACCCACGTATAAGCATGCCGGCCAAATTATATTTGCCAAAAGCCCATTGAATTGCTCACCTCCAACTAACTCGGCCCAGGAAGAACTCTTCTGAGGAGCCCATTGAATTGCTCACCTCCAACTAATTCGGCCCAGGAAAAACTCTCCTGAGGGCACGTACGACGCCCGTCTCTTCACCGTCTCCACCGTAGTAATTTTGCAAAAAGGCCTTGTTTACTTCCCGATTCTGGCCCGCCAAAATCGGAGCCCAACAGGGAACGGCCCGAATACAACTAAACGCTCTCCGGAATTGGGATCCGACTCGGCCCTCCTATATGCCCCCGCCGACAACCCCGGTCTGGACCTTATCCATTCGTCTGCCTCCCTCTCGTCCACCGCACTCCAATCCCCAAACTCCTCAGCCTCGCCCTCTCCCCCGCCGGTCGCCCTCTCCCCCCGCCGCGGCCTGCTCCCGCAAGATTGAAGCCCTTCCTGGCCGGATCCACCGCGCCCGGTAGGAGAGGCCGCTCGTTGACCTCGTTCCCGGCGATGGAAGGCGGCGGCAACGGCTCCGACTACGACGACGGGCGGCGCACCTTCGACCTGTTCTCCATGGCGCCGCCGGCCTCCGGATCCGGTGGCAACCACCCCAACGCGGCTTCGCCGGCCTTCCGATACGGGGCGGCGCCGGGATTCGGAGCTGGTGCGTACCCACCATACGCCTACGCCGAGGGGGCCTCCGCATCCGGTGGCCAGCACCGGTACTCCTACGGCGCGGGAGGGTCCGGATCCGGTGGCCAGCACCCGTTCGGCTACGCGGCAGGGGCGGCCGAATCTGGTGGCTACAACCCCTACTCCGTTCCGCCTCCGTACTCGGCGGCGACCGCAAGCCACCTAGGGTTCTCAGGGCTGAACCTCAATGCAAGCTCCTACCCGGACATGGACGACTACGAAGGCATCCTTCGATTTGGCGAACACCATGGAGAAGTGCGCGGCGGCGCAGACGTGGACACGGCTCCCGTGGCTCCCGTGGCTCGCGGGAGCCGAAGGGCATCCAGGGCGCGCGGTCTTCGTCGTTCCTCCATGAACATCAGCAGTCAAGTCCCGATACTTTTCCTTCATTCACATCCTAAAATGTTGCATGCACCTTCTTTCTATATTTCTACTGCTTCCTTGTTATTTATGCAAGTTGAACTGCTTCCGGTGGGTGTTCTGATCGTGTTTCAGTCTGGCATCAATTTAGTCTGTGCCAACTTCTCTAGATTCTGTATTATGGTTATGTTTTATGTTACTCATTCCTCCATAATACAATAGTGCGACCATTAAATTCTCTTTACTCTTTAAAGAGTACATAACAAGATCCTGGAACAAAAAATTAAACATTTTCTAATGATGCGACAAACAAATGCACTATCTGTGATTAGTACAAAGTGATTATTTATTATGTTTTATAATGGTACAAAGTGATTATTTATTATGTTTTATAATGGCATGGCCGGTTATTTGGTAAGTTGATTGGGCAATGCACGTCCAGGGACAGAACCAACACTTCAACGACAGGGCCAATTGGAACAAAGCGGATACCAAGACGTTCTGTGAGATTTACTGCATTCAAATTGCAGCGGGCAGATGCAAACAAGGGCAGATGAGCAAGTTTGGTTGGCATGATGTGCACGAAAGGTTCCTAGTTGCCACTGGTAGGAAACATGACAGCGAGCAGTTCGGCCATAGGGTGCGAGAGCTTAAAAAGCTTTGGTTGTTCATTGAGGAACTTCGCCACACGGCTTCCGGCGTAGGAAACAGACCCGATGGCTCCCTCATTGCTTCTGACAAGTGGTGGGACGATAAGCTTGGCACGAACAAGGTACCATAGTTTACCCCTTTATTTGTATCCACATTGCCTTCTCTAGTACTAATGATTACCATGTCGGGTTTGTTTGCACTACAGAAAAAAGAAGAGTGGGCGGACCTCAAGAATGGATGGCCAGATTACATTGATGAATTGGACACCATGTTTGCTGGGAATGCTGTCACCGGCGCCTCTGCATTTGCTCCTGGGGCAAACCGGCAGCTGAACTTCATTAGCAGCGACGATGACGAACAAGCAACAGATGAGTTTTGTAGCCCTCGGAGCCACGCCACCCCGCAACATTCTGGATTCACTCCTGGCTCTGCAACTCCTGCCAGCAGTGGTAGCAAGAGGAGTGCTGACAGCACCCGCAGCACTGCTGCAAGTCCGGTCAAGGGCGGAGGACTGCAAGTCATTGGAAAGAAGCCCAAGAATGTTGCAGTGAGAAACATGAACATAGGAATGATGAGGTGGCAGGACCTCTATGAACAAAGGATAGCAAAAATGGAGGCTATCTGGGAGGAGAAGAAGGAGTTGACGCAGCATCAACTGAACCAGCAGAAGGAAGCAAAGGATAAATTGAGTGGAGAGCTGGAAGCTGTTGTTGAAGCAGCAAAAGCCATTGGGGTGGACAAGATGGAACCAGAGCTGTGGAGAGGTGTTTGCAACATCGCCAATACCTATAAAGACACAAAGATCTTCCTGATCTCCCCACCGGCCCAACAGCTTCAAATGATCAAGGACTTCGCAGTGAATCCGGTGCTGAAATAAGTCTCTTGCATGCATCCATTGCACGTACATGTGCCACTAGTTATGCTGGAGTTGGTGTGTTGCTTTTGTGTATGCTTTGGTTGTAGAACTATGTCACTTATGTTTGTGGTTGTGATGGTGAACTTGTTATGTTAAAATCAGTGGTGATGTGCACTTTTACTTGTACTTTTCGGTTATGTGTGGCAATGGGATATAGGTCAATGGATTTGAATAAGTGTACGTACTGACTTTGCAGTTTTTTACGATGGCCAGGAAATGGCAGCTCCTTTTGCTGGTCAAGAAGGTCCAGTACTGAACCAGACCGAGGAGGAAGATTGGTGGGACGAATTCTAGGACATGCTGACAGAAGACGATGAAACAATCGACATCGTGAATGGTATGTACCAATATGCTTCGCATATTGACAAGTATTGCAGTAGACGGTCGTATAGGACACCACCGTTGAGTGGATTAGAATGGGTAAACAACAAGCTGGCAGATCCAGAGGCCTGCTATGACATGTTTAGGATGCATCCAGACTTGTTTTATAGGTTGCATACGGAGTTGACCTCTAAATATGGACTAAAACCATCACCCAAGTCTACCTCTGTTGAGGCTTTAGCCGTCTTTCTTTGGATTTGTGGGGCACCACAATCGTTTAGGCAAAGTAGGGACGGATTCGAGAGGTCAATGGGCACTGTACATAACCTCTTTCACAAAGTGCTCAAATGTATGGTAGCCTTTGCAGCTAACATCATTCAACCTAGGGACCCAGCTTTTGAACACATGCATACCAAGCTTCTAGACACTAGATTCTTCCTTGAATTCCAAGGTTGTATAGGGGCAATAGATGGCACTCACATTCCTGTAGTGGTGCCAGAGGAGATGTTCACGCAGCACTTGTGTCGCAAGAATAAGACAACCCAAAATATCATGGCGGTTTGTGACTTCGATATGTTCTTTACCTTTGTCCTTGCTGGCTGGGCTGGATCGGTGCATGACATGAGAGTGTTAGACAATGCAATCAGTGAACCAAAATGGAATTTCCTGAAGCCACCTAGAGGTACACACTTTTCCGTATTTGATGACATCCTGCTAATATTGACAATGCAAACTTACAGGAACTACATCATGTAGGGAAGTTGTACCTGGTGGACTCGGGGTACGCGAACAAGATGGGGTTCCTGTCTCCTTATCGGCAGACGAGGTATCACATCCAAGAGTTCCGAAACGCCGAAGAACCACAAGGTATGAAAGAGACATTTAACCATGCATATTCGTCTCTACGAAATGTGATAGAAAGGGCGTTTGGAGTGCTCAAAATGAAATGGCGCATATTGTTGGGTATCCCGAGCTATGCACCTGAAACACAGACACATATTATATGTGCATGCATGGCATTGCACAACTTCATTAGGATCAATGGTGGATGTGATAAGGACTTTTTATAGTTGATAGCAATGAGAACTATGTGCCAGCGGAAGCGAATTGGGATCAGCCGGAGATAGAGGATGCTCCTGAAAGTGAGGACGACGTCAACATGAATCTGTGCCGTGACGTTATGGCTCAACATTTGTACAATAGAAAGCATTCTTGATTGCGGGATATTAATTATTTGTGTACATGATGAGGATCTCCTTTGTGAGGGGTTGTATCCATTTTGTAGACATTTGAATTTTTTTTTATTTGTTGTGCTTGTAAACTATAACATTTTGGTGATGTTTTCATTATATTTGGAGTTGTATTGCCTTGCAAAGAGCCTGTACAGGCCATGCATGCGCCAGGCTCTTTTGCATGGCTGCAAAGGGCATTAATGAACCTATACAGCCTACACAGCTACCGAAGTTTGCATGTATCAACAACTACCGATTTTGGCACTGAGTCGGCATAGTAACAGCAGGCCTTAGCAGACCCGATTTTGGCCTCCAAAATCGGGATCTAAACAAGGGCAAAGCTCATGAGACGACGACAAAGGGCCATGCTCCGAGGTCCAATTGACGGGGAGTGCCGCGCTGTACGGCCGCGTCTTCTCGAGTCGATGTCGTGCTTGGATCCCATGCGGGGGGCGTTCACGGATTGTGGTTTGCGCGCGGGATTTTGCTTCACTTCTCGTCATGCCGTCTGTAACCCCGGTGTTACACATGCATTCAACACATGCAAATCATGAGCATAAGTATTGTCATGCATTTATTAACATTGTATGAAATAATGATTGAAACATAACCTTGAAAACATGTTAATGAAAACATGCTTGTTGCATTGATTGTTTAAATAGAACTATACCATGATTGTGCTTGTAAGGGTGTTAAAAATGCTTGTTTGCTTGAGTAATTAGTTTAGAAATGTTTAGCAAAAATTTTGGAGCAAAGTTGTATTCAAACTTTTGGCAAAAATTTGCTTTTGAAAATATTGTTGAAAATGGTCAAAAATGCCTTTTATTTAGCTTTTAACTTCCAATTCAAAATCTATTTGGATTTTTGAGTTGGTCCTTTAAGCAAAGTTGTAGAGGATTAAACTCTAAGCAACTTTCATTTTTGGGCCATTTCCAGAAAATATCATTTTCTTGCTCAAAATTTTGATTTAAATTTGATGCCTTTTGAAAATCTTGAAAAAGAATCGAAAATAAAATGAAAAACTGGTTTTTCTGGTTTAGTGGGCCGGCGTCTCGCTTCTGGCCCGCTCGCGCAAGCCGGCCCAGCCTGCCTCCGCGCCCGCCCGCTCCCCGCTCCCGCTCACGTCCGCTGCCATGGCCCGCATGGCCAGCCGCGTTACCACCCCCTTCTCCTCCTCCGTTGCGCGAGCACCGGGTCCGCCTTTACCATGTGAAACCCCCGCGCCCCTTGCCTTGCCCCGCCTCGGTCGGTGTCGGCTTAACGCTGGCGAGCCGCGCCTGCGTCGCCGCCATGCACATGCATGCTCCGGTGCACCGTCGGCTCATCCGAGGGCACCAAGCGGTGCGGCCTGGCATGACGAGCACGTCGGTACCCGCGGCACCGCCAGAGAGCTCGTCGTCGGTGATCACCGGCCGGTAGAGCTTCTCCCCTGCCTCTGTCTCACTGGACAGTGGGGCCATGGGGCCCACCTGTCTGCCTCCTGGCTCGGGTCTGGGTGAACCCTGCGGGGTGCGTTTAGTATTTAGGGCGGCCGGTTTTAAAAAGAAAAGAAAAAGGGAATTATTTATTTCAGTGAAAATGTTTTAGAAATTTATATCTTGTTCTAAAATGCTCCAAATCTGGTGAAACAAATTTTGCTAGGTTTATTTTGAGTAGATCTACAGCAAAAAAATATTGTATGCTGATTTTGAGATAATTTTCTGTAGAGTTTTAGTTAATTCTAGTAATTGCTATTTATCTAAGAAAATGAATAGTAAGTCCAGTGTTGCTCAGAAAAATATGGTTCCAAGTGTGTTAGTCTTCTTTTGTGATGTGCTTTGCATGAAAAATATATGTCATGCTTGTTCTATAGAAAAATTAGGATGTGTAGTTCAAGTGCTTTTTATTGTTGATATTTGTTATTTTTGTTAGAGAGAATAATATGAATAAAACATGCAAGTGATAATTTTTATACAGAGATTATTTACTGTGTAGAATCTAGGAAAAATGATAAATCTGTTGTTTGATACTTTTCATAACACAAAGCATTTTAATGATCATACTTGTGTCATATCTTGTCATTTTGTGTAGGCAGTTCTAGTGATCCAAATGTAATGAAATTTTTATGGCACGCTAGATTAGATGATAGTAAGTTACTGTAATTTTTCTAGATTTTGCTGTGCTACCAAAATAGGTGTTGTTGTTCAAACCTAGTTTCAATTAGGGTTTAATTAACCTCTTTAATGCATGTCTAGTTAATAATGATGGCTTTGGTGTATCTTTGAAGCATCTTCGCTTGTTGTGGTGACTCAGTAAGTAGTATAGGGGTTGTAGTAGTAGTACATATTCTTAGATGATGTTGACTATCTTGTAGAAGAATTTTATTTCTACACTATCCAATAAAGTAAACACGTTCATCTACATCCCATTCATCATGGTCATTACATGTCATCTCTCCAATGCACCTATGCATGAGCACTTATACATCTGCATCATACAGGATCACAGGAAGGGATTTCGGTAGCAGTTCCCGAGGAGCCGGAAGAGCAGCCCGAGGTGCAAGAGCAGGAGGTGCACGAAGCTGACGAGGAGGTCGGTGAGGATCTTCCGGAGTGCCCCGATCATCGCTTTCGAAAGAAGTAAGCCCTGGAGCATTTCTCTCTCGGTTTTGTTTGCAACCGTTGCTGCATTATATCTTGTTTACCTTTGTTCTACCATATCCTTGTTATCCTGGTATTCACAGTCGAGTCAATGCTTAGCTGGCTAGACCGATAGAGGTCGGGTCATTTCCTGTCACCTATGAGTTATAGGTGGTTACCTAGATCTGCTTGAATAAGTATGTCATCTTAGGATAACTAAGTGTTAATGTGAAGTTGAGACCGGACGGAGACTTACAGGGTTTCAGACTGTAGTGTTTTCCGTCTGTGTCGGTTAAGGATCGACCGTTGTTGGGCCTCGAGTCATGTTGAACGCATGCCTCACATTTAGCTGGCCGAATAAAGCACCTTTCGACCGTGAAACTGGGAGATTATTCAGGCCGAGTGGATTGCCCGCAGCGCACTGTACCGGAGCAGATGTGGTAGGACACGGGGGCACGATGATAAGGCCAAAGAGCAATCGGGCGGCCCCGGGCACATGTGGTTCCTGGCAAACTCGAGACTTTACCTAGATAGTTGACTCGGTGACCAATATCTCACTTTAGCGGGTGAGTGAGGTTTATGTGAGGAATAAATTACCAGCCGGTTAATAATCGATTCGAACCGCCATCGTTCACTGGATAGTGAACACTTGACTTGAGTTACTTCATCGTAGTAATGTTGATGGAACACTTGGACAATTATATGAAATATGACATTATGGAAGTTGTTATTGATCATTGGTTATCCTTACCTATTTAATCACATGTTTACTCTAGTACAGGTCTAAATGTAGTTGGCAGGTTAATAAAGATTAACTTGATATAAAAGATTCTGGAAAAGGTTCTTTAAATACTAAAAATGTCTTTCTGCAAATGAGTCAGCTACCCCACTATAAAGCCCTTCATAATCCTTAGTGTCATTTTATTTTTGGTTACGTCGAGTAAGTCTAGCTGAGTACCTTCTCGTACTCAGGGCTTTGTTCCCACTTGTTGCAGATGGACAGATGTATTACGGCTACTATATCAACTACCTCTATCCTACGATGGGTGATGCTTAGGACCATGGACAGTGGTCGTTCCCTATGTCTCATCTAATGCTTTTGTTAGAGATGATCATCAACTAGCACTTTATTTCAAACTCTGTGTGAGTGTGTGTATGGATTTGAACTAAAGGCTTCCGCTACTTTTATTCGAACTTGGTTTGTAATAACTATGTTTAAACTCCGATGTATCCGTGATGTGAACTTTTATGTAATTTGTGATGGTGACTGCTAAACTTATTATGATCTTGGCTGGTATGTAAGTTGGTTTAAAATCCATCATGATTTCATGTACTACCGGGTTATACGGGCTTAAGTTTACTAAATCGTTTGCTCGGTGGATGATTTTCTTACTTAATTTCGTATAATTGGTCGGTTCTGTTACAGTTGGCATCGGAGCATGGTTTAGTGTGTTACTGTTCACAAGTGTATTTAAAACAAAAAGGTGTTTGAAAAACGTGATTTCCAAACTAAAAAGTGTGCCAGTGGTCATATCCTTTATGCCTAGTTAAGGACTCTAGGTGGCTTATTTAAGTACTGACTTGGGGTTCTTGCATCATATTTCTCTTTCGTTGCTCATACAGCGTGCTATTATATGAGTGCCACTTGTTTAAGTGGTAATGTATGGATCAATTGTCTCTACGCCTCGGTAAGTGGGAGTTGTGAGAGCATGATTGGATACACCGCCGATTTAGGGAGAGTGCTTATATGATGCTGGAGTAATTACATGTTCTACGCATGTTTTACAAAAATTGTCGCATGTGTGGTTGTTCCGTCCGTTGAGGCGATGCCATCAATAGGGCGATGTTTTGGGTAGTTACTACCATTGTATGCGTATCTGGGGATTCATATAGAGCGTGTAGATAAAATTACTGCTTTCATGCATCCATTGGGATTTGGGTTGAAATGAATCTTCTGCAGGTACATAACAACGTTATCGTGTAAAATGTATTAGTTACGTATTTGAGAGATCATTGTATGCCACCGTCTCTATCACTAGAATCCAATTATTTTCTAAGTTTGTGAGAACGTAAGAAACGTACATACATCATGTTACTTGTGTATTTCATTCCTGTCATGCATTCCTCCCCTTATAAATTGATTATCTCCTTTTGATAAAATTTGTACCAACTTAAAATATGTTCTCAAGGGTAACCAAAACCTTTGCTACAGATGGCCCGCACGAAGCAGACTGCCCGTAAGTCCACTAGAGGAAGAGCCCCTCGACACCAGTTGGCCCCGAGGGAGCGCCGCAGCATGGACACATTTTTGAGCGAGTTTGGCATGCCAACCTTGCTTTGGAGAGTGCTCCATGATATGGGGTACCCAGAGGGTCAGGAGCCGGTGTACTCTTGGAGTGAGAACTAGCTGGCTAAGGATGGGATCGCAGTGGTGGAGATCACAGTCACTGCTCTTGGTGATGCTCTAGAGTGGGATGGCTGGCACTTAGAGTTTGAAGGTCGCACTCTTGTTGAGGGTGCAGAGGGAGCAGCTTTTCGTGTCATCAGAGACATTATGAGCAGATTCCCCAATGAGCTGGCAGCCGTGTTAGCAGGTACTTTTCCTTGGGATGATCCTCGCGATGCTATCTGGGTTCAGCCTCAGGGAAGTGCTTTGGTCAGAGGTCCAGATGAGGGATGGGCTAGCGACAACCATGCTATGAGCGCTATGTTCACAGCTATCAGAGCTTATGAGGGTCTCGAGTGCACTTATTGGACTTTGATTGGTTTACGTGGGGATGATAAGCTCCAGGCAAGGAAGCAGAAGAAGAAGCATGCCCGTGTAATAGCGAACTTGCAGGAGCAGTTGGCTGACATGACCTTGCAGCGAGACCAGGCTGTGGTGAGAGACGAGGATGCTATGCAGCGAGTGTAGACGTTGACTCATGCCAACAACAATGCAGATCGCATGATTGAGCAGCTAGTTCAGGAGAGGAATAAAGCCTGGAACAAGAGGGACCTTCTGAGGCAGAGGGACGACGAGCTAGAGGAGTACAACCTCAACTTGCATGAGGAGTTTCACGCGCTCTACAACGGGGTTGGCCCGTATGCTCCTCTAGATGCCGCTGGCATGGATGTCGACGATGACGAGGACGAGCCTGCAGTTGCACCTGTTGACGACGATGCCGCTACTGATGGTAGCAATGATGACATCTCTGACCCCGACGATGGCCCTGAGGAGTAGGCTAGTTGCTTTGCGTTAGTAATTAGGTTCTACCGCGATGACCTTTCTTTTGGCTTCATGTATCTCGTTTCGAACCTTCGAGTCTTGATAAGATGTTGGAACTTGGTTGGTCATGCGATATCCGAATGCATAAAAGTCTAGTGTATGTATGCTGGCAATTTGGTTGTATGGACGCGATGTTTGCATTAGAAGTAATTTAATTAGAAGTGTTGTTTTAATTGAAATGCGATTATTGTGCCTCTGTTTTATTGTATGACTTTGTTCTCTCCAATGAATTTAGTACGACATAATTTTTCATTCACTCATAATTACTACAGCTTCCCTTAATTATTACTTGTTGCTGAAATATGCAGATGACAAACACTCACCGCGCCACGTATGAGGCTGCTGAAACCGGTGGTAATGGTCCCGGAGCAGGTGGGAGCGGTGGAAACAACATCAACCACAGTGAGCCACACCCGGAACCATATTTGCGGCCTCCCCCACCGCTCACTGCAGAGGTGTTATTTGCACAGCTTCTTGGAAGTCGGCGCAATACCGAGCAATCTCAGAAAAACATGGAAGATTTTCTGCGTACCATTGCCAATAATGTTCAGCGCAGTAACAACCAAGGTTGTGGCAATGGGGCGAACCAGTACAACAGCTTCAAGGATTTCATAGACACCAGACCACCAATATTCAAGGAAGCGACAGAGCCACTTGATGCTGAAGAATGGATCAACACCATGGAAGACAAGTTTCGTGTGTTGAGGCTGACTGAGGTACTGAAGACAGAATATGCCGCACATCAGCTATAAGGACCGGCATGAATGTGGTGGAAGCATCATCGCACTACCTTCCCTCCAATTGCCCAGATCTCATGGAGAGAGTTCATTGAAGCCTTCCGTGGGGTTTATATTCCACCAGGGCTGGTTGAGATGAAGTTGGAAGAGTTCTTGGCTTTAAATCAGGGCACCAAAACCGTGACGTAGTATTTGCATGCCTTCAACAACTTATGTCGTTATGCTCCTGATATGGTTGACACAGATGCTAAGAGAATTGCTAGTTTTAAGAGAGGACTAAATCCAAAAATGATGAAGCATGTGGGTACCAATAACCGCGCCAGATTCAATGACTTTATTAGTGATTGCCTGAAGCAAGAAAAGAACAATAACGTCTGTACCACCGCCAAGACTCGCAAGAGAGCACTAGAGGGTGGTCCTTCCCAAGCAAGAGTACCTGTAGGAGGTCGTCCTCCCTATCGTCCATCGGCACCTGGCGCTAGGTTCAAGCCACCACAACAGAGAGGTCAGAATTTTAAGGGACCACAGAAGCCTTACAAGATGGCAGTACAGTCTAACAAGGCAACCGCCAGTGCGGGACAAGGTAGCTCCAAGGGGGTTGTGGGACCTGCTGGTACAGTGAAGGGACCATGCTATAATTGTGATCAACCAGGTCACTTCTCAAGGTTCTGTCCGTATTCGCCTAGGAAGAAGCAACAGACGTATACCGCTCGTGTGCACCACACTACTGTGGAAGAGATTCATGAGGGAGAGCCCGTAACGGCTGGTAAGTTTTCTGTCAACCGACACCCTGCAGTTGTTCTATTTGATTCTAGATCGTCACATTCTTTTATGAGTCAAGCATTTGCACAAAAACATGAACAACTATGCACAGATTTGAGTTATAGTTACCGTATAAGTTCAGCAGGGGCTGATGTTTTGACAAACTAGATGGTTCGAGGGGCAACCCTTGAATTAGGTAATAGAAAGTTTAGAGTGAACTTGATAGTTATGCCTGGGTTAGTTTTGGATATCATTATAGGGATGAATTGGATAAAAGATTAAGGAGCAGTCATAGATACAGGGAGTCGAGTGCTTACCCTTAAGGATCCCCAAGGTGAGGGTACTTTCCAGGTACCATTGCCCCAAAGAACAGACCTCGTAAGTGTGACATGTGCTACAGAAGTCATTCCTATTCATCAGATTCCGGTAGTGTATGAGTTTCCGGATGTATTTCCAGATGAGCTACCTGATCTTCCGCCAGATAGGGATGTTGAGTTTGGAATTGAGTTAGTTCCAGGGACAGCTCTAATTTTAAGGAGACTGTATCGGATGCCTCCGGATGAGTTAGCTGAGCTAAAGAAGCAACTAGAGGAGTTGTTGAAAAAGGGGTTTATCCGGCCAAGTAAGTCTAAATGGGGATGTCCTGCATTATTTGTGAAAAAGAAGAAAGAGGGCACTTTGAGAATGTGCATGGATTATAGGCCACTTAATGCTGTAACCATCAAGAATAAGTATCCTTTACCTCATATTGATGTTCTGTTTGATCAGTTAGCCAAAGCAAGAGTGTTCTCCAAGATAGATTTGAGATCCGGTTACCATCAAATCAAGATTAGGCCACAAGATATACCGAAAATCGCCTTTTTCATCAGATACGGGTTGTACGAGTATCTTATTATATCTTTTAGCTTAACAAATGCTCTTGCATACTTTATGTATCTGATGAATACGGTTTTCATGCCAGAATTGGATAAGTTTGTGGTAGTGTTTATTGATGATATTTTGGTGTACTCCAAGAATCAGAAGGATCATGAAGAGCATCTGAGGATTATCTTGACCAGACTTAGAGATCATAAGTTGTATGCTAAGTTTAGCAAGTTTGAATTTTGGTTGAAGAAAGTTCCTTTTCTTGGTCACATTCTGTCAGAAAATGGAGTTTCAGTAGATCCAAGCAAGGTGCAAGAGGTTATGGATTGGAAGGCACCGACCACAGTTTCTGAAGTTAGAATTTTCTTAGTATTAGCTGGTTACTATCGCCGTTTTATACCAGATTTCTCAAAGATTGCTAAACTAATGACAAGTCTGCTATAGAAAGATCACAAGTTCGTTTGGACAGAGGAGTGTGAAGTAGCTTTCCACACTTTGCGGAAACTGTTGACCACATCTCCTGTTTTAGCACAACCGGACATAGAGAAACCTTTTGATGTGTTTTGTGATGCATCAAAAACTGGATTAGGATATGTTCTTATGCAAGGAGGAAGAGTTATTGCTTATGCCTCACGACAGTTGAGAAAGCATGAGGTCAATTATCTGACACATGATCTTGAACTTGCTGCAGTTGTGCATGGCCTAAAAATTTGGAGACATTATCTACTTGGTAATGTGTGCAATATTTTCACAGATCACAAGAGTCTTAAGTATATCTTCACCCAACCAGAACTGAACATGAGGCAGCGAAGATGGTTAGAATTGATCAAGGATTACAACTTGAACATGCAGTATCACCCTGGAAAGGCCAATATAGTGGCAGATGCTTTGAGTAGAAAGTCACATTGCCTGAATGCACAACCTTTGCTCGAAGATGGTTTCGATCTGATGCACCCTACCATGTTATATAGTATTTAGATCAGTTGCTCTTTGAAGAGTAAGATAATAGAAGGCCAGAAAACTGACAAGGGGATATTCCACATCAAAGAGAAAATTAAAGATGAACCATCTAAGCACTTTAGAGTGGATGAATAGGGCGTGTTATGGTTTGACGACCGTCTTATTGTTCCCAAGGATCGAGAGCTTAAGAATAAACTTATGGATGAAGCTCACCTTTCTAAGCTATCCATTCATCCTAGCAGTAGTAAGATGTATCAAGAACTGAGACCTCGTTATTGGTGGACAAATATGAAGAAAGAGATTGCAGCCTATGTTGCCAGATATGACACATGTTGTAGAGTGAAAGCTATTCATCTGGAACCTGCCGGTTTGTTGCAACCCTTATCCGTACCTCGTTGGAAGTGGGATGATATAAGTATGGATTTCATCTCAAGTTTGCCCACTACTCAGAAAGGACATGATTCGATTTGGGTAATCGTGGATCGTCTTACCAAGACACACTTTTTACCTGTCAAGACAGATTATCGACTACCTCAATATGCCAAGAAATACATTGCCGAGATTGTGAGATTACATGGCATATCGAAGACTATAGTGTCTGACAGAGGGTCACAGTTCACCGCTCACTTTTGGGAACATTTGCATAAAGGTCTGGGTACAAGTTTGATCCGTAGTATTGCTTATCACACCTAGACAGATGGTCAGACCGAGCGAGTTAATGTTATTCTGGAAGATATGTTAAGAACATGTGTGTTGTCTTCCAGGGGTTCATGAGAGTCATGGTTACCCTTAGCGGAATTTGCTTACAATAATAGTTATCAAGAAAGTATCAAAATGACTCCATTCGAAGCTTTGTATGGCAGAAAGTGTAGAACACCATTAAATTGGATCGAGCCAGGAGAAAGGAGATATTATGGTGTTGACTTTGTAGAAGAAGCCGAAAAGAAAGTTCATATCATTCAACAAAATATGAAAGAGCTCAATCACGTCAGAAAAGCTATGCAGATAAAAGGAGGAGACCGCTTGTGTTTGAAGTTGGTGACTATGTTTATCTAAAAGTCACCCCAATGAAGAAGAAACGTTTTGTACAAGATCTTAGAAAGGAAAGGTACAGTAGCCTACAAGTTGGAATTACCTGAAACAATGAGTGTCGTTTTTCTAGTGTTCCATGTATCTCAGTTGAAGAAATATTTACGTGTCCCATAAGAAAGAATACAACCTCGAGACATAAAGCTCAAGTCAGATTTGGTATATCGTGAGCAACCGATTCGAGTTTTGGACACCAAAGAGCATGCTACTCAAAATAGTGTAGTGAAAACATATAAGATACAATGGAATCATCATGATGAAGGGGATGCAACTTGGGAAACGGATGAATATCTACAAAAAGCTTATGAAGATTTTTATAACAAATGGTTCGTAACCCAAATCTCGGGACGAGATTTTTATAAGGGGAGAGGGCTATAACACCTCGGTGTTACGCATGCATTCAACACCTGCAAATCATGAGCATAAGCATTGTCATGCATTCATTAACATTGCATGACATAATGATTGAAATATAACCTTGAAAACATGTTAATGAAAACATGCTTGTTGCATTGATTTTTTAAAAAGAACTATGCCATGATTGTGCTTGTAATGGTGTTAAAAATGCTTGTTTGCTTGAGTAATTAGTTTAGAAATGTTTAGCAAAAATTTTGGAGCAAAGTTGTATTCAAACTTTTGGCAAAAATTTGCTTCTGAAAATATTGTTGAAAATGGTCAAAATGCCTTTTATTTAGCTTTTAACTTCCAATTCAAAATCTATTTGGATTTTTGAGTTGGTCCTTTAAGCAAAGTTATAGAGGATTAAATTCTAAGCAACTTTCATTTTTGGGCTATTTTCAGAAAATGCCATTTCCTTGCTCAAAATTTTGATTTAAATTTGATGCCTTTTGAAAATCTTAAAAAAGAATCGAAAATAAAATGAAAAACTGGTTTTTCTGTTTTAGTGGGTCGGCGCCTCGCTTTTGGCCCGCTCGCGCAAGCCGGCCCAGCCTGCCTCCGCGCCCGCCCGCTCCTCGCTCCCGCTCACGTGCGTCGCCATGGCCCGCATGGCCAGCAGCGTTACCACCCCCTTCTCCTCCTCCGTTGTGCGAGCACCGGGTCCGCCTTTACCCCGCGAAACCCCCGCGCCCCTTGCCTTGCCCCGCCTCGGTCGGTGTCGGCTTAACGCCGGCGAGCCGCGCCTGCGTCACCGCCATGTATGCCAGCATGCATGCTCAAGTGCTTTTTATTGTTGATATTTGTTATTTTTGTTAGAGAGAATAATATGAATAAAACATGCAAGTGATAATTTTTATACAGTGATT
The DNA here is from genome assembly GCA_038087645.1 of Saccharum hybrid cultivar R570. Classification (NCBI taxonomy): domain Eukaryota; kingdom Viridiplantae; phylum Streptophyta; class Magnoliopsida; order Poales; family Poaceae; genus Saccharum; species Saccharum hybrid cultivar. Next base: position 19,714,082 of record JAQSUU010000312.1, on the reverse strand, counting down.
ATTTACTGTGTAGAATCTAGGAAAAATGATAAATCTGTTGTTTGATACTTTTTATAACACAAAGCATTTTAATGATCATACTTGTGTCATATCTTGTCATTTTGTGTAGGCAGTTCTATTGATCCAAATGTAATGAAATTTTTATGGCACGCTAGATTAGATGATAGTAAGTTACTGTAATTTTTCTAGATTTTGCTGTGCTACCAAAATAGGTGTTGCTGTTCAAACCTAGTTTCAATTAGGGTTTAATTAACCTCTTTAATGCATGTCTAGTTAATAATAATGGCTTTGGTGTATCTTTGAAGCATCTTCGCTTGTTGTGGTGACTCAGTAAGTAGTATAGGGGTTGTAGTAGTAGTACATATTCTTGGATGATGTTGACTACCTTGTAGAAAAATTTTATTTCTACACTATCCAATAAAGTAAACACGTTCATCTACATCCCATTCATCATGATCATTACATGTCATCTCTCCAATGCACCTATGCATGAGCACTTATACATCTGCATCATACAGGATCGTAGGAAGGGATTTCAGTAGCAGTTCCTGAGGAGCCGGAAGAGCAGCCCGAGGTGCAAGAGCAGGAGGTGCCCGAAGCCGACGAGGAGGTCGGTGAGGATCTTCCGGAGTGCCCCGATCATCGCTTTCGAAAGAAGTAAGCCCTGGAGCATTTCTCTCTCGGTTTGCAAATATTTTATTAATGCTTTACCTTAATTGATGCATTACATTAAGGAGTTGTTTGCAACCATTGCTGCATTATACCTTGTTTACCTTTGTTCTACCATATCCTTGTTACCCTGATATTCGCAGTCGAGTCAATGCTTAGCTGGCTAGACCGGTAGAAGTTGGGTCATTTCCTGTCACCTACGAGCTATAGGTGGTTACCTGGATCTGCTTGAATAAGTATGTCTTCTTAGGATAACTAAGTGTTAATGTGAAGTTGAGATCGGACGGAGACTTATAGGGTTTCGGACTGTAGTGTTTTCTGTCTGTGTCGGTTAAGGACCGACCGTTGTTGAGCCTCGAGTCATGTTGAACGCATGCCTCACATTTAGTTGGCCGAATAATGCACCTTTCGACCGCGAAGCTGGGAGATTATTCGGGCCGAGTAGATTGCCCGCAGCGCACTGTACCAGAGCAGATGTGGTTGGACACGGGGGCGCGATGATAAGGCCAAAGAGCAGTCGGGCGGCCCCGGGTACATATGGTTCCTGGCAAACTCGAGACTTTATATGGATAGTTGACTCGGTGACCAATATCTTACTTTAGCGGGTGAGTGAGGTTTGTGTGAGGAATAAATTACCAGCTGGTTAATAATCGATTCGAACCGCCATCGTTCACTGGATAGTGAACACTTGACTTTAGTTACTTCATCGTAGTAATGTTGATGGAACACTTGGACAGTTATATGAAATATGACATTATGGAAGTTGTTATTGATCATTGGTTATCCTTACTTATTTAATCACATGTTTACTCTAGTACAGGTGTAAATGTAGTTGGCAGGTTAATAAAGATTAACTTGATTACAAGTTCTTTAAATGCTAAAAATGTATTTTTGGAAATAAGTCAGCTACCCCACTATAAAGCTCTTCATAATCCATAGAGTTATTTTATTTTCGGTTACGTCAGGTAAGTCTAGCTGAGTACCTTCTCGTACTCAGGGCTTTGTTCCCACTTGTTGCAGATGGGCAGATGTATTACGGCTACTGTATCAACTGCCTCTATCCTGCGATGGGTGATGCTTAGGACCATGGGCAGTGGTCGTTCCCTATGTCTCATCTAATGCTTTTGTTAGAGATGATCATCAACTGACACTTTATTTCAAACTCTGTGTGAGTGTGTGTATCGATTTGAACTAAAGACTTCCGCTACTTTTATTCGAACTTGGTTTGTAATAACTATGTTTAAACTCCGATGTATCCATGATGTGAACTTTTATGTAATTTGTGATGGTGATCGCTAAACTTATTACGATCTTGACTGGTATGTAAGTTGGTTTGAAATCCGTCATGATTTCGTGGACTACCGGGTTATACGGGCTTAAGTTTGCTAAATCGTCTGCTCGGTGGATGATTTTCTTACTTAATTTCATATAATTGGTTGGTTATGTTACATCGTCCGCCACGGGCGGAGCCCAGTGGAGGCCAAACAGCTCCAGCCCCCCTTGTCAAGATGGCAACGGGTACGTACCCGACGGGTAGTGCACACCCGTACTCGTACCTGCACCCGCAAAATTTTATCCGTTGGGTTACCCGTACCCGCATGCGGGTAAAAAAATAGTTCCATACCCGTACCCACCGGGTAATTCTCACCCGACGGGTAACCCGTACCCGATAGCATACCCAAAAATTATCTAAAAATATCAAATAGTCACATGTAAAAGTAAATCATTCTAAGCTTCCAACAAGTTACAAACATGCTAATAAACATTATTAGCATCATTACAACAAAGGCAATCTACTAGAAATATAGTGGATGTCTCAATGAGCCAAATTCATGACTTATATGTGCTAAAATAACTGAGGTTGGCTAGTTATTTTTGCGGGTATCTCTTACCTGCGGGTATACGGGTATGGGTACCCGCACCTGTACCCGCCATACCCAATGAGTATAGGATTTTGCCCAATAACGTATCCACGGGTAGAAAATTCATCCCATACCCGCCTCTTTATCGGATAATACCCATCGGGTACTCGGGTTTCAGGTACCCGTTGCCATGTCTACCCCTTGTCCGAGACAACTTCCCAGCAGTATACGTAATTGGTTGGCCAGTGAAACCATCGGAAGTCAAGACTGATTGACTGAAAAGTTGTTGTATCTCTGCATCTGTACGAAGGACTCATCTAGGAGTAGCATCCACGGCAGGAGTGCAGGACTGAGCAGCGACAGTTCAACTATGTGATTGATGAATTTTCTAATACACTTTCCTCTCTAGTTTGGCCGGAGATGTCCTTCTATATTAGCACCAAATTTTAGTTTTTATATACGAGACTAAACTTTTAATGGTTTCGTCATTTATAAATTGTACTGTATACTTTCTCACTAATCTAACATCTCCAGTTGAAAAACATTGAGCACGGAGTGAGGTCCCGCCCCCCTCCCCCGCCAAGTGGCAGAGGCAGAAATTATGGATACGGGGGGCCGGTCGAAGAGTTTCAACCATAAACTAATTGAGTGTAGTTTATTTGTTTTAATTTTTGCATCGTGGATGAGCTTATCCAAAGATAAAATATAAATTTGTGTAATTTTGTTGTCCAAAAGTCAAAAAAAAAATATATGACAAAATTTTTATTATATCTTTCTAATATAAATTATTAAATTATCTATTACATAAAACAAGTTTGATGTGATGTTGGGGGGGGCCATGGCCCCTGCCAGCCCCCTGGCTCCGCTAGTGCCCCCGCCGGCGGCCAACCGGCCCTGGCGTCCACGACCCCGCGCCGGCCGCCACCAAGGCGCCGTCGCCCACAAAGCCCTGCCCTAGATTCCCCTCCCGGGCGTTCCTCTGCTTCTTTGCTTTTCGTCGCCCGCACACCGACGTCTGCTGCATTAGATCCGCCTCTCCTCCAACCGGATCTGCGCCATGGAGCTCGGCTCTAGCTCCCGTCGCTCGTGGGTTGACCAGGTCGAGGAGGAGGAGGAGCTCGCCGCTGCTCGGGGGACCTTCGGGCTCAACCCTGACGTGGAACCTTTCCATGGCGGCTCTTCTCTCAACCCTGATGCTGCCCCTTTCCTCGGTTCCCCCGCGGGCTCGTGGGCGCACTACGGGGACCGCTTGTCCTTCTCGGACTCCGAGGCCTTCGGCACCTCCGAGGCCGAGCCCGAGTCCCCGCCGACAGACCGGAAGGGGAAGGCAATCGTCAGGGAGCCTCGTCGTCGCCGTGGTCATCGCCGTCGTGGCCGCCGGCGTCGTCGTCATCGTACTGCTGCTGCTGGAGGCTTTATGGCAGCCGCTCGTTGCTCCCATCCGTCAGCAATTTACGACCCCTCACGAGCCTCACGCCCGGATGCCAGAGGACACCCCTCATCGCCGGCGATTGACGGCCCCTCGCGAGCCTCTCATCGGGACGCCACCACATCTGACCGTTCACCACCAGCTGCACATCCTCCTCGCTCCCATGGGTTGCCTGATGCTGATGGGTTCCACCTCGTCGAGAGCCGTCGCAGGTGGCGGCGGCGCAAGCCTCCGAGGCAGCCCCGGCCGGTACCTCCAGAACTCATAGGCAAGTGCTTCAACTGCCTGGACAAGGGGCACGTCCGAGCCAACTGTGCCAACCTTCCTCAATGTCTGAACTGCGGCAGCGAGTGCCATCGACGGAGGGATTGCCCGTTTCCCCCAATTACCGTGGGTGGGAAGCGGCGTCGGTCGCCAACGGGCATTGACATCGAACGCCGGCGTGCCGCACCACGATGTGGACGACGGCGCTCCTCAGCCTCTGATGGTATGGTCTCCGGTCGTTCCGTGTCCACCGGGAGATCCACCTCCGTGCCCCAATGTTGTGCCCCATCACCACAGTCATCCGCCTCGGCACAACCCTCCGACGTCGGTCCAGATGCTCATGGTACGCGCTTTCATGGCTCTGGTGGGGGTCCTGTGTGCCACCAGGAGATGGAGATGGTTGTCGTGCCTCGCTCTGCTAAGCTTGAGGAATCCGAGGCCGCCCTGCGCTTTGCTCTTGTGGCGCTCGTCGCTGGTGCTAGACCGGTCGTTTCCACTACAATGGTCACTGCCTACCTCAACACTTTCTTCGGTCTTGATACCTTGACCTTCTCAGTTCGTCGACACGCTCCAGAGGACTTCGTCGTCTGTTTCGCTCGCCAGCAAGACCTTGAGTTCGTCCTGCAAACTATGGTCCCTGATCCCCCAATCCAGCTGATTTGGAACCGTTGGAGGCGCACATCACTCGCGGTGGCTGGTTCCCTCCACTACAGGGTACTCGTGGGAATTAGCCGCATCCCACTTCATGCCCGTTCCATCGAGGTCACGCAGCACATGCTCGGGACAGCCTGTGCACACCTGGAGATTGCGCCACCAGGAATTGCCCCGGAAGATGATGATCATGAATTGTTTGTTGCCGCCTGGTGCCTCGACCCCAAGCTCATTCCTGAGGAGAAGACCATTTTCATACCTGAGCCAAGGCCTCTGGTCCCTAGGCAGGCGCTTTACATTCAAGCAGATGAAGTCATCTTGAACAGGCTGCCTGGTCTACGGTACGTAGTCAGGCTGCGCGTCATAGAGATTCAGGACTAGAGCACGCCTCCTCCGTCTGAGGACGAGGAAGGCCCTTTTGGTCGTGGTGAACCCGACAATGATTCGGATGATAGCAACCACAACAGACGTCATCCTGGACACGATGATGGCGGGGATCTCCCGCAACAGTACGGGCCTCGCTCCACCAGGTTCACCGGAGCTAGGGACAGCGCACCGCACCTGGGGGTTCGTCGTGGGCACACCTTCATGTCTCGCAGCACGGTGCTCGTGGGCTCCGTACCCTGCCCCTTCTTCACTAACGCAGGGGGCCGGCCATGCCATGATCCTGCTCCTGGCGACTGGAGTGCCAACGGGCTCCAGGTGCTAGGCTCCGAGGATGTTGCAAAGCAGGTTACGGTGGACAATGTGGAGCAGGTCTCAGTGGAGAACCCCATTGTTACTACCAAACCGGAAGATGAGTTCGATGCTATGCGTGTTGTTCTCTCCCTCAACAGAAACACTGATGCAGTACAGGACCATAGCCTGTTGGCGGACTTATCGCTCCTAGAGAGCGTCATCACGCCGGACGTGCACTCGACGGCTGTTGTGGCGTCGCCAACACCGGCTCTGACTGACGATGTCTCGCTGATTGGGAAGCGCTTAGCGATACCGGAGGGCCTGGGCTTCGTGGGCACCATGTTAGCTGACATGTCGCAGCTTGAACCACCTCGTGCGGCATCGATACATTTAACTGAAACTAATGCAGCCCCTCCAGAATTACCTGAAACTGATGTGGTTGCCTCTACATCGCCTGCTGGGCACCTAGGAATGCTGGCGGTGCCCTCTGCCACGGCTGTTTTGATCGGTGCACCACCTGCGCCCGTGGACGCGGATGCGCCTCAGGGGATAGGCCCTCCGAACCAAACTGAACCTATCGCTGCTGCCTCTACACCACTTTCTGGGCGCCCAGGAATATTGGCGGTGCACTCTGCAGCAGATATGTTGATGTACGCACCGCCCACGGTCGGGGAAGCTGATGCGTCTCGGGGGACTAGCACGCCACCTGTCGTGCCGCCCTCGCCAAGTCCGGCCGTGGCCTCTGTGGAAGGCTCTACAGCGGCGGATGATCCTACCTCGGCGCCTGTAGCTGCTACTGCAACGACACCCACCTCCTCTGTCGATGACTTTATCTCGTCGATCTCAACTACCATTGAGACGCCTATCCTCTCGTCGCGCCCAAGCTTCGGGTATCCTAGGAGCCGGATTACAGCATTGTCCCCAGGCGCAGCTTGCGACTCGCTGACAAGCCAAAAGCTTCTAATCCGGAGGTCCAGGCAACACGTGTGATGCTCAAGAAATTCGGAAAGGACGATCCCCCACCATCGTCTGATGAATTAGGGGCGCGTAGATTCAAGGAGACCTTCGGAGGGGCCTTGTCTTCGTCCAAGAAGGAGGCGCTGCGCGAATTGTTCCCCGCCTGGAAACGATTTGGGTCGACGCGCACTGCCTGCTAGTGCGCTCCAACTATTCATGGATCAGGAAAAGCTTCTTTGCTCGAACGTGCGCGGGCTAAACTCGCGGGCCCGTCGCTCCGTCGTTCGTAATGTCATAATTACCGAATGTATGTCGCTTCTTTGTCTCCAAGAGACCAAAGTCCACAACTTCCCGGTTGCATGGATCTACGACGTAATGGGAACTGACTTCGACTATGTGTATTTGCCTGCTGTGAACACCTCGGGAGGGATCCTCATCGCCTGGCGCCGCGATGTTTATCAGCTCGCGCCGCAGTCGGGCATAGGGTACCTAGACTGGTGGTTACAGAGCCGCCTACTCTTGCCCGCCATCATACGTCGGGATTTGACTCACTAGTCATCTTGGTGGTTTGGTGCATCTGGAAGGAGAGGAACCTGAGGGTCTTCCAGGGGAGATCGCGTTCTGCCGCGGCGCTCGTTGCCAACATCACTGAAGAGGCCGATCGCTGGTCACTGGCGGGTTTCTCGCATCTCGCCGCGCTTTGGGCTGGGGCGCCGGCTTGAATGAAGCACCATTTCTGTCGCACAAGCTTCAACCATGTAGTGTCGCTTTTCATTTCTTTTTCAGTTCACCATTGGTTACCTTGTTCAGGCGACACTTCGATTGGACATAGCGTGCCTCTTGCATTCTAGGCCGATCTCGGTGTAACCTTGTAACAAACTCTAATCTTCTTCTTAATGATATACATGCAACACATGTTCGCGAAAAAAAACATCTCCAGTTGTGGATAAATTTTTAATGGTAATTTGTCCACCCCCATTATTACTCACGCTCCGCCACTGCCGTCCGTGCTGGCTCCTTGCCGCGTCGAGCCGGACGCCGCTACGCTCGTCGCCAAGCCGGCCACGCTGTGAGGAACGTCAAGGCCGCAGGACCCATTCATCGCAGAAGCTGCTTGACAGTGGCACTCATCGGGCGCAGAGGCTCTCTCAGGAGCTACTGCTACATGTTGCCCTCCGGTTTGGGTCTGACGAGATGTTGAAGCGCATGTCATCCTGCGCCTTGGCCCTTCCGGCACGGCATCTCTGGTCAGCCGGGTGTTGTTGTGATTGTTTGTTGGTGTTGATTTCATTATTTGCCTCTGATTGTGTCCGTGGTCCGTGCTTTTTTTTTGGATGAAAAACAAATTTTATTAGCAGCATGATGCTGCAATGATGGTGAAGTGTTCACCAATTACAGAATTCAGTCGTTCCCTAGTAGGACAACCATTTACATGGGATTGATTACAGCCGGTAAAGTTCCTCACATTAGACTGTGAGTTCACATGTTGTAAAGCCTGGGTAGCTAATACATGCGCTGTGGTGTTGAGATTTCTTGGGACCTTGAAAATTTTGATATTCCTGCTGGTGGTGTGATTGATGAAGCTTTGCGTGAAGTGTTTGATCTCCCAATGAGGAGGGTAGTCATAATCGTTGCCATTGAAAAATTGCACAAGCTGTTGATTATCCGATAGGAAAGTAAGCACGCCGATTGAAAAATCAGTGCCAGCGCTAAAGCAGCCGCTTCAGCCATAAGAACTGAAGTGGAAGTATTGAGCACCGCTTTGATGTAAATGGTGGCTGTTGTTTGGGGCTGGTTGTTGACGATGAACACACCCAAACCCGCCTTCTTTGGTACCTGCAATGCTGAGTCTGGAGCCGTGGACGCATCAGTGTAGCATCTTGTTTCCGGTAGGAGGGCTGGTAGTAGCACCCTGTAGAGAGGCGGTCCTGGTATGGACTCGCCTGAATTGGGAGCTGCCTACCGTCTGTAGTTTAGGTGTTCGTTGAAATGTGCATTGAAGCTAAGATGCCTTTTTCAGGTCCCAGGGGCCAAAATGTTTGGAAAATCTGTAGAGGGAAATGAAGAATAGAGTGGTTTGCATGTTGTAAGCGGAAATAAAAGCTTGATGGATTACTCTCGCTAGCAAAAGAGCATGGTACATTGCTTTCGTGGGTAGTTTTGACCCCATAAGCTCTTACATGATACCTTGCCTTTGGTATGCCATCCATTAGAGGAATTCGGCTATCTTGGCCCACACATGTTTATTTTATTTATGCTTGATTGATTTTTTTTTTATCAAATAGCAATACAATGGTATACAAAATAATATTCATGATTGATCTTGGATACATACAATGCATTAAACTACTTGCAGACGACCCCTCGTCTATGGGTCGTACGACCTGTCTTTTCAATTGTCTGTATGTTAGATTCTAGTCTCTTAGAGACAACCCCTGTATGTGGGTTATACAAAGTCGACAAAGTGCTTGACGACGAGTTGTTAGAGCATGATCTAGCAATGTTAAAAGACAACGCAGTTTTTATAGGTGAGGTCCATGACACGACATGAGGTATTATTAGTTATTTAAAATGCCACGATATATATGGGTAGGATTGTAAATAAGTTGAGTTTCACATGAAAAAAAAAATCTCTACTCCTCAACCTCCCGATGATCCCCTATGCCTGAGATCCCAATCCTCCTCCTATAACTCTTCCGTCGCCAAGAACACCTCTCTTCTTTGCCACAATGCATATCGCAGAACTTGCTCAATAGAGCTTTTGCTGCGTATGTGCTACACTGCAATTAGGCAACTAGATAGCATTCTACTCTACGATAGATGCAACTTAATAAAACTTACAGATTATTTGGAACTTTAGGTGATAGCGTGGGAAAGCTGCCTTCATCAAGCATCGCTCTCGGCACCTGGGTCTGATGCGCATGCTTTGCTTGGTCGGTGCTCCAGATCAGAGCTACATCCAAACACGTTCTAATAGCTGTAGAAACCTACAATCAAAACAGCTACAATAAAGTAATAAACCACCGCTACTAAGCAAGCTCATACAACATGTCTCGTCGACAAAACGACGACTGAAAGACATGTCCATTGTTGTCTCCTCGATCATCACAAGTGCGCATGCTATAGCATGCATTATCAAATATCTCTAAATATGTATTCATGATTAATCTAATAACACATTTAGAGATATTTATGCACGTACATCCCAAATGCATTAGTATTTTTATATGTAATATGCATTTGGGATGTGCACTCCTTTTTAACGGATTATGCTGCTCAAGGACGCCCGCAACCACCTCAATCCTTGGTTAGGTTGCACAGGAACCTCCGCAGCTTCTTCACCTCGAAGCACGACCTCCCGCTCCGGCTCTTCGGGACCAGCGCGCTCCTCGCCCGCGTGCCGCGGCCATCGTCCCCGTTCGCCAGGAAACGAAGCACGGCCTCAGCGGCCACTCGCCTCTTGGCGCGCGCTGCGTCCAGCCTCGCCACGGCGGCCGCTCTTCGCGCCTTCACCGCGCGCCGCGCCGCCTCGGCCTCCTCGACGCGCGCCTCGGCCTTCCGCTCCTCGGCCTCCACGAGCCTGCGCAGCTCCTCGAGCTTCCGCGCCGGCAGCGCCACGACGTCGTAGTGGGGGTCCTCCTCGTCGTCGACGTCACCGTCGCCATCGCCGCGCGCGCGCGCGGTTAGCTCGGAGGCCGCGGCCTCGGACCACGCCAGCGCGTGGGCCTCCGCCGCGATGGCGCGCGCGGCCTGGCGCCGCACGAGCACCCGCTGCTCCAGCGCGTCCTTGGCGCCCCTCGACGCCGCGACCTCCGCGCGCAGCCGCCGGAGCTCGGCGCGCGCTCCGTCGACGTGCCGGCGGAGGTCCTCCGCGGCGGCCTTCTTCCTCACCGCCGCCTCCTGCCTCGTGGCGATCGCGCCGTTCGTGGACTCGATCTGCGACTTGAGCAGCGGTATCTCGGCTGCCGTCGAGGCGAGGCGCTTCTTGGCCGCGGCCAGGTTGGCGCGGAGCCGCTCCAGCTCCTCGCCGAGCGGCATGGACGCCAGCCACGCCTGCACCGCCCCCTCGCGGGCGCGCTCCACCTCCTCCCTGGTCCCCGACAGCTCCTTGAGGACACTGGCGGTTGTGCTCGGGGCGAGCTCAGCTGATTCGTTGTTGCCTTCCATTGCCAGACGATGAGTTCGACGTGATTTAGCTGGACTGGTGCATATGCCGTTGTTAATTTGTTATATCCGAGGGGGCATCTACGCTTCATCTTGGTGTATCCTATGGGGTTTGTTGTTTCTATCGCTGCCGCGCTGGCTGTGATCTAGAAATTTTGGGTTCTACAGTAACATCAAGCGTTTGATACATGCATATGCATAGAGTACTAAATATAGATAAAAAAACTAATTGTATAGTTTGATGGGAAATCGTAAGACGAATCTTTTAAGCCTAATTAATCCATAAATAACTTTAAGTGCTACAGCCACATATGCTAATGACGACTTAATTAGGCTTAATAAATTCGTCTTGCAGTTTCCAAACGAGCTATGTAATTAGCTTTTTTATTAGTATCCGAAAACTCCTTCCAATATCCCACAAAACATCCAATATGACACTTAAAAATTTTTCTTTCCCAAACTAAACGCAGCCTAAGCGCGGTAGCACATTGTGCTTGCAGTCAGAGTGTCAGACTCGTGGGCATTATGGTGTACATACAACTGTACAAGAGCATCATGACAATTGGAACGAGAGGGAGTATCGAAGCAGGTGAATAATTCGTTTTTGTGTCACCAATTGGATAATTTGAGGCGAACTGCTCGGTGTCTAGTACTACAACAGTAAACTTTTTATCAGTCGGTTAGGTCGCTGGTGTTGTTTCCAAGCTCTCCTGTAATTATTTTGTCTTTTTTTTCTCGTCTAATAAAAATCCGGCAAAGCTTTTGCCGTCTTTCTAATAAAAATGGTCGTGGGTGTTGAAGCCTGGGCTAGTGCAGTCATACTTACCCTTCTTTTTTCAATTAGGAAATATATAATTTAATATTTGGTGTTCACGCCAATAATAATAAGGTAGCTATTTTTTTTAGATTTAGTCGGGTGTGGTCTAACCTTAAATCGAATAAATTCCAAAACCCATAATAAATGCTAGTACTGTAAATGATCAAAATCCGTATGAGAAATTGGCAGTTGGCTTAACTTAGAATTTATTGCGTGCAGCTATCATGGCTTTTAAAAATGTCTAAGATGAGCCACATGCCTGCATGCGTGCTACGACGCAGATGGATTCGGGCGGCCAAAACATGACATGTTTGGAGGGACACCGACGAATGTTTTGTAGTTCTAAACTCGAAGTGCGAATATGATGAGAATAAGGGATGACGGACCGAGATGCAGAACATGAGTAAGGGTGGATGGGAGAGAGTGAAGGATGAGGTAGAGTGAAGACGGAAGAAAGAAATTTTCGCTCTAGAACGAAGGGGATTACTACGTGGGTTCCTCCTAGTTTCAGTTTCTGGTATTGTTGTGCTCTGATGCATTCTTAATAATTTTTCAATTTGAGTAGTCCAGTTGCTGATGACCGATTGTTTATCCAGATCAGACTTTGACTTTTATATCAACACGCTTGCTAAACTTTGCAGCAAATCCGGCCCCTAATTAATAAGCTGTGTACATTGATCTGCATTGCTTACCTTCTCCCGCATTTTATTTATTTTTCAATAATAATCCGCAAGTCTTGGTCATTGTGACTGCATTCTCGCCCAGTTGTAGTTCTTACTAATTAAAGGACGGATGTTCATTCAAGCAAGCCAGCATGAAGCTACCGACCGGTTTGAAACATTTGACGGGGGTTCAAAAGAATAACCCACGCGATCAAGCAGGTAGCTACAAGGCAAGCTGCAGGGCGGCTAACGCCCTATTGTACTATACTATACATACTTCTTCTATACAATACATACCTACTACTACAATCCAATTCAAGCATAATATCAATTCGTAGGAACAAAGTTGACCTCGTGTTTAAACATCACAACTTATCTCAGAATTGTAATTTCGCGTTCGTTGGTGAGGTCGACGTGGAAGCATGTGTTCATCTGCTTGATCTCGGGCAGTTGACCTGACTCGCTCCCTTCAGAAGCCGCCTCTGGTAAGCATTTTCTAGTGTTGTGGAGTGCTGTCACGCACTGGAATATCAAACTGCCTAAGACTTCTGCTGTTGGCCTATATAAACCCACCCTAGCTAAGTACATGTACATCCGTATAATCAATCATCAGATCACAACTAGCTACAAGACAGGAAGTTCTTCCTGCTTTGTGTTCTGTCCTTACTCGTTTGCTGTCTTGCTAATCTAGAGTTCTGCTAGACCGCCATGGCTAACCTTGCTTCTCGGAAGGTGACGGTGCTGACCATCGACGGAGGCGGCATCAGAGGCCTCATCCCCGGCACAATCCTCGCCTTCCTTGAGAAAAAGCTTCAGGTGCGTGTGTCGTTCACTGTTGCTAACAGCTAGGCCGGTGACATTAAGAGTTTTGCGTACGTACGTGGGAGAAGGGTTTCAGTACTCATGTCTGATGATTACACACGCTGCACGCATGCTTGCACGCACCGTGTATGTGATGATCCACCGTAACTGCATGCAGGAGCTGGACGGGCCCAACGCACGCCTGGCCGACTACTTCGACTACATCGCCGGAACCAGCACCGGCGGCCTTATCACGGCGATGCTCGCCGCCCCGAATAAGGATAAGCGCCCGCTCTTCACCGCTCAGGGCATCAACAGATTTTACCTGGAGAACGGGCCAAAAATCTTCCCTCAAAGGTACAAAAAGTAACAGCGAGGGGTCGTACATATATACCTTGTGAATATCCACACCAGCAGGCAGCAGCTGGTAATTTAAGTTTAAAACTATGCACACGAGAACTGATTGATAACTACTGAGGACACCTCGCTCTAGCGTCAAATCGAACGGAACCTAACAAGTGGGCCATATAAAATCGATTTTGAGGACAGTTGGACGCTCCCAACATGAGCGTCGTTTGGTGGGCCCCATATCTGATTTCTCTCTGCACCTTTCTGAATTCCTGACCCCCTCCTTTCCTTCGTCGGTGGAATTTTTTTTAATTCCCTATAAGTTCAAACCATGTTAGAGAGTCGTACCATGAAATCTTTCCCCTCCGTTCGGTTTCTCCAGTGTTGAAATTTGCTCGCCGTTCTCTTTCCTCACGGTTCGGTTTGACAACACACTGGAGTTGCTCTAAAGAACCTATTAATATAGATATAGTATTTTCGAATGGGGTATTTTTATTTGGTTCATGATTGAGTAGGAGCTGAGCTATTTCAGTTGCTCGAGGGTGTGTGGATGTGTGTATACCCACTCAGATCTAATTCTTTGCGTAGACATATTTGGGTGTTCATTTTCTTTTAATAAAATGCAATATAGTTCTTTCTCGGTTGGTCTGGGTTTTTTTTATTTGGTTGAACACTAATACTAAGGTTTGCTCTAGTCTTTTTGAGATGCTAAAAAATCAATCCTCTCATCAGCCTTTGCAACGAACCTGATTTTGCCCCGTACATGCATGGATATTGCTTGGTCTCACTACTGCCAACTGGAATTCTGCTGTGCCATCTAACTGAGGTGCTATTGGGACGAGTGTATGACCTTGCATCAGACAGAGGTTGGCGACCAACAATAATTGGTGTGGAATAATGTCTTTATTTTTTTGAGAAACACTCAATCATTACTTCAAAGCACGTTTGCCAGGGTTGAGTAATGAAATAAGTCGAAGTCGTTAGGTAGGGATGAAAACGGATCGGATACGGACGGATATCACTGATATCGTATTTGTTTTCATATTTATGTCCGGATTCGGATTCGAATACGGATAGTATAAAAAATGTCGGATAGAATACGATTGGATATGGACATCATAAATATGTGATTTAAATATTCGGATACGAATACGGTATCGGATGTTAAATATCCGGACTCGGATACGGACAGATTAAAACCTCTCTAAACGAATTCAGTCTCAAATACGGTCGGAAAATATCCGTACCGTTTTCATCCCTATCGTTAGGTAATGGATAGATTCCAACGGAAAAAAAAGACTTCTTTTCGCTGTTGTTCTGACTTCTGACCAGGTTGCGATACACTCCGATCCCGTGTGTTTTGATTATTATTGTCCTATGGGTCATATAAAATAGCAGTCGACCTTACTACTTAGCCCCCTGTTGATGCATGATTAATTAGGGTGAAATTCATAGCTCAAAAATATATACCCACTATTAGGTAAGATTGAGTCTCGATATGATACAAAATAATACGATAGTATTCTTGTCTTGAGCCTTGACAAGATCAAAAATTCATATTCGTCAAACATTGCAGATAGAGCCTCTATCATCCATAGATAGTACATAGCTAATCGTTAAGGGTACAAATCAAAGCCATAAGGCTTGTACACCAAAAGAAAAAAAAAACAAACTTCAGCCTAGCCAGTGAGCAAAGCAAACAAGGGAAAACAACTAGTCCGCAATACCATTCCTGAAGCACCATCCGTACTTCGCAAGGGCCGCCAAAATTAACGACCCCCAGCTTGTGTAGCCCATCTTGAACAGCAGTTGATCTTCCTTTCTATGCAGCATGGACCACTGACGGATCCAAAACATCATCGCCCTGTGTAAAAACGTGTTAGAATTAGCCTTGTTAAATGCCATATCTTTCTATTCAGCCATATTGCCCAACAAAGTGCGGTTGCTTCGAGCATAATTTGATTTTTGATGAGTTTCGGATGTAATCCATGAAGCCAAGAACCAAACAAATTAGCAAAGCTGGTAGGTGGCTAAATCCCAAAGGTGATACGCACGGTATTCCAAACAAAGCCAGGATCAAGCATCTATGTTATTAGGAAAAGTTGTGGCGACAGACGACAATGTTTGCTGTTGATAAATAATGGGTGATAATCTAACAACAACAGTTATGTGGCAGACGTTGATGATGCCACAAGCTTAATTCATATAGGAGTAGCATGTTATTTTACATCTTATAACCACTGTTCCATCTTGATGCTAGCTGCAATAACGAACAAGAATGTGCGTGTACAACTGTTATGAATTGTTATGAAAAAAGAAGTATAGCTAACTATATATATGCTTAGTGGTGATATACTGATATGATCTATGTTGTAATAATGCTAAGCTTTCTCTCATCCATTAAATGTGGATTGCACAGGCCAGACTTTGTAAACACGTTGCTGGAGCTCAAGGGGCCGAAATACGACGGCGACTTCCTGCACTCCAAGATTGAGGGCCTCCTTGGCGCTACTAGGGTGAACGAGACTCTCACCAACGTCGTCATCCCCGCCTTCGACGTCAAGAACCTCCAGCCCACCATCTTCTCCACCTTCGATGTATGTGATGCGGTGTTCGATCATGCAGGGCTTCATTCATTCACGATGCATCAATATATGGTTACATTAATCCCCTAGCTAGGCAAGGCAATAACTAGGAATCTATAGGATATAATTAGATAATATACTCCTATGATCGACGTGTTAACCGCGTACATGCACGCGTGCAGGCTCAGATCCGGCCTCTGAAGAACGCGCTCCTCTCGGACGTTTTCATCAGCACGTCAGCCGCGCCGACGTACCTCCCCGCCCACTTCTTCCAGACCAAGGACGACGCCGGCAACACCCGCGACTTCAACCTCATCGACGGCGGCGTCGCCGCCAACAACCCAGTAAGTGTTACAGTTAGTTGTGCACATCATGTGTTAGGTTTTGGTGGACAAAAAAAAAGATAGAGACGACTATATATATATATATATATATATATATATATATATATATATATATATATATATATATATATATATATATATATATATATATATATATATTCCTGAATTTTTATATATACTAGCAAATATGTACGTGCGACACGCACGTGTTTTTGAAAACTATTTCAAATGAAATAGAAATGTTTATTGATTTGTTGATATACAATAAAGGTAGACGACAATTGCTTGTTTGATTTGATCGGGTTGTGTACAACAAGTTCAAATCGTATGTTCGTTAGAAATCTCAGGTGCATATATCGTTGTACCTTCAAAATCTTTTTAAACAGCTCGCGTTTGGGCTATATAACTCTATTTCCGGTCGATCCATCCTCGTACGGGCGGAGAATCCCTATCTCCTTTTTAGGAACGTAATTCCTAGAGCAAGTATCCAGATTTTCTTTTGGCGTATTTTCTTTTCTGTCGGTTGATTTTTTTTCCATCGAACAGATTCAGATATTGTTGTGGTGTAGATTTTTTCTACCTGATTTACTTTCAATCAATCATACTTGCTAGAGTAGGATCCGGATTTTGTTCCACCGAGCGTACTTCCCAGAGTACGAGTACGATCCGGATTTTGTTCCATATTTATTTATGTTTTACCTTTTTTATTTTTATACAGTTTATATGTAAAAAATTAAGTTTGCATAGGTACGTCACAAAAACTATGGTCAATTTATCCTATACCTTCGGATTGCCAACTTTACGTGTTCTAACTGGACTTTGTATGTACCGTACAAGCTGCTGTTATCGTGCACGTTATGAATTATGCCTCTATGCGGACATATAAACCAAGAAAAAGAATTGTAGGAAAAAGGACGTATTTTAGATTTGTATACTAAATCTTGGTTTAGGAGAAGTCTTACATCTTATAGGTAAGATCTCAGACGATGGATGACTCATATTGCATAGTGTCTGGATCAAATGGTTATTAACGAGGGATAGTAAGATGTAAGATCTCAGATGACGGATGACTCATATAACACAAAGTCTGGATCGAACGGTTATTATCCACGGAGATCACTTCAAAAAAAAAACTCGTTCTTTTATAGTAGGATAATCTTATTTTGTTTCTGCTTGCTTGCGGTGTGAAGACAATGGTGACGATCAACCAGATAACCCGGAAGATGATCGTGGACAAGCAGGAGATCTTCCCGGGGGCCCGACGGACTACGACAAGTTTCTGGTGATCTCCATCGGGACCGGCTCGGCCAAGGGTGCGGCGACGTACACGGCCAAGGAGGCCGCCGGGTGGGGCATCCTGTCCTGGCTGCACACCAAGGAAGGCTACACCCCCATCGTCGACATGTTCAGCTACTCCAGCGCCGCGCTCGTCGACTACAACGTCTCCATCCTCTTCCAGGCGCTCCGCAGCGAGAAAAACTACCTCCGCATTCAGGACGATTCTCTCAAAGGCACGGAGGCGACCGTGGACGTGGCGACGGAGGAGAACATGAAGAAGCTGATCGGGATCGGGGAGAGGATGCTGGCCAGCAGGGTGAGCAGGGTGGACATGGAGACGGGCAAGCCCGTGGCGGTGCCTGAGGAAGGGACCAACGCCGACGCGCTCACCCGCTTCGCCAAAATGCTCTCCGATGAAAGGAAGGCGAGGACATCATCGAGCCAAGGCAAGCCAGGCAGCGCGTTGTGAATTGTGATCAGATCATGTGGGCGCGCGTGCGTCTCACGTCTGTGAGGTTCAGCTAAGATCACAAGTGTTTGTGTGTGAAGCATTATTAATTTGCAACGGCCATGCATGCAGTGGCTGCCTCTTGTCTTGTCGTACGTTTTCTTTTCTTTTTTGTTTTTTCTGGTACGTTTTCTTTTCAGGGACTCGGGTTTTAAAGGTTGACTTTTGTGTGTGTAATGTAATAACTGTTGATCAATTCCTAGATCAAGTACCTCACTGTTCATTCAGTTCAATTGTAAATGACGTGTCCATGGCAACAAAGATTTTTTTTTAATATCTTTAATGACTCTGTCAATGTCAAGTGTTGCTGGTCTAATCTCGTGGATATCATCATAGGCATGAGTATGTGTGTACATTTCCCTAAGAAGTAAAATACTCAATATATTTTCATAATAAATCTAATTGAGATCTAGATGTACATAATATTTTGCATAAACTTAGTGTTGACAACCAAAATTATCCATTTTGTGAAGTTGTCAAAATATGAAACGGACTTCACCATTGCGTTCCTCTCGTCGAAACGGTAAAAAAAACATATATTGACGTCTAATTCGGAGTCAGGATGAGGGAGTTATGCCCCCGCAAAGATGCTCCATTGTCAGGAGTTCCGACCCAAGTCGGGACTTCCAGGAAGCCTGAAGAAACCTACTCGGGTGTCTGGGGTTATCCCCACGTCGGGAGTTCCGACAAAGGTCGGAAGTTCCGACTGTCGGGAGTTCTGACAGACCTAACAAAAAACTCTGTTCGGATCTAGCCTTTTGGATTTCAATCCGAACTGTTC
This sequence comes from Saccharum hybrid cultivar R570, assembly GCA_038087645.1. Taxonomy (NCBI): domain Eukaryota; kingdom Viridiplantae; phylum Streptophyta; class Magnoliopsida; order Poales; family Poaceae; genus Saccharum; species Saccharum hybrid cultivar. The sequence goes on along the minus strand of JAQSUU010000312.1, from coordinate 19,695,284 downwards.
CAAACTCATGGGAAACTTGAAAAATAAGGCTTGAAGAGGTTTTCTACTGGGATAAGACCACCCCCTCTGTATATATGAGAGGATCATGGCCGATTGAGTTACCATCTATCCAATCGTCAATCAGATCAATCTACTACCTCTACTCTAACCCTTTTACACTTTTCTCCAACCCCATGTTGTTCATCCCTTGATCCGATAATCAAGGACGGTGCCCTAGGCTTGCCAGCCGACCTAGGGCAACCTGGCGATGTCCTTGCCCTGACGGGGTCTCTCCTAGGCGAGAGCTTCAACGGTTTCTTTGCTAGTTTACCTGAAAACTAGCCGGTTCTTCGTCACGTAAGCACGTTGATTATCCTTTGGTGGTTTGCTTGTAAATCTCTCCGTTCTTCACCACGAAAGAACGACATCCTCGTTGTGTTCTTCGGTCCATAGCGGCCCGGGTGTCCAAGGCTCTGCAGGTGTGTGATTTGGATCACTTCCGACGTCAACACTTAGTCAAATTCAAAATTCTTTGACTTCTCGTAAAACAAAATTTACATTCCTTCTGGGACCAAGGGAGTATCATTTTTCTGCAGAGAGAGAAAAGGACAAGAGGGTTGGTTTTTGCGGGTTCTAACATGGCCTTGGCCGTATAATTATAAGAGAGTACTTTTTCTCAAAATGGTTCCAACATGCCGGGGTTCCAATCCGTTTTCAGTCAATCTAGCGCCTGGCTCCATGCCTCCACCACCAGTGTATCAGAGAGACGAAAATCTTGTTAGCTCTATACTAGCTGAACCAAACCGAGCCAAAGCAACACGCATGCTCGTTAATCCAACCCTCATGCCAACTGTCAGAACAGAAGGAGGCCCTGACGCCGAGACGCGGGGTGGCCGTGGCGATGTCTAACAGGCCCGCGTGACACAGATGCAGCCCGGCCCACCATTTGGAGAAAAAAAAAGGTGACAAAACTTGCATGGTCTATCCTCGTGCGGGCCGGTCCTCCTAGCGTTAGTTGCGTCCGTGCTTCGGCGTCTCTTGTGTCCGAGTCCGACCACTGCGCAGGGCAGCGCTGCTACGGATTCACGGAACGTACCCGGCGGCCGGCTTACGGTTACGGAGGATGGGCAAAAACCCGGAGCGATCTCCGTGTGTCCGCGAGCCGTCCTTCCACGGTATTCAACGTCCACACCCCGCACGGCGCAAAATTCGTCAAACGCGGCGTAAATGCAACGGCACGCACCACGAACTGCTCGCGCCATCATCATGCTCCCTGCTCCCTTCCTTCCCCCATAGTCAGTCTCACAGCCATTTGGGCGTTTTCGCAAATCAGGCCTCGTTTAGTTCGGTGAATCAGGGAGAAAAACACTGTATCAGAATTCATATAGCATTTTGTTTGTATTTGGTAAAAATTATCCAAATTTTAACTAATTAGGCTTAAAATGTTCATCTCGCAAAGTACAACAAAACTGTGCAATTAGTTTTTTATTTTATCAATATTTAGTACTCCATGCATTTGCCGACATTTTGATGTGACAGAGAATCTTTTTTTTTATAGTAAAATTTAGGGGAGAATCGGGGAACTAAAGAAGGGCTCACTCACAGATCACAGCCACGCAATGCCTAGGTGCGGCCACAAGCAGAGAAGCCCGAGGGCCGAGGCGGGCTGGCTGGCCCTAGCTGCTCCAGAGTGCTGACTGCTGCCGCTACACCTGCGCTGCGCGCGCCCGTACCCACGCGAGGAAAACGCCTTCGGCGACAGATCAACGCTGCCCCCAGCGCGCGATGGGACCTTCCGGCTGCGGCGGCGCCGGTGCGTGATGGTGCGGCCGCCTGGCCTTGATGAGAACGACGACGGGGGCTTTCATAGTTTCATTGATGTCTCTGTTAGAAATATAGGGAATTTCATGTTTAATTTAATCCAACAAAATGATACGATCATAATCATAACAGTGGTAATTAAGTGCTTGTTTGAAAAGAACAGAAACATCATAAGCATGGTCATGATGACATCAACATATTGCTTATTCCAAATAAATAAGAAGAGCATCATATGAATTATATTAATCAGTAATGGAAACATCATGTAGATCATGCTAAGTTTTGATAAAAAACATAAGAGAATGACGAAGCACGCTATCATACCCTATGGCAGAGCCGGATGCATCCGATGGAAACATGGTGCCTTGTTGGTGTAGTCGTCCCGAACGGTGCAGTGCAGAAAGGATGCCGTGAAGATGAACAACGAGTAGTCGTGCCGCTTGCGGACACTCCCCAAAATCGCTATGGCCGCCCTTCACCCGAGCAGGTGAACTCGATGAAGCGGATGCGTTCCAGAGGCTCTACTCTTCCATCTCGTGTGCGCGCAGGAGATGGAACGGGGAGTACTGCTGCTACGGGAGGTGTGGTGTAACCAAGAGAGAAATGACTGAAGGAGGAGTACAGAATATATACTACGCGGAGGATAGACCCAAAAAGCTCAGGAGACAAGGAGTCTCATGTTATGGAGGCCAAGAGCCTCACACCATGCATCAATGTCATGAATGCAAAAATGTCTCACGTCATCAACTCCAACGAAGTAAAAACTTCTGTAACTCTTGACTTCTGTAACTCTTGCCATCACTTTGCCAATTAAGACTAGTGGAAGAGTCATCAACTCCAACGAAGTAAAAACTTCTGTAACTCTTGACTTCTGTAGCTCTTGCCATCACTTTGTCAATTAAGACTAATGGAAGTAACTCACGTAATCAAGAGACATAATTGAAAACGAGAGTCCATCTGCTCATCTGCGCGCGTGTGGCATTCCGTTGTTCTCAACCTCTCAACAACATAGTTAGACAATATCCAACCATATAAGTCGAGTCAACGTTCAGTCAAAATCTCGTATGGTATTAAACCATAAAACATGCATTATTATGTACCATAGAGTTTATTTGATTTATTAATATTATATGAGCCAAGCCCATAAAATATCCAACAATCCCCACCAACTCTAGGGTTCGATGCAAATTGGTCTCAGGACCACATTTCTTTTATATATCAGTGTTTCGATGGAGACTGTTAAGTTGAACATCCATCTAGAGTAATAGCTACACTCAGCCACAACTGAACAATGGACTAAGCCTTGAATTGACAGTTTTGTGTGAGATGAATTTCACTAGAACTCTTAACTGATACTAGGTTGCAAAGAGCATCCCCTCTGTTTTGAAGCATATAAGTCGTACTTCTTGGCATTTTCATGAGTATCTAGAGATTACCCACATCTCATAGATTGTGACTAGCAATCGAACTCATATAGGTGTGTTCCTTATAGGATGTCCTATAGGACAACATCCCTGCTTAATCAAGCCACTCGGATCACATTAAGAACTTAATCAACCTCCCTTACAGTATTTGTGAGACGGTGCATCTCAAATGAGCTAGACTTTATTCTAAGGAGTCTCTCTCTCAGTCATCCACTAGCTTGTTTCACCATCCTAATTCACGGGATCTCCGATTACAAAGGACAGATTACCACTATGAAGTGACTTCAAGTGGGTCTCAAGCCCAACTCCCTTGACGCACCTTCTATCACATTACGTGATAGACCCTTAGTAAATTGATCTGTCAGATTTTTAGATGTATGAACATAGTCCAACGCAATTACTCCGGAGTTTCTCAGTTTCCTGACATACTTCAGGCGTCTTTTCACGTGCCTTGTAGACTTTATGTTGTCCTTAGAACTGTTCACCTTTGTTATCATAGTTTGGTTGTCACAGTTCATAGAAATAGCCGGTATAGGCTTCTCCATAACCGGTAAATCCATAAGGAGTTCACGAAGCCACTCGGCCTCAGCACCAGCGGTATCCAATGCTGTCAGTTCTGCTTTCATTGTAGACTTCGTTAAGACAGTCTGCTTGCAAGACTTCTAGGAAACAACATCACCACCAAGCAGGAACGCGTATCCGCTTGTGGCGTACAGCTCATCAGCATCAAAAATCTAATTAGCATCACAATAACCCTCCAGTACCCTTGGATACCCAGTAAAGTGAATGCCATAACTCATTGTTCCTTTCAGATAGCGCAGTACTCTCTCAAGAGCACTCCAGTGAGTATCTCCCGGATTTGACACAAACCGGCTTAGCTTGCTCACAGCAAACGAGATATCAGGCCTAGTGGCGCTAGCCAAATACATGAGAGAACCAATTATTTGAGAATATCTCAATTGGTCTCTTGAAATTCTACGATTTTTCCTCAATATTACACTTGGATCATAAGGAGTTAGAGCGGGTGCACAATCATCGTATCCAAAACGATTTAGCACCTTTTCCACATAGTGAGACTGCACAAGAGTAACCCCACCATTTCCTTCTTCTCTCAATAACTTAATGTTAAGAATAACATCAGCCTCACCCAAGTCTTTCATCTCAAAATTATTCGACAAAAAATCTTTTACTTCTTTAATCACATCAATATTATTACCAAAAAATTAAGATATCGTCCACATACAAGCACAAGATGACACCATTGCCACCACCATACCGGTAATATACACACTTATCGGCTTCATTAACTGCAATTTTGGCTGATGTTAAAGTCTTATCGAACTTCTCATGCCATTGCTTTGGGGCTTGCTTCAGGCCGTACAAGGATTTTAGCAACTTACACACCTTACCCTCATGACCTTTTGCAACAAATCCATTAGCTTGATCCATAAAGATCTCTTCCTCAAGCTCGCTATTTAGGAAAGCCGTCTTAAGATCCATCTGGTGAATGAGAAAACCGTGTGAGGCAGCCAAGGATAGTAACACACGAATGGTCGTCAGTCGGGCAACAGGTGAGTAAGTGTCAAAATAATCTCCACCTTTCTTTTGTGTATAGCCTTTAGCCACTAGCCTTGCCTTGTACTTCTCAATAGTACCATCAGGCCTCAGCTTCTTTTTGAACACTCATTTACACCCCACAGGTTTATATCCATAAAGACGATCAACCACTTCCCAAGTCCCATTTGACATAATAGAATTCATCTCACTTTGCACCGCTTCCTTCCACAAGTCAGCGTCAAGAAAGGAATATGCCTCAGCAATGTTTGTGGGAGTGTCATCCACAAGGTATATAATAAAGTCTTCACCAAAGGATTTTACAACCCTCTATCTTTTACTCTTTCGAGTGACTGTATTATTATCCTCCTTAGAAATTTCTCCTTGGGTCTCATCATCAGCGTGTATTACCGGTTCATGAGATTCAGGAACAAAAATAGAATCATGACTAGACATGTTAGGTGTATTAATTTTCATGGGAAATTCGTCTTCAAAAAATGTTGCATCTCTAGATTCCATGATTATATCAACATCCATTTCAGGAACACTAGAATTTATTATTAAAAATCTATAGCCAACACTGTGTATGGCATAGCCAAGGAAGACACAATCCACAGTTTTTGGTCCAAGCTTTCGTTTCTTGTTTATTGGCACGTTCACTTTTGCCAAACAACCCCAAGTACGTAGATAAGAGAGATTTAATCTCTTTTTCTCTCATTCCTCAAATGGTGTGATTTCTTTGTTCTTTGTAGGAACTCTATTGAGGACATGACTCGCAGTCAAAATAGCCTCACCCCACCATTCCTTAGATAAACCAGGAGTCTCCAACATGGCATTCACCAAGATCAGTTAGAGTGCGGTTCTTTCTCTCAGCAATCCTATTAGACTATGGTGAGTATGGTGGCGTCCTCTCATGAATTATTCCGTGCACAGTGCAGAACTCAGAAAATTCATTAGAGAAATACTCTTCTCCGCGATCAGACCGTAAACGTTTGATTTTCTTCTCAAGTTGATTCTCTACCTCAGCTTTATAGATTTTAAAATAATGTAATGCTTCATCTTTAGTTTTTATTAGATACACATAGCAAAACTGAGTACAATCATCTATAAAGGTAATAAAGTATCTCTTACCACCTTTGGTCAATATTCCATTCATCTCACATATATCATAATGAATTAAATCAAGAGGTGCCAACTCTCTCGCCACAACAGCCTTGTGGGGCTTGCGAGGTTGTTTTGCTTCAACACACACATGACACTTTGAACTTTTGACCACGTCAAATTTAGGAATTAAATTTAAACCAACTAAGCGGGACATGCAACCAAAATTAACATGACATAATCTCGAATGCCAAATATCTGTCTCAATATTACCAACCACATGGTTCACAGATTTAGAACAAGTATCAACCAAGGACAAGCGGAACAAGCCTCCGCTCTCATAGCCTTTACCAACAAATGTTCCAAACTTAGAAATGACACACTTATTAGACTCAAACACTAGTTTATGACCATCACGACACAACAAGGAGCCACTAATCAAGTTCTTCCTTATTGAGGGGACATGGTGCACGTTCTTAAGCTGCACGGTCTTTCCCGAAGTGAGCTTCAGATCGACCGTACCAACACCACGAACAGCCGCACGCGCCCTGTTCCCCATCAACAAGGAGCCAGCCCGTCCTGCCTGGTAGAAAGAAAACAAGGAAATATCAGCACACACATGAATATTAGCACCGGTATCAACCCACCAATCAGATGAGTAATAAACTGAAAAAGCAGAAGGTAATAAATTACCATACCCAGGTGTAGCTGCCTCAGTTTCAACGGTGTTGGCTGATTTCTGTGGAAGAGGAGGCTTCCACTTAGCCTCAGGATACTCCCTAGAGAAATGCCCAGTCTTCTCATAGGTGAAACAATTCATCTTTTCCTTGTTCATCATCTTCTTACCCTTCTTGAAAGGAGTGGTGGACTTTTGCTTAAACTCTTGCTGAAATTTCTTCTTCTATGGTTTGGGACGGTTCTTTTGCACCACATGTGCGCTAGAACTCCCTTCAGTGACTTTCTTGCCTTTGACATCTTTTGCTCTAGCCTTGTCTTCAACATCTAGAGTCCCAACAAGCTCAGCAGTGCTGAACTCTTGCCTCTTGTGTTTCAGAGAAGTGGCAAAATCAGTCCAAGATTGTGGCAGCTTTGCAATCATGCAGCCTGCCACAAACTTGTCAGGAAGAGCACACCCAAACAACTCAAGTTCCTTCACCAGTGCCTGTATTTCATGAGCCTATTTGACTACAGGGCAGTTCTCAACCATCCGGTAGTCATGGAACTGCTCCATGACGTACAGCTCAGAACCGGCATCAGAAACACCATAGCGGACCTCAAGTGCCTCCCACATAGCCTTACCAGTCGGCATCTGCACATATGCATCAATGAGGAAATCCCCAATAATGCTCAGCAAAGCGGCCTTGCAAGTGGTGTCATCGTGTTCAAATGTACGCTGCTCATCAGCGGTTGGCACACCAGCAGGCCGTTCTTGCACCACATAAAAGCAGCGCATAGAGGTCAACCACAGAATAGTTTTCTGGCGCCATCTCTTGTAGTGAGTGCCCTCAAACGACGTAGGCTTCAGCAAACCCGTAAAGCCAACAGATAAAAATTGCCTAATATAGCGTTTTTGGATTGTTAGAAATATAGGTAATTTCAGGTTTAATTTAATCCAACAAAATAACATGATCATAATCATAACAACGGTGATTAAGTGCTTATTTGAAAAGAACAGAAACATCATAAGCATGATCATGATGACATCAACATATTGCTTATTCCAAATAAACAAGAAGAGCATCATATGAATTATATTAATCAGTAATGAAAACATCATGTAGATCATGCTAACCAGCAAGGTTTTGATCAAAAACATAAGAGAATGACGAAGCACGCTATCATACCCTATGGCAGAGCCGGATGCACCCGATGGAAACATGGTGCCTTGTTGGTGTAGTCGCGAACGGTGCAGTGCAGAAAGGATGCCGTGAAGATGAACAGCGAGTAGTCGTGCCGCTTGCGGACACTCCCCAAAAACGCTATGGCCGCCCTTCACCCGAGCAGGTGAACTAGATGAAGCGGATGCGTTCCGGAGGCTCTACTCTTTCATCTCGTGTGCGCGCAGGAGATGGAACAGGGAGTACTGTTGCTACGGGAGGTGTGGTGTAACCAAGAGAGAAATGACTGAAGGAGGAGTACAGAATATATACTATGCGGAGGACAGGCCCAAAAAAGCTCAGAAGGCAAGGGGTCTCATGTTATGGAGGCCAAGAGCCTCACGCCACGCATCAATGTCATGAATGCAAAAATGCCTCGCGTCATCAACTCCAACGAAGTAAAAACTTATGTAACTCTTGACTTCTGTAACTCTTGCCATCACTTTGCCAATTAAGACTAGTGGAAGAGTCATCAACTCCAACGAAGTAAAAACTTCTGTAACTCTTGACTTCTGTAACTCTTGCCATCACTTTATCAATTAAGACTAATGGAAGTAACTCCCGTAATCAAGAGACATAATTGAAAACGAGAGTCTGCGCGCGTGTGGCATTCCGTTGTTCTCAACCTCTCAACAACATAGTTAGACAATATCCAACCATATAAGTCGAGTCAACGTTCAGTCAAAATCTCATATGATATTAAACCATAAAACATGCATTATTACGGACCATAAAGTTTATTTGATTTATTAATATTATATGAGCTAAGCCCATAAAATATCCAACAGTCTCATGTAGATGTTTGGCTTGGAGTCATTGATCACGGCAAACAGAGGGACTGTGGTTGGCGATCATCCAGGTGATCTGATATATATATCTCGTCAATGGTACCAACCTATTCTGTTCTTACTAACTAAACAAATTATTGCCTGGTACATACCATGACTGTACTACTATCTACATACTAATTAACTAAACAGATTATTGGTACATACCATGACTGTACTACTATCTACATACTAATCAGTAGCTAGTGAACTAACTGTGGTACCAACAAAGAATACAAATGTATCTAGAAAAAGTTGCACACCAGTACAACACGATGGAGCACATATGCACATGTTTTGTGGTTTCGTCAGTAGAGTTCACCTGTGGATCAAGGCATCTTCAGAGTGATAGACAGAGACGGACTCCTGCGAAGATCTTCCTTCTGGGATAACCGGTGAATCTACCGTGTTAATGACTTCATGTTCAGGAGATGTGTTCTGTGCCCGCCGTCATCTCAACCATGAATGTCGAGGTGGTGTTGAAGTTACTAGTGGACGACGTGCTATAATCGGAGGTCGATGACGGTTCCCCCCAACCTTCTGGTGCCCACACGAGCGGTGGCTTGGAAAGAGGGATGTCTGGTGCCGGCACTGACTTGCTGATGATCTGCACCGCATCCGCCATGCTTGGCCGATCAGATGGGTTCGGGCTACTGCACGCCATGCCAAGCTGCAGTAGCCGTATGGCCTCATCGGCATCGAACTCACTGGTGGTGGTGAGCACAACATCAACAGCAGCAAGTAGGTTGCCCTCCGCATGAAGTTTCCAGACCCAGTCTGTAACATGTCCAAACTGCACATCTTTGCCAACTGCCCTCTTTCCTGTAACAATCTCAAGGACGAGCACTCCAAAGGCAAAGATGTCTGTCTTCCTAGTGGCCTTGCCGTTGTACACATACTCAGGTGCCCTGAAGCCAAGGGTCCCAGGGGCTCCATAGTCAGTGTAGGAGTCCTTGCCATTGGCCAATACGCAGGCGAGCCCAAAGTCTCCAAGCCGTCCTTGGAAACAATTTGCAATTTGCAATATCTCTTTTGGATGTGCGGAGCCACCATTTGTGCATTCCTCAAAAGCCTTTTGTTTCTGTCATTTTGCTTTTCCAAAAGGTCCACCAACTCTCGGAAATTTCCCTTATTTTTTGACTCTTCTGATTCATCATGACCTCGAAAAGCTAAACCTTGATGCAACAAGAATCGAGTAGCATCAATAGAAGTATTCAGTCTCCTACGATATTCCTCTTTAGTGACATCTTTCTGCTTGTTCAGAGCATTGGCAATGGATCGATCAGGCTTCATCAAATTGTGACATCTTTTGACTGCCGTGTTATGGAAACTATTAGGTCGGATGCCTACGTGATCCTGCAATCTATCCGATTTGTTAAATCCATCCCAACCATCTTTTGCAAATGCATCATTCCCACCTTGGCCGTCATTGCTATCTCTAAATAAATAGCAATACAAACAGAAACATTTATCCACCTTCTCACTATACTCAAGCCAATCATATTTTGTGAACCATTCAGCCTGAAATTGACGTGGTACACCTGCTATGATTTTCTGAGGATATTTAAAGCCAGGTGGTGGCCTAAAAGGACCTCTAATCAAATTCTTCCGCCTTATCTCATTTTGTAGTTTTTCGCCAATGTAATCTGAAATTTTTCTTCATTCCGTCGGATCATACGGAAGCTAAAATTTACCTCGCGTCGTGAGATTCGCGAAGAACGTTGAACTGTATTGTTGGCGTTTGTTGCATCTGCATCTCTTCTTGAAGTTCCTGCATCAATATTCTCCCTTACATCTCTTGAGGTGCCTCCATCATTATCATTTGTTGGGGTTAATTTTCTTTTCAAAAAACGATGCTTTGATTGCCTATCAAATCATTCAGTGTCAATCAAGGAAGGGGAACGCAAGTATATTCAATCATTCAATCACTAATTTAGTAACGTACTTACGTGTCATGTTTGCTGGAGGGCGGAGACGATCCGCCGGCTGCCGCTATCTGCGAGTACGGGATCACGAGAGCGCGCTGCTACGCTACGCCGATGCGGAAGTTGGATCGGTAGGATTTAGGGAGGGAGATGAATCGTTGCGGCAAGCCGGCGGCTGAATGTAATCGATGTGGGCATATGGCTTGTGGGCTGCTGGGCTGCTGGGAGAATTTAATTGGACTGCTATTGACCTGTTGTGCTGGGCTACTGCCTACTGGCATGTGGATGTGGACTGTTGTGGGCTGAAGACCAACGAGTATCACCGGGGTCAGCACTATTTTTTAACGGGGTCAAGCACGGTGAAAATTTATACATGTACACGTGCTCGTACAAAGTCGTAGGGGTCAGCTGACCCCGATAGGACCACGTAGGTTCGCCCCTGGGAAGGTGAAATCGACCATGATGTTGCTCGCCTTGATGTCGCGGTGGAGCACCATAGGCTCATACTCATGGTGAACGTACTGTAGCCCTGTCGCAATATCCTTGACCAGGCTGTAGCGAGTGCCCCATTGGCTCATACAAGTAGCTTGCCGTTGCTCATCACTGCTCCTACGGAACAGATGTTGGTCCAGGCTACCATTGGGCATGTACTCATAGATAAGAATGGGCTCTCCTTTATTGTAAGACCATCCTGATTATTTTTGCCAACATAAATTACATGCAAATTAAAAAAAAGAACATTAGATGGTTTTTTAATTGCTACATTTTTCAGACATGCTGACAAAACAAGAACATATTATCACACTGAAGAATATATAGCACAAGGAGAGGCTTACCGACGAGAGGAACGATATTTTTGTGGCGGAGGCGGTTGATGATGCTAACCTCGGCAAGGAAGTCTTCATATCCCCGGTTATCAGCCCGAGTGAACTTCTTGACGGCAACCTCTATGAGCTCTCCCTTCTTTGGCGCAGGAAGTTTGCACCTGTAAACTGTGCCGAATCCGCCTTGGCCTAGCCTCATGGTCTCGTGGAAGTTGTTGGTGGCCCTTTTTATGTCAGCAAAGTCAACCTGCATAGGCACACCGGGGAGGCTCTGCATGGTCTTGGCGAGCTTGTCAAGGTCTTTCTTCCACCTCCTGTACTTGGAGTTCAAGTAGAAGTACACAACGGCAGCAATAGCGGCTGTAGCAGCTGCTGATCCGACAACAGAAGACACTATGGTGGCAGTATTAGGCCCTTGTGACTGTTCAGTCACCGGGACCTCGATGGTGAAGTTCCAGGTGTGTAGCTGCAAGAGCTGCCCCATGGAGGATGAAATGGCGAAGAGTAAGGCATCTGGAGTCAGGGTGTCTCCGGCATCGAGCTGGCTGGTGGCGGCGGCAGTAGGCACATCTGTTCCTGCATCTGCATCATGGACTAGGTAGACAGAGAGGTTGTGCGCATCATGGTCGTAATTGATGCACACGCTATATCTCGCTGGATTAGGGTCGTCTTCCTCAGGTAGCTGAAACTTAGTTGTAACCCGGATAGTTCTTCCAGAATGAAATGTTGTGCTGTCCAATACCTCTATCTTGACAGGCACAGGCTCATAGCTAAAGGGCCTAAATCCCCCAGCGTCAGTGGGTGAGGGTTCAAGTCTGGGAAGGATGTCAAATAACAGGGGAGTGATGGTGGTGCTTACTACGCTCAACGTGAAGACGATGCTGAAGGATGCTTCCTGCAAGTCGATCCTATCATCGCCACTGCTCGTTTTCCATGGATCAAACCATTTAGGGATGACAAACCTGTCAAGTTGAACCCTAGCTGAGAGGAATTCCCCATGTAGTAGCCCAGGCTGCCTGGTTGTAAGGTGACAGATTCGTTGTCGCGGTGGAACAGAAGGCCCTGGTTCATCTGCTGGAAAGTAGTGTTCCAGGTGTACCTTGCCGTCCGATCCTGGTCGGAGCTGCTGGAACATGTGCATGGTTTGGCGTGGAAGCATATGGCTATTAGGAAGATGGTGAAGAACCATTGGACAGGGCTCAATCCAAGCTTCAAGCGAAAGACATAAGGTCCACCACCTTGTCTATTTATCTCATGATCTATGTGGCCGCCCATCGAAGTGAACGCGAACATTGAATTGTAATATCTGATATTCTTTCTGTAGTTTGATGATTCACCCCTTTGTTCATAACGAAGTAGCTGTTCTAAATATGGTGGAGGTTTCTTCAGCGGTGGCTTATTTTGATATAGGACAGACGAGACGACTGGGGCAGTCAAGTCAAGTACTCAAGTTGGATCATATCGCTCTGATCCAGGCACGTTATTGCTGTGCTCTGCATCATTTGGTCGCACTCCTGGACTTGCTCAACGAGCATGAGCAAGGGGTACGGTTGTTCCGTTGCTTTCCTTGGCCTGGGTCACGGTTCCTCACCTCTCCACACTAGACGTCAACGTAAGTTGATAACTCTGATGTTATTTTAGGTTGTCTGAATGAATAACGACTAGTATTGACACCGACTGCACTGACTGCAACCTTTTCGTTTTGATGACTCGATCAACACCTTCGCTCGCAAGCTGCTCACCAGATTACTTTTGAACCACAAAAGGTAGTAGTTCCAATGGTTCTAATACGATTTAATAACCCGGCTGAAAAGTCTTAGGTTCCAACTAGCCAAAAAGACATGCTAGACGGTCCCCCAAGTTGCCTAAGGCTATGGCCTCCTTCCGTGGCCGGTGGCTGAGGCTGATTTATTGTGAGAGAAAAATACCGTTGGCTGGCCGGAGACTGGTGGCTGATGCTGAACTGGTGTGAGAGAAAAGCACTGCTGACTGGCTGAGCCGAACAAGGCCTATATCTCTTCGCTCTGTACGTAATCCCCCGCTAAACACCCCCGCCCCCGCGCGCTTCGTCTCGCCCAGCTACGCAAAACCGCCCCACTCGCGCACGTCCCCTACCACCGCAGCTCCCCGGCGCGAATAGCCAAACCGCCGCCCGCTCCCGCCTCCACCCCCGACCCGCTCTCTGCACCAGGCCGTGCGCTCGTCGACGCCGCCGGAAGCCACGCCGCTAAGGAAGAGGCAGCGGCGTCCAAGCGGAGGAGGCAGACCAGCGTCCCAGTGGCGGCGGCGGCCCGGAGGCGAGTAGCGTCCGAGTGCAGGAGATAGCGGAGGCAGAGCGGCTTCCCAGCTGCGGAGGCAGAGCAGCGTCCCGGAGGCGGAGCGACATCCAAGCAGAGGAGGCGGCGGAGGCAGAGCACCTTCCCAGCTGCGGAGGAGCAGCAGCAACGACGACGTGAGCGAGCCGGCGTCACGAACAGGCGGTGCTCCTCCGCTGGACGCTAGACCTGTTTATCGGAGTCAGGTGCCCGGCCCCCGGTGAGCTCCTCTCTGTCCTGCCTGTCTTTGGACTATCTGGATCTGGATCTGCCAACCTGTGCTGACGAATTTGGGAAATGAGATTGGGATGAGGAATCTGCTGATTTGGGATTGGTAAGAGGCGGAAATAAGATTGGGATTGTGTTTATCGTTGATTTTTGAGGGAGAAATGCTGATAGTTGTTCTAAGCTACGAGCCTATCACTTCTTGTAGTTTAGGTGTTTGAAAAAAATGTCTACTTTAGGAGAGATTTGGTGTTCATTTATTTGATCAGTGGGGAATAGTTTAGGGTCAATTGCACTCTTCATTCATGGATGCATCTTCTTTTTCCCTTCTAGAATCTTAGAGTTTCCAGATTGCACTGTGACTCATATGGCTTTTAATGTGTGCACCCCTTGATCATTTCCCTGAGTTCGTTTAAATACAGTGTATATAGGTGTGTTGCACGGCTACTTATATTTCTTCCGCGTAACTGTCAGCAATGAAATTATCGTGGTTTGTTTGACTTACAACGTTCAATATCCCTAAAGAACAAATTCATTATGTATTCGTTACAGAATCAATTGAGTTATTTCAATGGTGCACATCAGTATCACTCTTATTAATAATGTGCATTTGTCTATCACACAACTACTCAGCCAAAAGTGCTAATTTACTTTGCACTTCTTTACAATATCTTGGTGTGCCAAGAAACAGATGTAAACTTTTAAACTTAGTAACCTGCCAGTGTGGATTATGGAAAGAACCTGTCTCAAAAATGTGGATGATAGTCTACTGCTGTTCACTAAAAGAACCTATCTGACCTTAATCCAGGAGAAGGAACGCCGGCGTCGGCGGTGACCCTGTCCCCATGGCCGTGACGTGCAGCATTTGGTCCAAAGCACTACTAGCACAACGCAGTTGCTAAGAGGTACATCTTCCTTACTCTTACTTGCTTTAGAAAATCTCCCTTCTATTCTATGGAAAGCTCTGCCGTATTCTCAAAGGAGAGGATGGATGAACAATTGAACAGAGTTCCCTACGTATTCCACCAAATCTTCTTAATTGATGTGCAGCAGGAGTAAGGCACACTAACCTCCACTCTCTCATTTTTTCTTTTCTTTTTTTTGGCAATTGGACCTTTTTTTTCAATTGGACCTGTTGAATACTGTCCCCTGATACCTTTCCCTGAAACAAATAGATCTGCAAATATTGGCTGCACACCAAGTTCTGAAGAAAATGCCTCACTGGAATTAATTGAATATGAATGTGAAGCCTCATGAGATTGAGATTTTTTTTATTTCTTCACACCAGGTCGAGGGAGCCTTGGTGGTGTGGACAAGCACTAGCTGCTGCTGCCCTCACTTGCACAAGACAAGACCAGGGGCACGGGAGCGGCCGCTACTGGGAGCCCGAAAGCTTGGGACAGAAGAGTGCAGAGTAGAGAGATAGTGTGATCGTCTTTCTCATGTAAAGAGCGCAGAAGGGGAGTTCTTGTTCCTCATCCGCTGTTTGCTATCACAACACTACTCGGCTTCTATCAGGTAACTATGTAAGCACTTGTTTTATCTACTAGGTGAGTGCCCGTGCGTTGCTACGGGTTTCAAAATCAATAGAATTCTATGTATTTTTCAGCTAATAACACATAAAAGAATGTCTTGTGTGCATGATAATTTTGATTCAAGTACAGGCATGGGTAGCCGAAATATTTTGTTTGGTCAAACGTCTTGCAAGCACATCTTATAGTTCACTTCAGCTAAGCCAATGATTAAAATTCTACCATGCCCACCCAAGCCGTTTAGATTGCAGTGGAGATTATCATCTTTGTCAACTGCAAACCTTTTAGATCAACCTTCAACTTCAACAAAGGTAGTATAGAATTGCATTGCAATATACTCCCTCCATTCCAAATTGCAAGTTGTTCTACGTATATAACTTTTACTATGTATCTAAAGATACATCATCTCTAGATAGAATATCTAAAATTATTTACAATTTCGAACGGAGTGATACAACCCAAGTCACTAAAACCAAGAGTTCAGCATTCATCCACTAATTTTTTTTTACCATAACCTAAATGACAATAACAACCTCATCAACAAGAAAATAGTTTTATAAAACTGTACAGGTCAGGAATCCACCTATGACAAACCTTATTGGCATTACACTTGCTTGAGATGTAGTAGTGCATCTCAAGCAAAAAGAAGGTAATTTAGCCACAAGAGATTTTGTTGCTGCACGCTTAGGCAATGATTTGTTAGTTTGTCATGGTGTTTACATTTGTGGCACGAGCTAAGTTTTTCCCTACTTCTGTAGGTAGATGGGCAGATGCTACCTTTTTGCATTTCGTTTCTTATAAGGGCTAAAACTCTAGAGGAATGAGTCCTTGTGGACTTGGAAACATACGAAGGTTAAGGAACTAATAATGCATCCGTTATCATTCCCCATTTGATGAAAAAAATAGCTTTTACTTTTTCAGATTCAGATTCACTGCATCACTGATATGTTTGATTTAACACTCCTATGCAGGAACACCCTTACCTTTCAGATATGCCAATTTCGATCTCACAGACCTCTACCTCCACTATGGAGGTGAGTTATTGCCACTGCCTTGTGATTTGTGAATTGATTGTATGAGCTGGATGCCTACTATATGATTTGGATTTCATGGACCTGATTTTGAGCAACATGTGTAGTAGCTTTATTTAGGTTTCATTGCTTCCTTGATGTGTTGTTTAGATCCAGAGTTTTTAGATTGAGAGGATGCTTTGTTCCCATGGCAATCTCGCTATTAATTTGAACAAACCCTTATCCCAGGCTGATCTGGGGCGTGCCGCTGGTGGGGGATGAATCACTCCTCGACGTCGACCTCAACCTGCTGAAGCTGGAGAACATGGTCTTCTACCACAACGCTGACTGCTAGGGCCAATGCGTGTGCTACAACGTCTATGGCGAGTTCTAGAACAAGGACCTCTAACAGAAGGCCTTCGGCGACGAGGAGCAGGAGCTCTTCCTCAAGTGGCAACAATGGAGATACTCTGAGGGTCTCAAGCTTTTTTTTGTTGACTGATAGCTGATCGACAGAAGGTGTGAAGGGAAACTAATTATGGTATGACCTTCTCCTTCCTTCCCTCTTGTTCAAAGAAATTTTAGTTGGATCTTGTTTGAAAAATGAAAGCATTAGAAGACTGTAGTAGAGTTACAACTTCGAAATAGAAGATTGACTGTATTAGACTATAGAACCAAATTGTAATCAACTATTTGAAGTCACGGGCATCACATTATTTCACTGTGCAGCCGGCTACCACCATGGAGAAGGCCTGCCGGGCAAGTCAGTTGCACGCCACCTTTTCTGGGCCTGGGTGGTCCTTCCTGCTGCTTCTTGCAGGGGCACACGCAGACATCTTCAGCCACCTATGACATGGGGGAGAGCACAAGCAGCACACGGCCTGACTTGAGGAAGAAGATCCCAGGAGTATGTCATTCCCTGAATCTCAATCAATTGGTGCTCCTTTCCTGACAATTTCTGCACCTTATTATCCCTTCTGATTGGCCTATGAACACTATTACACTACCTTATTTTTCTCCTCCACTGAATTGCTTCAGTTAATTCTTTAGCTTAACTTGGAGGTATCATGGAAAACAATCTTTATTCGCATAGTTCAGCCGTTGATTTATTATAGATAGCAACATACATATTCAGAATAGTTGCCGAGCTATTGATTATGCATGTTAATGTGTAACATGCCAACGGGTCATCTCAAATTAAGAGGGCAAAAAGTTAGGATAACTGCAGTAGGGGGATTTCGGGTGATAAATTTTTTCGATAGGCAATCGAGAATGTTGCATCGCTTGTAGTTTTAGTCAGGTATGTTGTTTTCTTTTGAATTGACAATGATCAGCATGAATCTACACACTCCATTTGTTTTAGTAGACAATAAGAAATAATCTAACAGTTCTTTGTTGCCTAATAGTTTTGTTTTTTTCAGGGGAATGCCTAAATGACTTTTAAGGGGATATCTTTTGTCATATTGTGTTACTATGCACTTTCTTTTGGCGGAGAAACAATATGCACTGCTTGTTTACTGTAGTAAGTAACATTAATTTTCATTCCTACTCATATAATTTGGTCAAGGTGTTTACTGATGTTCTATTTAAATAACTGATTAGTACATGAGGTCAAGTTTGCTACAGGTCAATGTCATAAAGGACAAATGACAAGAAGTTAGAGATCCAAGCACAGAAATGAGATGTCGTTCATGTAAAAGTTTGCTGCAGGTCAATGTCATAAAGGACAAATGAGGTCAACATTAACTATTTGTTTTATTATACATGAGATGGCACGGAAATGAGATATCGTTCATGTAAAAGTCTCAGGATCCTTGATTACGATTGTATTTGACCAAAACGTTACTTTATTTTGTAATTTATTTTTTCTGAACACAATAGGGGAAAATAAATATTTCGATAAATATATGTCCAGACATGCGTGATGCGTCATCTATTGGTTGCTATCAAGTGACATGTGTATTATCGTGTTATTTTTATTTGTCCCGCTAGTATAGCTTTGATTTGTCAATCCCATTCCTTGAAAAGTTCTCTCCAATTTTTTGTTTTCAGTCAAAAGACTAGGTCGTCTTTTGTTTTTATTTTCTTGTTCTCACAAATAAAACGCATGACAAATCTTTTACCTCCCTTTGAAAAAATCTCCCCCATGTTTTTGTTCTGTCGCTGTCAAATAGAAGTTTTTATTTTGGCCAATCAGAGTCAGCCGCACAGGAGATCGGTCATTGTTCTCCCCGTGCTCATCTATATATGCAACTGGCGAAAATTTTCACCATAACTAGAAACCCTGCCGCGCCTTACAACATCGTCCAGGTCAGGGTGTTATTTCCACTGAACATTGATCTTGGGTCTGCCATGCACCTTACAGTAGAAAAGGGATGTCAGGTAGATGTGTCTTGCTTGAATATTGGGCATTTGCATTAAGTTGGCTTCTGTCAAACTTAATTTCTGGCTTCTTCACCCTGATAGTAGTCGATTAAGGTAATGGAAAAAAGTTCATGTAACAATTGATGTAGAAAAGAATAGACTGGTACCAGGTATTCGGCCAGGTTTTGTACAACGGAGATTTTACTATACATAAAGCGGTAGTTTGCAACTGTGCATCGACAAGGATGACTGGAAAACAATGAAAGTGCAATAAATTTCAACAGTTCAAGACATTCTGAATTCTTCACATATTACACGGTTTTAGTGTTGACAGGTCTTGCCGTTTTGTTTTTGTAAAAACATGTAAGTCTGTATAGGTGAAGTCGAAGCAAAATACATTGTGAAAACAAATATAATTAGTGTGAGGAAGATTTATTATTGTGCTGCTGCACAAAACGTGTGCAATTGTGAAATAGACAGCTTGCTTTCTCATTGCTTATGAAAGAACAAAGTACCATATTATGTATGTGACAGTACGTAGATATTGAACAAATGGGAGACAAATTGAGAAGGAGCAAGCTCATAATGCAAGAATAATAGGAAACTTATATAATTGAAACTGAGCCTGAATCTATGGTGAAATTATTTTCATCCATCACAGGATTATATTGGATGTCCCAAATTTTTTTTGCAATTTGGCCCTTTTTCTGAAGAAAATTCACGTTTAGACCCCTGGACGACGTAAAGGACCCTGGGGGTCGACGCCATAATTCAAGGCGTCGAGGTTACACGTCTAGACGCCGCGACTCACGGCGTCGAGCTTCGTGGCCCTAATTTACGTGGACGCTGACAGGGCGCTTGCATGGCACATAGCTCGACGCCACAGATCACGGCGTCAAGGTACAAACTATACGCGGCTCAAGCCAGCGCCACCCCACTTCTCTTCCTTTCCCTTCATCTTCACCGCCGCCGACCGCACCCCCCGCCCGTGCCCTCGTTCCGGCCGCAGGGGCCGCGCCCCCCGCCCGTCCCTGCCCGTGTCCTCCACACCGCGGCCGCCGTTGACACCACCGCTGCCGCTCCCCCGTCCCGGCTGCCCTCGTCGCCCCTTCCCCTCCTCCTTCGTGCTGTCCGGCGACGAGGGCGTCCCGCCACTGCTTGCCGGAGGTCCCGCCGTCCGGCGGGCCTCTGGCCCCCGTGCCCCCACCGCCTTCCACATCGGCTGCCCTAGCCCCTCCGGCACTGGTGCCGACGTGCAGCAAGGTAAGGGTTTTTTAAGTTAAATTAGTTAATGTACTTTAGGTAATGTAGTTAGTAATTTATTTAGAATATTTAGCAATTTTAGTTAGGAAATTTAATTACATAGGTAGGTTGATAGATACTTATTTATTTAGTTATATTATAGACTTATGAATGTAGTTATGTAGCTTTTTAAGTTAGATTAGATTCGTAGAGGCATAATTAGGTAGTTAGTTACTTAGTTAGCTAGTTTAGGTAGAGATAGAGAGAATTAGGCAGTTAGATACTTGTTAGTTTAGGTAGATAGTTAGGTAATTTAGTGAGCAAATGTAGTTAGATGTTGTTGTTAGGTAATCTTATAATAATATACCCATAATAACTTGGTGGTTGTGCATACCAACTAGATGGACAACGTAGTGACCCTGTATCATGGAGAAAGTGTGGAGGAAGATCAGTTTGAGAATGTCAGTTTTGTTGGAATGCAGAGGGTGCCTGTGATATTTGATGACCGGCCGTTGTTTTCTGAGTTGATGGGTAGTGCTCATGATGAGCTTAAATGCAATTCAAATGAAGATGCCATCTTAGTTGAGGGGGTACTTCACCATGGCAGGTCAGGGACAATTTTTAGACGGTTGGTCTCAATTGCATCATAGGCTCAATGGGACAAATATGTCAAAACTATCATGAAGAATGAGTTTCAATGTTTGGATTTGGTTGTGCGGAAGATGTCCAATGATCCCACCCCTCATGGGTATTCTCCCCCTAATGGGAATCCGACACCCTCTCCATTACTCGACCCCGAGGTGAATGTGGAAGATGTGGTTGTCGTGCCCGATGCTCAATCCGCCCTGAATGAGGTTGGAATATGTGTCGATGATGTTGCTGCTGGCCCTCAGGAGATCCCTTTGACCCAAAATTATCCAAGTAAGTGGCGTAGTAACACTTTGCCTTTTCTTATTCTTCATTCGCTTCCTTTGTCTCAATTCTATCCATATATGTGCTTTGATTCTAGGAGACAATGTTGGTAATGATGGTTGTCCTCATGTGCCTCCATCAACCAATGTGGACCCAACGTTTATAGTCTCTAACAGTGTGGATGTTAACATTGAGGATGATGAGGAGCCTTATGGCACAGCACGAGCCATTGATTCTGATGATGACCGTCCAGTTGCACCTTTGAGCGAACAAGAAATGGAGCTCATCAGACGTTTGTGTCCTGACCGTGATCCACTAGTTCATGAGTTCAGCGACCTCAGTCATTCTCAACATGCTTATGCAAAAGGAAGAGATGACGAGCTGCTAGAGGCTCCTAAGGTCGGTGACAGCGTGGAAATTCAAAAGGGCATGGTCTTCAAGGACTTGCCCCACCTTAAGAAGGTGGTTACAGGAATATTCTATAAGACGTAAAAGACCATTCAAGGTGATGCACTCCTATGTGGAGCGCCGTTACATGGTGGTGTGCGAGATGGCAGATTGCAATTGGAGGGTCTGTGCTCAGAAGGAAAAGGCCACATGGAAGTTCAAGATCACCAAAATTGTAGGTCCACACACTTGTGCCCAGACAGATCTAAAACAGAAGCATCGACAATTGACCTCTACCCTCAATGCTAGAAAGTTGTACACAATATTGAAGGGTCAGCCCAACTTGAAGGTTAGGACAATTATAGAGATGACTAAGGAGATATTTAAGTATGACACAAAGTATGAGAAAGCATGGAGGACAAAGCAACATGCCTGTAAGATGATATATGGGGACTGGGAGGAGGGGTACGAGCAGTTGCCTGCAATGTTCAATGCAATGAAAGCAGCAAATCCAGACATGCATTACGACTATATCTCGAAGCCAAATGAATGGAACGACAGGAGGCAGATATTCTTCCGTGCTTTCCGGTGCTTTCCCCAGTGCGTCGAGGCCTTTAGGTACTGTCGTCCAGTGTTATCCATTGATGGTACTTTTCTTCTTGGCAAGTACATGGGCACACTATTGCTAGCCATTTCTGGTGACGCAGACAACGCATTGGTTCCTTTGGCTTTCGCTTTGGTGGAGAGGGAGAACAAAGACAGCTAGGGATGGTTCTTGCGGCTTGTTCGTAGACATGTCATTGGCCCTGATAGGGAGGTTGGTGTCATATCTGATAGATACTAGGGCATACTCAGTGTTGTATAGGAGCATATTCCGGGGTATGCACCTTTGCACCACCGTTGGTGCACTCGACACCTTGCCAGGAATTTACTTCAGAAGGATGGTACGAAGGACAACTTTCCTCTATTCGAGGAGGGTTGCTCGCATGCTTGAGGCGCCATTCTTCGAGGAGAAGTTGGAGCAGTTAAAAATGGCAACAAACGTAGCAGGTCGACAGTGGCTGAGAGGATTGATGAGAGAACCTAAGAAATGGACAAGAGCCTGCGACGATGGTCGATGGAGGTACGAGTTTTAGACTAGCAACATGGCCGAGTCATTTAATAGTGTGCTCAAGGGTATACGTGCCATGCCCGTGAATGCCATTGTATCATTCACCTTTTATAGGCTAGTTGCATGGTTTAACGAGAGACATGCTCAAGCAAGGGAACTATAGAGTAATAATAAAAAAAATGGGCAGCTAAACCTAAGAAGCACCTTGAGAAGGCAAAGGAAAAGGCTGGCACACATGACATCAGTGTTTTGACCACAACACCGGCAAGTACTAGGTCACAGAAAGGGGTGGTACAACGTCAGATGGTGAGGTCCGGCCATCAAGGAGTTATATTGTGCTCCTTAGTGATTTTTCATGCAGATGTGGGAGACCAAGCCAGTACCACTCTCCGTGTTCTCATTATATTGCAGTAGCTCAGCATCGTAACTTTGACTACGAGACCAAGATACCGTAGGAGTTCAGTGTTGACAGCCTTATGCTTACTTGGTTGCCCCGTTTCGAGCCTTACCTGGACGAGGGGCAGTGGCCATAATACACTGGACCGAGGTATATTACGGATCCAGGTACACGTTGGGACAAACGTGGAACCAGGAAGAGGATGAGACACAAGATGGTCATGGACCAGGTTTCCGGTAGAACGGGGTGAGGGAGAGCAACATCCTTTCTTACTGACCCCGAGCAAAACCAATGTGGCAAATACGATAGACTTGGGCACAACTCACTGAAAGCCCAAGTTTGGTTTTGGTAATTAATGACACCAAGTTGCTAATGTCATTGTGTCAAGTGAATTGAGTTAGGCATAGCAACACATGTGATGAAGGAGCAAGGAGCATGATGGTGCATGAACATTAAATGACGATCATGGTGGAGATGCACATGAAATGATGATCATGGTGATCAAGCATGAGGAGATGAACATGGAATAAAGGGATCAAGGCAAAGGTATAATCATAGGGTTTGCTTTTGCCGGTATAAGATGAGTAGAGAAGTGATTGACCGGGTTTAGGATTGATAGCAGACTATCAAGAGGGGCAATCACGGTTAGCTCGTGAATCAAGTGCTACTAGGTCATCATCTTGAGCATATGCATTAGGATCTAGTAGAGAGCTAACATAACGCCTTGAAAAATAATTGTGAAAATGCTAACACACTTGCACATGATGGTGTACACTTGGTGGTGTTAGCACATTCGCGAAGACGATGGAGTTTGAGAGGTAGAGAGGGGTTTGGGGTCCTCTCTCCCTCCTGCTGAGCTTACGAGTGCGGGATTCATGCGTTTTCAAGTAAATGAAATACCTATTTTCCATTGCGCTGGAGGCAGGAAAAGGTGGCAAAAGTCCAGAGTGTTTATCTCTGAAAAACTCCAACCGGACGAGGTCCAGGGTGGACCTGTGCGTCTGGTCCATTCAAACCGCAGGCAGAGACGCATGCGTGAAGGTCGCGGACCGGCGCGTCTGGCTCCTCGTGAAACCGGAGCGTCTGGTCATGCACCCAGTGGACAGCGTGTGTCTCAGTGCCGATCGGACGCGGTGGCACGTCCGGTCACGTGTGACCGGAGCCGTCCGATCGCGCGAGGAGCTCTCTAGACTCCGATCGGACGCCGGGTGCAGCGCGTCCGGTCAAACGGTGTAGCATGTCCGGTCACGGCAACGGCTCTCTCTGATGCGTACTGCTGTTGTTTGTCCTGTAGTGACCGGACACGTCCGGTCACCTTGACCGGTGCGTCCGGTCATCACGTTTTTCACTGTGTTGTCTTGTAACGGCTAGTTACTTACCCCTTCGCTATAAATAGTTGGTGGCCGGGTTTGGGGTGTTCTCTCTTGACTCTTTGAACACTTAAGACATACTTTGAGCTAGAGAAATTCCCCTCCACTCATCTCCTTGCTTGGTTGCATACTCTAAAAAGATTGAGTGAGATTCAAGTGCATTGCATTGAGAGTTGCATCTAGTGGCACTTGATTCTTTAGTTTGCTGTGGATTGCTTGTTACTCTTGAGTGTTTCTCGACACACTAGACGGCTTGCAGCAGCGGTGGTGTTGAGCTCGTGATTGGAGATTGTTTCGAGCCTCACCAAGCGATTGTGAGGGGTTCTTGAGCCTTCCCCGCGGGAGTTCGCGAATTGGCTACTCTAGTGGAGCTCGTGGCTTGGAGGATCCCCATCTTGTGAGTGGATGTGCGGCACCCGCTGAGGGTTCAACTCTTGATAGTTGATTAGCTCGCGATCCATCAAGTGGGTGCATTGCCACAACGAGGAGTAACTTGCCGGGAAGCAAGTAAACCTCGGTAAAAATTCTTGTGTCATCCCTTGCCGAGGATTCTCATTGTGATTGTGTGTGATTGATTCTTTGGATACATCTCATCTCTACACCGTCTGTATATGAATCAATTCACTTCCCTTTTACATTCATGCACTATATTTTGTCTAGTGTTCTTAAGGTGGTTTGTATCACTTAGGGGTAATTAGTTTAGAGACTTAGCTTTGTTGGTGTGAACTAGAGATCATAACCTTGCACTAGAATTATATTTGTGGCTTGCATAAAAGTAGTTGAGCTAGTGCTAGAATTAGCTTCGCCATCTTATATACTAACTTTGATGTTTAGTGAAGCTTGTAGAAAATTTAAATAGACTATTTATCTCCATCTAGCCATTTAGACCTTACACTCACGTACATGCCATTGGCCGCTTAGTCAGGTGCATTTTACATTGTACCTACTCAGATTGGTAAATAGTTATATATGCATGCTACTTATTTGTTTAATTATATATGCAGTCGCCGCTTTGTTTAATTGAAAATGCATGGTACTTTATTTGTTTTTGCTATCTTCTTATTTATTGACTAGTGCTTGCTCTTTTATTATAGGATGGAGCTATTCCACCTCCTGGATCCGTACTACGAGGAGAAGCACCGAGGATGACTCACCGCAGAGGAGGTGGTACTGACTGGAATTTTTGTTCTGACCTTTTATTTATTTTGTTACTCATGCATTAAATTAAATAACTCTAATGGTTGCAGGAACTACCCCCTCTGCGTCCTCGAACCCATGAAAAGTTCGAGGAGATGCGGTACGACGACAGGTACACGCCTCTGCTACAGAGGGCTGGCCTAGATGTCGTGTCGTATCAGGTTCGCCGTGGGTTGCCTCCAATCAACCCTGCGGCGATGACAGCTTTGGTTGACAGGTACACCCTTTCCCAGATCCATTTTATTTGTCCTTGATGACATAGTGTTTTGACAGCAGCGATCTCTAGTGAACCTTATACATAAGCCTTGGAGAGACATAGTGTTTTGACATTCAGGAAGATGTGAACCTTATACATAAGTGTTTTGGTTTGCAAGCATTCTTCAAGTTTCTAGATTGTGCAAGATCTCTAGTGATCAAAATTGTTATTGGAAGTAATGTCAAGCACAGTGAAATAAAACTATGAATTACTGCTGTCTATGCTTAGGGATAGATTTTTTAAACAAATCATTTCTCTCTATCACTCCACTATGGTTTTAGGTAAATGTGAAGAGTAGTTATCTGCATGTAGTTTATGTTTAATACTGGATTTTTTCCTTAAATGTATGACAAATTATTGTGTTTACAAAATAAATTACTATGCTACATGACAATATGCAGATAGCTTATCAGGAACACAAAATGTGGGAGATGTTATAATCCTTATTGAATATAGAACAATGATAAAAAACCAATTTATAACCAAAATTCTAAGACATCCTTTGTAACATAATCTCGCTATCCTGCTTATCGTGATCATCTCCATGTTGTTTTTACAGTTTATTGTAAGCTGCTGAGTGCTTACCACGTCCAGTTCCATAATTTGCTACTGCTGCTTTGCTGCTACTACCTTCAACTTTTCTTGCAGGATGCAACTGTATACGACTTATCTGCATGCACTCAACAGCTTACTAATTGCATCTTTGCTTGACAGAGGTTAGCACGTAGGCTACGGCGTAATGCAGCTCGTTGTGGTTGTGGTACTAGCGCTGCGATGGATGTACATGGGCCACACGCACGACACTGGGACACACTTGTAGGCCTCGGTACTTCTTCTCACGGAGGTATATTTTCATGACATGTGTTCTTTAGTTGAACGGAGTTAAATGCTACAATCCTGACATAATATAATGACTTATGTGCACACATCATTTAAACGATGTCTACAGGTTCTGGAGGATAGAGCTCGTTCCGTTCGACTGTGGACACTTTCTAAGGCCACAGAGACGATGACGATGAGGAAGATGACGAGGAGGGCGACGAGCGTGGTTATGATGAGCTTGCCGAGTCTCAGCTCCAGGATGCTCCTTTAACTCAGCCTACGCAGGTTGCAGGAACAAGGCGACGCCGTCCACCTTGCAAGTACACTCTAGGAACCGGCGCTCTTAGCCACAAGGGTAATGGTAAGACTAGGAGCAGTGACGACTACTTGTAGGTTAAAACTATGCTACCAACTTAGATTTAATGCCATAACTATTTGGGTTGTATGGACCTTGCTTATTTTGCATGTCTGAAAATTTGGACAGTATGTAGTTACTTTCCTATAACTATTTGGGACTCTATGGACATTGTCAACTATTTGGACTATGCAGGACATGTTATGTTGGTTGTGATGTTCGATGTGGTTGTGTTGTGCTATTTGAACGATTAAATGTTTGGATTATATTATGATGTCTCTGTTTGTAACTGTGGATGCTTCTGAAACAAGGGAAACTCTTGTGAATTTTTTCGTGAATTATTTATTATACTACATTGCTAAAAAGACACAAATGTAGTACACAGATTAAATGTAAATTCATTAGAACGTGTGTAGTCTAATTGTATCGTACACAGGCTTTGCAGATGAATCTAGGCTTTCCAGTAACAGTGAACGAATCTAGACTTTTCAGACAATGAAAATAGACTTTTCAGTTATAAGGACAAGGAGTACGATGACAGCAGTGATTTATCACTTCATATACATAGTACACCTATAGCATCTAGTCTTTTCAGTGATTTATCATGTCAACAACGAATAGACTTTTTAGGAAACGAATCTAGGCTTTTCAGTGTCTATTGAAATAGGCTCTTCAGTGATACTAAGTAAGCTTCTTGGGACCATTTACACCACATTAAAACGGCAACTAAACCTGCCTCCGCCTATATATACACAATGTTAGATGCATTGCTACTTACTCTCAACTAGTATTTCCTTTCGTTGCATTACTAATGTCTAGAGGGTCATCCAGAGAGAGAGGAAAGGGGAAGGGAACCCCCATTGTGTGGGAGGGTACTCTTGGTCCCAATTTCTTTGAGGAAGCTCTTTATGAGAGGTTCCAGTTAAGAGCAAAAGTGATTTTACCAAAGAGGCACCACTGAGAGGATACGGCGAACGGAAAGAAGAGTGGCCAAAATGCATGCATGGTGAGGACTGCTTAGTGCAGATGTTCACCGAGGGAATAGATGGAGGTCGTCGTTTTTTCAAATGCCCGCGAGCATGGGTAATTGCTATTACTATTTGTTTCTTCAATATGTTCCTCTTCTATACTATAAGTTACAGGATACTTATTTGCAGTCTTCCTTGGCCAAAAAAATTATGGGTTCACTAGGTGGGTCGATCCTCAACCTATTCATCCACATGCGGAGTACATCTACTACCCGCGGGGACCGTATCTTCGATCTAGAAAGGAAAGTTAGCAGCGGTTACAAGGACGACGAACAGGACGACACCAACAGTGGTGTTGGTTCACATGATGCACTTTGCAATGATCCATATTACACATGCCCTAATCATAAGAACAAGGGGCCTCCGCCGCCACCCCCGTCACCACCACCACCAACAATGGAAGGATACTATGGAGAAGGTGCAACACAATTTTGCTATGTGGCCATACTATTAGGACAAACCAATCTTATTAACGGGTCACATCCATGTGTTTGTTGTTTGGTTTAATTATCTAAGGCATGTTAGGGTTAGTCGAAGGAACTATGTATCCTTGTTTGATACATGTTCTCACATGCCATTTCATGTGGTTGTTGTTCGCTTTAATTACCTAAGGCATGTTAGGTTTAGTCTAGGACCTCTGTACCCTAGTTTGGTATATGTTCTCACATGCCAGTTCATAGTTGTGTGGGGTGAATTATGTAATCCACTACTTCGGTACGTTTTATTTGCTCTAAAGTGAACTCGTTTCACTACCTCCGATAATGACCACAATTAATGAAACAAACAACGCTATGAAAGGTCCAATAATAGGGCATATTAAACAACACAATAACATTTGAAGTACATGACAACAAACTAAATAACGCAGAGCATGCGTTAGGTACGCCCATAGTTAAAGTGCATTACATAACAACACATTGCATAGTCCAAGACTAGACAACATTGTTCATGAATAAACCATAGAACTAGCAAGTCATGCAGACTACTGTGCAATGAGGTCACTTTCCCTTCCTCTGGGCATCGAGATTCTCCTCTATCGCTGCCTTCGCTCGGCGCACACGCTCAAGCTTCTTCTCCCTCTCCTCTCTGTACGTAGCAACACACATCCTTTCCTCCTCTTCCTTGTGCTCCTTTTCTGCTGTCTCCTCTCTACGTCTCTTCTCCAATATCTCCAGATGCTCTGTATTCCACTCCTTCAGGCCTTGTAGAAGCCGCTTGTCCGACTCCTTGATCTCAGTGTCGATCCACTGCTCAAAATCATAGAGCGGTGGAGGGGTCCGTAACAAAGGCAATTGTTACAAAACAAATACATATGTAATACTTCAAATGACAGAAAATAATTATTACACAATAATAATTTCTCACAATAAATATACTGCAGCGCTGACGCTCTGTATGCTCCCATGCAAAATTGGAACACATCCAACACCTCTGCCTATATGTTTTCTCATCTTTAGAAATGTCTATCTTGCAAGGATCACCACAAAAGCACATGGGTCTTGGAACACCGCTAGGGAGAGGCTTTGGGTCGTAGGTATTTCCGGTCATCTGGCCATAACTACAGTTGAACCAACTTCGTTGTAATAACCGAAAACAAAAAAACATTAAACCATAAACCTAGGGTTTACCATTTGATGCACAACAATGAACGAATAATATCGAAAGAGGCGCTGAGGTTACCTTGATTTTCTACTTTTTCCACCTCTTATTGAGAATTTTAGCAAAGTATTGATTAGAGAAATTTCATTTTAATAGGCTTCTTCCTTGGATGTAATTTTCTGCACCTAGGGTATAGTTGCTTGTCCATATAGTAATCCTCGCTTGTCGATGTAGTAATCCTCCTCTTCTTCCATCTCGATCAAACCATGATTGCTAGAAGAATCCTGTAAAACAGTAGGCTACTCAATAATTATGCAAAGCAATAAGAAAAAACACGAAAAGGACATGTGAAGTCTTTTTTGTTGAGCATTCCAGATGTAGTAATGTGGACTAATTGCCATTGAATGACATAAACATCTGATATAAATTGTCATCGCAAGTCCTCAAATTAAAACTTGTCTGTTCATGTTACCAAAGTGGCCTAGACATTGTGTCGAACACATGACATGCAGGGTAGATGAAGAGGACAGGAAAAAAAAGAACATGTTACCAGGGAAGGTTTTGGGCAGGTAGACGAAGGACTTGAGCAGAGGCTGGCCTGCTAGTGCACCATGACGAACAGCTCATCGTTGAGACTCGAGATCATAAATATTGCAGAAGCAGAAGTACTTGCTCCATTTGGGGATCACAAGCTCCCACCCCACGGCAGCAGCTAGCACCGCGGCCGGCGCCTCGGCGTGGCTGTCCAGGAACAGCATGGACCGCTAGGACGCCGTGGAGCACGCGAACTCCGCCCCACGCGACGCCGACGGCGAGGTCGGCGGCGCGCGCCTGCCGTTGGAGATTGTGATGAGGAACCCCGCGAATCACGCGCCGGGCGGCTTGCGGAGGTCCCTCAGCTTGGCGCAGATGTTGGCGCCGGCCTTCTTGGCGGCCTTCTTCTTCTCCAGCGCGGGCGCGGGCGCCTCGCACCCCGGCGGCCGTAGTGGCAGCGGTGACGCTCGAGCGTATGGGCCGCAGGCGGCGGTGCTGCGACGACTCCGCCTCCGACGATGAGAACTCGCCTTCGCAGGAGCACTCGGAGGAGCTGGAACGTTGTGGATGAAGACGACGACAGTGGCGTACATAGAACTGGGCCGAAAGAAATGGTGCCTGCACGGACGGCTCGATTGAACTCACCGCGTAAATTGAACGGTCGAGAAATACTGGTGACGTGGCCCAATGAACGGCCTGAGCTTGGCTCAGGTTTAGAGAGAAAAGAGATTCCATATTTTTGGCTAAACTCTTTAGCTACAGATCTTGCCTTACACCTTAATATCTTACCATGCATCGAGCTAATGCGGTATATATAATTCCGATTTAGTGAAGATATATAAGCATGGTTTAAACGACTCATTCAACAAGCATACAGGGGCGCATGATTTACTGGCAATAAATGCATGTGATACATGATGATTATATTAAAAGCATTAAACAAGCATTTCACCATCAAAACAATAACTCAGTCATCTGGCATCGAATAGGCAAGAAATTTTTTCCACAGATCATACACACCATGAATAAGCTACCATAAAATTTTTACATCATTTGGATAACAGAAATTATTTCTATAAATTAAACACATTAAGCCCTAGATTTAATTTATTTTTACAGCTGACAATACGTACATGAACATACTATTTTACGTGTTTACTGTATAGATCGACTATTGACCAAAAATGGATTTGGTATTTTTGGATTTTTTTTATTGATTTTATTTATACGAAATTTACTAGTTTTTAGATTTATAATGATAAATAAAACATAATGATAAGGGATAGGTTAAATGGGCCAGTTTCGGCCTAGGGACATCAGCCATATGGGCCCGCTCAGTCCAACTACAGCCCATCGGGTCAGACTGTGCGCGCATAGCACGGCTACTGGCGGTGGACGACTGTGGCTAGGGTAACAACTGCGGCACTATAAACTAAGCCATGGTAGAGGGAAATTAAACTTGGCGGCGGCGGTGGCAGCAAACCTCTGTAGCGGCGGGATAGAAGACCTCCACGGTGGCGTGGGGTAGAAGACCTTGGCGGCGCGGTTTGACTTTGAGGTGTGGCTCACCTGCTTAAAAAAAAGCTCTCCGATGAACGGAAGGTGAAGACATCAAACCAAGGCAGCTAAGATCACTAAGTGTTTTTGTGTGTGTGAAGCAATATTTGCAACGGAGATACTAGCACCCGGACGTCTTGACACCCAGGACGCATCCAAACGCACCTCCCACCAGCCAACTATTAAATGAATCCACCAATCGTGGGCTAGCGCTGTGGCCCACCAACAGGAGTCCGACCACAGGCTGCTCGCAGTAACAGAACAACGAAGTGCTATCCCTACCCTGCCCGCGTAATAGAGAAGGGGAGAGCGCGCGCTCGCGTAGTTGCATCCGCAAGATCCCCGGTGCCCTCATACATCGGCCCCCGCTGCGTCCCCACCATAGTTTGAGAAGGATGTAAGGCAATAGAAAAACAAGGAGAAGACACCGAGGTGAGGCGGCAGAAGACGAGGAGGGAGATGCAATACCCGATCTATTTTTAAAACATTGAGATGCAACACTTGCAACATACGTATGAAAATGGGTGAAAACACTTAAAATATACGTCTGAAACACTTGCAAAAACACATGAAAAAGCACTTGAAACCATTGCAAACATACTTAACATCTAGAGCTTGTGGCTTGGAGGATCCTCATCGTGTGAGTGGATGTGCAGCACCCGCTGAGGGTTTGACTATTGATAGTCAATTAGCTCGTGATCCATCAAGTGGGTGCATCGCCACAACAAGGAGTAGCTTGCCGGGAAGCAAGTGAATCTCGGTAAAAAATCTTGTGTCATCTCTTGCCGATGATTCTCTTTGTGATTATGTGTGATTGATTCTTTGGATACATCTTGTAACAGAACCGACCAATTATACAAGATTAAGTAAGAAAATCATCCACCGAGCAGACGATTTAGCAAACTTAAGCCCGTATAACCCGGTAGTCCGTGAAATCACGACGGATTTCAAACCAACTTACAAACCAGCCAAGATCATAATAAGTTCAGCGGTCACCATCACAAGTTACATAAAAGTTTGTGTCACAAATACATCGGAGTTTAAACATAGTTATTACAAACCAGTTTCGAAAGAAAGTAGCGGAAGCATTTAGTTCAAATCACACACGCACACAGAGTTCAAAATACAGTGCCAGTTCAGGATTATCTTCCATCAAAAGCATCAGACGAGATGTAGTGAATGACCATTGCCCATGGTCCTAAGCTTCTCCCATTACAGGATAAAGGCAGTTGATACAGTAGCCGTAATACATCTGTCCATCTGCAACAAGTGGGAACAAAGCCTTGAGTACGAGAAAGTACTTAGCTAGACTTACCCGACAGAACTAAAATAAAAGACACCAAGGAATCATGACAGGCTTTCTGGTGGGGTAGCTGACTCATTTGCAAAAAGGCATTTTTAGTGTTTAGAGAATCTTTACAAAAGCTTTGCATCAAGTTAAATCTTTATTAACCTGTCAAATACATTTGCACCTGTACTAGAGTAACATGTAATTAAACAGGTAATGATAACCAATGATCATTAACAACTTCCATCATGTCATATTTCATATAACTGTCCAAGTGTTCCATCAATATTACTACGATGAAGTAGCTCAAGTCAAGTGCTCACTATCCAGTGAACGATGGCGATTCAAATCGATTATTAACCAGCTGGTAATTTATTCCTCACACAAACCTCACTCACCCGCTAAAATGAGGTGTTGGTCACCGAGTCAACCATTCAGGTAAAGTCGCGAGCTTGCCAGGAACCACATGTACCCGGGGGCCACCCGACTGCTCTTTGGCCTTATCATCGCGCCCCCGTATCCTGCCACTACTACTCCGGTACAGTGCGTTACGGGCAATCCACTCGGCCCGAATAATCTCCCAGCTTCGCGGTCGGAAGGTACTTTATCCGGCCAGCTAAATGTGAGGCATGCGTTCAACATAACCCGAGATCCAACAACGGTCGGTCCTTAATCGACACAGACGGAAAACACTACAGTACGAAACTCTGCAAGTTTCCGTCTGGTCTCAATTTCACATTAACACTTAGTTATTTCCTAATGACATCTTTTCTCAAGCAGATCCAGGTAAACACCTATAGCTCGCAGGTGACAGGAAATCACCCGACTTCTATCGGTCTAAGCAAGCTAAGCAATTACTTGACTGCGGATAACAGGGTGACAAGGATAGGGTAGAACGGAGTAAACAAGGTATAATGCAATAACGGTTGCAAACAACTCCTAAACATAATGCAGCAGTTAAAGTAAAGCATTCATAAAATATTTGCAAACCGGGGGAGAGAAATGCTCCGGGGCTTTCCTCTCTCGAAAGAGCTCGGATGGTGGTCTGGGCACTCTTGAAGATCCTCACCGACCTCCTCGTCGGCTTCGGGCACTTCCTGGTCCTCGGGCTGCTCTTCCGGCTCCTCGGGAACTGCTACCGGCGTTACTTCCTGCGATTCTGTAGGATGCAATCGTATAAGTGCTTATGCCTAGATGCATTGCGGAAATGACATGTAATGGTCATGATGAATAAAATGTAGATAAATGGTTTCACTTTATTTCATAAAGTAGGAATACATTTCTTCTACAAGGTAGTCAACATCATCCAAGAATACAGACTACAAGCACATGTCATCTACTGCATTCTCTTCTACTACTACCATGCTAAGTCAACACATTTTTTTTAAATGCTTCAAAGATACACCAAAGCAAAAATCCGATTCACTAGTCATGCATTAACAAGGTTAAATAAAACCCTAATTACAACTAGATTTGAACAGCAACACCTATTTTAGTAGTACAGAAAAATCTGAGAAAATTACAGTAGCTTTCTATCATCTAATCCAGCATACCACAAAAATTTCATTGCATTTGGCTTACTAGAACTGTCTACACAAAAATAACAAGCTAGGGCCTAAAAATGAGCATAAAAGTACTTTATACTATGAAAAGTATCAAACAATAGATTTAACATTTTTTCTACATTCTACACAATAAACAATCACTATATAAAAAATATTACATGCATGTTTTATTCATATTTTTCTCTTTAGCAAAAATAACAATTATTAACAATATTAAACACTTGTACTACAACTTAAGATTTTTCCACAGAACATGCATGGCATATATTTTTCCTAGAAAGTACATCACAAAAGAAAATTATAGCAAGTGGAACCATATTTTTCTGAGCTCTCTGTGATTTACTACATATTTAACAAGAAAATAGCAGTTTCATTGATTAAATAAAAACCCTACAGAAAAGTATTTCAAACTTGACATGCAATATTTTTAGATCATAGATCTACTTATGAGAAACACTACAAAATTTGTTTCACAATTTTTGGAGCTATAAAACTCGAGTTATGATTTTTGAAAGCTTTTTCACAATTTCTAGAAACATTTTATTTAAACCCTTTTGAAAATCCGACCGCTCAGCGCTACGTGCACCCATGAACTGAACATAGAGAACAGACACGAGACCGACAGGTGGGCCCGTGACCCCGCATGTCAGTCACACAGAGAGAGAGGAGGACACCGGCGTCCATAGCTCGCCGGCGGCGAGGTCTCTGGCCAGGCCAAAGACACTACGCGAACCACATCATGCTTGCGAACTCAACGGTACACACGCGGTGGCCAATGGAGCTCGGAGGGCTGATCACTGTCGGTCATGGCGGAACGGTGGCGCGGGTGATCGCCGGCCGGTCACCTCCGACCATGGAACGGTCGGTGGAAGGGTGCTCGAGCACCGGTAAGACAAGGTGAACAAGATGCGCGCGCTAGAAGGGAAAAAGGTGGGGCGGAAGGGAACGGTCCATGGAGCGGAAAAACTCTGGCGAACTCAGCTCTGCTCTGGTGAGCAATTCACGCGGAGAGGAGGCTTACCACGAGCAACGGAGGCGAGCACTGGTTGCGTGATGGAAGAGCGAAGCTCGGGGCTAGATGGAGGCGTCGCTGGTGCGCTGCGGTGGCCGGAACGACAGTGCCGGTGATGGCGCACGGTGGCGGAGGCGGAACCGCGGCTGCTGCTGGCTCTCTGTTGTGAGGCGAGAAGGGAAGGAATGAGCGAGTGGAGAAGGAGGAGGCGGCTCTGGCGGAGGTAAACTCGGGCAGCGGGGGCCATAGCGGCCACATGCTGAGCGTCGCTGACATGCGGTCGACACGCGGTGGACGCGGCCTGCCGCGGTCGCCAACGAGACGCGCGCGCGCGGGGGAGCGGGAGGAGGAGGAGGCCGCGCGGCGTGGGCCGGGCCGTGGCCACGCGCGGGCGAGCGCGCGCCGGCTTTGGTCGCTGGGCCGGAAGTGGGGCGGCGGCCTGTTATGGTAAGAATTTCATTTTCCTTTTTCTAAATAAAATTCCAGATTTTATAATTTGATTCAAATTCAAATTTTGAAGATGAAAAGACATTTTCACAAATTGACCCCAAAACAAAAGTTGTTCAAAAATTTATTCTCTACAACTTTCATTTAGGGCACTTTTCAAAATTCTAAACAGATTTTGAATTAGGGATTTAAAGTTAAATTTTTAAATAAAAACTAAATTTTCTGAAATATTTTTAGAAGCACAATTTGAGAAGATTTTGAATACAAAACTTGCTCCAAAAATCATGCTAATTATTTTTAAGTTATTTAAAGTTATAGCTCTATAAATTTTTATCACTTTTACCTAGGATTTTTACCAAACTCAGAGCTCAAACATGTTTATCACAGTTTAAATAAATTCTAACTTAAGTTGCATGTGATGATGAACATGTATGAAATGCAAATGCTCATGATTTAGGATGTGAATGCATGCTTAACACCCAGAGGTGTTACAGCCCTCCCCCCTTATAAGAATCTCATCCTGAGATTTTGGGTTACGAACCATTTGTTATAAAAATCCTCATAAGCTTTTTGTAGATATTCACCCGTTTTCCAAGTTGCATCTCCTTCATCATGATGACTCCACTGTATCTTATATGTTTTCACCACACTGTTCCGAGTAACTCTTTCTTTAGAGTCCAACACTTGAACCGGTTGCTCACGATATACCAAATCTGACTTGAGCTTTATGCCTCGAGGTTCAATTCTTTCCTCTGGAACACGTAAACACTTCTTGAGATGCGATACATGAAAAACTGGGAATATAGCACCCATTGTCTCAGGTAACTCTAACTTATAAGCGACTGGGCCTTTTCTTTTCAAGATCTTATATGGTCCCACAAATCTGGCTGCAAGCTTTGTGCGTACTCCAAACCGTTTCTTCTTCATTGGCGTGACTTTCAGATAAACATAGTCACCAACCTCGAACATAAGCGGTCTCCTTCTTCGATCTGCATAGCTTTTCTGACGTGATTGAGCGGCTTTTATATTTTGCTGAATAATATAAATTTTCTTCTCAGCTTCTTCTACGAAGTCAATACCGTAGTATCTTCTTTCTCCTGGCTCAATCCAGTTAAGTGGTGTTCTACACTTTCTGCCATACAAAGCTTCGAATGGTGCCATCTTGATACTTTCTTGATAACTATTATTGTAAGCGAACTCTGCTAAAGGTAACCATGACTCCCATGAACCTCTAGAAGATAACACATAGGCTCTCAACATATCTTCCAGAACAACATTAACTCTTTCGGTCTGACCATCTATTTAAGGATGATAAGCAGTGCTACGAATTAAACTCGTCCCCAAACCTTTATGCAAGTGCTCCCAAAAGTGAGCAGTGAATTGTGACCCTCTGTCAGACACGATATTCTTCGATATGCCATGTAATCTCACAATCTCAGCAATATACTTCTCGGCATATTGAGGTGGCCTATAAGCTGTCTTGACAGGTTAAAAGTGAGCTGTCTTTGTAAGGCGATCCACAATTATCCAAATCGAATCATGTCCTTTTTGAGTAGTGGTCAAACCTGTGATAAAATCCATACTTATATCATCCCACTTCCAATTGGGTACAGACAAAGGTTGCAACAATCCGGCAGATCTCATATGAATAGCCTTCACCCTGCAACATGTGTCACATCTGGCTACATACGCTGCAATCTCTTTCTTCATCTTGGTCCACAAAAAACAAGGTCTTAGTTCTTGGTACATTTTGCTACTTCCGGGATGGATAGATAACTTTGAAAGGTGAGCCTCATCCATAAGTTTATTCTTAAGCTCTCCATCTTTAGGAACAACAAGACGGTCGTCAAACCATAACACGTCATGTTCATCTAATCTAAAGTGCTTGGATGGTTCTTCTTTAATCTTTTCTTTGATATGGAATATCCCTTTGTCGGTTTTCTAGCCTTCTATTATCTTACTTTCCAAAGAACAACTAATCTGAATACTGTGTAACACTGCAGGATGCAGTAGATCAAAACCATCTTCGAGCAAAGGTTGCACATTCAGGTAATGTGACTTTCTACTCAAAGCATCTGCCACCACATTGGCCTTTCCAGGATGATATTGCACATTCAAATTGTAATCTTTGATCAATTCTAACCATCTTCGCTGTCTCATGTTCAATTCAGGTTGGGTGAAGATGTACTTGAGACTCTTGTGATCGGTGAAAATATTGCACACATTACCAAGTAAGTAATGTCTCCAAATTTTTAAGGCATGCACTACGACAGCAAGTTCAAGATCATGCGTCGGATAGTTGATCTCATGCTTTCTCAACTGACGGGAGGCATAAGCAATGACTCTTCCTTCTTGCATAAGAACACAGCCTAATCCTGTTTTTGATGCGTCGCAAAACACATCAAAAGGTTTCTCAATGTCCGATTGCGCTAGAACTGGAGCAGTGGTTAACAGTTTCCGCAAGGTGTGGAAAGCTGTCTCACTCCTCTGTCCATACAAATTTATGATCTTTCTGTAGCAGACTTGTCATTGGTTTGGCAATCTTCGAGAAATCTAGGATAAAACGACGATAGTAACCAGCTAAACCCAAGAAACTTCTGACTTCCGAAACTGTGATTGGTGCCTTTCAAGCCATAACCTCTTGCACTTTACTCGGATCTACAGATACTCCATTCTCCGATAGAATGTGACCAAGGAAAGGAACTTTCTTCAACCAAAATTCACACTTGCTAAACTTAGCATACAACTTATGATCTCTCAGTCTGGTTAAGACAATTCTCAGATGCTCTTCATAATCTTTCTCATTCTCAGAGTATACGAGAATATCATCAATGAACACAACCACAAACTTATCTAACTCTGGCATGAAAACTGTATTTATCAGATACATAAAGTATGCAGGAGCATTTGTTAAGCCAAAGAACATAACAAGATACTCATACAACCCGTATCTGGTAGAAAAGGCGGTTTTCAGTATATCTTGTGGTCTAATCTTTATATGATGATAACCTGATCTTAAATCTATTTTAGAGAACACTCTGACTTTGGCTAACTGATCGAACAAAACATCAATGTGAGGTAAGAGATACTTATTCTTGATAGCTACAACATTAAGAGGCCTATAATCCACACACATTCTCAAAGTACCCTCTTTCTTTTTCCTCACAAATAAGGCAGGACATCTCCATTCAGACTTATTTGGCCGGATAAACCCCTTGTTCAACAACTCCTCTAGTTGCTTCTTCAACTCGGCTAACTCATCCGGAGGCATCTTATAAGGTCTCCGTGAAATTGGAGCTATCCCAGGGATCAACTCAATTCCAAACTCCACATCTATATCTGGCGGAAGACCAGGTAACTCATCTGGAAACACATCCGAAAACTCACACACGACCGGAATCTGATGAATCGGAATGACTTCCAGAGCACATGTCACACTCACAAGGTCTGTTCTTTTGGGCAATGGTACCTGAAAAGTACCCTCTCCCTGGGGATCCTTCAGGGTAAGTACCCGACTTCCTGTATCTATAACTGCTCCCTATTCTTTCATCCAATTCATCCCTATGATGACATCCAGAACTAGTCCAGGCATAACTATCAGGTTAACTCGAAACTTTCGACTACCTAACTCAAGGGTTGCCCCTCTAACCATCTGATTGGTTAAAACATCAGCCCCTGCTGAACTTATACGGTAACCATAACTTAAGTTTGTGCATAGTTGTTCATGTTTCCGTGCAAATGCTTGACTCATGAAAGAATGCGATAATCTAGAATCAAATAGAACAACTGCAGGGTTTTGGTTAACAGGAAACTTACCAGCAGTTACGGGCTCTCCCTCAGGAATCTCTTCCACAGTGGTGTGGTGCACTCGAGCATTATAAGTCTGTTGCTTCTTTCGAGGCGGATAAGGGCAGAACTTGGAAAAGTGGCCTGGCTGATCACAGTTATAGCAAGGTCCCTTTACTATACCAGCAGATCCGATAGCTCCCTTCAAGTTACCTTGTCCCGCGGTTGCGGCTGTCCTTGCTGGCGGCACTGCCATCTTGTACGGCTTCTGCGGTCCCTTATAGTTCTGGATCTTATGCTGCGGTGGTCTAAACCTTGCACTAGGTGCAGACGGACGATAGGTCAAACGATTAGCAGTGATAACTCTGGACTGTGATGGTCCTGACTCAAAGGCTCTCTTACGAGTCTTGGATGCTATGTACGCGTTGTTGTTTTTCTCTTGTTTCAGACAATCACTGATGAAGTCATTGAATCTGGCGCGGGTATTGGTACCCACATGCTTCATCATCTTTGGACCTAACCCTCTCTTAAAGCTAGCAATTTTCTTAGCATCTGTGTCAACCATGTCGGGAGCATAACGACATAAGTTGTTGAAGGCATGCAAATACTGTGTTACGGTTTTGGTGCCCTGATTTAAAGCCAAGAACTCTCCCAACTTCATCTCAACTAGCCCTAATGGAATATAAACTTCACGGAAGGCTTCGGTGAACTCTCTCCACGAGATCTGAGCATTTAGAGGGAAGGTGGTGCGGTGATGCTTCCACCACGTCCCTGCTGGTCCTTGTAACTGATGTGCAGCATACTCTGTCTTCAGTACATCTGTCAGTCTTAACACACGGAACTTATCTTCCATAGTGTTAATCCATTCTTCAGCGTCAAGTGGCTCGGTTGCTTCCTTGAAAATTGGCGGCCTAGTGTCCATGAAATCATTGAAATTGTTGTACTGATTCACTCCATTGCCACCACCTTGGTTGTTACCACGTTGCACGTTGTTGGCAATGGTACGCAGAAAATCTTCCATATTCTTCTGTGACTGCTCGACATTGCGCTGACTTCCCAGAAACTGTGCAAAGAACACCTCTGCAGTAAGCAGTGGAGGAGGCAGCAAATGTGGCTCCGGGTGTGGCTCATTATTGTTGGCGTTGTTAGCACCACTCCCACCTGCCCCGGCACCATTTCCACCAGTTTCAGCAGTCTCATACGTGGCGCGTCGAGTGTTTGCCATCTGCATATTTCAGCAACAAGTAATGATTAAGCGAAGTTGTAGTAATTGTGAGTGAATGAAAAATTATGCCGTACTGAATTCATTAGAGAGAACAAAGTCATACAATAAAACAGAGGCACAATAATCGCATTCCAATTAAAACAACACCACTAATTAAATTACTTCAAATACAAACATCACGTCCAATACAACCACGTTGCCAGCATACACACACTGGACTTTAAGCGCTCAGGTATCGCATGAACAACCAAGATCCAACATTCCACCAAGTCTCAAGGTTCAAACGAGATACATCAAGATACATAAAACCAAAAAAAAGGTCATCGTGACAGGGCCTATGAGCTAACGCAAAGCAACTAGCCTACTCCTCGGGGCCATCGTCGGGGTCGGAGACGTCACCATTGCTACCATCAGTAGCGATATCGTCGTCGTCGGTAGGTGTGGCTGCGGGCTCGTTCTCATCGTCGTCGACGTCCATACCGGCGGCTTCTGGAGGAGCATATGGGCCAATCCGGTTGTAGAGCACATGAAACTCCTCATGCAAGTTGACATTGTACTCCTCTAACTCCTCGACCCTCTGCCTCAGGAGGTTCCTCTCGTTCCAGGCTTCATTCCTTTCCTGAACCAACTGTCCAATCATGCGGTCTGCATTATTGTTGGCCTGAGTCAACGTATGCACCCGCTGGAGAGAACTATCACCTCTCTCTAGAGCCTGGTCTCGCTGCAAGCTCATGTCAGCCAACTGTTCCTGCAAACTAGCGATAGCATGTGCCTGCTTCTTCTTTTGTTTTCTTGCTTTGAGTCGATCATCACCACGCAAACCAGTCAAAGTCCAATAGGTGCACTCTAGACTCTGGTATGCTCTGATAGCTGCATACATCACACTCATAGCGTGGTTGTCGCTAGCCTGTCCTTCGCTTGGACCTCTGACTAAAGCACTTCCTTGAGGCTGCACCCAAATAGCATCGCGAGGATCATCTCTCGGAAAAGTGCCAGCCAAGGCTGCTACCAGCTCGTTGGGAAATCTGCTCATTATGTCCTGGATGACATGGAAAGCTGCTCCCTCTGCACCCTCAACCGGAGTACGTCCTTTAAACTCCAATTGCCAACCATCCTACTCTGGAGCATCACCAAGAGCAGGGACAGTGATCTCCACTACTGCCAGTCCATCCTCTGCCAACTAGTTCTCACTCCAAGAGTACACCGGCTCCTGACCCTCTGGGTACCCCACATCATGGAGCACTCTCCAAAGCAAAGTTGGCATGCTAAACTCGCTCAGAAAGGTGTCTGTGTTGCGGCTCTCCCGCGGGGCCAACTGGCGTCGGGGTGCTCTTCCTCCTGTGGACTTGCGGGCAGTCTGCTTCGTGCGGGCCATCTGTACCAAAAGTTTCGATTACCCGGTGAGGACATATTTTAAGTTGGTACAATTTTTATCGAAAGGGGATAATTAATTTATAAGGGGAGGAATGCATAGCATGAATGAAATGCACAAGCAACATGATGCATGCACGTTTCTTACGTTCTCCCAAACTTAAGAAATAATTGATATCTATCGATGAATTCGGTGGCATACAGGCGATCTCTCATATACGTAACTAATACGTTCTA
Organism: Saccharum hybrid cultivar R570; assembly: GCA_038087645.1. Taxonomy (NCBI): domain Eukaryota; kingdom Viridiplantae; phylum Streptophyta; class Magnoliopsida; order Poales; family Poaceae; genus Saccharum; species Saccharum hybrid cultivar. Next base: position 19,652,808 of record JAQSUU010000312.1, on the reverse strand, counting down.
CACGAGAAATACTGTTATGTACCTATAGAAGATTTATTTCAGCCCAAAACCCCATGCATGCATGAAAGCAGTAAATCTATCTACACGCTCTATACGAATCCCTAGATACACGTACAACGGTAGTAACCACCCAAAACATCGTCCTATTGACGGCATCGCCTCAACGGACGGAACAACCACACATGCGACACTTTTGTAAAAACATGCGTAAAACATGTAAGTACTCCAGTATCATATAAGCACTCTCCCTAGATCGGCGGTGTATCCGATCATGCTCTCACATCTCACACTTACCGAGGTGTAGAGGCAACTGATCCATACATTACCACTCAAGTAAGTGGCACTCATACAATAGCACGCCGTATGAGCAACGAAAGAGAAATATGGTGCAACAACCCCCAAGTCAGTACTTAATTAAGCCACCTAGAGTCCTTATTGGGCATAAAGGATATGACCACTGGCACACTTACAAATCATGTTTTTCAAACATATTTTTGTTTTAAATACACTTGTGAACAGTAAACACGCTAAACCTGGCTCCGATGCCAGCTGTAACAGAACCGACCAATTATACGAGATTAAGTAAGAAAATCATCCACCGAGCAGACGATTTAGCAAACTTAAGCCCGTATAACCCGGTAGTCCGTGAAATCACGACGGATTTCAAACCAACTTACAAACCAGCCAAGATCGTAATAAGTTCAGCGGTCACCATCATAAGTTACATAAAAGTTCGTGTCACAAATACATCGGAGTTTAAACATAGTTATTACAAACCAGTTTCGAAAGAAAGTAGCGGAAGCATTTAGTTCAAATCACACACACACAGAGTTCAAAATACAGTGCCAGTTTAGGATCATCTTCCATCAAAAGTATCAGACGAGATGTAGTAAATGACCATTGCCCATGGTCCTAAGCTTCTCCTATTGCAGGATAAAGGCAGTTGATACAGTAGCCGTAAATACATCTGCCCATCTGCAACAAGTGGGAACAAAGCCCTGAGTACGAGAAAGTACTCAGCTAGACTTACCCGACAGAACCAAAATAAAAGACACCAAGGAATCATGACAGGCTTTCTGGTGGGGTAGCTGACTCATTTGCAAAAAGGCATTTTTAGTGTTTAGAGAATCTTTACAAAAGCTTTGCATCAAGTTAAATCTTTATTAACATGTCAACTACATTTGCACCTGTACTAGAGTAACATATAATTAAATAGGTAATGATAACCAATGATCATTAACAACTTCTACCATGTCATATTTCATATAACTGTCCAAGTGTTCCATCAATATTACTACGATGAAGTAGCTCAAGTCAAGTGCTCACTATCCAGTGAACGATGGCGATTCAAATCGATTATTAACCAGCTAGTAATTTATTCCTCACACAAACCTCACTCACCCGCTAAAGTGAGGTGTTGGTCACCGAGTCAACCATTCAGGTAAAGTCGCGAGCTTGCCAGGAACCACATGTACCCGGAGGCCGCCCGACTGCTCTTTGGCCTTATCATCGCGCCCTCGTATCCTACCACTACTACTCCGGTACAGTGCGTTGCGGGCAATCCACTCGGCCCAAATAATCTCCCAGCTTCGCGGTCGGAAGGTACTTTATCCGGCCAGCTAAATGTGAGGCATGCGTTCAACATGGCCCGAGGTCCAACAACGGTCGGTCCTTAATCGACACAGACGGAAAACACTATAGTCCGAAACCCTGCAAGTTTCCGTCCGGTCTCAATTTCACATTAACACTTAGTTATTTCCTGACGACATCTTTTCTCAAGCAGATCCAGGTAAACACCTATAGCTCACAGGTGACAGGAAATCACCTGACTTCTACCGGTCTAAGCAAGCTAAGCAATTACTTGACTGTGGATAACAGGGTGACAAGGATAGGGTAGAACGGAGTAAACAAGGTATAATGCAGCAACGGTTGCATATAACTTCTAAACATAATGCAGCAGTTAAAGTAAAGCATTCATAAAATATTTGCAAACCGGGGGAGAGAAATGTTCAGGGACTTGCCTCTCTCGAAAGAGCTCGGACGGTGGTTTAGGCACTCTAGAAGATCCTCACCGACCTCCTCGTCGGCTTCGGGCACTTCCTGCTCCTCGGGCTGCTCTTCCGGCTCCTCGGGAACTGCTACCGGCGTTACTTCCTACGATCCTGTATGATGCAATCGTATAAGTGCTTATGCCTAGATGCATTGCGGAAATGACATGTAATGGTCATGATGAATGAAATGTAGATAAATGGGTTCACTTTATTTCATTAAGTAGGAATATATTTCTTCTACAAGGTAGTCAACATCATCCAAGAATACAGACTACAAGCACATGTCATCTACTGCATTCTCTTCTACTACTACCATGCTAAGTCAGTACATTTTTTTAAATGCTTCAAAGATACACCAAAGCAAAAATCCGATTCACTAGTCATGCATTAACAAGGTTAAATAAAACCCTAATTGCAACTAGATTTGAACAGCAACACCTATTTTAGTAGTATAGAAAAATCTGAGAAAATTACAGTAGCTTTCTATCATCTAATCTAGCATACCACAAAAATTTCATTGCATTTGGATTACTAGAACTGTCTACACAAAAATAACAAGCTAGGGCCTAAAAATGAGCATAAAAATACTTTATACTATGAAAAGTATCAAACAACAGATTTAACATTTTTTCTACATTCTACACAATAAACAATCACTATAGAAAAATTATTACATGCATGTTTTATTCATATTTTTCTCTTTAGCAAAAATAACAATTATTAACAATATTAAATACTTGTACTACAACTCAAGATTTCCACAGAACATGCATGCCATATATTTTTTCTAGAAAGTACATCACAAAATAAAATTATAGCAAGTGGAACCATATTTTTCTGAGCTTTCTGTGATTTACTACATATTTAACAAGAAAACAGCAGTTTCATTGATTAAATAAAAACCCTACAGAAAAGTATTTCAAACTTGACATGTAATATTTTTAGATCATAGATCTACTTATGAGAAACACTACAAAATTTGTTTGACAATTTTTGGAGCTATAAAACTTGAGTTATGATTTTTGAAAGCTTTTTCACAATTTCTGGAAACATTTTATTTAAACCCTTTTGAAAATCCGACCGCTCAGCGCTACGTGCACCCACGAACTGAACACAGAGAACAGACACGAGACCGATAGGTGGGCCCGTGACCTCGCATGTCAGTCACACAGAGAGAGAGGAGGACACCGGCGTCCACAGCTCGCCGGCGGCGAGGTCTCCGGCCAGACCAAAGGCACTACGCGAACCACATCATGCTTGCGAACTCAACGGTACACACGCGGTGGCCAATGGAGCTCGAAGGGCCGGTCACCGTCGGTCATGGCGGAACGGTGACGCGGGTGATCGCCGGCCGGTCACCTCAGACCATGGAACGGTCGGTGGAAGGGTGCTCGAGCACCGGTAAGACAAGGTGAACAAGATGCGCGCGCTAGAAGGGAAAAAGGTGGGGCGGAAGGGAACGGTCCACTGAGCGGAAAAACTCCGGCGAACTCGGCTCTGCTCCGGCGAGCAATTCACGCGGAGAGGAGGCTTACCACGAGCAACGGAGGCGAGCACTGGCTGCGTGATGGAAGAGCGGAGCTCAGGGCTAGATGGAGGCGTCGCTGATGCGCTGTGGTGGCCGAAATGACAGTGCCGACGATGGCGCACGGTGGCGGAGGCGGAACCACGGTTGTTGCTGGCTCTCTGCTGTGAGGCGAGAAGGGAAGGAATGAGCGAGTGGAGAAGGAGGAGGCGGCTCTGGCGGAGGTAAACTCAGGCAGCGGGGGCCACAGCGGCCATGCGCTGAGCGTCGCATGCGGTCGACACGCGGCGGACGCGGCCTGCCGCGGTCGCCAGCGAGACGCGCGCGGGAGCGGGAGGAGGAGGAGGAGGCCGCGCGACGTGGGCCGGGCCGTGGCCACGCGCGAGCGAGCGCGCGGGCGAGCGTGGGCCAGCTTCGGTCGCTGGGCCGGAAGTGGGGCGGCGGCCTGTTATGGTAAGAATTTCATTTTTCTTTTTCTAAATAGAATTCCAGATTTTATAATTTGATTCAAATTCAAATTTTGAGGATGAAAAGACATTTTCACAAATTGACCCCAAAACAAAAGTTGTTCAAAAATTTATTATCTACAACTTTCATTTAGGGCACTTTTCAAAATTCTAAACATATTTTGAATTAGGGATTTAAAGTCAAATTTTTAAATGAAAACTAAATTTTCTGAAATATTTTTAGAAGCACAATTTGGAAAGATTTTGAATACAAAACTTGCTCCAAAAATCATGCTAATTATTTCTAAGTTATTAAAAGTTATAGCTCCACAAATTTTTACCACTTTTACCTAGGATTTTTACCAAACTCAGAGCTCAAACATGTTTATCACAGTTTAAATAAATTCTAACTTAAGTTGCATGTGATGATGAACATGTATGAAATGCAAATGCTCATGATTTAGGATGTGAATGCATGCTTAACACCCAGAGGTGTTACACATCTCATCTCTACACAGTCGGTATAAGAATCAATTCACTCCCCCCTACATTCTTGCACTATATCTTGTCTAGTGTGCTTAGAATAGTTTGTATCACATAGAAGTAAGTAGCTTAGTGACTTAGCTTTTGGTGTGAATTAGAGATTATAGTGTTGTTCACTAGAATTGTATAGATGGTTTGCTTAGTATAGTTGAGCTAGTGCTAGAATTAGCGTCGTCATCTTTTATACTAACGATTGTTGTTTAGTGAAATTTATAGGATTTTAAATAGGCTATTCACTCCCCCTCTAGCCATTTAGATCTTTTAGCTATGCCGTCGCCACCATCGACCAACACCACTATCGACCAGATCGGCTCCGTCTACCACGAGGCCCGCAGGGACCCCTTCGTGTGGCCGCTGGTATCCTAGACTCTACGAAGGACAAGCAGCCCTCGTAGCCCCGGCAGCTGGAGTTGCAGTCCCCACCATCATTGGATCTCTCACCGCAATGGATCTGGTGGAAAAAAACTGTGAGGTAGAGTGGGGCGGAGGCGCGCGACACACGACGTAGGCGAGCGGCACGAGCGGGTTGGTCCCGAAAGGATGCCTGGTCTAATCATTATCGTATTGCAATGGTTGTGCATGCATGTTTTTTTTCTGGTATGCGTTAATCCAACCCTCATCCTTCACGTTAAACGGTGTTTTCGACGTGAAAAACGTTGTCTCGTCACTCCCGCTAACGTGACAGTATTGTTCTGTCGCGCCACCGGGAGTGGCGTGACAAGACCAAATCTTTGAATACGATGTCAGATGAAGATGAAATTTATATAAAAATTATAGCTCTCGGTGAGATCTACAACTTTGTTGTTTTAAGTTTTTTTATTTGAGGACTCTAAAATGCTCAAAAAATAATATAAAATTTCAGGAGCATAATAACCACGTACTAGTGTTTGTCGCATTAGACAAATAATATTTTTTCCGTATGCTATCAAATGAAAATACTTTTTACATCAAAGTTGTAGCTCTCAATGAAATATACAACTTTATAGTTTTGAGTTTTCATATTTGGAGTCGTTAACATGCTAAAAAAATAATATAAAATTTTAGTAGCATAATAATCGTCTACTAGCGTTTCTCGCATTAGAAAAATAATATCGTTTTAGTATCATATCAAATGAAGGTACTTTTTATATCAAGGTTGGAGCTCCAATGAGATGTACAACTTTTATTTAAAAAGTATTTTTATGTAACATCAAATAAGAAATATATGATTTTTCTAAAAAGATAAGCTTCGATACACGATTAATATGCTGTTAAAACTTTATATTAGTTTTTAGAGTATGTTAACGACCTCAAATATGAAAACTCAAAACAATAAACTTGTAGATCTCACTAAGGGCGGCAACTTTGATATAAAATGTATCTTCATTTGACACCATATAAAAATGATATTATTTTTCTAATGCGACAAGTGTTAGTACGTGATTATTATGCTCCTTAAATTTTATATTATTTTTAGTGCATCTTAACGATCTCAAATGTAAAAATCCAAAACTACAAAGTTGTAGATCATATTGAGAGCTACAATTTTCATATAAAAAGTATCTTCATTTGACAACATACAAAAAAGATATAATTTTTCTAAGGCGACAAGCACTTGTATGCGGTTATTATGCTCCTGAAATTTTATGTTATTTTTTTGAGGGCCTTAAAGTTCTCAAATGAAAAACTCGAAACTACAAAGTTGTAGATCTCAACGAGAGTTATAATTTTCATATAAATTTTATCTTCATCTAACATTGTATCAAAGAGTTAAGATTTTTCAAAGGTTTTGTCTTGTTGCGCCACTCCCGGTGGCGCGACAGAACAATACTGTCACGCCAATGGGAGTGGCGTGACAGCGTTTTCCACGTCAGAGACACCGTCTAATGTGGCATATGTTGCCACGCCAATGCATGTGGCGCGACCAAAAGGGTTCAATCCGCAAATTTTTTTTGGAGCGATTATTATTAAAATATTAAATAAAAAGGATTTAAAATAAAAATTCTCCTCTGGCCCCACAGCTTTTGCCAAATTCTCTTAGACCAGTCTCAGTGGGGAGTTTCATAGCGTTGTTTCCAAGATTGCCATGTCATATAAAATGAAATGAAAACTTGGATGAAACACTCCCTCACAATGGAGAGTTTTATTCTATGGTTTTATAGGTATTTAATTTTAAGACTCATAAAGAGTTGTTAATCATGTCGAGAGAGTTTCATCTCATTTTTTTTTCTCTCTTCTTAAATACACCGCCATGTCATTAAAAATGTCTATGTGGTAACTTATTTAATGCAAATGAAACTCATATAAAACTTTCACGGAGACTGGCTTTATAAAATTTACAACTATATATGTTAATGGTGTTAATTGATCTAAAATTAATGAGCTTTGGCCCCACAGGTGTTTAACCATGGATCCGCCGCTGCTCTATCCAACCCTCTAAACACCCCAACCCTCTCTAATGGCACCAATAACACAAGGCCTGACGCGCCGAGCCGCGGGGGGGGGGGGGGGGGGGGGGGGGGGGGGGGGGGGGTTCGAGGCGATGTTTAGCAGGCCCCCGTAACACAGATCCCGTGGTGTATCGGTGACAAAGATCCAATGGGCTATCGGTACTTTGTTTTCGTCCAGGGTCCAGCCCACAATCCACATCGCAGTACATCGGCGAGGAAAAAGCGACCAAACGTTGTATCCTCGTGCGTTCCCAGCGGCTAGCGGCGCCCGTGTTTCGACCGCTGCGCAGGCACGCAGCGCAGCGCTGGTACTGGTACCGGTACCCGGTGCACGGAAGGATGGGCAAAAACCCGGAGCGATCTCCGTGTTGCTCCCTCGCCCGCGAGCCGTCCTTCCACGGCATTCAACGTCCACACCCCGCACGGCGCAAATTCGTCAAACGCGGCGTAAATGCCACGACACGCACCACGAACTGCTCGCGCCATCATCATGCTCCCTGCTCTCTTCCTTCCCCCGTAGTCAGGCTGTGTTTAGTTGCTGCTGTAAAATTTTTGGAAGTATAATAATTCTTTCGTTTATATTTAACAATTAGTGTTTAATCATGGGCAAATTAGGTTTGAAAGATTCGTTTCGTGATTTATAACTAAACTGTGTAATTAGTTATTTTTTTACCTATATTTAATACTCCATATATGCGTCTAAAGATTCGATGTGATGGAGAATCTTGTAAAATTTTTGGAACTTTGAAGGATCTAAACACACCCTCAGTTTCACAGCCATTTGGGCGTTTTCGCAAATCACTCACAGCCCGCATGCTTAGGGCCGGTTTAGTTACAAATTTTTTTATAAAATGATACGGTAGTAAATTTCGTTGTTATTTAACAATTAGTGTCAAATCATAGTTTAATTAGGCTTAAAAGATTCATCTCGTCCATTTCGTCTAAACTATATAATTAGTTTTATTTTTTATCTATATTTAATGCTTCATGTATGTGTCTAAAGATTCGATGTAACGGAGAATCTAAAAAAAATTTGTAAAATTTTTTAGAACTAAACAGGACTTAATTGAAGCCATTATTACGTTATGGCGCGTAGACTCGGTGCAGCCACAAGCACAGAAGCCCGAAGGCCGAGGCTGGCTGGCTGGCCCTGGCTGCTCCAGAGTCCTGAATCCAGACCTGCGCTGTGTGCGCCATGTTTAGGCCTTGTTTAGTTCTCCCAATTCTTTCTTAAATTTCACTATGTAAAAAGAAGATTCTCCGTCACATTAAAATGTTGGTAAATGCATGGAGTACTAAATGTTGATGAAATCAAAAACTAATTGCACAGTTTTGTTGTACTTTGCGAGACGAACATTTTAACCCTAGTTAGTCAAAATTTGGATAATTTTTACCAAATACAAACGAAATGCTACAGGAATTCTGATACAGTGTTTTTCTCCCCTATTCTGTAAACTAAACGAGGCCTTAGCCTATTCCCACTCTTCTTACTCTAAATCGATCCTTTAAAAATAATATTCTATCTTGGTCAACAAGATTCTCTCCTCTATATATAGTTTTCCCGCACTCATACATCCTCTATATCCCATCCTCATGTCATGAGTCCCACATGTCATACACCATGGATGTCAGAGCTATGCATGCTCTCTCTCGCTCCTGCCTCCCGCACATGCTCTCTCTCTCGCTCCTGCCTCCACATGCTCTCTCTCCCGCACGTGGTGGGGCCACATGCATAGCGGATGTCCTGCTGACCGCTATATTTGGCGTATGCACGGTTGGTCCGGGACGGTAGCACAGCTATAGCGAATGGCGGTGCAGGCATTCGGTACTCTATATCATCCTGCGGGATGGTTTAGAGTACAGCAGTGTAGTCGGTCTTAGTTCCACTAAACTCCCGAATTTGGCACTATGCAAAAAAAAGATTTTCCGTCACATCAAACTTGCGGTACATGCATGAAGTACTAAATGTAGACGAAATCAAAAACTAATTGCACAGTTTGGTTGTACTTTGCGAGACAAACGTTTTGAGTCTAATTAGTCAATGGTTAGACAATTATCACCAAATACAAACGAAATGCTACAGTGCACTACAGTGTAGTGCAGTGATTTTAGCGGCGCCGAATTGGCCCAACTAAACAAGGCGCAAGTCTCTGGACGGACGAGCTAGGTAGCCCGGCGAGCAGATCGTGCCGGGGCGCGGCACCCCCTCCCCGGCGGCGGCGACCGGGCCAGCTCTGATGAACTGCCGCGACAGCGACGATCGAGCGGCTCGCGTTAATGCCGCTGGGGTCTGGCCGTCTGGGCGCCTGGATGGCTGCTGGAGGGAGGATATGGGCGACGCAGACGCAGACGCGCGCGTTTGTGCCCGTGCCGCTGGTCTCGTCTGCGGTCTGTTTGGGAAGCCAGGCAGGCGAGCGGCCGAGCAGAGGCGGAGGAGCTCTCGAAGTCGGCGGTTGGCAATCAAGTCTTTTGGCCGCTGGACGGACGAACGGATCACTCAATTGATGCAGCTGCAATGAAAGCTACCATAAGAGGGTGTTTGGTTGGAAGAGTTAAAATTTAACTAACACTATAGCACTTTCGTCTTATTTGATAAAAAGTTTCCAATCTTGGACTAATTAGCCTTAATAGATTCATCTCGTAAATTACTCCTAATCTGTGCCGACATACATGCAATTAGTCTACATTTAGTACTCCATATATTTAAGGAAACATTAATGTGATGGAAGTTAAACTTTAACTCTTGGAAACCAAACAGGCCCTAAACCACTGCTGCTTGCTGCTGCCGCCATGACCCCAGCCTGAGAGCTGCAGTGCACTGCTAGCTTGTAGCAGCTTCTGTGGATGTGGTCCGTCCTCAGTGCTTCCTACTCATTCATTCATACAGTATGCTACGTATACAGAGCACAGTACTACGTGTTGTATCTTCTCCCCGACCCGAGTTTCGTCTCATAAATTCATCCATCGAAAAACGACCTGCAGATGCTGTTTTTTTAGGGCGTGTTAGGACTAATTTATGAGACGAATCTATTAAGCCTAATTAATTTAAGATTGGAAAATTTTTGTCAAATAAGACGAAAATGCTATAGTGTTTGTTAAACTTTAACTCCTCAAACCAAACACACTAGTCGTCCTCCTATCCTCTGGTAGAAACGTAAGCTTGCGAATGTTGTGTTTAGTTTCTAAAACTGGAGTGTCAAAATTCACTGTAGCGACACTGTAGTATTTTCGTTTGTATTTGGTAATAATTGTCCAACCGTTAACTAATTAGGCTCAAAACGTTCTTCTCGCAAAGTACAACAAAAATGTGCAATTAGTTTTTGATTTTATCTACATTTAGTACTTCATATATGTATCACAAGTTTAATGTAATAGAGATTTTTTTTTGTATAGTGCACTTTTCAATGGAAGTAAACACAGCCGAAGAAACGAGTTCTTTGTGGACGAACATTCCCCCGCGGCGCGCAGCCGTTTGAGCGGACCGGAGACCGCACGGCGCATGCTGTCCTTGGCCGACACATCGGTCCGGGGCGCCTGGGCACCGCAGATGGCGTCTGGGAGGCATTGCGTCTTCGGCTGTGTTTAGATATTCCAAAAATTTCACGAGATTCTCCGTCACATCGAATCTTTGAACGTATGCATGGAGTATTAAATATAGGTAAAAAATGATTAATTATACAGTTTGATTGTAAATCACGAGACGAATTTTTCGAACCTAATTAGGCCTTGTTTAGATTCCCGATTTTGGGCCCCGAATTGGCACTTTTGGCCCAAAATCGGGAAAAACATCTAAACGCCGAGGCCAGATTCGGGGCCGAATTGGTCCAAAATCGGCCTGCCCCGTAGTCTCTCCTCTCTCCTCAATTATTGTCCGCACCGACGCCCTCCTCTCCCTATCCATTCGGCCGGCAGCTCTCCCTGGCGTCCGCCACTCCGCTCCCACCGCCGCTCGTCTCCTCCGCCGCTGGCCCTCGGCTCCGCCGCTTCGCTCCCCACCGCCGCTTGTCTCCTCCGCCGCTGTCCCTCTCCCTCTCCTCCCCCGCTCTCCCTCTACTCCGCCACTCTCCCTCGCCTCCGCCGCTTCGCTCCCCACCGCCGGTCATCTCCTCCGCAGCTATCCGTCGGCTCCGGCGGCACTATCGGTCGGATCCACCGCGTCCGGCACCGGATCGACCGTGCTTTACCTCGTCCCCGGCGATGGACGGCTACCACGGCCAAGGGAGCAGCTCGGGGTTCAACGCCGGCGGATCCGGCAACCCTGAAGGCTATGACTTCATCAACCTCTCCGACTACGACGACGGGCGGCGCACAAGGGACCTGTTCTCCCTGGCGCAGCCGGGATCTGAGACGGGTGTGTACGACCCGTACACCTCGGCGTCCCCGGCAACCGGATCTCGTGGCCATGCTGCCTACGGCTCCGCGCCGCCTGGGTTCGGATCCGGTGCGTACCACCCCTACTCGGTGCCCCATCCGAACTCGTCGGCGACCCCAAGCCACCTCGGGTTTTCTGGCCTCAACCTGAATCCAAGCTCCGGCTACCCGCACATCAACGAGTACGAAGACATGCTTCGTTCCGGGCAGGCACAGGGAGGAATCGACAGCAGCGGGGCTACCCCTCCCGTCGTCGAGCCTGCCGCCACCGGTGGTGTCCAGGCGCCGCCTGGTCCTGGTCAGCGCCGAAGGCCATCGAGGGGGCACGGTGGCCGTCGTAGCGGCGGCAACAACAACCCTCCTGTCCCGGTATATTTACCTTTACTTCACTCCCTAGCTATTTTGCTCTGCCATTGCCTATTTTACATAGCACAATTTACAAATATATGTTGATTTTCCAAACATGTGCAAGAGCATTTCATACAATATCTAGTATGAAATCCAGTTCTTTAGTTATGATGACAAAACAAATAAAGTGCTTAAGCAACTATTACTAGGCTTAAGCAACCGTAGTCTTGCTTAAGCTTAATGATTCGATTTTCTGGTTATCAAGTTCATGTATCTTGCTTTGTCGAACTTGTGTGCTTCACCATATTGCTTCATTCCTTGTTAAATTCAGCACCACAGGATACTAAGATGTATTGCATAATGCCCATTCCTTGTTCATGCATTGCTTTGTTCTTTACAATGTCCACAGAAACAGACTGTCAGAGCCAACTGGACCAAAGAGGTGAAAGCCCAAGTTTGGTTTTGGTAATTAATGACACCAAGTTGCTAATGCCATGTGTTAAGTGTTTTGAGTTAGGCACAAGCAACACATGTGATGAAGGTGTATGTGGCAAGGAGTGATGGCCACAAGATCACAAAGAGATGGTGCATGGACATGAAATGATGATCATGGTGGAGATGCACATAAAATAAAGGACATGATGATCGAGTGGAAGAGAAGGATCTAAGAGCGCAAGGCAAAGGTATAACCATAGGGGTTTTCCTTTTGTCGGTCTAAGATGAGTAGAGAAGTAATTGACCGGGTTTAGGATACATAGCCGACTATCAAGAGGTGCAATCATGGTTAGCTCAGAAATCAAGTGCCACTAGATCAATGTCTTGAGCATATGCATTAGGATCTAGTAAAGAGCTAACATAATGCCTTGGAAAATGATTGTGAAATGCTAACACACATGCACATGGTGGTGTACACTTGGTGGTGTTAGCACATTTGCGAAGGCGGTGGAGTTTAAGCGGTAGAGAGGGGTTTGAGTTCCTCTCTCCCTCCCACCGAGCTTGCGAGGCGGGATTCGGTGCTTTTTGAAGAAGTGAAATGCCTATTTTCTATTGCGCCGGAAGTCGGAAAAGAAACGGAGGCGAACGGAGGTCACTGTGGTGACCGGACGCTGCACCGGACGCGGTCACGGTTTGACCGGACGCTTCCGGTCAGTGTTCAGCGTCTGTGCGGTTTTCAGTTTGATGATCGGACGCGCAGCGCGTCCGGTCACTGATGACCGGACGCGTCCGGTCATCCAGGGAGCTTACTGGACTCTAATCGGACGCTGGCACTGTGGCGTCCGGTCAGTTCTACAGCGCGTCCGGTCATTGTTTCATTGAGCGCTACTCAGGCCTGACCAGCGCGTCCGGTCAGTTACGGGACCAGCGCGTCCGGTCACAACTAGCGCGTCCGGTCAGTGCTTTGGAATTTAGCCGTTGCGTGACCGGCGCGTCCGGTCAGTTTGACCAGCGCGTCCGGTCAGTGTTTTGGAAATTAGCCGTTGCGCGACCGGCGCGTCCGGTCAGTGTGACCGGCGTGTCCGGTCAGTACGACCAGCGCGTCCGGTCAGCGCGATTTCAGCTGTTTGAGTTCCTAACGGCTAGCTGCGTACCCCTTCGTTATAAATAGACGTTGGCCGGGGTTTGATGGTAACTCTTGCACATTTTGAGACCTAGAGACATACTTTGAGCTAGAGAACAACCCCTCCACTCATCTCTTTGCTTAGTTGCACATCTTGTGTGAGATTGAGTGAGATTCAAGTGCATTGCTTGAGAGTTACATTCTAGAGGCACTTGTTCTTTGAGTTGCTGTGGATTTCTTGTTACTCTTCCGTGTTTCCCGACACGGTAGACGGCTTGGAGCAGCGGAGGTGATTGAGCTCACAATTGGAGATTGTTGGAGCCTTCACCAAGTGTTGTAAGGGGTTCTTGATCCTTTCCCGCGGGAGTTCACAAATTGGATACTCTAGTGGAGCTCGTGGCTTGAAGGATCCCTATCTTATGTGCGGTTGTGTGGCGCCCGCCGAGGGCTCGACTCTTGATAGTCGATTAGCTCGCGAACCGACAAGTGGGTGTATCGCCACAACGGGGAGTAGCTTGCCGGGAAGCAAGTGAACCTCGGGATAAATTCTTGTGTCATTCTCTTCCCGAAGACTTCTCTTGTGTGATTGTTGATTGGTACTTCAAGAGAAGGTCTCCCTCTTCGACACTCCATCGTGCTTCATGGCTAAGGCCGCTAAGGTATCATCCGACGATGAGAGTGATCATGATAATGCTAGTGATAGTGATAGTGATGAAGAAGAATTCACTAAAGATGAACTAATCACTATGCTAGAAGATTGCACTCAACATTTTAAAGAATCTAGAAAGGAGTGCAAGGGCTTGCTTAAGGAAAAGAAAAACCTTATGCAAGAACTTGATGAGCTTAGGGCATCTTATAAGAGTCTAAAGGTAGACCATAAGAAGCTTCAAAAGTCTCACACCAAGCTTAAAGAAGCTCATTCCTATCTAGTTGAAAAATATGAAAACATGCCAACTAACGTTGAGAAAGCTAAAACTTGCAACATAGGCATATCATGTGATATAGTTGATGAATCTTGTCATAAGCCTATTATTGTTGCTCCCACTAACCCTTCATGTAGCTCATCTACATCATCCTCATCTAGTAGTGATGGTTTCACTTGTGACTCCACACTTATGGTTGGGAATGAAAATCTCAAGAAGGAGGTAAAAGAGCTCAATCACACCTTAGCCAAGGCTTATGGTGGTGAGGACCACTTGCTTATGTGCTTGGGTAGCCAAAGGGCGTCTCTCTATAAAGAGAAATTGGGCTATAACCCCAAGAAAGGCAAGGCCGCTTTTGCTCCTCACAAGACTCGTTTTGTGAAGAACAATGGTAGTTATTACAAAAGTTGCAAGCAAGTTGGTCACATAGAGCAACAATGTATGAATAAGAAATCAAATGCTAATGTATCCTCAATTAAGTGTGATTCTTTCTATATGCTTACCAAGGGTACTAATGGTGTTCATGCTAAGTTCATTGGTGCACCGTGGATGGGCTCAAAGAAGAAAGCCATTTGGGTACCAAAGAGCTTAGTTACTAACCTTGGAGGACCCAAACAAGTTTGGGTACCTAAAAAGAATTGATCTTGTCTTGTAGGTCAATTACAAAGCCGGAGGAAGGCATTGGGTGCTTGATAGTGGGTGCACTCAACATATGACCGGGGACTCTTGTATGTTTAATTCAATTGATACAAGTCAAAATGGTGGTTTTGATGCTATCACTTTCGGCAACAACAAGAAAGGCAAGGTCAAGGGGCTTGGTAAAATCACTATCTCAAATGACATGAGCATTTCTAATGTGTTGCTAGTTGAGAGCTTGGATTTCAATCTTTTATCGGTGGCACAACTTTGTGATCTTGGCTTCAAGTGCATATTTGGTAGTGATGATGTTAAAGTCATAAGTGTTGGTGGATCAAATTTGATATTCAAAGGATTTAGACATGGTAGCTTATACTTGGTTGACTTAAATGATAGTGAGACACAATTGACATCATGCTTGCTTAGTAAATCTAGTATGGGATGGTTGTGGCATAGAAGGCTTGGTCATGTTGGAATGAAACAATTGAACAAACTTTTGAGGCATGACTTAGTTAGAGGCTTGAAAGGTGTCACTTTTGAAAAAGATAAACCATGTAGTGCTTGTCAAGCCGACAAACAAGTTGGAAATACACATCCTAGCAAGAGTGAAATAAGCACATCAAAGGCATTTGAGCTATTGCACATGGACTTGTTTGGGCCAACAACATACACTAGCATTGGTGGCAACAAGTATGGTTTTGTGATTGTTGATGACTACACTAGATATACTTGGGTGTTCTTTCTCTATGACAAGAGTGATGTTTATGATCTATTCAAGTCTTTTGTCAAGAGAGTGCAAAATGAGTTTGAGACTACCATCAAGAAGATTAGAAGTGACAATGGTAGTGAGTTCAAGAACACAAGAATTGAAGATTTATGTGATGATCTTGGCATTGGACATCAATTCTCACCAACATACACTCCTCAATCCAATGGTGTAGTTGAAAGGAAAAATAGAACCTTGATTGATATGGCTAGATCAATGCTTAGTGAATACAATGTTAGTCATTCATTTTGGAGTGAAGCCATCAACACGGCTTGCTATTGTAGCAACCGTCTCTATTGCCATGGGAAGCTTGGAAAGACACCATATGAGCTATTGAATGGAAGAAAGCCCAACATTGCATACTTTAGAGTGTTTGGTTACAAATGCTATATTCTCAAGAAAGGCACTAGATTGAGCAAGTTTGAAAAGAAATGTGATGAAGGGTTCTTACTTAGTTATTCTACCACAAGCAAGACATATAGAGTTTGGAATCTCACTAATGGCACCTTGGAAGAAGTTCATGATGTTGAGTTTGATGAAACCCAAGGATCTCAAAATGAAGCTCAAAACCTTGATGATGTGAGAGGAGATCAATTGTCAAATGCAATGAAGAACATGGACATTGGTGATATAAGGCCGATGCAAGTTGATGATGATGATATTCATGTGATCAACCAAAGTGTGCAAATTGATACAAATCAAGCAAGCTCAAGTGGTTCTCATGATGAAGCTCAAGTTCAAGGTCAAACAAGTGAAAGCAATTAACTCCCAATACTCCAACCTACTAGCATTGCAAGAGATCATCCGTTGGATCAAATCATTGGTGGAATTCAAAGTGGTGTTCAAACTAGATCAAGGCTAGCATCCTTTTGTGAGCATTACTCATTTGTGTCACTTGAAGAACCTAAGAAAATAGAAGATGCCTTGAAGGATTCCGATTGGGTAAATGCCATGCATGAAGAACTAAATAACTTTGCTAGAAATCAAGTTTAGAAACTTGTTGAGAGGCCAAAGAACTACAATGTGATTGGCACTAAGTGGGTTTTTAGAAACAAGCAAGATCAAGATGGCATAGTTGTAAGGAACAAAGCAAGATTAGTAGCACAAGAATACACTCAAGTTGAGGGTCTTGACTTTGGAGAGACATATGCACCGGTTGCAAGATTGGAAGCAATTAGAATCTTATTAGCATATGCTTGTGCACACAACATCAAGCTCTATCAAATGGATGTCAAGAGTGCATTTCTCAATGGCTACATCAATGAAGAAGTTTATGTTGAGCAACCTCCCGGTTTTGAAGATGACAAGAAGCCCGACCATGTTTACAAGCTAAAGAAGGCATTGTATAGTTTGAAGCAAGCACCTAGAGCATGGTATGAGAGAATGAGGGACTTTCTTCTCTCTAAAGGGTTCGAGATGGGAAAGGTTGACACCACTCTCTTCACCATGAAACTTAGAAATGACTTGTTTGTGTTGCAAATATATGTGGATGACATTATCTTTGGATCAACTAACCAAGACTTTTATGAAGAGTTTGGAAATATGATGGCTAATGAGTTTGAGATGTCTATGATTGGAGAGCTTAGTTACTTCCTTGGACTTCAAATCAAGCAAATGAAGAATGTCACTTTTGTAAGTCAAGGCAAGTACATCAAGGACATGATCAAGAAGTTTGGATTGCAAGATGCTAAGCAAATGAGTACACCAATAGACACTAATGATCAATTGGGTATTGATGATAGTGGAAACATGGTAGATCAAAAGATATACTGGTCTATGATTGGAAGTTTGCTCTATGTCACCGCTTCTAGGCCGGATGTGATGTTTAGTGTGTGCAAGTGTGCAAGATATCAAGCTTCACCTAGAGAAATCACTTGAAAGCAACCAAGAGGATATTGAGATATCTAAAGGGCACTCATGATGTTGGATTATGGTTTCCAAAGGGGTCTAATTTTGAGTTGATTAGATATTCGAACTCCGACTATGGTGGATGCAAGATTGATAGAATGAGCACAAGTGGCACTTGTCAATTGCTTGGAATGTCTCTTATTTCATGGTCATCAAAGAAACAAAATAGTGTTGCACTATCTACCGCCGAGGCCGAATACATTAGTGCCGGTAGTTGTTGTGCACAATTGCTTTGGATGAAGGCAACTTTGAGTGACTTTGGAATAAAATTCAAGAATGTGTATTTGTTTTGTGATAATGAAAGTGCTATCAAGATGACACAAAATCCGGTTCAACATTCAAGAACCAAGCACATTGACATAAGGCATCACTTCATAAGAGACCATCAACAAAAGGGTGATATTAACATTGAGAGCATTGGCACCGAAGATCAACTAGCCGACATCTTTACAAAGCCACTTGATGAAAAGAGATTTTACAAGTTGAAGAATGAATTGAACATACTTGACTTCTCCAACTTGAAATGAGTGCACCCCCACATTCTTATATGACATGCCTCTCCTCCAACATAGCAAGGTAAAGTTATTTGGCATATCATTCATACTTTGCTAAGGACATGTTTAGAACATATAGACATATTTGCATGATAAATAGACTCATTCATGAAAATCAAATGATTTTGATGTATTTATGGTACCACTATTGCTTCTATGTTTGATTGATCTAGTGGTAGCATATGACATGTTTGTGGGCTTGCAAACCTAGTGTTGAATCTAGTAAACGAGCTTATGATGTGTAATTCGACATGGTCAAGATAACCCTTATACTTTATGAGGTGTGAAAAAGCTTGTCCTTGGATCAAACCGAATTACATATTCTAGGCAAGTAATCTAGATTAAACCATAATTTAGACTCCCTCATATTGATTGACTTGACTCTCACTAAAATTGGCACCTTTTTGGTGATTGTTGACAAAGGAGGAGAGAAAAGTCACAAAGATATTGCAAAGAGGGAATAAGATATAATAAGGGGGAGAGAAAAGTCACATGGGAGAGAAAAGTCATAAAGATAAAAAGTTAAGTTACAAAGGGAGAGAAATCAAGAGATCAATTAAAATTGAGCACACAAGTAGGGGGAGCAAGCTCATGAATTATTTGTTGCATTTGTATGTGCATTAACATGATGAATTGTTGCATTGCAAAGCTTAAATTCATATTCATGATTGAATGGTGATTGCTAGAAATAAAACTTGAATGATGATTTGTTAAGAGTAGCTTTACAAGTGATATCTAGACACCTTTTGCTTATAATGTTGATCTCACGAGGTACTTTAGTATTTGTGATCTTTACAAGTGATGTATTACAAGTGGTGTCTAGCTACATCGATGTTAAGGATGGTATATAAAGGCAACTTCGATTGGTATCACGCTTCAAAGGTCCATTCTATATACCTTAGCATCAATTTGATAGTAATAACTCTCCCAAAATTCAAATCCATACATACGTGCACAATTGAACCAAACTCATGGAAGCACATATCTAGGGGGAGCTAATACTATCAAAATTGAAAATTGATTTCATTTCATATCTTTGTGATGGTTGTCATCAATTACCAAAAAGGAGGAGATTGAAAGCCCAAGTTTGGTTTTGGTAATTAATGACACCAAGTTGCTAATGCCATGTGTTAAGTGTTTTGAGTTAGGCACAAGCAACACATGTGATGAAGGTGTATGTGGCAAGGAGTGATGGCCACAAGATCACAAAGAGATGGTGCATGGACATGAAATGATGATCATGGTGGAGATGCACATAAAATGAAGGACATGATGATCGAGTGGAAGAGAAGGATCTAAGAGCGCAAGACAAAGGTATAACCATAGGGGTTTTCCTTTTGCCGGTCTAAGATGAGTAGAGAAGTAATTGACCAGGTTTAGGATACATAGCCGACTATCAAGAGGGGCAATCACGGTTAGCTCGGAAATCAAGTGCCACTAGATCAATGTCTTGAGCATATGC
The DNA here is from genome assembly GCA_038087645.1 of Saccharum hybrid cultivar R570. Classification (NCBI taxonomy): domain Eukaryota; kingdom Viridiplantae; phylum Streptophyta; class Magnoliopsida; order Poales; family Poaceae; genus Saccharum; species Saccharum hybrid cultivar. The sequence continues at coordinate 19,633,288 of JAQSUU010000312.1, read as the reverse complement.
ATTAGGATCTAGTAAAGAGCTAACATAACGCCTTGAAAAATGATTGTGAAATGCTAACACACATGCACATGGTGGTGTACACTTGGTGGTGTTAGCACATTTGTGAAGACGGTGGAGTTTAAGCGGTAGAGAGGGGTTTGGGTTCCTCTCTCCCTCCCGCCGAGCTTGCGAGGTGGGATTTAGTGCTTTTTGGAGAAGTGAAATGCCTATTTTCTATTGCGCCGGAAGTCAGAAAAGAAACGGAGGCGAACGGAGGTCACTGTGGTGACCGGACGCTGCACCGGACACGATCACGGTTTGACCGGACGCGTCCGGTCAGTGTTCAGCGTCTGCGCGGTTTTCAGTTTGATGACCGGACGCATCCGGTCATCCAGGGAGCTTACTGGACTCTAATCGGACGCTGGCACTGTGGCGTCCGGTCAGTTCTACAGCGCGTCCGGTCATTGTTTCATTGAGCGCTACTCAGGCCTGACCAGCGCGTCCGGTCAGTTGCGGGACCAGCGCGTCCGGTCACAACCAGCGCGTCCGGTCAGTGCTTTGGAATTTAGCTGTTCGTGACCGGCACGTCCGGTCAGTTTGACCAGCGCGTCCGGTCAGTGTTTCGGAAATTAGCCGTTGCGCGACCCGCGCGTCCGGTCAGTACGACCGGCGTGTCCGGTCAGTACGACCGGCGTGTCCGGTCAGTACGACCAGCGCGTCCGGTCAGCGTGATTTCAGTTGTTTGAGTTCCTAACGGCTAGCTGCGTACCCCTTCGTTATAAATAGACGTTGGCCGGGGTTTGAGGGTAACTCTTGCACATTTTGAGACCTAGAGACATACTTTGAGCTAGAGAACAACCCCTCCACTCATCTCTTTGCTTAGTTACACATCTTGTGTGAGATTGAGTGAGATTCAAGTGCATTGCTTGAGAGTTGCATTCTAGAGGCACTTGTTCTTCGAGTTGCTGCGGATTTCTTGTTACTCTTCCGTGTTTTCCGACACGGTAGACGGCTTAGAGCAGCGGAGGTGATTGAGCTCACAATTGGAGATTGTTGGAGCCTTCACCAAGTATTATAAGGGGTTCTTGATCCTTCCCCGCGGGAGTTCACAAATTGGATACTCTAGTGGAGCTCATGGCTTGGAGGATCCCTATCTTGTGTGCGGTTGTGCGGCGCCCGCCGAGGGCTCGACTCTTGATAGTCGATTAGCTCGCGAACCGACAAGTGGGTGTATCGCCACAACGGGGAGTAGCTTGCCGAGAAGCAAGTGAACCTCGGGATAAATTCTTGTGTCATTCTCTTCCCGAGGACTTCTCTTGTGTGATTGCTGATTGGTACTTCTCATCTCTACACGGTGGTATAATCACTCGAAGCTCTTCTCTCGTATTACTTCTTGTTTATAGCTTGTAATTGTTGTTGTGTTTAGTGAATAGCTTTGTTATAGACTTGTGTAGGTGGCTTGCTTAATTAGTTAGAGCTAGTGCATTTGCTTCGCCACCTTTCGTACTAACGTGTGGTTAAGTAATTCTTGTAGAAGTTTTAATTAGGCTATTGACCCCCCCTCTAGCCTATTTGGACCTTACAAGAGGACAACAAGCTGTTCTGTGAATTTTACTGCATCCAAATGGACGTGGGTACGTGCAAAAATGGGGTCATGAGCAAGTTTGGATGGAAAGACATCCAAGACAGATTCTTTGATGCAACTGGTAAGCTCCATGATAGTGAGCAGTTCGGGTACAGGTTCAGAGAGCTGAGAAAGCTTTGGGTGTTCATCGATTATCTTCGCCATGTCGCCACCGGCGTAGGCAGCAGAGAAGATGGTTCTGTGGTTGCTAGTGACAAGTGGTGGGATGACAAGCTCGGCAGTAACAAGGTTCATCACCTTTCAACACTTGTTTGTTTAAACATTATCTTATTTATTACGTACTGACTCATCGTTCATTGTTCTTTGCACTGCAGAACAAGCAAGAGTGGCAAGATCTGAAGTTTGGATGGCCAGAATACATTGATGCCATGGACCGCATGTTTTCTGGAGTTGCTGTAACCGGAGAGACCGCCTATGTGCCTGGGGTGACCCGCCACCTCAACTTCACTAGCAGCGGCGATGAAGATGAGGCACTTCCTGCTTTTGGGACCCCTGAGACGGTTGGTACCCCTAGCAGTTTTGGTACCCCTCAGTATTTTGATACACCTGGCAGCAGTACCCCTGGAAGCAGTGGTAGCAAGAGGAGTGCGAGCAGCACCCGTAGCACTGCAAAAAGTCCTGGCAAGAAGCCTAGGAACACGGCGGCGCTGATGAAGGATGCCAACATGAGCAACTGGAACTCTTGTTACCAGTCTCGTACCCAAATTATTCACAACCTGATGATGGAGAAGAAGAACTCTGAGGAACAGTCAGTGAGGCTGAAGCAGCAGCAGATCGAACTGCAGAAACAACAGTTGGCAGCAAAGGAACATCAGCAGGAACTGATTACAAAGTCAGCTAGGAAGCTTGGGCTGGACGACATGGAAGGTGACCTCTGAACTGGTGTGCTCAATATCTGCAAAGATGAAGATGCTCGGACTGTCTACCTCAATGCTGGACCAACAGGAAGGCTTCAACTGATCAAGAGATATGCCAAAGTGGTTTAAACCAGCCCCTTGCATGCATGCATTTGATGTAGATGTGGCTGTAGTTGTCATGATGACTTTTGTGTATGGTTGTTGTTGTCGTATTTGAACTATGTGATTTATGTCTGTGGTGTAGTTGCTGAACCAGTCATGTCCTTAATTTGAACCTTTGTTGTTGAAATAATTTAATAACTATGTGCTGTCAAGCTGACTGTTGGGAAATAAGCATGTTATTATGGCCTTCATGTTACTAACTAACTATGTGGTGTTTTGCATTGGGCAGGACATTCAGCCTGCAGCTGAAGCTGAAGTTGCAGCTGAAGTTGAAGCTGTAGTGGAGAGTGACGAGGAGCAGAACAACTGGTGGGAAATATTTTGGAACCTTGTGGTTGAGGACGAAGCTGAAGTTGAAGAACACGTGTGGAACTACGGTATGTTTGATTATGTTCAGCATATAGACAAATATTGCAATAGACGCCCGTATAGGACACCACCATTGTCTAGGGAGGATTAGGTACAAAACAAGTTGGCGGATGAGGAAGCTTGCTATGATATGTTTAGGATGAGTCCACGCATGTTTATTAGCCTGCATGAACTGTTGACGAGAGATTATGGCCTTAGATCATCAAGGAAGTCCACCTCTATGGAGGCTTTAGGCATCTTCCTTTAGGTATGTGGCCCACCACAATCAGTTAGGCAAGCAAGGGACAGATTTGAGAGATCACTAGCAACTGTCCACAACCTCTTTTACAAAGTACTCAAATGTATGGTAGCCCTAGCTGATGACATCATTACACCTAGGGACCCAACGTTTAGCACAGTTCATCCAAGGCTGCAGCAATTCCGATTCTCCCCTGAATTCTCGGAATGCATAGGGGCAATAGATGGCACCCACATTCCTGTGGTCGTTCCACAGGATAAGTTGAAGCAATACATGTGTCGCAAGAACAAGACAACACAGAATGTCATGGCTGCATGTGACTTCGATATGTTTTTTACATTTGTACTTGCTGGGTGGCCTGGATCGGCGCATGACATGAGAGTGCTTGACGATGCAATCGCAAGATTTAGCAACAAATTCAAGTAGGCGCTTAGAGGTACAATACATTTGAGTATTTCGTTGATTTCTAATTGTAGGAAATCAACACTTACAGGTACTACATGGTGTAGGCAAGTTCTACCTGGTGGACTCGGGGTATGCAAACCGGCGAGGGTTTTTGTCTCCTTACCGGCAGACCAGGTATCACCTCCAAGACTTTCAAAACGCCCCCGAACCACAAAATATGAAGGAGACGTTCAACCATGCACATTCGTCTCTTAGAAATGTGATAGAAAGGGCGTTTGGTGTGCTAAAAATGAAGTGGCGCATATTATTGGATATCCCGTCCTACTCAGCTGAAACACAGTCACATATTATATGTGCATGCATTGCGTTGCACAACTTCATTAGGCTGAATGGTGAATATGATAGGGACTTTGGTTTCGTTGATAATAATATCAACTATGTGCCTGTTGAAGCCACTGTAGATCAACCACAAACTGTTGATTGTCCTCAAGGATTTGACATGCCCAGCATGAATGCAGTCCGAGACCAGATGGCTGAACAGTTGTACACTAGGTATCATTCTTGATTGAGGGATTGTAATGGATTCTGTAGTTGCTGAGGTTGTCCTTTGTCAGGACCTGTATCAATTTTCGTTGCATTTAATTTTCTATCATTTGAATTTGTATCATTTTTCGGGTTTGTAAACTGTAATTATTTGATGCACTCTTTCAATATTTTTAAATATGTGGACATGCAGTGTAATAATGCATGCACAATTGCATGCACAAGCATTAAAGATGCTGAACAGTGGCGCCAAGTTTGGATTTCTGCCAAAAAGTAACTGCTGTGAACAGTGTAGTTTTGGTGCAAACAGTAAACTCCTAAATTTGGAACTCTAAAATTGAGAATCTAAACAAGGCCTTAATCTATGATTGAACACTAATTCGGCCGTGCAGTGCTGAAGCATATCTGACAGTTCCATCGACGCGCGCTGGTCGCCGGGCCGGCAGAGAGCCAGAAGCCCAGAACGAACGAACGACGAGGCTGTGTTTAGTTCCAAAATTTTAGAGTGCCAAAATACACTGTAGCATTTTATTTATATTTGGTAATAATTGTCCAACCATTGACTAATTAGTCTTAAAACATTCGTCTCGCAAAGTACAACCAAACTGTACAATTAGTTTTTTTATTTTTTTTTCCACATTTAGTACTCCATGCATATATCACAAGTTAGATGTGACGGAGATTTTTTTTTTTTTTTTTGCATATTGCACTTTTCAAAGCACGGACGGCTCCCCGACAGTCCGGGCAGGCATGGCAGTACACGTGAGCAGAGCCATTTGCCTGCCACTGCCAGCTTCCTTTGTCTTCACTCCTCATCCAGACTGCCAGCGCTAGATCCTTTGCCTGCCTGCCCTCAGTGCCCTGCCCGTACTTTATGCGAGTAAGGCGCCTCGATCGTTCTTGCTTCCTGGATTCATTCGTTCATCCGGAGGACCGGAGGAGTGTTTATTTGCGTGTGGACTGTGGACCCTCGTCTCGTCTCGGCGGTGGTGCGATGAGATGAGGTTGACGTCTTGCTGGCCTTGCCTTGTGCTTCCTATGCCACCGATAAAGCTCATATTCTGTTCGTCTTTTAAGATTGTCTGATGCCCCGCCGCGTTAGCATACAACCAGCACTCGTAGCTTCCCCTTCCTTTTAGCAAATGCTGATTACTGCTAGTACTAGTATGGAGTAATAGTACTCACCATATCATTAAACTTTTAGCCTAACCAAATGGAGCGGTCTAGCGCTAGTAGTGACTAGTCACTGTGGGGGGTTTCAGCATGCAGGGGAGCGTGGTTACATTTCAGGCCGGTAAACGAGCTGGCTCGGCTCGGCTCGGCTCGTTATCTTAACGAGCCAGAAAGCCAGCTCGGCTCGGCTCGTTACGAGCTCGAGCTGGCTCGTTAGGCTCGCGAGCCAGGAAAAAAAAATACAAAATATAATATTTGTATTTATCTAAAGCATAAAAATATTAATAATATAAAAATAATATATTCAATAGCTTTAAATCGAACAAAATATTCATATGAGCTAACATATTATCTATTTGTGAAGTGCAAAACATGAAGTAATACAAAACTAATATAAGTTATGATGATTTTTTCTCTAAAACTACGGCTCGTTTGGCTCGCGAGCGGCTCACGAGCCAGCTCGAGTTGGCTCGTTATAGCTAACGAGCTAAAATCCTGGCTCGGCTCGGCTCGTTATCCTAACGAGCCGAGCCGAGCTGAGCCGAGCCAGCCACGAGCCGAGCGAGCTAACGAGCTTCGAGTTTTTCGTCCAGCCTTAGTTACATTACATTATTTACAGTTGACAGTTTCAGGTTCAGCATTTGACACCACAAAAGGAGTACTTCCTCATAATGCTGTCTTGATCTCCAGGAGTTGAGATCGGAACACTCACGATGCCAAAACCCGACCGGGAACTGCGCGAGATTTGGGGCCATTATTAACTCCCATCAATTTAAAATGGACACGGGAGTTAATCTCTTGGTACCACAGTACCTGCCCAACTAATTGAGCTACAAGAATACCTAACCGACTATATACAACTAATTCAGTCTCGATCGTCAGATGAGGATCGGAGTCGGAGAAGCTAGCTAGCAACGGAACAAACGGGAAGAATGGACGCCGGTAGATGCGAACGATGGCGTTGCTTTCTTTCAAGACGGCGTTGCTTTCCGTCTCTCTGTAGTCTGTACCCAAGCTAGCACGCATGAGTCCAGGGGCGGATCTACAGGGGCTAGGGGGCTCCAGCCTCTCTACAGCTGATACATCAATGGAAAATGGGGAGGGCGAGAGAGAAGAAGTGGTGGAGGACAGAAGAAAAATGAAGACAAAGAGAGGAAGAAGAAGAAACCAGCCCCCCGAGCCCCATAAAAGTTCTGTCAATAGAACTTAGGAAGAAGACGTTGGACACTAGATAGAGGTCGAAGACGAAGATCGATCCTACCATAAAGTTTAGCCCCCCTAGGATTTTGTCCTGGATCCGCCACTGCATGAGTCTCATGTTCGAATTTCACCATCCTGCTCGAGACACCGAGCACGTACAGACATCCCAAACTTGAACCAGTGCGTATGGACCTCATCGATGGCAGAATATTCATTCGCAATTCAGGATTTTTTTCGAGTTACTTTTCAATAAAAAAAGATGCATGTCCTGCTGCTGAACGGCGCAACAGGGATGGGGCACATACTCGCTTACAATAATACAAGAAGAACAACACCGTCCATACAGCTACGAATAGCGACTTCCAACACATTCTGTATTTGTAAACCCCTGCAGATACTGGATGACCATAGAAAAAAGCTTATTTTTTTATGACAAAAAGAAAATACTCCGCCTATTGGAGTATCCTCATACACGTCAATTCGCACACGAAATGCATACTGTATATAATTATATAATATCATATTATCATGCATGATGCATCTCCCCGCCTTGCAATTGTTTTCTAGTGTGGTTCGTCGGCAGAAATAATCCAGGGAGAATCTTAATGATCGAATGATAAAGCGCACATGGACATACAGTACATGAATTAGGGGCCCCGTTTTATATATTGTTGCCATTCAACACGGAATTCTTGAGAGACCAATTAAGCATTAGCATCTGCCTCTCTCCCACCTTTGTCCTCGCTATATACATCGCTATATACATGCTTCCTTTTTTTTTTCTCCTATAAAGAGCATGATCACATGTACATATCTACTTTTTCCAATAATCACATGCTCACATCCAACAAAAGGCCAAATAAACCAACAGCAATGACAAGGACTAATCAAAACTCCTCACATTCCTCTGGAGAAAGGAGTCGGAAACAACAATCCAAGCTGTTGTAAAAAAAAACAATCCAAGCACATTTTTCAAATGTATGTAAAACAAAACTCCAAAACCAACTCTTGAAGAAATTAAAGTTCATTTTCATATATAAATAGATGGAAATCCCCATGCTCCACTCATTTCACAAGTTAATCATGATCATTTTGACGAGAAAAGCTAATCACAGTCATCGACACTAAGCCAACAAAAAAAAAGTAGCACTCTCATATAAACTCATCATAAGCACCAAAGCCAAAGAAAAAACAAAAAGGGCAAAAGAAGAGAAAAAGGCACCAAAAACGGCCACCAGGGCACCAGGCAGGCAGCTCCACTAATCGCTCTCACTCACTCCCAGACCGCGTCGCCACCTTGCTGCCTTTACTCCTCTCCCACCATCCCCGTTTCAATTCGCTTCACTCCCCGCAGTCCCCACTCGCCACTCCCCGCACCCCAAAGCTCCCTCTTGCGGGCTTCCCCTTTCCGTCCGCCATGGCCTCCTAGCTCCCGTCGCAACGCCTCCCAGATCCCGGACGCACCGCGCCACACCCCGCGACGGCCGGCCGCGCGACATGGGAGGGTGCCACGCGAAGCCGCTCACCCACGACGCGGACGGCTCGCCGCCGCACGCGGCGCCGGCGACCCCGCTCCCGGGCAACGCCACGCCCGCCACACCCGGGAAGAAGCACTGGGCGGTGTCCCCGTTCTTCTCGTTCTCCACGCCGAGCCCCAGCCCCGCGCACCACCTCTTCCGCGGCTCCGCGGCGTCGCCGCGCAAGTCCCCCGCTCCAGCGGGCTCCGCGCCCACTACCCCTGCCAGGCGGCTCCTGCGGCTGCCCTTCCCGCCGCCGTCGCCCGCCAAGCACATCCGGGCGGCGCTCGCGAGGCGGCATGGCCCGTCGCGGCCGTCCATCCCCGAGGAGGGCGGCGGCGAGGGGGAGGGCGCCGGCGGAGGCAGGGGCCTCGACAAGGGGTTTGGGTTCAACAAGGGGTTCGCAGCCAAGTATGACATGGGGGACGAGGTCGGACGGGGGCACTTCGGCTACACCTGCGCTGCCACGGTTAAGAAGGGCGCGCGCAAAGGGGAGTCCGTCGCCGTCAAGGTCATCCCCAAAGCAAAGGTGATGTGCAGCTTTCGCAATGCCCTACTTTGGCACTTTGTTTTGATGTGTAATATGCTGAATCTTAAGACACCACATACACATGCTGTTTTTCTGGATTTTTTTTTGACCGTGTGGAAATTTTTAGGTGTTGTCGATTTGCTGATTGCTGCCTTGAGAATGCTGATTTCGAACAAAAATACAAAATATTCATAGGATTCTGTGGTGACATTATATGGTTCTGTTCTGCATTCTGGATTGCAAACACCCTACTTCATGCTCGTGACTCCGTGAGGAAGGAGGATGGTTGCTTGTTGTTCTGTGCATTCTGCCAATCTGCCTTTTTGGGTACGGGTAGCATATTAGCATATAGTAAGACTTTCTGCTGCAAATGTGCCTACTCTAAGTCTCTAATGATAAGATACAAATAGATCGGACATTATTTGTTACTTGGGAAACTTACATCTGATGCTTCACAACTACCGATCCAGAAGACTTCAGTCACTTGGCATTATTGTTCTATCATATCTTTTGTGCAAACTGATTTAAGCTCCATTCTGGTACCAGATAATACACAGTTGGTCTTCGTCTGAACTTGGCCCCTTACTTGATTCATCTTTTTAACAACACCCACTGCTTGCTGTTTTGCTTTCTCAGATGACTACATCCATTGCTATAGAGGATGTCCGAAGGGAGGTTAAAATCTTGAAAGCTTTGGCAGGAAACAAAAACCTGGTCCAATTTTATGATGCCTACGAGGACAACGACAACGTATATATAGTAATGGAGTAAGTTTCCATGACCTAGGAAATTATAGTTTCATTTTTACTTGATGTTTCATATTCTATGAGGCTGCCCTCCATAGCATATGTAGTTTGTTATTATACCTCATCATTGGCACTGACAACTATTAACACGAACAGAAAATCTAAAATCATGAAAAGTCACAACTTCATGTTTGCTAATTGAGTTCATTTTTTTGTTTATCTATTGTTGATGTGGCAAGAGCAACCTTTTAGAAGCATGCGAAATACCATACCTCGGATGTTATTAAAAAATGATTTTCTGTCAGTTTGTTGAAATAGTTGATTGCCTTTCCCTTTCTAGCATCCCTTCTTTTTCTAAGTAACACACTAACGCTCACAATGCAGGATCAAGATTAACATTTGTAATGTGTAACAAGTAACAATTCTATATAATCTTGGTACCAATTGCACTTGTTACTTCCATGGTGAAAATGAACTTGTAAAAATGTTCTTCGTGGGAGGCAGTCAAGATATGCTTCTCTTTTCCCACCAAACCTTAGTTAGTTGTAATATTCTATAAAGGGTGAAAGCTTCCATATTGTTTACGTGCTGCCAAAGTTTATTACCATGGTCTACTGGGGCTTGAAAGATTCCTCTGTAAACTATTTACTTCTCATTTATATTTACCTTTTATACCCTGCCAATGATGGTTCTCGGATAGTTCTTTTTCTGTATTTAGCTTGCAATCCATCCTTTGTTCTTTAAAGATTCATGTTTATTAATTTAAAATCCAATTGTGTAGGTTGTGTGAAGGTGGAGAGCTACTTGACAGAATACTTTCCAGGTAAGTTAAAGCGAACATAAAATTTTGAAATAGCACATCAAAATATGTGCTTCAATAGAACTGATGTTTTGCATTGGACTTAAGAGGTGGAAAGTACTCTGAGGATGATGCAAAGGCTGTCCTGGTGCAAATATTAAATGTCGTCGCTTTTTGCCACATTCAAGGAGTGGTTCATCGAGATCTCAAACCAGAGGTGATGTGTTTTTTCTGCATCTCTACAAACACTGCAAATTTGATGATTCAAGGAGGTTTATAAAATGCTAACTTTCTACTTTCTGTTGTTTTGAACTTTACAATTTCCATCTCGAACTAAGCATGTTTTACTTCATATTCTAATATTAGTGTTTTTCATTGTTTACTTTATCATGACTTCTAAAAATTATAATACCTTTTTTTTCAGAATTTTCTTTTCACATCAAAAGATGAGAATTCCCATCTTAAGGCCATTGACTTTGGCTTATCAGACTTTGTAAAACCAGGTATACTTCTTACTGGGCAATCTGTATTTTTTTTATATAAATTTATTGGTCTCTAATTGTCAGGGCCAAAAAGAATTGTAGTATTCACAGGCAAAAAGATCTTGAATATGTGGTTCTAATATTTTATGCAGATGAGAGGCTGAATGACATTGTTGGAAGTGCTTATTATGTTGCTCCAGAAGTTCTGCATAGATGCTATAGCACAGAAGCTGATGTCTGGAGTATAGGTGTAATTGCATATATCCTTCTTTGTGGCAGTCGTCCATTTTGGGCACGCACTGAATCTGGCATATTCCGTTCGGTTCTCAAAGCTGACCCCAGCTACAATGAGGCACCATGGCCTTCTCTGACTCCAGAAGCAATGGATTTTGTTAAGCGATTGCTGTGCAAGGATCCACGTCGAAGGATGACTGCAGCTCAGGCTTTAAGTATGTTTCCGTTCATTTTATCCTGGTGGCTTCTATTGAATATTGCATTGTTGTGAGTATTCGTGTTTTTTTCTAGGTCATCCGTGGATCAGAAATTATAATGACATTAAGCTGCCATTGGACATCCTTATATTCCGACTTATCAAAGCTTACATTCGTTCCTCATCTTTACGGAAAGCCGCTCTGAGGGTGAGTACTTCAATTTTTTGTTTTCATGGTTATAATGATGCCTCTTCAGTTTGGCAATTGGTACTTACCTTATCTTACCTCAAGTTTGTTCTACTGAAAGGCTTTTAAGGGTTGTGCTTTATACTATTTTTTGTTTAGAATTGGTTGATGAGTTTCCTGTTAAATATTGTTGAATAATGCATGGTAGTACATTTCTTTTATGGTAAACTGTGTCAGGATTTTTTATTGCATACATGTGTAGTTTAGCTAGGTTGGGGCAACATTTTAGGGTATATTGCCCTCGATTTATTAGTTCCAAGAAAAGGAAAAAAAAGGTGCTTGGACAACTCTGTCGCCAATACTTTCTTTTAAAATTCAATGTTGTGCTAACAAGCTTTACTAAGAATGATCTTCCTATTTTTGTCCTAAGTCAAGCTACCTTAGTTTTGGCCAAGTTTATACAAGAAAATACCAATTAATCAATATTTATATTACCATATAAGCACCATTAGATTCATCAGGAAATATATTTTCATAGTATTACCTTTTGGTGTCATAAGTGTTCATAATCTTCTCTATAAACTGGGTGAAACTTGAAAAAGTTTGACTTGGAACAAAGCTAGTGTGACATTCTTTTTTGGGGCAGAGGTAGTATATCATTACTGTTCTTTCTTTAATGCCAGCAATCTGCAGTGCTTGATGTATTATTGAACTGCTACAGGCTCTATCAAAGACCTTAACAGTTGACGAGCTTTTCTATTTGAAAGCACAGTTTTCTTTATTGGAACCAGACAGAAATGGATGCATCACTCTTGACAATATCAGAATGGTTAGCTCATAGCTACACCTGATTCCAGGCTGGTTAATTCTGTCCTCATTTTCTTGTGTAAACCTAATGACTCCTGTTGCTTCACACCGTTTAGGCCTTAACGAGAGAAGCTACTGATGCAATGAAGGAATCCCGGGTTCAAGAGATTCTTGTTTCGGTACATTTGTTTTTGATCTAATGACACCGTTTTGTTCATACAAAAACTGTACCACTGTCTGACTCTATAACTGGATATTCTTTTCAGTTGAGCGCCCTTCAGTACAGAAGAATGGACTTCCAAGAGTTCTGTGCAGCAGCAGTTAGTGTGCATCAGCTTGAAGCATTGGATAGATGGGAGCAACATGCGCGATCTGCTTATGAACATTTTGAGAAGGAAGGCAACCGAGCTATTGTAATAGATGAATTAGCTTCTGTACGTGATCTTCCTCCCTGTTCTCTTTCTAGCAGATCAGTTTGGTGGACTTCCAATATTTCCTGACATATTAGTTATTACTTGCTATGGAGCATTTCATTATCAAATGAAGTTTACTTGTTCTCTCAGGAATTGGGCCTCAGCCCTTCAATGCCACTGCATGTCGTTCTACAAGATTGGATCAGGCATACGGATGGGAAATTGAGCTTTCTCGGATTTGTCAAGTTGTTGCATGGCATGTCCAGCAGGTCCCTGTCAAAGATGAGATAGCTGTTGATAATTTCTAACGACAGCGCATGTTTACACCGCCCTTGCCCCTGTCGACTTGGTTCACAGGCAAATTAACAGGGCTAAAGAACCGTCGATTGGAGCTTGCATATCAAGGGCGTATGAGTTCTAGCAGCACCTGATCTGTCACTAATTTGAGTATAGGGTTATGTTTGTTGTTGCCTGCCTACTGATCATTTAGCCGATAGGAAAAAGGAAAATCTCACCCATGTCTGCAACATGTGATGTTTCTAACAATCTTAGCGTCGTCTTCTGTTGTGATTTTGGGAACTTTGTAATGCTTCTTTCCTGGTACTGGAGCAAGTTAGCTGTAGTCACCAGGTTGGCGTTTGGAACGTGGACATATCACTTGCTGTCATTGTACCGACAGGCGACAGATGAAAGCGCGTGATCGTTATGTGCTATGTCAGGTTCTCTTCGTGTATATATTGATGAGATGGAACTGTGCCATTTTTTGAATCTCAGAATATTAGCACGTCAATTTGCAACCACTAATTGATTATACTTTCTACATCTTAGAATAAACTGGAATATGTGCAATACAATAAGTATTATTTTTTACTGCATACATGAAATGTTTAGAATTATATGGAATATGGCAATAAGATCGTATTATTTTTTCCAAGACATGAGAGGAAATGATTTTATTTCTTTTTTCTAGAATTTCAGAATTTATTTATATAAAAATATTTCATAACATTCTTCTTTGTCATGTTTCACCCTTAGCGCCAGAAAATCAGTGCTCGTACATACTAGTATGTTGTTAAGCCATGCCAATGTCATGGCTTATTTGTAATTATATAAATGAAATTTTACTCCATTTGTTTCAATTTATAGTCCGTCTTTAGCTTTGTCCTAAGGCAAATTTCTCCAAATTTGACCAATTTATTGAAAAATGCAGTGACATCTACAACATCAAATTAGTTTCATTAAACTCTCCATAAAATATATCTCAAAAGTGCATTTATTTGAATTTATTGGTGTTAATATTTTTATTTTTCTAAAAACTTTATCAAAATTAGAGAAGTTTGACTTATTATAATGATAAATCCCGAGTGGATTATATTTGCAATAGAGTAGTCATTAAACAGATTTCTTATTACCGCGTGGTAAATGCGGGCAGCAACACTCATACAAACAAATAGATTTCTTATTGATTTTGCTTTCGTTTCCTTTTGAAAGCATTGGTGATACGATCTATTATTCCTCTCATCTGAGCCATCCATTATGCGTCGAAAACGCCTATTCAACAGCCTGTTCGTTTCGTTGTTTTATTGTGGCTGAAAGTACTGTTTACTGGTTTGTGTGAGAGAAAAACACTGTTGGATGACTGCTGATTCCGTTGAATAGCTCAAACGAACATGGTGCAAATGTCCTTGAGCTTTGGAATCTGGATTTCGAAATTCGAAAGCAGAGTGAAATCCCCCGGCTAACGTTTTGAACTTCGAAGGGAAACCTGCTCCGCTCGCGACAGAGGCGCAAAACGTTTTCACCACGCCGCAATCTTCCCCATGCCATTCCAAAGCGAACAGAGGGGGAAGGCGGGGGCGGGAGGCAATCGGAGGTGGGGGCGACGAGGAGGCAAAGGCTTCTCCAGGATGCCGGTAACGCGTAGGCGCGCCGCCGCCGCAGCGGTGTGCAGGTGGAGGAGGAGGAGGCGCACGTTGCGCCGATCGACATATCCTCTGATTCCGAAGCGGGGTCAGAGTCAAGGTCGGAGGATGAGGAGGATTCAGAATCGGAGGAAGAGGAGGATACGAGCGACGAGGACTTTGTCGACATCAGCGACGGCGACAGCGACAGCGAGGCCAGTGATAGGGAAGGCAGCGGCGAGGAAAGCGAGGAGGAATCGGAGGCGGAGGCGGAGGCTGACGCTGAGCAATTGGGCGCGGATCGGAGCGAGGTTGCCTGCAACAAAATCACTGGCCTCCTCAGCAGTAATATCCTCGATCCCCTCCATCTCGTTTTAATGGGTTGCTGTTAATACTGTTCATCAGATATTCAGAAATAAGTTAGAACATGTAGGCGTTTAGGTGACAATATCGAATGGTGGAAGCGTGGAAGTTGGAACGGGATTAGGTGCATGTAGAGAGCTAAGCAGAGCTGTTTTGGGGGCTTGGGGGCATTAAAAATTTAGCATCGCTCGTGTGGTTCTATGATTTAATGCTGCTGCAGCGTGCCAATCTGATCGTCTGATGACAGGATAAATTTGCAGATATTCATCTGACTACTTTTTGAAGCTTATTTATGTATCCATTCTAGTGATGGGCAACAGAAACAGTTTAGATATCTTGAGGAAGTATGACCCCCAAAACTGTTACACTGTGTGCGACAGAAACTAGAAGGAACATGCTAATTGATTGTTTGGCTTCGGGGATTATGTGCTTATCTCTAGCTTCTTGGTAGGCCGTAGATTGTTGCTACTACTGTAAGCTCATGTCAGTCCCTTTTTATTTCTGCTTCCGCTCCTACAGCTGTTCTATTGAACCATAATTTATTTCTTCTTATTGACAGCTCAAAATACATCCAATGTAAATTGGTTTTCAAACGGAGCTAGATGCAATCCTTGTCATGTTTGAGGCTAAGTTGAGCATGTCTTGTAATAATACTGCTAATTTCGATTTACTTCAGTGGGTTTCAGGAATGAACATAATTGGATCATTTGTTCTATGCTGTTTTTTCCCTACTTGAACTGAAAGGTAGGATTTTCCTGTAGGTGGGAAGAGTCTGGACAGTTTAAAGTTGGCGGAGTGCAAGGCATATTTGAAGAAGAATGGTCTTAGCCAAACTGGGGGCATAGACACTTGTGTGGACAGAATAGTGCTCCACTGGAGGTTAGATATGATAGATCTTTCCCACTTCTGAGTATATTCAGCCATTTGACGCTCTTTTAGTCAGACTCCAATTTAAGAGAACACTAGTTCCTGTGTCATTTGTTTGTTCTCAATATCTTTTTTTTATTTTTATTTTTACCTGGCTTTGTTATGCACTGAGGGTTCACCTAGGTGATCTTAACCATGCTTCATTTGATGTGCCTAGATGTTGTAGCGTTGCGACATTTTTCAGAACTTGACACGGATTGACACATGTAATATTTATTACCCCTATCTTATAGGTTCAAAGATGGGGGCCCTGAGAGAATTTATCCTCGGTCATCCTTCTGTATCAACTGTAAAGGTGTGTTCTTAGTTGGAAATAAACTCTCATTTAACTGCGTAGCAAATTATCCATGGCAATAATCATACTCAGCGCAGGTGATGTTTGTAAGGGCGATGCCGTCCTATTCAAACAGAAGGTGTACGAGAAGAGGTAGCCATCTGCATTTGCATAGTCTAAACTAACAGCCTCTTTGAAATAGTAACCTAAACTTTCATTCGGATAACTTTGACAGTGGAAAAAGGCATGCAAAATGCATAGGTAAGCGTATAGTAGCTGGCAAAGTCATCAAGGAAAGTTATGGTAAACAAAAGCAGCAACACACTTTCACGGTAAAGTTTGATTCAACAGTTTTGTACTACTGTGTCATTTGAGTCTTGTGATCATTTACAGACTACATTACTTGTTCAATTCAATAGATTCAAGTGTTTTGGAGCAAAGGAGCTGGGAAATTACCACCTTTGCATCTGTTGCTTGTCAAAGGGCGCAACCTATATAGAATGATGACTTTTCGTCAGGTAACAAGAGCTGTCCATATTGTTACTCTGTTTTGTACCTGTCACTTCGTGTTCTTTCTGCTAGTCTTTTATATCATAAGAAACACTCAGATCGTCTTCAGGAGTCCAGTGTGATGATACAATTCTCATTCTCAAATGTAATAGGGTAATTTAACTGTTCAGCATCAGTACTGGCCGTACATTGGAGGTTGATATTTACAGTTCTTTTTCTATCAGTCTGTGTGCTCTGTATACAGTAATGGAACTGCTGGGAACTCTATGTTTCTAAAATAAAAGAAGCATTTTTCATGAATACGAATGCATCCTGTCAGATATCCAAGATGATTATCTCCACATTTCTCAAACTGTGTTTTTTATTCATATTCTCTCCCCCTAGTCGTTTATCAATAGAACTGGGATGTAGTATCAGTTTTATGCAATTCTCATATTTGAGGGTAATCTACACATTTCTCAAATGATGATTTTTACACCAACATTGTCCATGGGATGGCCTTGTGTGATTTTGAACTTCACATTATTTATTTCTCTTATATCTAGCCTTGGGCAAATGAAGTAGAAAGGCTGAAGGTTCTAGAAGAGAAGCACAACAGAGGGGACGAAGCAAGGCGTGTTCGTGCTTTGAAGAGACCTAATTCTGCTGGAAACAGTAATTTCCATTCTCAAGATTGTTTGCGCAATCTCTGCATTAATTTAATGCTGAACTTGGTCTTCTTGTCCATACTTGTTTGAAATCTCATGCCACTGTTACTGATTGATGGTATTGCATATTTAGGTTCGTATTTAATCACATTCATCAAATGTGACAGGTTATAGATTTCTTGTTTGGTGTTAATACCTTGCTACTATTTTATAATGAGTTTTGTCATTTTGCACAAAACTACAGTGGGATAATTACATGTGAACATTCTTAGTTATAGGAGTATTTAATATTATTAGGAAGTAAAATTTAATTTTTGGGTTGATGTATTAACTGGCATTGGAACCTTTACAACTCATTATATGGAATATTAGTAGGCATCTGTATCTCATATGGAATCAACTAAAATTCTGAATCACAGGGCTGGAGAACAGCATGGGCAGTAAAATGAATAACATGTTTAATTTCTAGGCTCCCTGAGTTCAAGAAGAAAAGTTGTATTCATAGACTTCTTCTAAGGAACATTGCATCTTTCTAGATTCCTTGAACAACTCATGCATGGTATTGTCTACTTAGCAGAACATATGAGCTCTGGGTCTCTATTGCCTTGTTTTGTTAAGCCATTGAGTCAAGCTGCAACAATTAATGACGATTTTACTCAATCCCGTTTTCTTCAGTTCTGTGTTTGTTCTACCTAACAGTTTCTATTCCATTTTTTTGTCTTTCTTATAGCTCTTAAAGGCCAGAAAAAATTGGACAAAGAAAAGCACAAGTCTCGATCTGAAAGGCCTCGCTGCCAATCCAATATTATTGAATTGGATAAAGGCAAAAAACGACCTGCACAATCCTCCAAGTTTGATCTGCCTAATAAAAGATCTAAGAAAGAAGGGTCCCAAGTGCCTTCTGGGAAAAAGGCCACTGATGGTAGGAGAGCAAAGAAAAATCGTGCCTGCCAAGATAAGAGCATTTCTACTGGCCATAACAGTTCTCTATGCAATGACAACAGGGAGAAGAGTCATGCTACCTTTCAGAAAAACTGTCACGTTGAGCCTCTCAACAAGGGCCCATCTAGCTCAAAAGTTGGGATGAACAAAAGGACGGCTGCTTCTGGGTGGAACAGAATTGGTGGCACACAGAGTCAATTAGAAGGAAGACACATAACTCCAGCCGCGCTTGTTGAGGCAAATA
This sequence comes from Saccharum hybrid cultivar R570, assembly GCA_038087645.1. Lineage (NCBI taxonomy): Eukaryota > Viridiplantae > Streptophyta > Magnoliopsida > Poales > Poaceae > Saccharum > Saccharum hybrid cultivar. The sequence continues at coordinate 19,614,999 of JAQSUU010000312.1, read as the reverse complement.
ATGGAAATTTTGTTTTAGTACAGAATGCTTGTGTTGAGAGGCCCCAATGGCCTACTCAATTGCGTGAAGTTGCTCAAGTTTTACTGCCTCGCCCCAGTGGCAGCCATCCGCATGTACTACCCAAGGCTACAATGGGTCTCCGACATCAAAATGGAGCAATGGCTGGTGTGCATGCACCTGCATATTTCAGGGGACTTCCACCCAATCAACAGAGGGTAGCATTTCCTTCAGCCAACATGCCACAAACTGTGTACCATCCTCATCCAGAAGAAGCATACGTTGTGCCACACTTAAGATATCCTAGTGGGAGTACTGGTTTCCGTCGATAAGACAGTCTAGTTGATGCCAGCTGCATTTTGATAATTGCATTGGTGGTAAGACATGTGGTCTTGGTTTATTTCCATTATTATTCCATTTCGTTGTTATGAGAATGTAGCATTTGCCTCTTACATAATGTGCAGAGGCCAGAACATTGTTTCATCTTGTGATCTTGAAATAAAGCTTGCATTTGCCTCTTACATAATGTGCAGAGGCCAGAACATTGTTTCATGAGTAAAGTCCATCACCGGTCCCTAAACTTGTTTGGCTGTGTCATCCCGGTCTCTAAACTCGTAAATCGACCATTTAGGTTCTCAAACTTGTTCAGCTGTGTCATCCGGTCTCTAAACTTGAAAATCACTTATTTAGGTCCTCAAACTTATTCAGTTGTGTACCCCGGTCCCTAAACTTGGTTTTGAGTCTCATCTAGATTAAAACAGGGCGATCTATAAACTTTATATCAAAAATTAATTCATAACTTTTTCATATGAGCTCGAATGAAGACAAACTTTATATCAAAATTGTAGTCCTCCACGCGATCTACAACTTTGTAGTTGAAAAGTTTTTGAATTAAAACTATTTAGGTCTCAAAATACTATTGTAAGTTTATATATTTTGAAATTTAAAATTTAAAATTAAATTTTGGGACACTAAATAACTTCAAATAAAAAACTTTTCAACTATAAAATTGTAGATGAGTAAAGTCCATCACCGGTCCCTAAACTTGTACTACTATGTTATCCCGGTCCCTAAACTCGTAAATTGACCGTTTAGGTCCTCAAACTTGTTCATCTGTGTCATCTCGGTCCCTAAACTTATTCAGCTATATCATTCCGGTCCCTAAACTTGAAAATCATCCGTTTAGGTCCTCAAATTTGTTCAGTTATGTCATCCTGGTCCCTAAACTTGGTTTTAAATCTCATTTGGATCAAAACAGGGCGATCTAAGAACTAGATATCAAAAATTAATTCATAACTTTTTCATATGAGCTCGAATTAAGACAAACTTTATATCAAAATTATAGCCATAGACACGATCTACAACTTTGTAGTTGAAAATTTTTTGAATTAAAATTGTTTAGGGTCCCAAAATATTATTGTAAATTTATAGATTTTAAAATTTAAAATTTAAAATTATCAAACAATCCATGGAACTGACATAGTCTATATGAAAGTTATAGTTCTCAATATGATCTACAATTTTATAGTTGAAAAGTTTTTTATTTGAAGTTATTTAGTGTCCCAAAATTTAATTTTAAATTTCAAAATATATAAACTTACAATAGTATTTTGAGACCTAAATAGTTTTAATTCAAAAACTTTTCAACTACAAAGTTGTAGATCGCGTGGAGGACTACAATTTTGATATAAAGTTTGTCTTCATTCGAACTCATATGAAAAAATTATGAATTAATTTTTGATATAAAGTTTATAGATCGCCCTGTTTTAACCTAGATGAGACTCAAAACCAAGTTTAGGGACCGGGGTGACACAACTGAATAAGTTTAAGGACCTAAATAAGTGATTTTCAAGTTTAGGGACCAGATGACACAGCTGAACAAGTTTGAGATCTAAATGGTAGATTTACGAGTTTAGGGACCGGGATGACACAACCAAACAAGTTTAGGGACCGGTGATGGACTTTACTCATTGTAGATCATATTGAGAACTATAACTTTCATATAGACTATGTCAGTTCCATGGATTGTTTGATAATTTTAAATTTTAAATTTTAAAATCTATAAATTTACAACAATATTTTGGGACCCTAAACAATTTTAATTCAAAAAATTTTCAACTACAAAGTTGTAGATCGTGTCTATGGCTATAATTTTGATATAAAGTTTGTCTTCATTCGAGCTCATATGAAAAAGTTATGAATTAATTTTTGATATCTAGTTCTTAGATCGCTCTGTTTTGATCCAAATGAGACTTAAAACCAAGTTTAGGGACCGGGATGACATAACTGAACAAATTTGAGGACCTAAACGGATGATTTTCAAGTTTAGGGACCGAAATGATATAGCTGAATAAGTTTAGGGACCGAGATGACACAGATGAACAAGTTTGAGGACCTAAACGGTCAATTTACGAGTTTAGGGACCGGGATAACACAGCAGTACAAGTTTAGGGACCGGTGATGGACTTTACTCTTGTTTCATCTTGTGATCTTGAAATAAAGCTTCCTTCGTGTAAAACAAAAATTTCTGCACCTCAATTAAAGGACTTGATTTTCTTCGCATTTGTGCAGGATGTGATGGAAATCAAGTGCTACCGTTGACTTGACTGAGTGACCACCGGGATTGCCACGTGAGGGCCTTCTGGTACATGCATAACATGTGTGCTTCAAACGGGAAGGTTAGGAAATATCACCATCTTTTTGTCGATTGAGTTCGTAGCTGGAATTGTCCTGCAAGATTGAAGCGAGATATTCCCAGAAGGGACATAGGTTCCTGGTGTATGCACACCAATGGTTTTTTTCTGAAATTTGAGCTAGTAGTCTGAATGAAATCCAAACCGATACAAATTTTGCTTACCACCCTACCTTCTCTGGGGAAATACAGCAGTCAGTCAGGACAAACCAGACATTGGGAATTATTTCCAGTTCTGCAAATCCATCGTTGCCAGTATATAACCTAAAATGAACGATTTTTTTATTGATAAAACCTATATATTGAACGATTGTTTTACCTAATGACCTGACCAGGGCACATGACCTTTTCTTTGTTCGACGCTCGTGTCCTGTGCTGTGATAGAAGGAAGTTTGATGGAACGAATTAACCCCCGAAAGTTTCCTGAGATCCCCATCCAAACACCCTTCTCTTCCGCCGGAGGCAGAAGGGAGTGGGGATCTATTGTTTTTAATAAGTTTTTTTTCCAGTAGATCGAGTCATTAGGGTTAGTGTCTCTCCATGCCAAATTATTTGGTACTGGAGTTTTATCTCCTCCTTCTCATCTCTGGCGACGGTGAAGGGGAAGGGTGGAATCGTCTTCTCCATGGCGGCTCCGTTGAAGATGAGGGCGACAACGTTGGCGTCAGCATCTTCAACGACATGACCACATGGAGACTTTTGTTTCCGGACGGCGGCATCAAGGCGGAGATGATGTCGCCGCCATGGAATAATTTTCTCCGGTCTCTTCTCCGTTTTCCTGTGGTTAGATCTGGCCACGATGAAGGACTAGGGAGAATATTTTTCAGATCAGTCTTCCTCCCTCTTCGGTGGCAGAAAGAAGAAGAAGAAAGACACCAGAAAGAAGAAGTTCCTCAATTCCGCCTACAGGAATGTTGGCCGTTGTTCGTTGGGCATTTGTTCTCAGGCCATTTGCCGAGTGTTTGCCTGTGCGGTCATCCATACTGCAAAGCATCTAACAGGTTAGGTTTTGAGTTGTGCTATTCATAATGTGGGTACTATTTTGTAATCCAGAGTGCTTGTAACGTGTTGATGTACCCAGCTATCATATAATATAATTCTTCTTTCGTCGAAAAAAAGGGCACTAATAACATTTCCATGTGCCGTGCACGTGCACCTGCGAAAGAAAGCACAAACCAACAAGGAAATGGTCGGCGGCGTTGAGTTGGGCGCCGTAGCTACACATCCCTACCTGGAACGGCATCAAGTTTCCTGTCCGGCTGTGTTTAGTTCTTAAAAAAAAATTCACCCCATCATATCGAATGTTTGGACACATGCATGGTGTACTAAATATAGACAAAAAAACCTAATTGTACAGTTTGGTTGGAAACCAAAAGACGAATCTTTTAAACCTAATTAGGTCATAATTAACCTTAAGTGCTACAGTAACACATGTGTTAATGATGATTTAATTAGGCTTAATAAATTCGTCTCGCGGTTTCTATACGAGTTATGTAATTAGTTTTTTAATTAGTATCTGAAAATCCTTTCTAATATCCCATAAAACATCCGATATGACTGCAATTTTTTTTTTCACGGACTAAACAAGGCCATTTGCACATGTCATCCATTTGCCGCTGTGGCTGTAAAAACCTCGCGTCGCGTATCCCATGTTTGACACTTCTCCCCCCATGTCGGAGGCCGTATCTTTTGAACAGGATAGACCAGCGTACTACAAAAAGAGGGGCCTGTTTGACTGAGATCTGCGGAGTATTTGAAATTCAAATCGTGGTAGCAAGAGCAGTCGAGCACACTTTGCATAGTAAATGTCCCGTCACGCTGTAGCAATTTTGTCTTTATTTGGTAATAATTGTCCAAATATTGATTAATTAAGCTTAAAATATTCGTCTCGCAAAGTATAACAAAACTGTGCAATTAGTTTTTGATTTCATCTACATTTAGTACTCCATATATGTGCCGATATTTTGATGTGATGGAGAATCTTCTTTTTGCATAGTGGAATTTGGGGATGAATTTAGGTATCTAAACAAGGCCTAACTTTAAATTCGGTGAGTTGGTGTGTGGGCCGAGGCAGGTGGTTTGCCGGGACAAAAATTCCAATTAGAGCTGGAACTTGGGCCGTGCCATTCGAGGGCGGGTCATGGCACGGTCTTTTGGCACGACCCGAAGCACGGCACAGCACAAAATATTTTGGGCCGTGCCGGCACGACACGAACACGAGGGCCGTGCCGTGCCTAGAATCTCGGCACGGCGGGCTACATGGCCCGGCCCGCATCTTGGGCCGTGCTTGGGCCGGCACGGCACGAAAATGGCACGTAGACACTTTTACAACTATACAATATAATTTTCTAGTATTTACTATACTACCTCTTATCTAATTCTTGAATAGATTATGAAAATCATTAAATTTTTATTAAAATGGTACACACAAAATATATATATTTCATATCACGACTGGAAAAAGAAAACTAGCAAAGATATTTTGAGGGCCGTGCTTGGGCCGGCACGACCCGAAGGCGTGCCAGCGTGCCACGGGCCGTGTTTGGGCCGAAGAAAAGATTTACCGTGCCATATCGGCACGACCCGACATGCCTCTAGAGGGCACGACCCAAAGCGACACGAAGCACGAGAGAGCCGTGCCCAAGTCCCACCTCTTCCAATCAGGCCCGGTGCACTCGGCGTCACACAACAGTAGTCGAGGTACAGCGACGTCAAATCGGATCCATCATTCCGGCATGTTTTTGTGAAGCACGAAGCTCGCGCAGGTCGTCTCGCCGTCGTCGTCAGGCTGCTCCTGCTCGCCACCTTCCCCTTCCTCGCCTCGACGCCTTGGGAGTTGGGGCCCCGGGGCCCGCCCTTGGCTGTGGTGTGTAGACAAGTCGTCGGTGTGAGGTGTAGTACGACTGTACGTGCTGACTGCTGACTGCCCGTGCCCGTCGTGGGCGCATGCAGGTACACACGCGGCACGCATACCTCTGCCTGTGTCTGTCAGCTTGTTGAACCGAGTCAATGTTTTCGTCGACGCTGAGCCGGTGCTCTGACGAATCGCGCGGCTAGTTTCACACGGGCACCAACCAACACCAGCCCAGCCTGCAGCCTCGGTTGTAGATGCGAGTCAAAGCATATCATGCTAAATACGCACGCTGCAGAATTACACTCTATTATATCGCCTAAACGGCTAAACCAAACATATTTAGGCCCCGTTTAGTTTGGTTTTGTTAAAGTTTAACTCCCATCACATCAATGTTCCCTCAAATACATGGAGTACTAAATGTAGACTAATTGTATACATGTCGGCACAGATTAGGAGTAATTTACGAGACTAATCTATTAAGCCTAATTAGTCCAAGATTAGAAACTTTTTGTCAAATAAGACGAAAATGTTACAGTATTTGTTAAACTTTAACACCCAAACCAAACACCCCCCTAGATTTTCGGAGTGTGTGTGCGTGCGCAATTCAATCCAGACTCCAGAGTTGGACGTGGTAAAAGAAAAGCATATTGAATCCTTCTGCTGTCTTAAAAAACTGACGGTCTATGTGTCGGCATTAATTAGGAAACACCAGCTCGTTGCTTCGTCCATCAAATAGAGCACAGTATTTGTTTGGGATTGGGCATCCCGGTTTGATGATAAACTGATAATTGTCCATGACCAATGCGATGGTTTCGTAGGACAAGCAATTAACGAAGGTGTCCGGGTGGGCACCTGCACCTGCATAAGTTTGATGAGAGGCTGGGCTGGGGCTGGGGCTGGGTTGGCGATACAGTCTTCTTGTTCTACCAACCGACTAGCTTCTCTTCGCGCGCTCCAGCTCTGAGCTCCTCGTCTGCTATCATGTTATGTCCTGATTGCTTCATGAATGTTAAAGTTTAACTTCCATCACATCAATGTTGCGGTAAATACATGAAATACTAAATGTAGATTAATCGTATGCATGTCGACACAGATTAGAAGTAATTTACAAGACGAATCTATTAAGCCTAATGTGGCAGAATCGCCTAATCTAATGCCCTCCAAAGAGTACTTGTCTTTCATTAGACACTAAGTACCCCAGAGAGAATACTAAACTACATGATTCCGTCGAGCACACCACAAGGAAGAACTCGAAGATCTATATTTTTACATCAGGATCACAAATGAGAGAGTAAAGTTTACAACATCCTTACCATTTCTTACATCACTTTTAGTACAACATCAGAGTAATTCATTATGTAGTTATAACAGCGGAATATAAAACATTATCAGAGTTTAGCAGAAATGAAATCATTTAATGACAAGTTAACATTAACAAGAAGAACGTTTAAATGCATGAATGATAACAGATTAATAATATTTTTCTTGTAAAATTTTTAGTGAGAGTTTTAATAAATAACTCTACTCCGCATCGCAAAGGAAATCCTCGCTGAGCCCACCAGGAGGTTTCCACACAAAGTATCAGCTTATCAGCACCTGTCACCGGCAACAGGGCAGAACAAACCTGTTGACATCGTTTTTTAGCACGTGTCAAGATGGTCAGGAAGGGCTAATCAGCAGAGGAAAGATTATTGTGTAGATTGATAGCTGATGAAAATGAGTTTGCTTATGAGTGGTAGCGGCGTATGGGTTCAAATTGAAATGTTGCCAATAAGGTTAAGGGTATTATTGCCGATGCCGATGAAAGATGGTTTGAAGACTGCTGCCGATGAAACAGGGAATGTACCGATGGAAGGAACTTGAAGGCTGCTGCCGATGGAACAGGGATTGTGCCAATGGAACAGGGATTGTGCCGATAAAAAGGAGGTCGATGAGAATACCATCGTGACTGAGGCGGACTATGGAATAAGATAGGAGTTAATTTCCTTATATACGTTTATTAGAGTCTGAGTTGTATCAAAGTCATGTGTTTCCATAGATTTAGATTTAGTGTCCTAGTCGTATTTGGTTACGTTTCTGTAGATCAGGATATAAATATAGGGTGAAGGGCAATGTAAAAAAGAGATCAATCAATACATCAAAAACAACTTTTATTCTTATTTACATCTACTTTCGACGACTTCGTCAATTTGCATATTTTTCTTTTTTACGAGTTCTCATCGATTCGACGAGTTGCATTGCTCCAGTGTAATCTTCAGCGATCCTCGAGTTCCACGTGAGTACCTCTTGGCCGTGACTTCCGGGCGTATCGCTGTTGTCAAGACCAAAGTGCTCGTATCTTCATCCTTGTCGATTAACAGGTCAAATCGACTGGCACACTTTGGATATCGATTTCGGGTATTAGCCCTTTGTGTTTGCAGATCTAATTTTGCATCAACACATCTTTTGGCACGCCCGGTGGGACAGATCTAGTCAAGATGCTTAATCCTGAGATCGATGCGGAGAACATCATCGCGGTAACAGAAGAAGATCTTAAGGACGATCAGAAGCAGGCTATGAAGAGGGCTATAGAAGAATACAGACAGCTCTGCTTGAAGTCATTCAGTTTGAACAAAAGTGGACAAGTCATCCAGAAGCAAGACTTGCCGTTGCCTCGGCAAGTTACCTTTGATTCTAATCCGGGTAAACTTCAAGAGATGGTTAATTCTGCAGTGAATCATGCTTTAATTAATCATTCCAATGTGCTGTCCAATACTGTTCATAATGCTGTGATTCAAACTTTCAAAGAAGGGCAAGCGTCACCTCGTTATGTTGGGCCTGCTTATCATCGACCAGAATTAGCATCTGCTATTGCTCCATCGGCTCCCCCGGCCGTTGCGGGTATAGAGATTTCTTCTCTTCCAGTATCAGCAGGTTTATCTAACGTACAGTCTACACCGATGCGTCCGGATTCAGCATTATCAGGACGAGTTCAGCTTAATACAGATCTATCAGCATCGGCTTTATCAGGTCCTGAACCACAGAATAATCAGACTCCTGCTAATTGGTGGGGATATGGTATGCCTCCAAAGCCATCTGTTTTTAACCATGGATCACCTCAAGTGTTTGATGCAACGGGAAAAGCTCCTATGCTATCGGCCGGTTCACCGATAGCTCAAGTACCCCAATATACTACAGCAACTATTGTACAACCAACTCTAGGAGGTTTCCAGGTGTCTTTGGGTCAAACATCTAGTTCAAGTCCATCGGCAAATTTGTTACCGATGCAACAGAAGGCTCCAATCGTAAGTCAACCTGGAGTCCAGGTTTTACCTCAAGTTAGTTGTAATTATCCGTCAATGCCAACAAGTTACCAACCATCGGCAAATTTTGTACCAATGAACGCTAATAACTGGCCAGGGCAGTTTCCCACTCAACATTCAGTTCAGCCAAATCAGCAAGGCACATGTGTTCATCAAGGTCACATGCATGCTGGTTTTCAGAATCAAGCATCGGCAGCTCAACCGATGAACCCTTTTCAGCAGGTTAATGGACCACAGATAGTGACAAATATGCTAATTGCTGGAGATCGTGGGCCACAAAGGTATGCAGAAGGGTATCAGCAAGTACCTCCAGTGGAGATTCAACCATGTCGTCAACAAGATGTTGATGCTTTTTGGGCCGATAAAATAGCAGAAATTATGAAGGATCAATTTGGGATCAAGCCTAAAGTTAATACCTATTCTTATCGGACTCCGTATCCTCCGGCATATGATTTAATTTCTCTCCCAAATCGTTACAAGGTGCCAGATTTCACTAAGTTTTCTGGGCAGGACGATACATCAACTATGGAGCATGTTAATCGTTTTATTATCAATGTGGAGAGACAACTTGTAGAGATGAATTGAGAGTTCGTTTGTTTTCATCATCTCTATCAGGATCAACATTTACATGGTTTATCTCACTACCGCCAAATTCTATTATTACTTGGGCTGATCTGGAAAAGCAATTTCATAAGTATTTCTTTATTGGAGTTCATGAAAAGAAGCTTACCGATTTGGTAAAGATGAAACAGCGCAATGATGAATCGGTAGAAGGCTTTGTACAAAGGCTACGAGATGTAAAGAACAAATGTTATAGCCTGGTGTTGGATGATCGGCAGCTTGCCGATTTGGCCTTTCAGGGATTGTTGCCACACCTTAAGGATAGATATGCTTCTCAGGAGTTCGAAAGCCTAAGTCATCTAGTGCAAAGAATTTCTGATCAAGACACTAGGGTTTTTGAACCTAAAAGGAATTGGAATAAGAAAGTTTCATTTGTCGAAGAAGTAGAAGATTCTGATTCAGATGAAGAACCAGTTATCGGTTTGGCTGAGTGGGTTAAGAATAAAAAGCCGATATCTTGTCCCTTTGGTTACAAAGAGCCAGAGAAGTTTACTTTCGACGTCACCAAAGCCGATAAGATATTTGATCTTTTGCTTCAGGAGGGCCAGATTAAGTTGTCACCTAATCATGTGATCCCATCGGCAGAAGAGTTGAAGCATATGCTGTATTGCAAATGGCATAATGCAACTTCACACAGTACAAATGAGTGCAAAGTATTTAGACAACAATTACAGTTAGCTATTGAGTCTGGGAGAATAAAATTTGGCAATTCCAAGATTTAGAAGCCGATGAAAATTGATCAACATCCTTTTCCAGCAAATATGTTGGATACTGAAGGTAAAATTAAGGTGTTGACATCGGAAGCGGCTAAAAAGAATGCATCAGTAGATCCCCAACATCGGATAACTACCGATGATGCAAAAGGCAAGGGGCTATTGACAGAAGGTGGCAATTCTGTAAAGCCTCCTCGATCTGGCATCATGATTACTCAACAAAGACAACAGGAAGGCTGGCGTCAGCGAAGGGACCGATATCGACAACAGCAAGAGGAAAGACATCAAGAAGAGTGGAATCGGCATAAGGATCATTGGAATTGTCCGTTTCTTATTCATTGTTGGGAGGAAGGTATTAAGTTACCTACTGTTGAAGATTGCCCAGAGTGCAATGGTTATTATGGAGTTAATCGTCCTATAAGAAGATTTCAATCTGGTAATCATGGTTTGTCCATTAATGAGCCGATCAGAAGGAGAGCATCAGTATATGATCGGCTGGGGGGCAGGCTCAGTGTACATGAAAGGCTTGGTAAACACGTTGCATATTTTCTGAGAAACCAAGAGGAACTTGAAGAGATGGCAAATGCAAGAGTTCCTGATGAAGAAATATTTTATAGGGATCCTAATATACGTCGTGTGGAGACAACCAGGACCTATTAGCAAGTGTGGAAAACTAAACTTCCTCAATGGTGTACAGAGGGTTTGACAAAGACACAGAAGAGGAAAATGCAGCGAGAGCGTCAAAAAGACTTTTACCGAGAAGGAAGTCTCTCCAATAAGAAATTTGGTAATCAGCAGTGGCAGATAAGGCACAAAAATAAAGGCCCATCGGCAGATGTCAATATGGTGTTTATGTTGCCGATGGAATTTTTGGCTCTATCTGATAGCGAAGAAGAAGTTTTTTCTCTGACCAAATAGCTCAATTAACACTAGATCCGATGATGGCTATTTTTGAGAAGCCTGCCGATGATGAGAGACAACACCTAAAGGCTTTGTTTGTAAAAGGCAGAGTTGATGGGCAGCCTGTATCTAAGATACTTATTGATGGAGGAGCTGCAATTAATATTATGCCTTATGTGATGTATCGGAAGTTTGGTAAGGGAGATCAAGACTTAACTAAGACTGATATGATGCTAAAGGACTTTGAAGACAATGTATCACCAGCTAAAGGGGCAGTGTGTGTTGAATTGACCATCGGCAGTAAAACCTTACCGACAACTTTCTTTGTTATTAATGGCAAGGGTGCAGATAATCTATTTTTAGGAAGGGATTGGATTCAGGCTAATTGTTGTGTTCTTTCTACAATGCATCAGTGTCTTATACAATGGGTTGGAGATAAAATTGAAGTTGTTCCTGGTGATTCTTCTTATATCATTGCATCGGCAGAATCAGACACTTATGAGCGAACTAGGTGCATATCAGGAGAAGCTTGGGAAAAAGAGTTCCTCAAGGTTGCCGATTACGAAATTCTACCGATCCAAGCAGTCAGTTCTGAAGAAGAGTTTTAATGGATAGATTTGCCGATGATGGAAAATTAGGTCAAGGATTTACATCGGCAGATGATTTAATAGAAGTAGATATTGGTGAAGGCGATGGGCCAAGGCCCACTTTTATTAGCGCTAAGTTAAATTCCAAGTGTAAATAGCAACTAGTTGATTTGTTAAAGGAATATAAAGATTGTTTTGCTTGGGATTATACTGAAATGCCTGGGTTAGACCGATCTATAGTTGAACATCGGTTGCCTATTAAATCTGGATTTCGGCCACATCAGCAGTCGGCACGCCGCTGCAATCCTAATATACTTCCTGATATTAAGGCCGAAATAACTAAATTAATTGAGACAAAGTTTATTCGGCAGTGTCGATATGCAGAGTGGATTTCTAATATGGTTCCTGTATACAAGAAAAATGGGAAACTTCGTGTTTGTATTGATTTCAGGAATCTCAATAAGGCCACACCGATGGATGGTTACTCAATGTCGATTGCTGATTTGTTGATTGATGCTGCAGCAGGGATCAGATTATCAGTTTCATGGATGGTAATGCAGGTTATAATCAAATATTCATGGCTGGAGAAGATATTTCTAAGACTGCTTTTAGATGTCCAGGACATGTGGGATTATTTGAGTGGATAGTTATGACATTTGGTTTGAAAAATGCCGGTGCTACTTATCAAAGAGCTATGAACTTTATTTTCCATGAATATATCAGCACGTTGGTGGAAATCTACATTGATGACATAGTGATTAAGTCTGGAGACATCACAAAGCATCTAACTGATCTACAGAAGATATTGGAGTGCACAAGAAAACATGAATTAAAGATGAATCCTAATAAATGTGCATTTAGTGTATTGGCAGGACAATTCTTAGGTTTTATGGTGCATCAGCAGGGTATTGAAATTAGTAGAAAATCTATTGAGGCAATCAACAAGATTGTTGCTCCTGCCGATAAAACTGAATTACAATCCTTGATCGGTAAGATTAATTTCATCAGAAGATTCATATCTAATTTGTCGGGTAAGATCAAGGCTTTTAGTCCATTATTGAAATTGAAAGCCGATCAGGAATTTAAATGGGGGATGAACAACAGTTAGCCTTAGATGAAATTAAGAGTTATTTAACAAATCCTCCAGTGTTAGTTCCACCCCAACATGGAAAACCTTTCAGATTGTATTTATCAACTGAAGATATTGTTATCGGTTCAGCTCTTATTCAAGAATTTGAAGGAAAGGAGCGTGTTATCTATTATTTGAGCAGACGGTTAATAGATGCTGAAACCAGGTATTCGGCCATTGAGAAATTATGTCTATGTTTATACTTTTCTTGTATTAAGCTGAGACATTATTTACTATCGGCTGAATGTACTGTCATATGCAAAGATGACGTAGTCAAGTATATGCTGTCAATGCCGATACTGAATGGTAGGATTGGTAAATGAATTTTAGCATTATCAGAATTTGACCTATGTTATGAATCGGCTAAGGCAGTTAAAGGACATGTTATGGCCGATTTCGTTACTCAACATTGCAACACGGTGGATTCTCTGGAAATTGCTCCGTTGACACTTTTCTTTGATGGGTCTACTTGTGGTGAAGGGGCAGGCCTTGGTATCGTATTAATTTCTCCTCAGGGGAAGAAGTATGAGTTCTTATTGCCGATTGTTGCTACATCGACAAACAATCAAGCTGAGTACCAAGCCCTGATAAAAGGGTTAGAATTGCTCAAGGAAGTACATGCTGATGCTGTTGAGATCTTTAGTGATTCTTTGTTAGTTATAAATCAGTTGACTGGGATTTATGAATGCCGAAGTGAAATTCTAATTTCATATCATGAAAAGTGTTCGAGATTATTAAAAGGGTTCAGGAGTTTTCATCTGGAACATATTTCTCGGATGCATAATGAAGAGGCTAACCGATTGGCTCAGCATGCTTCAGGATATCAACCTATTCAAGAAGTATTAATATCAGCAGCTGATACCGATGACTGGAGGAAGGAAATTATTGATTATTTAAAGAATCCATCTAAAAAGGGTGAAAGACGTATAAGGTTCCAAGCTACCAAGTATGTACTCCTCGATGATGAATTGTATTACCGTACCATAGATGGAGTTTTACTCAGGTGTATTAGCATAGAGGAATCAAAAGGCCTGATGGGTGAAATTCATGAAGGAGTATGTGGGGCTCATCAGTCAGCCTTCAAGATGAAATGGATGATCAGAAGAAATGGATATTATTGGCCGACTATTCTTGAAGATTGTTTTAAATATTTTAAAGGATGTCAGGAATGTCAGAAATTTGGTAATATTCAAAGGGCACCCGCATCGGCTATGAACCCTATAATTAAGCCTTGGTCGTTCCGGGGTTGGGCTATTGATCTCATCGGTCAGATTTATCCACCATCGAGTAAAGGGCATAAGTTTATTCTGGTTGCTACCGATTATTTTACAAAGTGGGTTGAAGCAATTCCTTTAAAAAAAGTGACATCGGCTAATATGATTGATTTTGTGAAGGAGCATATTGTTTACCGATTTGGCATCCCTCAAACCATCACTACCAATCAGGGCACTATGTTTACATCGGGTGAATTTGATGAGTTTGCTATAGGAATGGAGATTAAAGTTTTGAATTCTTCACTGTATTATGCCCAGGCTAATGGTTAGGCTGAAGCATCTAATAAAGGAATTATCAAGCTCATTAAGTGCAAGATTAAAGAGTATCCTAAGAAGTGGCATACAATATTAAATGAAGCTTTGTGGTCATATCGGATGGCGTGTCATGGTGCAACCAAGGTAACACCTTATCAGTTGGTGTATGGACACGATGCAGTCTTACCTTGGGAGATTAAAATTGGTTCTAGGCGAATACGCTCTCAAGATCAATTAACAGCCGATGATTATGATATCCTTATGAAGGATGAGTTGGAAGATGTAGCAGGTCATCGGTTAAAAGCTTTAGTTAGCATCGAGGAGAATAAGAAAAGAGTAGCTAGATGGTATGACAAGAAGGTGAAGGTAAAGGAATTTGTCGATGGAGAATTGGTTTGGAAGTTGATTTTACCGATTGGGACTAAAAGTTCTAAGTTTGGCAAATGGTCACCTAATTGGGAAGATCCATATCGGATAAATCAATCTGTTCCTGGTAATGCATATATTCTTAAAACTCTCGAAGGAGTTGTATTTCCTAGAGCATTAAATGGAAAATATTTAAAGAAATATTACCCTAGTATCTGGATGGATGCATAAAAGAGTAATTGCCGATAACAATCCTATCGGCTAGAGTCAAAACAAAGTATCAATTATTGCCGATGCGCTAATTTAACAAAGCTTGGATAGCCGATATCGCACGTAGGCGAATTTCATCGGTTTCTTTTAATTCCTTGGCATCTTCATCGGCACTTCCTTCCACAGGCTTGAGTTTCTTCTTGAGAACCGAGGCCTTGCGAGCTTGGACGTCTCGTTCTTGCTGAAGGGCCTTGATAGCGTCAGAAAGTTGGTCTTCTTCTTGCTTGGCTTGAGTCAGGGTTGTTTGAACCTTTTCCAGTTCGGCTAGCAGAGCTGCCCTTTTTGCCGATAGGTCTAAGATTTTCTGTTTAAGATCAGCACCGGAGGCTTGCAAGTTGCTGATGCTTTTGTGCTTCTCATCGGCAGTTTGCTTCAGCTGCAGCATTTCTTCCTTAAGTTGAGCTTGAGCTGCTCTGTCGGCAATACGATGAACAACCTTTTGATATTGAAGTTGTCTGCTCTCCAGATGAACTGCTGGGAAGATGATTTCTTCAACATCGGCAGGGACTTGGCCATGGATTGTTTTGAAGATGGTCCTTGCAGGGTCTGAATCGATCACCAGTTGAGCAGTATCTTGTTGCAGTAGATTCAGGAGAACTCCTAGTTTGCCATAGGTATCTGCCGATATTGTTCCCAATGCCAGGGAAGAACTCGCCTCTTCTCCGTCATCATCGGAGACGTCGATAGCAAAAGAAAACAAGCTATCGGGAGAATCTTGTTCCTGTGAAATAAAGAGAGTTAGGAATCCTATTTATGGTGTCTGGGGATATTATAAACCAAACAGTTAATCGGTTTACCTGCTTCAGGGCAATTTCTTGAGCCTGGCTTGAGGGAGCGGCTTGAAAAAGATCATGCGAAGGATCGACAGAGGATGCCGATGGAATGTCTTCTACGACCTCATCAGTAGTCGGCCCTTGGGGTATAATGGCTGATGGTGTATCTTGTACAGAAAAAGCAGCTTGTTCAATTATATTAGTGGGTCGATTGACAGGTATTAGAGCGAATGAAGGGGCTGGTGTAGATTTCTATCGCTTTTGTTGAGCTTCAGCATCGGTTAAAGCTTTGCGCTTTGTTTGGGCCTCAGCGACAATTGGCTAGGGGGCATCAACATGTGTTGATTGGAGAGCTTGCATGCTTGGTGTGCTTGCCGATGTGCCCGTTTGTTGCTGCAAAAACGAGTATAAGATTGGATATTTAATAGAAAAATGTAAAAATAAGAGAATACCTCTGAAGGAGGAGTAGAGATCGTGGTGCTTGATATTGGAAGAGTTGCTGATGACGATCCAGCTGCAGCTCTCACATCCTGATAGTTTTATGTTAATATAGTGTGCATCGATAGAAAAACAAAGTAAGCAAGGTTATTACCTTAAAAACCTTAATTAGGCTTGAAGCAGCAGCCATTGGAGTGGCCCTGGATGTTGCTAGTCTTGGTCTAGAGGTGATAGTTTTGGCGCGAGTCCTCTGGAAGGTTAAGGCCTCTAAGGTAGGGGCGTTGTAGCCAATTATTGAGAGTGGAGAAATAGGGTGGAGGTTGAAGGGTCTTCCACTTTTGCTTGTTGATGAAACTGGATCATCGGCCTGTTTCAGGGAAGATTAGTTACCAATATACATATAAAAGGAAGGAGAGAGACGAAAGTTAAAAGGAACTTACTGCATCGTCAGGAACAACATAGTCGGGATCGATCATGTGCCGATATGTATGAACGGATGTTGAAAACAACTGTTCTTTCCACTCTTGCCACCATTGCTTATATGACTCTGTGATGAAAGACACTGGTGACCAGGCGGAGAGATCAACATTTGAAATATCGGCATCAGGAGCAAGTCTTACTACTCTACTCCATTCAGTTCTAGTTGTAATAATTTCTCTGGGCTTAATCACATCGGCAAAGCATAGCTTGATTGGCAGTTGCCCAAAGGCTAATTGGCGAGACACTGCCGACGGATTGTAGAATTCATAAGTGATATGAGAATTCTTCCCGCTACCAAATGTGTTTACTGGGATTGCTTTGGGGGTAATAATAGCCATCATAAGATCATTATCTTGGTTCAGATCACTATCGGCAAAATTGAAAAGAAGAGGGAACTTGTTATCCTCATCGATATAGGGTACCCAAGCTCTGAGATCACAAGGGAGACCATGGTAGAAATTTTGAAAAAACCTACCAATTTGATCTTCATTGGACTCTGTTCCAGGAAGGACGATTATGGCTTCGCCGAAGTTGAGAGGAGGGCGTGTTGCCGATTCATCATCTCCAAGGATGTAATCTTCGGTGATCTCTCATGGGAATTCTTGGGCAAAGAAATCCCATTGTAGACGCTTATGCATGTGAGCGTTTAACCACATATTGATGAACCACCACGGGCCTCCCAGATTGCCGATGGGTTCACCAAGTAGAAGCTTCTGAGACGCTTGGTGGAGAAGGTGGTAAGTTGAGCTCAGGAGGTATCGGCTAAGTGGGAATCTGACACCGTTGGCCAAGAGTTCCATTGTTGGGAGGAAGGCGTTAGTTGGTCCTACCGATCGACCATAGAAGATAAACTTCTCCAGCCACATGTTCAGGAATATGGCGTGTTCCCTTTGATTGACAGTACCAGTTTTTGGTACTCTTGGATGTATCCTGTCCAGCCGTCGATGTTGCGTGTATTTACTCTATACTCAGTTTTTCTGCCAAAAATGTGGCCTTCATCGACAGTTGAGATATCCAAGTCGGTGAGCATATATACATCGGCAAGAGTAGGGGCACATGGGCCATGACCGAACATGAAGGTATTTGTGGTATCTGACCAAAAATAAGCAGCGGCTATCATCATGGATTCATTCCTTTGCATATCAACAATGGATAGCCTGATACATTGATCTATCTTCCGTTCTGCCCAGAACACTTGCATTGATCTGTTTACTCTCAAGTACCAGTTTTTCCACCCTTTGGTAGGTTTGGGCCAAGATCGAAATGTATCTTTCCATAGATTCAAAGAGAAATTTTGAGCTTTGAAGGGAATACGATTAGCCTCTGCATTGATCAGGTCGGTTGGATCTGGATCACCCATTGGACCTAGGCAATGGAGGGGAGGTTGGTTGGTTGGAATAACCAGTGTGTTGCGTAGTTCCTGAGTTTGGAAGATCAAGAGAATGGAAGAAGTAGAAAAAATACCAACTGTAAGAATTCGCAAGGGGCCAGAAGGGTCGAAGTAAAAGTAATATAAAAAAAGAATGAACCGCAGGGACGTTGAAGTTGACCGCCATTGTTTCGAGAAGGATGAGGGCACGAGCTGAAGATTGGAAAATAACGATGGAAGGAGCTCTGGTGGGTTGAGGATGCGCAGTTAGGGTTGCCGCCGGAGAGAGAATGCCAAAGGTTGCAATTTGAAGGTAGAAGATGAGTAGTTTGGAGAAATCTATTTATAGGCCATTTGGGGTAGGGGTATTCTTGACTTATCTCTATGCCGTACGCGGATGGATCGAGGTGGTTCAGATAGATATGGTAACTGTTCGCACGATAATCAAGGGATTATACAAAAGATTTGATGGCATGGCAAGTAGTCATGACTTGAAGGATATTTTGATACAGGATCTTTCAGTTCTAAAATAGTGATGTTGCTGTGATAAGATCTTGCCGATGGATTGTTATTTTGGTATCTCAACCGTAATTGAGGCAAAAAAACAGTTGGAAAATGTGTGATATTTACTGAGATACATGGATTAGATCTAGATTTGATTAAATCTAGTAACAGATCATGTTATGCTTGGAGAATGGGTTGAAAAATAGGTAATAGCAGGCATTATCTGGAGTAAATTTCGGAGCATCAATATCTTATACTCCGAAATTGGGGGGCATGTGTTGACAACGTTTTTTAGCATGTGTCAAGATGGTCAGGAAGGGCTAATCAGCAGAGGAAAGATTATTGTGTAGATTGATAGCTGATGAAAATGAGTTTGCTTATGAGTGGTAGCGGCGTATGGGTTCAAATTGAAATGTTGCCAATAAGGTTAAGGGTATTATTGTCGATGCCGATGAAAGATGGTTTGAAGACTGCTGCCGATGAAACAGGGAATGTACCGATGGAAGAAACTTGAAGGCTGCTGCCGATGGAACAGGGATTGTGCCGATGGAACAGGGATTGTGCCGATAAAAAGGAGGTCGATGAGAATACCATCGTGACTGAGGCGGACTATGGAATAAGATAGGAGTTAATTTCCTTATATACGTTTATTAGAGTCTGAGTTGTATCAAAGTCATGTGTTTCCATAGATTTGGATTTAGTGTCCTAGTCGTATTTGGTTACGTTTCTGTAGATCAGGATATAAATATAGGGTGAAGGACAATGTAAAAAAGAGATCAATCAATACATCAAAAACAACTTTTATTCTTATTTACATCTACTTTCGGCGACTTCGTCAATTTGCATATTTTTCTTTTTTATGAGTTCTCATCGATTCGGTGAGTTGCATTGCTCCAGTGCAATCTTCGGCGATCCTCGAGTTCCGCGTGAGTACCTCTTGGCCGTGACTTCCGGGCGTATCGCTGTTGTCAGGACCAAAGTGCTCGTATCTTCATCCTTGTCGATTAACAGGTCAAATCGACTGGCACGCTTTGGATATCGATTTCGGGTATTAGCCCTTTGTGTTTGCAGATCTACTTTTGCATCAACACATCTTTTGGCACGCCCGGTGGGACAGATCTAGTCAAGATGCTTAATCCTGAGATCGATGCGGGGAACATCATCGCGGTAACAGAAGAAGATCTTAAGGACGATCAGAAGCAGGCTATGGAGAGGGCTACAGAAGAATACAGACAGCTCTGCTTGAAGTCATTCAGTTTGAACAAAAGTGGACAAGTCATCCAGAAGTAAGACTTGCCGTTGCCTCGGCAAGTTACCTTTGATTCTAATCCGGGTAAACTTCAAGAGATGGTTAATTCTGCAGTGAATCATGCTTTAATTAATCATTCCAATGTGCTGTCCAATACTGTTCATAATGCTGTGATTCGAACTTTCAAAGAAGGGCAAGCGTCACCTCGTTACGTTGGGCCTGCTTATCATCAACCAGAATTAGCATCTGCTATTGCTCCATCGGCTCCCCCGGCCGATGCGGGTATAGAGATTTCTTCTCTTCCAGTATCAGCAGGTTTATCTAACGTACAGTCTACACCGATGCGTCCGGATTCAGCATTATCAGGACGAGTTCAGCTTAATACAGATCTATCAGCATCGACTTTATCAGGTCCTGTACCACAGAATAATCAGACTCCTGCTAATTGGTGGGGATATGGTATGCCTCCAGAGCCATCTGTTTTTAACCATGGATCACCTCAAGTGTTTGATGCAACGAGAAAAGCTCCTATGCTATCGGCCGGTTCACCGATAGCTCAAGTACCCCAATATACTACAGCAACTACTGTACAACCAACTCTAGGAGGTTTCCAGGTGTCTTTGGGTCAAACATCTAGTTCAAGTCCATCGGCAAATTTGTTACCGATGCAACAGAAGGCTCCAATCGTAAGTCAACCTGGAGTCCAGGTTTTATCTCAAGTTAGTTGTAATTATCCGGCAATGCCAACAAGTTACCAACCATCGGCAAATTTTGTACCGATGAACGCTAATAATTGGCCAGGGCAGTTTCCCACTCAACATTCAGTTCAGCCAAATCAGCAAGCCACAGGTGTTCATCAAGGTCACATGCATGCTGGTTTTCAGAATCAAGCATCGACAGCTCAACCGATGAACCCTTTTCAGCAGGTTAATGGACCACAGATAGTGACAAATATGCCAATTGCTGGAGATCATGGGCCACAAAGGTATGCAGAAGGGTATCAGCAAGTACCTCTAGTGGAGATTCAACCATGTCGTCAACAAGATGTTGATGCTTTTTGGGCCGATAAAATAGCAGAAATTATGAAGGATCAGTTTGGGATCAAGCCCAAAGTTAATACCTATTCTTATCGGACTCCGTATCCTCCGACATATGATTTAATTCCTCTCCCAAATCGTTACAAGGTGCCAGATTTCACTAAGTTTTCTGGGCAGGACGATACATCAACCGTGGAGCATGTTAATCGTTTTATTATTCAATGTGGAGAGGCAGCTTGTAGAGATGAATTGAGAGTTCGTTTGTTTTCATCATCTCTATCAGGATCAGCATTTACATGGTTTATCTCACTACCGCCAAATTCTATTATTACTTGGGCTGATCTAGAAAAGCAACTTCATAAGTATTTCTTTGCTGGAGTTCATGAAAAGAAGCTTACCGATTTGGTAAAGATGAAACAGCGCAATGATGAATCGGTAGAAGGCTTTGTGCAAAGGCTACGAGATGTAAAGAACAAATGTTATAGCCTGGTGTTGGATGATCGGTAGCTTGCCGATTTGGCCTTTCAGGGATTGTTGCCACACCTTAAGGACAGATATGCTTCTCAGGAGTTCGAAAGCCTAAGTCATCTAGTGCAAAGAATTTTTGATCAAGACACTAGGGTTTTTGAACCTAAAAGGAATTGGAATAAGAAAGTTTCATTTGTCGAAGAAGTAGAAGATTCTGATTCGGATGAAGAACCAGTTATCGGTTTGACTGAGTGGGTTAAGAATAAAAAGCCGATATCTTGTCCCTTTGGTTACAAAGAGCCAGAGAAGTTTACTTTTGACGTCACCAAAGCCGATAAGATATTTGATCTTTTGCTTCGGGAGGGCCAGATTAAGTTGTCACCTAATCATGTGATCCCATCGGCAGAAGAGTTGAAGCATATGCTGTATTGCAAATGACATAATGCAACTTCACACAGTACAAATGAGTGCAAAGTATTTAGACAACAATTACAGTTAGCTATTGAGTCTGGGAGAATAAAATTTGGCAATTCCAAGATTCAGAAGCCGATGAAAATTGATCAACATCCTTTTCCAGCAAATATGTTGGATACTGAAGGTAAAATTAAGGTGTTGACATCGGAAGCTGCTAAAAAGAATGCATCAGTAGATCCCCAACATCGGATAACTACCGATGATGCAAAAGGCAAGGGGCTATTGACAGAAGGTGGTAGTTCTGGAAAGCCTCCTCGATCTGGCATCATGATTACTCAACAAAGACAACAGGAAGGCTGGCGTTAGCGAAGGGACCGATATCGACAACAGCAAGAGGAAAGACGTCAAGAAGAGTGGAATCGACATAAGGATCATTGGAATTGTCCGTTTCTTATTCATTGTTGGGAGGAAGGTATTAAGTTACCTACTGTTAAAGATTGCCCAGAGTGCAATGGTTATTATGGAGTTAATCGTCCTATAAGAAGATTTCAATCTGGTAATCAAGGTTTGTCCATTAATGAGCCGATCAGAAGGAGAGCATCAGTATATGATCGGCTGGGGGGCAGGCTCAGTGTACATGAAAGGTTTGGTAAACACGTTGCATATTTTTCGAGAAACCAAGAGGAACTTGAAGAGATGGCAAATGCAAGAGTTCCTAATGAAGAAATATTTTACAGGGATCCTAATATACGTCGTGTGGAGACAACCAGGGCCTATCAGCCAGTGTGGAAAACTAAACTTCCTCAATGGTGTACAGAGGGTTTGACAAAGACACAGAAGAGGAAAATGCAGCGAGAGCGTCAAAAAGACTTTTACCAAGAAGGAAGTCCCTCCAATAAGAAATCTGGTAATCAGCAGTGGCAGATAAGGTACAAAAATAAAGGCCCATCGGCAGATGTCAATATGGTGTTTATGTTGCCGATGGAATTTTTGGCTCTATCTGATAGCGAAGAAGAAGTTTTTTCTCTGACCAAATAGCTCAATTAACACTAGATCCAATGATGGCTATTTTTGAGAAGCCTGCCGATGATGAGAGACAACACCTCAAGGCTTTGTTTGTAAAAGGCAGAGTTGATGGGTAGCCTGTATCTAAGATACTTATTGATGGTGGAGCTGCAATTAATATTATGCCTTATGTGATGTATCGGAAGCTTGGTAAGGGAGATCAAGACTTAACTAAGACTGATATGATGCTAAAGGACTTTGAAGGCAATGTATCACTAGCTAAAGGGGCAGTGTGTGTTGAATTGACCATCGGCAGTAAAACCTTACCGACAACTTTCTTTGTTATTAATGGCAAAGGTGCATATAATCTGCTTTTAGGAAGGGATTGGATTCATGCTAATTGTTGTGTTCCTTCTACAATGCATCAGTGTCTTATACAATGGGTTGGAGACAAAATTGAAGTTGTTCCTGGTGATTCTTCTTATATCATTGCATCGGCAGAATCAGACACTTATGAGCGAACTAGGTGCATATCAGGAGAAGCTTGGGAAAAAGAGTTCCTCAAGGTTGCTGATTACGAAATTCTACCGATCCAAGCAGTCGGTTCTGAAGAAGAGTTTTAATGGATAGATTTGCCGATGATGGAAAATTAGGTTAAGGATTTACATCGGCAGATGATTTAATAGAAGTAGATATTGGTGAAGGCGATGGGCCAAGGCCCACTTTTATTAGCGCTAAGTTAAA
This sequence comes from Saccharum hybrid cultivar R570, assembly GCA_038087645.1. NCBI lineage: Eukaryota > Viridiplantae > Streptophyta > Magnoliopsida > Poales > Poaceae > Saccharum > Saccharum hybrid cultivar. The sequence goes on along the minus strand of JAQSUU010000312.1, from coordinate 19,591,558 downwards.
TTCTAAGTGTAAATAGCAACTAGTTGATTTGTTAAAGGAATATAAAGATTGTTTTGCTTAGGATTATACTGAAATGCCTGGGTTAGACCGATCTATAGTTGAACATCGGTTGCCTATTAAATCTGGATTTCGGCCACATCAGCAGCCGGCACGCCGCTGCAATCCTAATATACTTCCTGATATTAAGGCCAAAATATCTAAATTAATTGAGGCAAAGTTTATTCGGCAGTGTCGATATGCAGAGTGGATTTCTAATGTGGTTCCTGTATACAAGAAAAATAGGAAACTTCGTGTTTATATTGATTTTAGGAATCTCAATAAGGCCACACCGATGGATGGTTACCCAATGCCGATTGCTGATTTGTTGATTGATGCTGCAGCAGGGCATCAGATTATCAGTTTTATGGATGGTAATGCAGGTTATAATCAAATATTCATGGCTGAAGAAGATATTTCTAATACTGCTTTTAGATATCCAGGACATATGGGATTATTTGAGTGGATAGTTATGACATTTGGTTTGAAAAATGCCGGTGCTACTTATCAAAGAGCTATGAACTTTATTTTCCATGAATATATCGGCACGTTGGTGGAGATCTACATTAATGACATAGTGATTAAGTCTGGAGACATTACAAAGCATCTAACTGATCTACAGAAGATATTGGAGTGCACAAGAAAACATGGATTAAAGATGAATCCTAATAAATGTGCATTTGGTGTATCGGCAGGACAATTCTTGGGTTTTATGGTGCATCAGCGGGGTATTGAAATTAGTAGAAAATCTATTGAGGCAATCAACAAGATTATTGCTCCTGCCGATAAAACTGAATTACAATCCTTGATCGGTAACGATTAATTTCATCAGAAGATTCATATCTAATTTGTCAGGTAAGATCAAGGCTTTAGTCCATTATTGAAATTGAAAGCCGATCAGGAATTTAAATTGCGGGGGACTAAGATAACAGCAGTTAGCCTTAGATTAAATTAAGAGTTATTAACAAATCCTCCAGTGTTAGTTCCACTCAACATGGAAAACCTTTCAGATTGTATTATCAACTGAAGATACTGTTATCGGTTCAGCTCTTATTCAAGAATTTGAAGGAAAGGAGCGTGTTATCTTTTATTTGAGCAGACGGTTAATAGATAATGATACCAGGTATTCGGCCATTGAGAAATTATGTCTATGTTTATACTTTTCTTGTATTAAGCTGAGACATTATTTACTATCGGCCGAATGTACTGTCACGCAGAAACAGCGATTCACGAATCAATATGCCCAGTTGGGTGCCCTGAAAACACATGCCTTGCTTGTACCCCGGGCACAAGCAAGACCAACCCGTTTCACTCCTGTTAAGGGGTCCAGGTCCCCGTCCAAGCTTGGACTCTAAGCCCCCAACACTACAGGCCCGACCTCAGTATGGTGCTTTGACCTCCCCTCATCCCAATATATATAACCACCATAAAAAGCCGGTCCGGAAAGAGCCGGAACCCATGACAAGAGAGAAACAAGTCTTCCCGCTCCCATAAGCAAGTATATGCTCGGGACAATAAATCTATGACTTGATCAGGGTCCATGCAACGAACGGTCCTTAATTGACACAGGCGAACAAATGCAACCAGAGCCTCGCTCTATTGCCCAAGCAGAACCAAGTCCATCCAACCCGTTCCGCCCTGTCTCTAATTATCCATATACATTTATATTCCATGTGATAGTGACATGATAATAGTAATAATATTATAATTTCTATCTCTCGCGAATGACAGACAATCACTCGGCTTCTACCGGAATCCTATAGCATAGCATGCTACACGACCCTATCATACTAGTAAGACTCATAGGATAATATATATATATATATATATATATATATATATATATATATATATATATATATATATATATATATAGGAAAAAGTCTAATTGACCACCTCAACTATTGGGGGTGGTCTAGTTTACCCCCTCAACTATGAAACGGTCTAATTTACCCCCCCTAAACTTTGCAAAAACCGGTCAAATCACCCCTCCAGCGGTTTTGGACGTTGCTACAGTAACAACGGTTTTGCTACAGTAACAGTGGTTTTGTCATTTTTTTATTTATTTCGTCTGAATCTTTGAAAAATCATAGTAAATCACAAAAAAATCATAAAATGGAAAATCTAATTTTGTTGGACTCCACATGAGTATATCTACACAGTAAATATATAATATAGTATGCTTTAGTACAAAGTTTTGTTGTATGAATTATTCAAATTAATTACAGAAAAAAATAGATCAAAATTTACAGCAAAAACTTTGTACTAAAGCATACTATATTATATGTTCACTGTGTAGATCTACTCATGTGGAGTCCAACAAAATTGAATTTTCCATTTTATGATTTTTTTTGTGATTTACTATGATTTTTCAAAGATTCAGACGAAATAAATAAAAAAGAAAAGGACAAAACCACTGTTACTGTAGCAACCGTTGTTACTGTAGCAAAACCACCGTCTAAAACCGCTCGAGGGGGTGATTTGGCCGGTATTGCAAAGTTCAGGGAATAAATTAGACTGTTTCATAGTTGAGGGGGTAAAACTATGCCACCCCCAATATTGGGAGGTCAATTAGACTTTTTCCTATATATATATATAGCAAGTATGTTTCATTCAACTTCTTTAAACTTAATGCACAAGCATAATTTAAAGTGCAGAATAATAGGGGTTATGCACCGGGGCTTGCCTAAGAATTTAACTAAGTTAGCATTCTATCACGACGGCACGATCACCAAGGCACCACTTTTCTGCTGCCTCCGGATGGCTCCACGGTCCATCGTTGCTCCTAATATGATATACGTGAATGCAACGTGGAATGTAAATAATTAACGATAATCGCAACTCATAGATAAGATTTTCGTCTCTCACGCGAACTAGCTTAACGGCGACGTACTAAGCCGCATATCTATGCTACTAGCAACGCGCTAAACCCCGACAAGTATTTTAATTACGAAAATCCAAGATGTTGCTTTATCCATTTCATTTATTTAATATATACTCGAATTAGGACCTATTAGCTACCTTAGCAATTTAATTATTCAGCGGCTACCAACTTACAGTGAGCATATAATGATACTTGGGGTCTACTGTAAAATTTTTAGATCTAATGCCATCATCGTTTTATCACAATAATTCCTACAAGTCATACTCTGATAATATTAAACACCTTAAGCTATATAAAGCATTCCTGGAAACATCAGAATGTTACGTTAACTAATTATACTAACAGGTAGAGCATTATTTTAGGAGCCTAACAAAATTGGTTTCACAATTTTTGAACTTCTACACATTTAGATGTTGAATTTACAAGTTTAGTTTAGAAACTAAATGAAGAAATTGCTTTAGAAATTGAAATGGGCTGTCGGCGGCAATTAAGCCCAGCAGCAACCCGCGGCCCGCGCGGGCAACGCCGCGCGCCCGGCAGGCCGGCCCAACAGCGGAGAGCCAGGTACTCTAGTGCCCGCTTTTGCAGAAGAGTACCTGGACCATTTAGTTACTACACCGCACCTATGCTTACTATTCCAACAGAGGAAGACTTTGCACCAAGCACCCCCAACTAACTCGTCTTCACCACGGCCGGGTCCCCAATGTGCCTGCGCGCATCGACGCGGCAGCCGGCGGCAAACCGCGGCTAGCCCAAGCAAACTGGACCCACCTAGACCGCACCAGGGACCGACCACTACCTGCAGTTCAGGCAATGGCGGTGAGTAGCGGTGAAACACGGGGAGACGCCCTATGTTACGCTGCAGCGGCAGTCGGCGGCCCGGGGCGGTGGCGCGGCCGTTCTACCGAGCGAGGAGGACGGGGAAGGAAGGGAGTGGTGCGTGAACACCAGAGGCATACCGCACGTACAGCCGACGGGTTTATGCCGACGCGGAGGCCCCGTGTGGTGCTAGCCACCCGCAAGCTGCGAAGGCGGCGGCGTTCCGGGCATGGCACCACCGCGTCACGCCGTCGCCGGCGAGCAGCCTGACCAAAATAACGCGAGCATCGGATAGAGATGATCAAGGCGAGCTTGGTGATACAAGCAATTGAACCCATACCAACCCCTCGAGCCTTACCCCCAATGGCGGAATCCACGGCGGCGAGATGACCGGCGGCCGCACAAAACCGAAATCGTCCATGTCGGGGGCACGGCAAGGCCTCGGTAAGGTTCGCCTGGTTAGCTTGCTTCCTAGGCTACGCACTGATGTCGAGAGCAGGGCGAGGTAGGCGGGTTGAATGGCAGGGAAAACGCCACAGCGACCGAGCGACGGCGGCTGATTGATGCATGCAGCTCGGCAACTCTGCGGCACAGTCAGAAGTCACAAACGGGCGGCAGGGCAGCGGTGCGGCAGCGGACGTGGGCGCAGCACGGCAGCGACAGCGCGAGCACACGCGGTGAAGGCGTTCTGCTAGGACACCCGCCAAACAGAGCACGATGCTCGGCCAGCGCAGCCATGCGAAGTATGAGTGGTGTGCGTGTGTTTTGTTTTCTAATTTATTTTCTTTTCTTTTACCAAAATATATACGTAATTAAGTAAATTTCAACATCCCATTAATCCTTTGTCACTAATCTAATTACACACATGCATATATCTATTATATTATTATACACATATTTATCTGTAGAGATACACTCGGAAAGAAATAAGCTTCTACACTACTTTAATGAATATAGCAACACGCTTATTCAAACGAAATAGGTGAGTGTGTGTGTGTGTATATATATATATATATATATATATATATATATATATATATATATATATATATATATATATATATATATATATATATATATATATATATATATATATATATATTTGTTTATTACTACATTAGCCAACTAGCAAAACATAGACATGTATGATTAACCATCTCTAAGATATTGACTAGACCAACACGCCACAAAAACTGTCGAGCTAGCAATTAAACAATCTAGCATATAAATTTTTCACAAGCTTGAATTTAAATTAGGTTCAAAAACTACATTGTTTGCTCTATTTAGTTTCTTTTTCTACACTGATCTTGCAACAATTTATTATTAACAAGTTAATAATTACATGTTTAGCGCTAAAGGCCTCATGTAACACGGGGCTGTTACACCTAATTAGTCCAAAATTAAAATTTTTTTGTCAAATAAGACGAAAGTGCTACAGTGTTTATTAAACTTTTAACACCTCTAACCACCCTTAGTATGCTACCTACTTGCCTAGGGTTTGCATTGTTTGCATCATGTGCAGCAACTATATGTATATATGCATCCTCTGTGAGTTTGCTACCTCCATAATATATAACGAACTGAGATCTGAGTTGCAACAGTAGCTAGGCTATATACAGTACATATAGGCAATCTGTCGCGGCGCTAGGCGCACTTTGGTTTTCCTGTCCCGTACTCCACCCAACACAAGGAATCGACGGTACAGTAACAGGTGCTGTAAAGCTTTGGAACAAGCAGGGGAATGAGCTGCTGCTGCCCTGCTGCATGCCCTATTGCCCATGGAACTACGAGAGGTGAGGGCCGTGGCACACTGGCACCGGCAGTGCTCCTGCTCATGTGCATCAGACTACCACTGGCTACTCTAAAGGATACTCTAAAGTTTTAGAGTATGAATATAGAGTGGTACAATGCTTACTCTATAGTGGACAATGGCGGACCTCACTAGCTAAACAAAGGAAAAAATGTTATAACTCACAAACCAAAAATCCAAATTAAATTTCGATTGCACCATTAAATTTGTCTCAATAAATCCTTCAAAAATAGATCACACATGGATATATTTAGATAAAGTGACAAGTGGGTCTCACAGTGAATAGAGTGGATAGAGGATGATATAGAGGATGGATAGGTGCGGAAGAATTGAGTATAGATGAGAGAATCTGGCTGAGAGGATGAATATAAATGTCGATGAAGGTGGATAGCCTCAGTGCGAGCATATCCTGCTGTAGGCCAAGAGGGGTACGCTGTGGCCATGCAGCCGGCACTAAAGGTTGGCATGCGGCACCAAAACAGATCGCGTCAACCTGTGGGAGCCTTGTTTAGACGAGCTGCACTGGGGACCTGTATCGCGTCCTCCAGGAGGATATAGCGTACGCGAACGCCGCAGCGGGTACGCTAAATGAGACGGTAAGGTAGCGGAGGCGAGCTGCGTCCGCCAAATCTGGCGATTTCGCGTTCGTACGCTACGCGCGGACGTGTCGCATGGGGCCCGCCGCCCCACCACCGCAGAGCGCAAGGGCGGCCTCGCGACGACACTCGATGACGCCCGGAGGAGGAGGGCCGCGCCCGCGCCGGAGCCGGAGCCAGAGCCGGACGCGCCGTCACGAGCACCGCCGGGCATGAACGCGGCCGGATCCGCCGCGGGCGAGGGTGCCGGTCGCGGGCGCGGCCTCCTCCGCCGCAAGCCGAGCCCGCCTGGCACGAGCGTGGCCGCCGGTCGCGGGCGAGGCACCTCTACCGCGAGGCTGCCTCCGCCGCCGGATCCGCGAGCTCGAGGCCCTCCACACCAGATCCGCGAGCTCGAGGCCCCTCCACGCCGGATCCGTGAGCTCGAGGCCGTCCACGCCGGATCCGCGAGCTGGAGCCACCGCCGGGACCTCCGCAGCTCCAGTGGCCGTGCGTGGAGGGGGCGCGGTGCAGGGAGGGGGCGGCGCGGTCGGCCGCCGGTGGAGGGAGCCGGGAGGGGAGAGGGGAGAAGGAGAAGGGGGCCGGTGGAGGGAGCCAATGGTGGAGGGAGCCGGGAGGGGAGAGGGAGAAGGGGGGCACCGCCGCGCGGGTCTCCGCCTCCGTCGCGCCCGAGAGAGAGAGAGAATGGGGAGGGAGGGCGGTGTGGTGGAATGGATAAAGGAGGAGAGGGAAAAAAGAAAAGAAAAGAAAAGAAAAGAAAAGAGAAAAATGGAAAAAAATATCTGACAAGTGGGCCCCACAGTGGATAGAGGATGATATAGAGTATGGATGGGTGCGGGAGAAATTGATATAGAGGATGGAATCTCGATGACCAGGACAGAATATTCCTTTTAGAGGATGAATTTAGAGTACGACGAGTGCGGGTAGTCTTAGTTCCCCTAATTCTCCCCCAAATTCTACTATGCAAAAAAGAAGATTCCCCGTCACATCAAAATGTCGGCAAATGCATGGAGTACTAAATGTTGATGAAATCAAAAACTAATTGCACAGTTTTGTTGTACTTTGCGAGACGAACATTTTAAGCCTAGTTAGTCAAAATTTGGATAATTTTTACCAATACAAACGAAATGCTACAGGAATTCTGATACAGTGTTTTTCTCCTCTATTCTGTGAACTAAACGAGGGCCCAGTCTACATTTTACTGTTTGCCTGCCCGACCGGATTGGACCCGACGTCCCGACCACAGTCTTTCCTTTCCTTTCCCACACTCGGCGGATCCACGCGTTGGGTTGGGGGTTTCATTTTTGTTCGTGTTTGTGGCCGGGTCCCATCTTGAGTTCTTGGTCGTACGTAGCTTTGTAACCAGAAATTAATCTGGTTACGGGGCACTGGAATGCGAAATCCTACTGTATTATTTGGTAGATGGTGAGCTATGCGGTCTGTCATTTGATATATTTCCACTTCAGAGGTGTAGGTCGTGGTGGCATATAAATGATTGTTGTCAAGTTGTTAGTGAACAACCCTAGCATCTCTACTATAATTGACCACTTCGAATTATTTTAGGTTCACCAACGAAAATGTCCCCCGCTGAGTAGTCTAACTATTGTGTACCCAGAAAAATACACACAGAAATTCGTCTTCGTTAAAATCAAGGGCTAATAAAATATCTAAATCAAAACCGATGGCCACGATTAGATGTGTGATGCAGGCTTCTCACGCATCTCACACCCCCGCGCGCACCGCACCGGTTTCAACACGCGGTAACCCGCAGCAACCAGCGATCGAACCCTGCTATCTACGGGAAAAAAGACAAAAAAAATCAGAGCAGCGAGACGGGCGAAGGGACGCAGGGGTAGGCAGCGCGTGCGGCAGGCCGCCTGCAGCCTCCGCGGCTCCACCGCCCCGCGGACGAGCAGCAGACGGCAGGGGCGCAGGGCGCTGGCTACTAGGCGCCGAGGCTGCCCAGGCGCCGAGCGTGAGGTCGCGAGCGTCGGACGGCTGGGCACCTCACCGCCACGGGCAGAGCTCCTCCCTCCGCTCGCCCGAATCCCCACGCCCCCGCGTCTGATTGCGGCGCGCCCCGCCCCGATCCATTTGATCCGCGCCGAATCGCCGCCGCTCGGTGCAGAACCCTAATCCGATCTCGATCCGTTTCTCTGCGATGGGCGCTGGCTGGCCGCGACGGCCCCCTCCTCCGCCACCCCCGCCGTCGGCGCCGCCTTGGGAATCTCAAGTTTGAGATCCACAAAGAGAAGGCGGTCGTCGGCCTCACCTTATTGAAAAAAGGGCAAGCAGGTTAGTTCATTTCAATCCATCATTCTTGCCTTGCTTTAACCAATCTGCTATTTTCATCACTTAAGAACCTTTGGAGAGCATAGTTGTGGCCTGGAACTTGTGCTCATATGCATGCTGTGTATGCTTGTTTGACATACTTTTAAGATTCATAGGTTTAACATTTTCAGATATAGGGTTATTTTTTATTTTTAGAATCTGGTTATTTTTAATGTTTTCAGTACAACTGTGTTTCTGATCCCCGCCGATTTTAGGATTTCGAAATTTGGGGAAAACTTTGAATCTACCTTTGTTTTGAGAAATAGAGAGGGAATGCAACTGCCATGCAATGAGTTTTTGTAAGATCTGAATTTTAGTGCTCAGATTACTATAATAAGTGTGCATGCTAATTCTTTATTAGAGATATCTAATTAAGTTCTGAACTTCTTTGGCATGTTGATAATCTGAAAACGGGAGTAAATTCTGCAGGTTGCCGAGTTTCTTGGGTTTCATGGATTAGTCTCTCAAAGCATCAAGAAAACTCTGGTCCAGGATTAGCCGCCACCGCACTAAACGCCAAGGTCCCAAGGCAAGTTTTGAGTTGACAGGGAGCATGGTTTATATTTCTGAAGAAACATAGATAGCACAGTTCAATATATTATAAATGCTATTTGTGTGCTGCGAGTTTGCAACTACCAATGTTGGTTGTTGCTCTGTTGCCGTCTTGTTTATTATAAATAAACCTTTATGAACTCAACCAATCCTATGTTGTCAATTTAATTGTCATCTCTGGTACTAATGAAATCTTAGTCTCATTTGAAGTCTTTGGCTTACTTTTTGGTCTCTCTTCCAGGAAGACTTTTTGCCAAGAATGCCAACACCACTAGAGTACATTTTTGGGTCTATCTTCTGGTAACTGGATCACGTTCACTTTCACAAGATTCTTATGTATTTCTGCTCTTGTTCAGGGAAAAAAAACAACTGCACGTATGACTGAGTTTTTCACCAGACCTTTATGCTTTGGACAGCTTGCCCTGCTTGCTTTTCCTCATCTGCTTGAGAGATACATTTAAACAAGACAAGAGAAAATTTAAATATCCAAGAAGATCGTACACTCCTGGGAGAATGTATCATATAGTTGTTGTCAAGTCTGCCATTTTGATATTGTTGCTACATAAATTGTCAAATGTATTTTTTTAACGGCCTACTTATACTGTAATATTTTTTATATTTTTGCCAAATAAATTGCCAAATGTATTGTTTATCCATCCTACTTACACTGTCACATTTCTATCAGTTTATATATTTCTCTTCTTAGCAAGGAGAGTGAGATATTGTAGCAGACACTAAATTCAATAGGGGTGAGTGCAGCTTGTTTTTTGCAATCTTTGACAAATTGTTGATACACGAGAAGCTGACATGCACCCTTTTTTGTGTCATTTCAGATCTTATAACTACAAGGCAACTCAACTGAACTAATATCTCAAAGGATGAAATATTAGTTTGGAGGAGTTAGGCAGCGAGCGACAGCTGCCGGTGGCTAGCGCATGGAGCCAAAGGCTCTGCTTGGCCACCCCGGGTTCGAACCCCGGTGACCACGGTATTTTTGTGCATAGTGCACGGGAATGAGGAGAAAAGGCTCCCCGGTAAAAAAATAGTTTGGAGGAGTTGACTTGGAGGTTTTTTTTTTTCCTGGGTAGAATATGGAGCAATTTCTGATTCAGTTTCATGGCTTATTTATTTATAGTTATTTTCATTGCAACATTTCAGGTTTTGCAGGGTGGTCAAGTCATGATGAACGTAGAGACCATAAGTCAGACTTTGAAGTCTCTGAAGAAGAAAAGAAGACAAGAATGGGCTCTTTGAAGAAAAAAGCAATAGATGCATCAACTAAGATTAGGCATTCATTAAAAAGAACAGGAGGAAGAGTGGTAGTCGGGTCCTTTCTGTGTATATTGCCTGCAAGACATGATGACTATCATATGATGTTGAGGTATATAACTATATATCCAGTAAATTATGATGTGCCTTTTATTTAGCTTGATGCGTTAGTTCTCATTTTTTCCAAAGCTGGGGCGGCGGCTGCGGCTGGCCTGGCTGGGGGCGCGCCTCCATTGGCCGTGGGCACAGCTACCATGGCGCTGCTACCCGCATGTTCTCTTCACTTCTGGAGTTGTTGGGAGGGAGAGGCGCTTTGGTTCCTGGATGAGCTGTGAAGGATTTTTTTTTGAGGGGAGAGCTGTGAAGGAATTGGGAGCACGCAAAGAGGTGGTGGCGCTCCTGCTGCGTCGGTGCCCCTCGGAAAGGGGAAAGGAAGGGTCACCGTGCTCGAGCAGGAGTTTTTTCTCAATCTTTACCTTTCTTTTCCAGTTATTCATCTTCTGTCTAAACCTTATCACTGATCGTTTTGGAACTAGGACTCTCAAGTAGGTCCTACAATTTTATATCCTGTTTCTACATCATGTACTCCGTCTGTAAAAAAGATGACTAAGCAATGAAAGGAAGATGAAAAAGCAATTTAAACGATGTTCTTTTTTGAAGTTGAGTTTCGTGCTTACATGAAATTTTGATATCCCTAAAATCTTTTTGGCTATGTTGGTATTCAATAATTTGAAATTTTATAAAGTGATGCTTGCTGTATTAAGTATGTGATTTAGGTTGTCCTTTTGTAAATCAGATTTGTTTTACTTGCCTCCGTTCTTCTTCTCTTTTGGAGAAGTCTCCTAACAATGTAAATCATTTGTATCTTAGACACTGCTACTCTTGGAATTTCGGTCGGTTACTTTAAAGGAAGGTCAAATATACACATTCTTTCAAAAGAAAATGTTCCAAAAGTAGAAGCTGAAGGTCAAGAGATGGTTCAGGTATCAATTTGGACTTTCTGATGTTCTTTATTTTTATAAGACCCTTTTGCAGCTATGCTATAGCAAGTTTTCATTATATTGATTTGAGTTGTCTATTGATTTTTCTATGCACCAGGACAGTGGAGGCCTCTATGTTGCTAGACATGCTCTGTGCAAATAGCTATAAGGTTGGAGCACAATTTCATTGAGAAGGTGTATGTTGCACTGTTTGGCTACATCTTTGAGTCAATACGGAAATACTAATTTTCCTGAAGGTGATATTGGTTCTTGGGAACACGAATATGTGAGGTATGACTGAACTGAGATGATATATTTCCTGGCTCCTTCAATCAGATTTTCTAAGGAATAAAAATGCGTTGGTAATATTCAAGTACACTAGGAATAAATGTTGTTTTTGGTTATATCATTTTTGAATTGTAAAGTTGTACATTCGATCGACTTGCTGTGATGCTAATCTGAGCCAGTTCAACTTGTTGTCTGGTAATTATGACATAAAAATTAGAATTTTGATTCTCATGATAGGAAATGAGAATTGACCAGTTCAACTTACTGTCTGCTAATTTTGGCATAAAAATTAGAATTTTGTCTCAGTATAACAAATGGAAAATTTATGGAAGAGGTCAACGTATTGGATCTTGACTTTTTTCCTGAACAATGCTTTACAAATTCTAAATGAAATGGAGAAATCTGCTACCTGTGGCTAGGTCTCAGCTAGCCGAGATAATTGATGGATATATGATGGATGGTTTTGAATCTTTAGCTAAAATGTGAATTTGTGATAGAAAACATGCCATCCTGAATATGTTTACATATGCTACTCTTTGGGCATTGTGGAACTGATAAACTCTATATATTTTTAGTATCCCAGATAGTTTTGCGTGCTGGCGGTGAGTTGTGTCCAGTCTGTCATTTGGATAAACTGTAGGTTTGATTGTTCCAATCGGAGTATTTCCTTTATTTTGCTTTAATTGATTCTAGAATCCAAGTATCCAACTCTTGTGATGTACTGTGCAGATGACCATCACCGCACCACCGTCTTCCAGATTTATGATTACTAGATTATTAGTAATAATCTCTAAGGTTCATCTACCAGACATCGCTGCGGTAATATGACATCAGATTCTTGGGGATAATAATGAAATTGCTATGGACTGACATATATATACATTATTTGTAGGTGCCTTCTGTTGATTTCTTCTGTGAGTTTCAGGACAAATTACATGTGAAAAAAATTGAGCAGAAGTCAAGCAGGAACCCTTTTGAGATCATCATGCAGGATATGGTCACTGTTTGTTTGGTATGTAGAATCCTGAAAGCTAAATCATTTTTTGTTGTAGTGCTTGCATAGTTGCACAGTCATTTTCTGGAGCCTCATTTTCTTCAATCGACAATTGTTCCCGGTAATATATGAGTGACCCATGACTGTTTTTTGACTAACAATCAGTTAGCAGACTATAGTTTTTGCTCTGATTTCAATTTTCATATAGCGAGAAGTTAGGCTATAGGACAGAAGTTAGGATTGTTAATGAAAACTACTTTAGCGAGAAGTTAGCAAGAACTACTTTATAAACCTGTATTTTAGGAAAACAAGCATTATGGATTGTTAAATGGGCTAAATGAGCAGAACTAAATTCGTGAGTTTGCTATCTGTACAAATGAACATCTACATCCTTCTGCGGGTGTTGGATGGCCTGCTGGCAGTGTGCCTTCTCATGGTCCCCTGGCAGCCTGAGTATGAATCCTCCGAGTGGATGAACTGTTCAAATAAAATCTACGGGTGTTGGTTTCATGCATGTTTTTATTCTGCTTTCCTAATGTCCTGCCCAACAGATCAAAAAGTACGTTAGGCTAATGCTTCAAATAATTCACTTTTTGTTGCAGTTCAGTAGGTCTAATCAGATTCCTTTAACCAGAGTTAGCCTAACGTACTAGGAACTATAATTGTAGATCAGTGTTTCATGGGTTCTCAGGTGTTCGGCTCTACCACTAAGTCTTCATAGTTTTAGCACAAAGAGTTTAATCTTCTGGTGAACAATGGGATTAAAAATTCACTCAGTTCATTAGTTGTGGGCTGTGGCATGGGCTAATAAGAGCCATACTTTCAGGACTAAGCATCTTTATATCTGCCGATTACTGAATTTGATTTGGCATGTGTAACTTTCTTGTGGGTTGTTGGCATGTATGTAGTTTCATTCTCTCTGAATGGAGGAAAGCTTGCAAGTACAATGTGCAACATGCTAGCAGATGAAGTCACTTTGGTATTCGCGTTCCAATTGCTAAAGTTATACTCTGCATCTGGTTACTGCATAGCTTACTCGGTATTGCACTGATTCTTAACTTTCAATTGTAGATTGCTGGGAAGCACATCTTTGAAGACCGCAACTTTGCTGACATTGGGAACACAGTAGCTATGCAATCTGAAGGGTGAGAAAAAGGAGCTATAACTATTTATCTTTATTTTCTGTCTTATACATTTGTGTGATATACTTAGTCTTTTTTTACTTTGGTTCAGTGGTATATTCTGCATCTTAGATGACTGGGCGGATACTATACTTCTTATATGCTTTAACAAAAGATAGTTTTGCGTCCTCACATGTTAGAGTTATAAGCAAGTGTTGAATTCGGGTTATGTCATCTCACAAACATTAAAATATGGGACCTTAAACCGATGTAATTGTTTTTAAGTAATTGATCCCTTTCATTAGCAAAAGATTATTTCTATATCACTGGTGGGTTTTTATCAGATTGGCAATCACAGTGTTTGGAAGACATCATGGTAGCACAGACCAAAATGTTGTCCGTAAGAGGGAGGTGAAATGGTGACAGAAAGTTATGTACAACATGAAGCTTCTATGCTGCATATATGAAAGATTGTTTTTATGAAGATTGTTTTATTTTTAACTTTTCCCCGTCTTGCTGAAAGGAAATGGAGCTTCTTTACATTTCAAATGACTGGAGATGCAATAATTGATTAAGGCTTTTAGAAAAGTATGTGAGCACCCTTCTTCCAGCAGCTATTCTGTATGCAGTGACTACATTTTCGGTCACTGTTTTCTTTCTACTCACGTGCTTTGGTTCATGTTGGCCATGCCATTACTTAAGCAATTCATAAATTATTTGTAGTGTGGGAGATATGACTTTATTATGTCTTGTTATGCATGAGTGTTTTTTGGATTATATACATGGTCACATACAATTGCGTGAGACTTAAACTATGGAAAAATGTTGTTGTTTGGTTATTTTCATGTTAATCCCAGAAATAAAGCCGTAGCGTTAGCACGGGCACTATACTAGTCAGTAGAGGGCTATCATGCCGCTGACTAACAAGTGCAGAGTAAAATTTCCACATAGTAGGCTAGTAGCCAGCCTGAATTTGAACTTTGAACCCTCACTCTGTATCCAGTAACCACCTAATGAAATCCAGTTGCTGTCTAGTGTGTCTTCACCGTCGTGCTCTCGTTCTTAAAATACTAACCCTAGCATACGATGAGTGTAGGCAGGCAGGCCATTAACCCTGTTCGCTTTGCTAAAAAGCTAGGCTAAAAAGTATCGTTCGTTGATTTATTGTGAGAGAAAAACACTAATACTTCATTGCAAAAATACGGATGACAAGCCAAGTGAATAGTCCTCAAGGTTGAGGCTATTCCCAATACACATTATATCATGTCACACTCTCTAACGTTAACATGTCATATAAATATAAGCACTCACTTGGTCCTAAAAATTTGACACCAGCAATAATAGGATGAAATAGTTGAGATGCGAAATTACCATGGCACCCTATTAATTTTTCTCTCGAATACACAAAAGATTTGTGTATCATTTAAATTAGGGCATTACTGGCACCCGGACGTCCGAAGCAGCTCCAAAACATCGCACGCCTCCGGTCCTTCATGCGGGAGGCCGCGCCGCACGCAAAAGAAGATCGCGTCGTCTATTTTTGCGTGCCCCACTGCCTGGACCCCACGCTGCGTACCGCCCTATTTCGTCTGACCGCTGCGCCCGCACGCAAGAAACCACATGGGTCCCGGTCAACTGCCCCCGCCTGTGGATGCAGCACCGCGGATGCGTCTGTCGGCCTCAGATGCCCGCGCAGTGACCCACGGTGGCACCCTAGCAGTTGCAGCAGGTGGGTGTGGCAGCTGGGTCCCTTTGCAACATGTGCAACATCCGATCTACTTTTGCAACATCTAGATAAAAACAATTGCAACATATGTCTGAAACAGATGAAACACTTGAAGCATATGTATAAAACACTTGCAAAACACCAGAAAAAACTTCAAAACATGTGTGTAGCCATAGCAAACATATGCGTACATCAAGATAAAACACTTGCAACATACGTATGAAAACACCTGAAACACATGCATATTTATGCAACATCTCGATCTAGTTTTGCAACATCCAAATAAAACACTTGCAACATACGTATGAAACAGGTAAAACATTTAGAACATACACTTGAAACATACGTGTAAAGTCATTGCACATGTGCAACATCTCAATCAACTGTTACAACATACAGATGAAACACTTGCAACATATTTTTGAAACATCTGAAACACTTAAAACATACGCTTGCAGCATGCGACGTATCTCGGTGCGGCCTCCTCTGTCGTCTGCAGTAGGGCACCATAGCCATAGCAGGAGGTGAGGCCGGAGGGCTTCCTGTTAGGGCCCAACACTTCTACTTGCGCCGGCGGCCACCGTGACCACGAGAGGCCACCATGTGAGCGATGATGGCTGCGGGAGTGGTTGCGCCACGCGCACACGACGTGGCCATGGGTTCGGGAGCCGTGGCAGGACCACATGGCGGTCGAAGCGGCCAGTGCGGAAGCCATCACCAGCGACGAGTGAAGCTCTGGAGTGTACAGGCGTGGGTGGAGGCGGAGCGCGAAGCCACTTGGCCACTACAGCCACAGCTCATGGCATGCAAAGTCAAGGAACCACAATAGCGACAAACGGCGGCCTTGCCATCAACAACGTCGTGCGGTGAGAGTGGGCGGTGGAAAAGTGAGATGAGAGGATAAGATATAGGAGTGAATTAATAAGAGCGGATGGGTCGAGGATGGAGGCATCCGAGACTGCTTGTGAGGATATTTTGTTGAGCAACATGAGTGGCCATGAGGTGTTGGGGCGTTCGGGCGGGCGTCGAGGCCCACCAACGTGGGTGTCTGGACGATCGGATGCCCTACTGAAAGCTCTAGTTTGGTTTTGATGAATTGATGAAACCCTTAGTGCTAACCTAGTTTATCAAAGTGATCATGAGATATATAGCACTATTTCAAGTGGTGGAGCAATGGTGAAGATCATGATGATGGTGTGGTGACCACGGTAATCAAGTGCTCGACTTGGAAAAGAAGAAAGAGAAAAATAAAAAGCTCAAGACAAAGGTAAAATCTTGATAAGAGATTTTTGGTTTGGTGATCGAGATACTTAGCGAGTGTGATCACATTTAGGATCGATAGCCGTACTATTAAGAGGGGTGAAACTCGTATCGAAATGTGGTTATCAAAGTGCCACTAGATGCTCTAACTTATTGCGTATGCATTTAGATCTAGTGGAGTGCTAACATCCTTGAAAATGTTTGTGAAAATATGCTAACACACATGTATAAGGTGATACACTTGGTGGTTGGCACATTTGAGTAAGGGTGGAGAAGTTGGTGAAGTGAAAGAGGTGATTGTCACTGTGAAACAGTGACTGGACGCAGCCTTCGAGATGACCTGACGCTGAGGTGGTGACTCCGGTCATTTATAAAAAGGCAGGTGCGCTCGGGTTCTGTCTGTGTCCTGACCAGATGCAGCACAGTAAATGTGACCGCACACGCAGGGCCTGCGTCCGGTCACATCTGACATATGGTGATGCAAGCTTGTGCTGTGCTGAAAACTTTCGTACGGTGAACAGTCAAAGGACCGGACGCTGGGCTGGGTTCGGTCGTGGTACACTTGACGTGTCAGGTCATGTTTGGGGCGCTTTGGAACGTCTCTGGAAATGACCTGACGCTGGGAAGCTGAAGTGATCGGCGCGTCCGGTCATGGAGTGGCTTTAGCGCGCGCGTGTGTTCTGACGCGGATCAACGTGTCCGATCATCACTCAAGTGTTGCGCACGTGGCTAACTAGCCATTGGTAATGAATGGCACCGGTTGAATCACGTGGACGCGTGGCAGCAGATCAGCGACCGGATGCTGAAGGCGGCACGTTCGGTCGTGTCGATCTCTGTCCAAACAGAGAGCCAATGACTCTATTTTCGATGGGACGTCTATAAAAGGTGTTTGATCGGCTCAAGCTCACTCTTTTGGCCATTTGAATTGACATAGCATCCTTGCGAGCTTAGCCAAAGCCATCCCACTCATCTCTATCATTGATTCATCATCTTTATGAAATTGGGAGAGAATCTAAGTGCATTGCTTGAGTAATTGCATCTAGAACCACTTGGTGTTCGTGTTTCGCTGTGTGTTTCGCTTGTTACTCTTGGTGGTTGCCGCCATCTAGATGGCTTGGTGCAGCAAGGATCGTCGAGCGGAGGAAGGTGTTGTCTCCGGCTCCGATCGTGGTGATTGTGGGGGTTCTTGACCTTTCCTCGGCGGAGAGCCAAAAGTTACTCTAGTGGATTGCTCGTGGCTTGTATGATCCTTATCTTGTATTGATTGTGTGACACCCTATTGAGGGTTTCGCATGTGATGCCAATTAGCACGTGAACCTCCAAGTGAGTGAATCGCCACAATGAGGACTAGCTTGCTGGCAAGCAAGTGAACCTCGGTAAAAAAATCTTATGTCATCATTGTCTGAGGATTTTATTGGTTTTCATTGTGATTGATTGGCTCTATTGGTGATTGGCTCAGTCCTCTACACGGCGGTATAACCTTCCATTCCTCTCGTGTATTTACTTTCCTAGTGTAGCTTGACCCTTTAGTGTAGCTAGTTTTGAGGGCAAGCAAGTGTCTGTCTAGCTTGGTTAGTAAGGCTCTTTACTTAGTCTTTGAGAGCTCACTAACTTAGAATAGTGACTTAGCCTTTGTGTGCTTAGTGACAATAGCAACTAGAATTGCGGTAGGTGGCTTGCATTTTTAGTAGGCTAGCGCAACATTCGCTTCGTCTCATTATTGTCTAACTACTTTGTTTAGTATTGTTGTAGAAATTTTTATAGGCTATGCATCCCCCTCTAGCCATTAAGACCTTTCAGCTACCCAAAACATTTCCATTTAAATTTAGATAAAAGAGTTTAAACATGTGAACATCGCGCTTCAAGTAAAGCTCCCTAGGGGGTCTAGAGCACCCTATTAGTTAGTTGCGGTTGCCTTGTTTGTGAGGAGCCTGTGTTTGGGTAAGTGGCGGGGATTAATGGTTACATGCCATGAATTTGGATAACCTTTGAAACTAACGAAACAGGAGCCACTAGATTGTCTAAAGCAACATCATTCCTGGGACAGGTTTTAGCATAGCAAAGGAGTTCATGGGATTAGGCATCATTAACATCAGGTTTATGAATGACACACTTCTGTTAAAATGGGTGCAGAGGATGTACAATTGCAAGAAGAAAGATGTATGATGCAATTTATTAAAAAGCAAAATATCTGAAAAAAAGAGTTCTTCCGTGAGCAAGGGGATAAGGGTTCTGAGATCTGGAAGGATTTGCACAAAAATCAGGCACAACTTCGAATTAGAGCTATTTTCAAAGTCAACAATAGCAAAACACATCCTGTTTTGGGAGGATGTGTGGCTGCCGGATATATATCCCTCTGAAACTACCTTTTCCCAAAGTATATGACTATTGTAGAAAAATATAAGAAAGCTTTAGTTAGTATGTGTTGGGATGGAGAAGACTGGGTGTTTGATTTCTGAGAAATTTTGGAACTACATGGGTTATATAGAGTGGGAGCTGTTATTAGAGAAATTACAAGTAAATTTAAATGATGAAGAGTATATAGTTATACGAAAATTAGAGAAATGAGGGGACCTGCTAAAAAAATCAATATATAGGTGGAAATTTTTTGGAGAGGTTGTGTGTAACAAAATGCCACTAAAACTATTCTAAAAAAATGCCACTAAAACTATGTAGGTTTTTATCTCCTGACCATGCAGGACAAGATTCATACAGGGCAACGCTTAAAAAGAAGTG
The DNA here is from genome assembly GCA_038087645.1 of Saccharum hybrid cultivar R570. Lineage (NCBI taxonomy): Eukaryota > Viridiplantae > Streptophyta > Magnoliopsida > Poales > Poaceae > Saccharum > Saccharum hybrid cultivar. The sequence continues at coordinate 19,572,156 of JAQSUU010000312.1, read as the reverse complement.
GAAAGGGTCCTTTTCTTTCTATTTTAAAGAGTGACATCCTATGCATAAAGGAAGCGCTTAGTTGGGACAAGGTTTTTATATCATTTATGATCAATATTTATATTCTTATAGACTTACTATAGAAATATACAATATATTATATAATTAATCTAATGATATGCATTTGATGTCATAAATGTTAGTTTTTTTTTATAGATCTAGTCAATCAAACTCAAATCATTTAACAACTCGAGAAGCGAGAACATCCTGTTCGGAACCAAGGTAGTATATCCATGGGACGATTGGAGATCATACCAACAATTGTATCCAACTTAAACAAGCTACGGATTTGAAGACATAGCTTTGTGTGCATATACACATCGTTGGATTAGGGGGCCGTTATTCTTGACTGTTCCTAGCACAAGTTGCCGATCGATAACAGTATAGCACACATTAAGGGTGTTTGGTTCGATGAGTTAAGGTTTAATCAATACTGTAGCACTTTCGTCTTATTTGATAAAAAGTTTCTAATCTTGAACTAATTATGCTTAATAGATTCGTCTCGTAAATTACTCCTAATGTATGTCAACATGCATGCAATTAGTCTACATTTATTACTCCATGCATTTGAGGGAACATTGATGTGATGGGAGTTAAATTTTAACACATTGAAACCAAACAGACCCTAAATGTGATGTCAAAAAAGTTGGGGCATACATGCGGGAGCTGTTGTTTGGTGTTGACCCGCGGAGAAGAGAGGAGCAGATTCACAGCTGGCACTTGGCAGGCAACCTACTAGGGTTCTACGAGTACTGATGGTCATAAGCGCAGGCATCATCAGTTCCTTGCATTGTCTGCCTTTCTCACGTCACGCACGTCGAGAATCAACATGAAAAGATGTCCGTCCGCTGAATTTCACTGAGGCTCAAATCACGCAGGAGAAAATTCAGATGAGAATCCAAGGCGAGGCAAAATGGCATGCAAATGGGTGATCGGTGATGCATCTGCTTGCATCATCACATTACAGTACAAGAGAGAGAGAGCAATATTTTACTCAACATTTGCACTCTGATCACACTCACCCATGGAGTTTTTAAGTCCGGGAATGTCAGGCCGCCCAGCTTATCCTAAGGGTGTTTAGTTTCTAAAAATTTTCACCTCAAAACATCGTATCGAATCTTGCGGCATATGCATGGAGCATTAAACGTAGACGAAACAAAAAACTAATTGTATAGTTCACCGTGAAATCGCGAGACGAATCTTTTAAGCCTAATTAGTCCATGATTGAACAATAATTGTCAAATAAAACAAAAAGCTACAGTACCCAAATCCAAAAATTTTTGCCAACTAAACACCCATAACGCGGATTATTCCATCCATCCTGCGCCGTGGCTGGCCTAAACCTAAACCTAAATGCATGCAACAGTTGTGACAGTTTGCAGCGCTAGAAAAACATTATAGTACGGCAGGCACAGCTCAGGACATGGGCAATTTGCCGCGAAACCCATCTTGCAGCATCCCAAATATGCATCACGATGGAATCTCCACACAGGCCTTGTTTAGTTACCAAAGTTTAGGGGCAAAATTTGTATAGTAAGTGTCCCGTTACACTGTAGCAATTTTGTTTTTATTTGGTAATAATTGTCCAAACATTGATTAATTAGTCTTAAAATGTTCGTGTCGCAAAGTACAACAAAACTGTGTAATTAATTTTTTATTTCATCTATATTTAGTACTCCATATATGTGCCGATATTTTGATGTGACGGGAATAGGAATTCTGTATAGTGAATTTAGGAGGCAAACTTTAGAATCTAAACCAGGCCACAGTGTTCCCATGTTGGTGACCTGCACCGACCTGATTTTAAACACGATCCGATGCAGCGTTTGGCTAGCTAATCCGGACACGTGTCGCCATCTCACTGGCGCGAAAACGGGATCGGACCGCCCTTGCTGATCGGAAAGATACCAACTGTCTGAAAATAACCGTATGGATCGGATGGGAGAGGAAAATATACTGATATATTCTTTGTCCAAAAATCCTTGAGAATGCCACCGTGTACGTACATATCTACACTAGCTAGTATGGAAACCTTGTGGTTCACATGAAACGAAAGAATACGCAGCAAAATTACAAGAAAAAAAAAGAAGAAAGGAGACAGGTAAAACGGCCGGCGACGACGCTTCTCTCCGGCGGCCATTTCTGCATCGAGCATCTCGTCGTCAAGATTTCTGGACGGCGCGGTGCATGCATGCGAGGGGTGCGTACGGCCGGATCATGTCGGCCTGCTGCCGCGATTGGAGGACGAGGAGCCGGAGTGGCTGCTGCTGCTGCCCCCGAGCTTCCTGCTGATGCTGTGGATCGCAGGGTTGGAACGCAGGTAGCCGAAGAGGCTGTTCCGGTGGAACGGCAGCGGCGTGGTGGTGGTCGTCCGGCGCCGCATGTCCTCAGCGGCCGCCCGGTTCATGGCGTACGGCATGTCGCTGGCCGACGCCGTGGAGCCTCTCCCCTTGCGCATGGACGCTCTGCCGTCGCCGCCGCCGCTCCTCAGCTTCTGCGGGTGCGAGAACGACGTGGAGGAGAAGGACGACAGCATGGTGTACTTGAAGAGCGGGTCCTTGCTCCCGCCGCCGGTGGCGCGGCCCTCGGACGCGCTCCGGAAGAGGAACAGGTCCTTGAGGCGCCACTTCTTGCTGCCGCTGCCGCAGCCCCGCATCATGGAGGTTCTCGGGGACGGAGGCGACGAGGGGGACTCGTCGTCGTCCAGGACACCGCCGTCGCCTCTGAACGGGGACAGAGACCGCGCGGCCCTCCTGCTCCTGGACGAAGCCCCTGTTGAGGCAGCGGCGGCGGCAGGCCTGCCCGACCTGCCTCTCTCCAACGACACCTCCGCTTGATGATCCCCGCCGCGCGCGCCACCGGTTCTTATTGGGGAGAACCGAGGGCCGCCGTTGGAGGCGGAGTAGGAGGAGCTCGAGGCGTCGTCGACCAGCAGAATGCTCGGGTGCGGCGTGTTCAGCGGCCGGATCCTGCCGCCCTCGAAAAGCTCGTCGGCGGCCGCGAGGATCGGCGTGGCCTCCTGCAGCTGCCCGCTGAACCCGAGCGTGAAGTCGAACGTCGCCTCCTCGCCGCCACCGCCGCCCGGCGAGGCAGCGGCGTCCCCGGCGGCGTAGCTCGCCCTGGACGGGCTCGTCGGGGCGCTGGAGAAGAAGTAGCAGTACGCCGGGAGGTGGTCGCCGCCGGCGATGGTCGCCGCGGTTCTTGGGCTGCACGGTGCGCTTGGCGCCATGACAGGCACCACCACCTCCATCTCGAATCCTCGATGGCTTCTTCGCTTGCTGCTCTTCTTGCTCTCTCTTTACCACTTCTTCCTATGTCGTCTTTGCTTGCTTGCTCCTTTTAAAAGGCCTTGGGATTTTGTTATTGTAGAGTGAAGTTTGGCACCGTTTAGATGCCAAAAATTTTGCCAAAATTTTTTTTAGATTTCCCGTCACATCGAATCTTTGAACACATGCATGAAGCATTAAATATAGATAAAAAATAAAACTAATTACACAGTTTAGACGAAATGGACGAGACAAATCTTTTAAGCCTAATTAGACCATGATTAGATAATATTTACCAAATAACAACGAAACTGTTACAGTAGCGTTTCACTAAAAATTTTGCCAACTAAACAGCCCCTTTGCCCTGGGACGTACTAGTAGTACTAACTGGTAGAGAGAGAGAAAGGTTTCCTACTCCAACCGAGGAAGGCAGAAGGGAGCTCGATCGATCGGTCGGGCAGATGGAGACGTTAAGACTACCGCAGTGTTACTCTAAAACGATATTCTAAAGCTTTAGAGTATAAAATTAGAGTAAAAACTATTGTACTGAATACTCTAAAACGATACTCTATCCTTTCTCTCACTCTATATTTAGAGTGACACTGTGCTTACTCTATACTCTATAGTGACAGGCCCCACTAGCTAAACAAAAGAAAAAAAATGCTATAACTCACAAACCAAAAATCCAAATTAAATTTCGATTTCACCATTAAATTCGTCTCAATAAATCCTTCAAAACTAGATCACACATGGATATATTTAGATAAAATGACAAGTGGGTCCCACAGTAGATAGAGTGGATAGAGGATGATATAGAGGATGGATGGGTGTGGGAGAATTGAGTATAGATAATAGAATCTTGCTGACTAGGACGTATATAGGATGAATATAGAGGTTCATGGGCCTGTTTGCTTTACAGGAGTTAAAGTTTAACTCCCATCATATCAATGTTCTCTCAGATGTATAGAGTACTAAATGCAGACTAATTACATACATGTCGGCACAGATTAAAAGTAATTTACGAGACAAATCTATTAAGCCTAATTAGTCTAAGATTTAAAACTTTTTATCAAATAAAACGAAAGTACTACAGCGTTCGTTAAACTTTAACTCCTCCCTCTAACCACCCCCCTAAAAGCCGTCTAGCTCCAAGACATCAACCATGTGGTCGTATTCGCCACTTGGTTTTTGTTTAATGCGCTTGACATGAACAGTTCGTTATGAGATTATTAGTTTGTCAAGTACACATGCACACCCTTTGTTGTCATCCATGCGGCCGCGCGCGCTTGCAGATTAGGACTGTCAACTGTGGGAGACGGTAGGTAAATGCATGGCATGCATGGTGTGAGGGTTTGTGCTGAAGACATATGGAACGGTGATTAAACAAAACAACAATTAAATCAATGGTGCATAAGAAATTATCAATCAATAGGGGAAATTAAGAAATTATATTGTTTGTCTAAATGGTCGATTAGCCCGTCTACACATCTTATATATACACGCTCTACAGTGATATGCCGTTTTCATTTAGTCGTCATTTATCCCAGTCAATTAGTGCTTTAGTCCTTTCCAATGGACGTCTAGCTTATATAGACTGATTGATCGTTTATCCTTTACCAGCCCTGTCGGATACAGCTCTGTTTCACTGGTGGGTTAACGGTTTTTTTTTCTTCGGCTCCACGAGCAACTTCACCGGTGGAGATGTAACTGTTTTTTTAGGGGGAGATGTAACTGTTTTGAAATAAAAAATATTTGGTAAAACTACTTCTCCTAGTAAATATGAGAGAGGGAGCTGGAAAAAAGCAGTATTTCAGCTCAATCCAATACTCACCCCTTGTGAGAGCGGGTTTTAAGGTGGTTCACACTTGAGGAGTTATTTTATTTTAACCTATTTAGCAAAAAAAAAAAACAGCTTCAATCAAACGGGATATAAAACTCTGAGAAATTCTAGCACTACCCGTGAAGAAATGGAATGGCAAAAATCATAGATCGCCAGGACATGTATAATTTGATTAAGAATTTCATCACATTAATTTAACAAGGCAAGGTATAATTTGATTTACTTCTCACCCTGAACTAGAGAAAAATTCATAACAGTAATGCTTGAGTCAGGCGCTCGTCCGTCCGGACGGCTTCTCCATTAAAAAAGGACGCCCGTTCGCCCGTCCTGCACGGCCTTATCCACCGCGCTCATCTTCCTTGCCGCTGCCTGCGCTTCGTAGCCGTCGTCCTCCATCCTCGGTAGCTCCGGCGCCCGGTCTGCCGCCGGCCTGGCCGACGCGACCTCCCATCGGCCGAATCGGGAGGTCTGCCGCCGGCGGTCCTCCTCCACCTCGGCCGACGTGATCTCCCATCTCCCCCACAGCTGTTGTTGTCCTCCTGCCCGTGCGCTCGTCCTCCTTGGATTCACCCACCCTTCGTGGCCGTCGTCCTCCATCCTCGTTAGCTCCGGTGCCGGGTCCACCACCGGCTTGGCTAACGCGACCTCCTATCAGCCGTCATCCACTATCCTTGGCTGCCGACTAGCCGGAACTGGCCGTTTCCCCGCTCTGCGCTGCGTCGTATGGAAGAAGGGTGAAAAACGCATGTTGCAAGTCTATGTTTCATGTGTTTGATAGATATGTTACAGATGTTTCATGTGGATGTTGCAAAAGTAGATCGGGATGTTACATATGTTTCAATGGTTGTACACGTATGTTGCAAGCTTGTTTTTCCCAATGTTTCATCTGATTTACAGACGTAAGTGTGTTTATTTTGGATGTTGCTTATGTTTCAGAACATATGTTGCAAGTGTTGCATATGTTTTAGCAATGGTTTCAAGTGTTTTCAGGTGTTTTCGTAAGTGTTTCAGATGCATGTTTAAAGTGTTTCATCTGCCTTCAGACGTATGTTGCAAGTGTTGCATTTGAATGTTTCCAAAGTAGGGCGGATGTTGCATCTCCCTTATCGCCTTCTGCTACCTCGCCTCAGTGTTTCTTCCTCCCCCGACGCCGATTGGACATCCACCGCCCCTCCCCCCTCTTCTCGATGCTGGTGACGTTCGGGACGGCATGGGCCCCGCGTGAGCGCACGAAATGGCGTGGAAAAAGGCTGAGACATGGACGTCCGGATGCCAGCAAGACTGAATTCATAATGGTCCAAACACACAGGAGACCGTTGTCCCTCGCCTCAACATCGACTCATATGAGATTCGCATGCAGAGAGACGACGATTAAACAACAAAGGCTGCTGACTTGGAATGGTGGATATATAATCACGTGGTTGATTGTTCCACGAGGAACCGGCTGAAAAGCACGTTAATTGCCGCCGATCGTGGGCACTTGTTTTTACATTGGGCGAGTGCCTGACGACGGCCGAACGAGAGATGCGATCGATCGATCGATCCACGGGGGGGGGGGGGGGGGGGGGGGGGGGGGGGGGGGGGGGGGGGGGGGGTTAGCGATCGGAGGCGGGGGGTTCATGTCCGTGGTAGAGAAGATAAATTCGGAGAACGCCTTTCGTTCTAGAATGCGTTGAATGATTGGCGCTCTGCCGCCCACACACATGTTTTTTTTTTTCTTTTTTTGTTTGTTTGTACTAGTTTAGGGCTACGTGCTGCCGTTTTGAGAAGAACACAAGGATATAAGGGTCTCTTTCGGACGTGCGTTTCAGAGGCTCTGGGCATCAGGTTATGTTCTTTTGGGAGTTTATCCTTTTTTATTTTTTAAATATCGAGCATAGATATGAGTATGTGGCATGGTAGTTAGTTAGTTTACAGAGAAATATTTGCACACCTGGAGTGGAAGAGTCAAATGTGTCTTCTTCTTGCTTGACATGTTATCTTTCGTTCTTTAATTTCCTGACAAGGAGATAAGACGAATTAATTTCAGTCTCTTTGTTTTTTTTCATTTGGTGAAGAAGCGAGTCCACGTACTCTTCTACCCTTGAATAAATAGATTTCTATAGTTGTCTTAAGTCAAAATTTTTAAACTTTGACTGAATTTATAGAAAAACCCGTCATGATTTATGGCATTGAATTAGTATCATTAGATATATCATAGAATATGTTTTCATAATATGCTTGTTTAATGTCATAGATGTTGTTACTCTTTCCTATAAAGTTAGTTAAATTTAAAATAATTTGACTTGTACGAGACGGGGGGAGTAACAAAACGCACCATTATGTTTCTAGAAGAAGGATCTCGAGTGGGGCCATTTGCGCTCCAAGTTTCAAACGAACTCGTCACCGCTGATTTGCTAGAAATCATTCCATCCATGCCTGCTATTACCAATCCATCAGTCTCCCAAGTCGTTGCAACTATGGCGGCGGCCGGGCCAATGTGTAGTATTTGCTTGCAACTATGGCGGCGATGATCTACCTTCCGTGCCGTGCCAGAACACGTAACGGAATTATTTCCTATGTAGTAGTACGCGTAACGGGGCACACCAGAGTGTCAACGCCTGGAACTCTAAGGTCATTTTTTTTCAGGAACGAACTCGTCTCGCAGGGAAAAAGCGAAACAGAACCATCTCAACAATTGGAAGCGTTTGCATTGGAGCATGGAGGTACTGGCAGGAAGGATCACAGTGATTGATTAGGGGGCCGGGGAGGACTCGTGTACTCTGGCCGGCCTGTTAATCAGCGGGGAAACTTGCAAGCAACCCTCAGCTCAGCCTCGAGTGGTTTGATGCATGAAGAGAAGAGGGGGGACGGTACACGGTGGGCGTGTTTGTTTGGCGTCGCGCCGTTGCGCGTTTCGCGTCCGCTATACACGCCGCGGGCCTGTTCGTCACGCACGGGTTCTGCTCGTGCGCGAGGATGGGGGGACCTGAGCTGAGATGGTTCGCACGGCACCGCCGGTCAGGGCGCGGATGACGAAAGAATTCTGCGAGCAGCTACCGCACGTTTCGTGGGAAAGAAAAAGCACGCTCCGGCCCGGCCGTAACCAGATCTCGTATCTTTCTTTCTTTCTTTCTTTCCGACATGCGCCCCACCCACACCTCGTGCAGGGGATGGGCCTGACCAAGAGGCCCTAAAACCTAGTATTGGGCGTTACTATTAGATCGTGCACTGTCTGTCCCGGCAAGACAATCTCCAGGACTTCTCTCGAAAAAAAATGTGAAACAGCATATGGTCTGGTAGGATAGTCCCACGGGTGTCACACTTTTTTTTAAAGATTTTATCTAGAAAAAGTTAGTTACACGCACGTCAGGAATCCTAGACTATTTTCGAATCACACTGACTGATTTTATATCTTCTTTCTTTCTCTCTTGTATATTTGCATTGGAAACTCTGTCCTACTCTTTATTCCTTTTCACGTCCTTCCACCTCTAGATTGGCTGATCTATATGCGTGCGTATATTTCCGTGCGATTGGGTATATTTTTTTTCCAAATGTGGAAAGATTGGGAGTTGTTGGCGAGCAATTTTTTTCAATCTTACCAAAAAAATCAAAATTAGGAGTGGGTTTGGAAACTCTTGAAGATGCTCTAAGCCTGCTTCCCTTATTTCTTCTGGATTCTAAGGGGGGGGGGGGGGGGGGGGGGGAAGGAGGAGGGACCGACCTGGATAAAGCTGCTTGGGTAACGACGTCCGGTCGAGCGGGATGTCACCGACTGGATGCTGGTACAAGCGAATTGATACACAGAATCAAATTGGTTTTCTAGAATATGTTATAAGGTTTTGGATACAAGGAGGAAGCAGAAGGGGATAGGAAATCTAGTCGAAGCTAGCCACGAGCAATCGTTTTCGCCTAGACTCAAGCTCGCGCTCGCCACCACTGGTTTGTGGTTCTGGTCCTCCTCTCCTCCTCCTTGCCGATGGTGCTGCCATATTTGTATAGTCGCTTGCTTTCATGGGCAAAGGATGACCCAACCCACTTTCCTTGCTAATTGGCCGGCCCAACTGCCCATGAGGTTCCTGACATGGGAGTAGCGCGTGTCAAGCATGGCTTCGCCCGGCAGCGGTGGCCGCTCCCGTGGCTTCAATCTCCCTGAGGTCGGCTGTGCTTGCCCCCGGCGACGCCGTCCGCTCAACAGGATAGCTTCCCATCCTTGCCACTCTAGTACATGCGATTGTTGTTCTTTAGCCTTCTCTCACCATCTTGTGTTTATCATATCAAATCCTTAGATCCTAAGACAGCACAGTCCTACAGTTACCCGTCATGTTCTTGGCCATCTGATCTAGGCATCCAACCGTCCCCATCGAGTACTGTTTTACTGTTCCCCAATATATAAAAAATCCTGAGACAGCACAGTCTACAGTGCCCCGTCACATTCTTGGCCGTCCGATCTAGGCATCCAACGGTCCCCATCGAGTAATGTTTTACTGTTCCCAATCGCGCATCTAATTAGGGCCAGTTCTCTAGAGTCTTCTTCTGCCACCGCATCGCATCCTTCGCTTGCCTCACCACCGCATTGGCCTTGTTCGCTTGTCTTATAATCCGTACTTTTCAGCCGGAACAGTATTTTTATCGGACAACAAATCAGCCAACAATACTTTCAACTGTGCCTTTTCAGTGTGCCAACAACAAGAATCGGCCTGCCAACAATTTCGTCAACAATAATGGTGATAAGCCCGTGTGCCAGGTCTGCTACAAGGAAGGTCATACGGCTGCTGATTGTTGGCACCGTTACGATGACACTTATGTACCTGATCAGAGGCTTGTTAATGCTGCTACATCAGCATATACTGTAGATACCAATTGGTACGCGGATACAGGAGCTACAGATCACATCACGGGCGAGTTAGAGAAACTAACCACCCGTGATAGGTATACTGGAGGCGATCAGATTCATACTGCTAGTGGCGCAGGTATGGACAATAGTCATGTTGGTCAATCTATTGTTCATACCCCTGATCGCCATCGTTACTTGAAAAATATTCTTCATGTTCCAAATGCTAAGAAAAATCTAGTTTCAGTTCATCGTTTTACTACCGATAATCATGCCTTTATGGAATTTCACCCTGATTTTTTTTTGTCAAGGATCAGGACACGAAGAAAACTCTTCTGCAAGGCAGATGTAGACGTGGCCTTTATCCCCTTCCTTCTACATCCATTGATGCCAAGAGACATGTTTTTGGAATTAATAAAGTGTCACCATCAAGGTGGCACAGTCGTTTAGGCCATCCGTCATATTCTATTACTCAGCATGTTATTAGTACCAATAGCTTGCCATGTTCTAGTGAGTCAAATAAACAATCTATCTGTGATGCTTGTCAAATGGCCAAGAGCTATCAGCTTCCGTATCCAAAATCCACTAGTATTTCTTCTACCCCTTTACAGCTTGTGTTTTCTGATGTTTGGGTCCCGCTACTGATTCTGTCGGTAGAAACAAATATTATGTCAGTTTCATTGATGATTATAGCAAATTCATCAGGATTTATCTACTCAAGTATAAATCCGAAGTCTTCCAAAAATTTCATGATTTCCAGCAACTTGTTGAGAGACAATTTGATAGAAAAATTATAGCTGTTCAAACAGACTGGGGTAGAGAATATGAGAAATTAAATTCTTTCTTTACCAAAATCGGCATTTCTCGTCATGTTTCATGTCCTCATGCTCATCAACAAAATGGATCAGCAGAGCGTAAACATCGCCATATAGTTGAAGTGGGTCTAGCTATCCTTGCTAGTGCGTGCATGCCTCTAAAATTTTGGGACGAGGCCTTTGTCACTGCTGTTTTTCTTATTAATAAAACCCCTAGCAAGGTTATATATTTTTCTACACCTTTTGAGCGCTTGTATAATCAACAGCCTGATTATTCATCTCTTCGTGTTTTTGGCTGTGCTTGTTGGCCCAACCTTCGACCCTATAGCTCTAGAAAACTCGAGTTTCGCTCAAAGCGTTGTGTCTTTCTTGGATATAGTAACCTTCATAAAGGTTACAAATGCCTTGACATCACCACTGGTCGAGTCTATATTTCTCGAGATGTTGTCTTTGATGAAGAAATCTTTCCCTTTAAGGACCTACATCCTAATGCTGGAGCACGACTTCGCTCTGAGATTCTCCTGTTACCCTCTTCCTTACGCAACAATTTTGGGGGATGAACAATTAGATGACCACTTAACTAATGTTATGGTTAATTTGCCACAAAATTTGGATAACAGTGATGGTTTTCTGCTGACAAATGATGCTGAGATGGTACAGGTACAGCATTTTCCAGGAGCTATACCACCCGAGGTGGATTCATCCTTGTCTGCACCAGTAGCGCCTGCCATGACGATGAGCTCGACGTCGACTTCTCCTTGCTTGGTGCGTGGGCGAGAAACGTGTCCTGCTGCTGTGCTGAGCCATGGGGAGGAGACAGCTGCCTCAACCCAAGCCTCTGTGCATGCCACGAACGAGAGGGCAGCAGGGACACCTGCCTCAACGGTTGAAGACCAGACTTAGCATCCTGCATCTCAATCTGGATTATCTGCGGAGCCAACTCTGGAAGCTTCTGTGCAACACAGGCCTGTCACAAGACTTCAGCTTGGGATTAGACAACCAAAAATCAGAACTGATGGCACGATCAGGTATGGTTGTTTTACTAGTACGGGTGAACCCCAAAATCTAGAAGAAGCTTTAAACGATGAAAGGTGGAAATCGGCTATGGATAATGAATATCATGCACTTATAGAGAATAAAACTTGGCATCTAGTTCCTCCAAAGAAAGGTAGAAATATAATTGATTGCAAATGGGTTTATAAAATCAAAAGAAAGGCTGATGGCACAATAGACAGGTACAAAGCCCGTCTAGTTGCAAAAGGTTTTAAACAGCGATATGGTATTGACTATGAAGACACATTTAGTCCAGTTGTCAAGGCTACCACTATCAGAACAGTGTTGTCTATTGCAGTTTCTAGTGGGTGGTCTCTTCGCCAGTTAGATGTTCAGAATGCGTTTCTTCATGGCATTCTAGAGGAGGAAGTTTATATGAGACAACCTCCAGGGTATGAGAAGCAGTCTATGTCACAGTATGTATGCAAGTTAGATAAGGCTTTATATGGTCTAAAACAGGCACCTCGAGCTTGGTACTCTCGGCTGAGTAAAAAATTACAAGATATTGGTTTCCAAGCATCAAAGGCTGATACTTCATTATTCTTCCATAGGAAAGGTCATGTTACAATATTTTTGTTAATATATGTTGATGATATTATAGTCGCAAGTTCATCACCAGATGTTGCGGATGCACTTATCCAAGATTTGAAGAAGGATTTCGCACTGAAGGATCTAGGGGATCTACATTATTTTTTGGGCATTGAAGTAAAGAAGGTATCTGATGGTATTTTATTGTCACAAGAAAAATATGCATCAGATATAATCAAACGTGTGAACATGCAGCACTGCAAATCAGTAAGCACCCCGTTATCTACTTCTGAAAAGCTCTCGGCCCAAGATGGAGAACAACTCGGACCCACAGATGTCACACGTTTCTGCAGTATTGTTGGAGCACTACAGTATCTTACTTTGACTCGGCCTAATTTATCTTTTTCAGTCAATAAAGTTTGTCAATTTCTACATTCACCCACTACCTCACATTGGTCAGTAGTTAAAAGAATTTTGAGATATCTCAAGTCTACAGTAAGTTCCTTGGAGCCTTGGACGCATCTTAGAAAGTTCAATTGATTCATGGTTTGTTTTTATTTATTTTTGGGTGCAATCCCATTTTATTGTTCCTCTATTTTTCCTGTTCGTATAACAATACTAGCAACATTCAGTGGCTTTATAACTGCCTGCTTTTACCACATATTGTACATTCAAGTGCCTCCAGCACAACTCTTGAGTGCCTTCTTCCACGTTGAACTTCTGATGTGCAGGTATAGATGTATGTCCATGTCGATTGGATAGATGATTACATTCTATGAACTTGTGATTCACATGCTCACTATGGTCAGCACGCCAATGCTTTTTGTACACTAGGATAACACTTATTACAGATAGATGGAATAGGCAGGTATAGTGACCTCAACTACAGACCCAGTTATCAAGCTCCTTAGATTTCACATGTCAACTTTTTTGATTATACGCCCATTCTCTATTTATCATATGTAATATCTGCTAGATTTGAAATTAACATTATGCATTTGGTTTACTCTAATTTCAGATCAAAGGTTATTTTGTATTTCAGATCATTACAATTTTATGTCTGTCACTTTAACGGGAAATCATGTATGCTGACTTCCATACAGTTCCTTCTTTAATTAGACTCTATTTTCTCCTCGCATTTGATCTAAGGTTTGAGGTCCCAACGATCATTTTACTTGTAGTTTTTTCCTGCAATCTACATGCGATTGCTCAAAATACCAATTAACTCCAACTTTATACAGTGGTATACGAAGTTAATTGGAATTATTTTTTTGTTCCCTTGCAGCCCTACAAACGTTTTAAACAAGTACGTAACTGAATCAGGTGATCATAGTTGTGCATTGTCCCTGTTGTGCTTTGGATTTTTTCCCCGTGTTTACCACCATTTGACATTGTCCACCACCATTAAGCACTTAGCCCTTCCTTCATAATAATGAGTTTTTGTATATGCCTTCACTGCAGAGTCTCCTCTTCTAATGCCTGTACATACAAAATATTGTGTGCCATGAATATTGTCTGCCTCTCATTTTTTACGCAACAAGCTCTTCATTGAATCAACTTATTTTCACCCAATGCAGGCACTATACTGATGAAGCTAGGAAGAAGGGAATGGTTTTGCTGCAACATGGGAGACCTACTTTTCCCCTTAGGTCATGCTACATTTATGAGTTGAGTAATATGCAATAGTTTTCTGAGTGACCATAAAATTCGAGATTTCGAGGCCATGTAGATTCTGTTACTATCCCCCATGTAACAGTTGGCCTTCTCCTTTGTACAACTCCAAATCTTAGTATGTCATTTTATACCAACGTTAGGTATGTTGGACATATGTTTTATTATATAGGTGGATACATTTTTTTACATACCTCCAAACATAATACGTTGTTTATATGGGCATATGGCCTATTCGATACAGCAATGAAATCATCCTTCACCCCTTGTCCGCAGCGAAGCGCGGGGTGCACCCTAGTTTAGTTGGAATCCAATCCTGCTATTTTTATGCTTCCTGCTCCCCTAAGCTAAAATCATGTTGCTGCCACCATCGAACGGCATACTCACATCGATGAGGCTGAGGAGGTACTTCACGGCACGGAGCAGCACCTCGGAGAGCAGCACGGATAGCTCCAAATGCTCGAAACTGGATAAGATAATACACCAAAGACCACGGCGCGGCGACGTGAACGGGCGAAGGCTTCTGCCGGTGGAGAAGGCCTGGCCGTCAGCTTGCAAAGGTTGGATCCGAAAGGAGATGAATGGATGACGTGGCAGTTTTTAACATGGATATGAAAAGTGAGAAATTTACGAAGCCTGTTGGAGTACACATGCTTTTTCTAGGAGATCTTATTTTAGAAGATGACTAAATCATGGATTTTATATCTATTTTTAGCTAACCTCTTGGAGTTGCTGTTACGACACTTTTAATTTGCGCTACTTCTTGTTATTAGTTTGTGTAGTTAGTCGCTTGTTAGTTGTAGCTCTAATAGTCAAGCAGTGCCGGCTCTAGGGGATGTGTACGGGGTGCGACGGCCGAGGGCCCAGACAAGGGAGGAGCCAATGCCCAAGTATACAAACCCCATGCCCTATAGTCTATTAGCGAATTAGTGACCGCGCGCCGAGCAATCGCGCAGAGGTGGCGACATCCGCGAGCGAGTGAGCAGCCGAGCAGTCGCGCAAACGCGGAGAGCCGGAGACACAAACAAACATGGCGCACAGCGGCGGCGACCAGGCGTCTAGGCCTCCAGGGCTCCACGCCTCCACCGCTGATCAACTTTGGGGACAAGTTTTGCAATCAGCACTAGGCCATCGCCCATGAGCCGATCAGTTTCAGTTCATCAGGCCCTAGCCCTAGGCATTTTTTCCTTGTTTGTGTTTTGAATCCAAATCTGATTAATTATTTGTACAGTATTTCAGACTTCTACTAGTACTCAGTATTCATAGAGTTGTGTTTTCCATCTAATTTATAAGGTGTTATAATTTTAGAATGTTACCTAAGAAATATTTGTCGGAGGCTGAGAAAAGAAAACGAAAAAGACGAGAAGATCAATTTATTCAATCACAAAAAGGTGCTATACATAAGTTCTTTTTCAAAATAAAAGGTGTTGCAAGTGACTTTGCTGGATTCTTTGATGTCAGCGCTTGGGATTCTAGAGTTTGTTATGGCTGCAAATTGCTATCTAAATGTTTCGGTTGCCTATCGAATCCTCTTAAGTATACCTGTGACTGTAGCTTCATCTGAAATAAGTTTCTCAAAATTAAAGTTGTTGAAGAACTATTTGAGATCAACTATGTCACAAGAAAGGTTAAATGACTTGGCTACGTGCACCATCGAAGAAGGATATCTTAGACACTATTGATCTCAATACCGTCCTTGATGATATTTGCATCAAAAAAATGCCTGAAGAAGTATATTTTTCTAAGAAGCAATGGATATGATGGAGTTCTCTATTCTTTCTTAAGGTAATCACATTAGTTCTAGAAGTACAGATATATTGCTGTTTAGTCTACATTGTTCCTCGATAATCATACATGTTAAATTAACAATATATCATTGGATTTGTTTTCGCTATGCAAGTAAAATTTTCGCCTATATATATTATAAGATTTTATACATGGTCCGGAGGGGCTGTCTCGATGAGTTCGCTAGAGGGCCCTCAAAATCCTAGGTCCGGCACTGTAGTCAAGTAATCTAGCTCGTGTAGTTGGTATAGCTTGCCTTGGTAGTTTGGTTGAGTGCTCGAGAGTAGATTACATTCCTTGCTATTAGAATTAGGGACTTGCTTTATATTGAGTAGGCTAGGTAAAGTAGTGGCTATTAGGACTGTGTTTAATCTAACCAATTTGCCTTAGTGTTGTGTTTTTGAAGTTTTTAATAGGCTAATCACCTTCCATTTAGCCATCCTTGGTCCTTATACCGCCTCTATTAATTAATCAGAGGTTTGTCGCCTAAAATCCTTCCTGTAGTAGTGTTATTTAATTTCCACGATGGCCTCATGTCCCTCTATGTTCCATATGCTCGTGCAAGTTTTTTTTCTTCTTTTTTTTAGACAAGGCAAGTCCAATAAAAATACAAAGTTTGGTTCCAAGACACGTCAAGAGATGGCACAAAGTTCAACTCTAATGTCCTGTTTGGCAGAGCTATAGCGCTAGAAAATGCGGATTTCATCGGATTTCATAGAGCTGGTCACTCGTAAGTCTAGGAAATCTTGGATCCAGAGCTGTTGGCATGTTAAGTGCATTTAATGGCTCCCTTTGTTTAGATTTTAGATTAAGTAAAAATATTTAAACCACTTTAATTAGTGCCCAAACTATAGATCTAGTATAGATCTCGGAGCTACAAAACATATTGAAACAAATGGCAATAGTTGAATAAATCTTTGAGCTACAAATTAATAAATCATCTTGCAACCATGCAACAAGATGTACGTTCCATTATAATATTAGTCTACTCCCTCCATCCATAGAAAGAATATAATTCTCACGTTAGCACACAACAAAAGAAAAGAAATATGTACCCTACTCTTTTTATTCGTTACATGTGTTGATCGGACAAAAACAAATGATTACACTATAAAACTATATGCTTGTATCATATGTAAGGATGCAAGGTGGGGCGGGCCGCCGCGCCAACCCTCTGGGCTGCTTGCGCCACCAACCCACATGAGACCGCAACCTAACCCACTTAGATAGAGTGGGTTGCAGCGTTCGGCCCGCATATTACCAGTGGCAACCCACATCCCGCATCGGCGCCACCAACCCACATCCCGCTTGCACATACACTGGGTCGTTACTGACAAGGATAGATGTTAACGAGCGCGAGAGAGATACTGGTATACTGTTCGGCGCGGCGCACTCGTGCACGGAGCTGTAAGGTCCTAGATGGCTAGAGGGGGGGTGAATAGCCTATAAAAATTTCTACAAGAATCACTAAGCAAACTTGTTAGTATAACAAACGGCGCAAAGCGAGTTTTGCTTAGCCTA
Organism: Saccharum hybrid cultivar R570; assembly: GCA_038087645.1. Taxonomy (NCBI): domain Eukaryota; kingdom Viridiplantae; phylum Streptophyta; class Magnoliopsida; order Poales; family Poaceae; genus Saccharum; species Saccharum hybrid cultivar. The sequence goes on along the minus strand of JAQSUU010000312.1, from coordinate 19,554,825 downwards.
CGGTTGTGATGCAAGCCTCCTATCCACAAGTCTAGTAGATTATGATCTCTAGTTCACACAAGGGCTATGTCACTAGACTTACACTTGTGAGCAATCTAACAACAATACTAGCAAAGGCTACCACTAGAGCTACACAAGATAATCTAGTAAATGTAAATGCAAGAGATAGGAGTGTGAATCTTATACCGACGGTGGAGTGAAGATGTTGCCAATCACCAAGATGATATACAACCAATCAATATTGACAACAACACAATATGAAGACCAATCACCGGGAGACAAGAGACACAATATTTTTATTCACCCGGTGTTCACTTGTGCACCGACAAGCTACGTCACCGGTTGTGTCGACCAACACTTAGATGGTTCCTCGGTGTGACCCTCAAGTCACTTGCCCCTCAAGGCACGCCCCGCAAGGCACCGCAAGACACCACTCTCAAGTAAGGTAACTCAATGACACGCGCAATGTAATAGAGTTGCTTTTGGCGTCCCGCCGAGAAAAGCACAAGAACCTCTTACAATCAACCGGAGGTGGCCAAGAACAATCGCCTTCTCTTGCCAACGCCTCCAACAATCTCCAAGCCGGCTAGGAGCGGTACTCTCCAAGAGTAACAAGAAATCCACCGGCTAAACCACCCACAAGTGCCACTAGATGCCTTCAAGCTATGCAATGCACTTTGGGATCACTCAATCTCACTTTTGATTTGCAATCAAGCAAGAGAGATGAGTGGGAGGAGATGCTCTAGCTCAAAGGATGCACAAGTATGTTAGAAATCACGAGAGACCTCCCTAAGGGCCGACCAACAAGTATTTATAAGCATCCCATCCAAATAGAGCCGTTATACCCCTTCACTGGGTTTTTTCGGGATGACCGGACGCGCCGGTCATAACTGACCGGACGCGCTCAACCGCGTCCGATCCTCCAACGGTCACTGACCCCAACGGTCAAACCAACGACCGGACGCGCCCCAGGCAACGACCGGACGCGCCGCTTCGAACGACCGGACGCGCCGATCGCACTGACTCGCGCGCCCGCGAAGCAACGACCGGACGCGCCCCTCGCAACGACCGAACGCGACAGTGCCTGTAACAGAACCGACCAAATTATAAGAGCACAAGTACAAAAAACAAGTACCGAAGCGCTTAAATTTTCGAACTTGAGCCCATATAATCCCGGTAGTCAATCGAAACCACGAAGGATTTCAAACCAACTTGCTTACAACCAAGATCGCATCATTCAACATACAACATCATACGTTACATTACACAAGTAGTTCCGAAATAAGTTTACACACACGAAGTCGCAAATATTACAAACCAAGTTTATAAAGTAGCGGAAGCATACACACACACCCGTTGTTTAACTACTGCCAGTCTTGTTGATCAACAACCCGCAAAAGCATCAGGAAAGTACATAAAAGATGATCACGCCCAAGTGATCTAGTCTTCGTCACCCGCAGGGTGGAGATAATTTTTGCAGAAGCCTTGGTAGAGCATATCATCTGCAACAGGAGGGAATAAACCCTGAGTACTGGAATGTACTCAGCTAGACTTACCCGTCGAAAACCAGAAATAAAGATGACACCAAGGATTATGCAAGGCTTACACAAGAGGCTAGCTGACATAACATTTTGCATAAAGGCATAAGTAATTGAAACTCTTATAACTTGTACTCGCAGTTCTTTTAGCATTTACCTGTCATCTATCTTAGCACCTGTACTAAACATTCACTTGAGTATAATCAAACAACATTATTATTATATCCATATCAGGTATATCATTGTGGCAACATTGTATCATTTCCTTAACCACCGGTTCATTTAATGAGATCTACGTTGCCGCTGCTCAAGTCAAGTGCTCACTAACCGGGAGCGACGGCGATTCGAATCGAATTCCTATCCAGCTGGAGGGGTATTTCTAACACTCACCGTGCAGACCCCTGCCAGGGTCGCATAGGCCACCGTTTCATATGATTCAGGAATCGCGAGTCCGAATAATGTCGTGACCCCAAGGGCGACACTCTGCCAGGTGATAGGGACTCTAACCCCCCTTGGTCTCACGCCAATGTCCCCAAGCACATCCTTTCTCTCCTCCAAGAAGCAACCTACCATTCGATTCCCGGCCTGAATCACATTACTCGGCTTCGCGGTCGGAACGGCTTATCCGGCCAACTAAGTGTTAGACTGCGTTCAACATGACTCAAGGACGTACAGCGAATCGGTCCTTAAACAACTCAGACGGGCATAGCTCCACACCCAAGACGTGAAGTGTCTTGCGGCTGTACTATCGAATTTCCGCCCGGTCTCAATTTCATTTTAAAGCATGGTTCCATCCACGATAGCCATAGAGCCACTCGTGACTCCTTCCTACATCTCACGGATGACCGGAAATCACCCGACTTCTACCGTACTAAGTAGGGCTAAGCATTGACACGTGCCTAAACCTAATATAGGATTAAGTACGATATCTGGACAAGGACAGGTACAATACAACAAGTGTTTTCATATAACTCCTACAACTTAATGCAGTAAACAGTTAAAAGTACTCAAGATTACTTTATAAAACAGTAGGTTCAGCATGCACCGGGGCTTGCCTTTCAGAAAGGTCGAGGGCCGGTGGTCAGGACACTCAGGTAGATCTTCGACAGGAGCTTCGTCGTCGGTTGGTTCCTCTGGCTGCTCCAGCAGGTCCTGGACTTCCTCCGGAATCACAGGCTTGAATTCGAGGAGAGTTACCCCCTCCGGTACACCTATTGCATGAATGCACAATAAATATCATGGATGCATAAAGGTGCAACATGCTCGGAATGAAATGCATTTTAGAAATAAAAACAATAATCTAATCAAGTTACTTTATCAGTACGTGCAAATCTCTTCTCCGGTGGAGAAGTACTTACCTAATCTACACAACCTAAGATATAGATGTTCTTCTTCGGTTAAGGCCCTAGCACCTAACAATACAAGAGTAATATTACTTAGGTTACCACAGTAAGACATTCTGGACAGCAGCTCAAGGATTCTAACATAACTGGAGATTCCCAACTCCAAAAGATATGATCTAAGACAATCTGAAAAGCTTAAGAAATGCACTACAAATCATTTTCAGACCTCAACCTTAAATTCCTAAGTTTTCCATGTCGAATTTCCCAAGTTCCAGAATCTGTCCTCTCTAAACAGAGAGTAGCCAATTCTGGACTGTCACTTTAAACAGCAATAAATCCCAAACTACTGAGCCAATTGCTCCCAAATTTTGACACAAGCTAGTTTATCAAGTTTACTATAACTTTGGTATTTACAAGTTTTCCAGCAAACACTTTTATAAAAGGCCAAACCCAAAGATACTACCAGCTGTCCAAAAACCTAGAATTGCAAAGATTAAATATTTATTTATGTGGCAAACATCTCATAAGACTAAACTAATGTTACCACAAGTTCACATAGGTCACAAAAACACCAGAAAGTAAGGTTTGCCTACCTAAATTATTTATTTATACTCATTTCTTAATTTACTTAATTAATTAAGTGGGATTTTAAACATATATGTAAACTGCTCCTAAAATTCTACAAAAATTACAGGAGACTCTATGAACCAAAAATAGACCACTGTAAAAATTTGAACTAAAATTATTTACAGAAACTCACTAAACAAAATTCACAAACCCAAAAGGCTGATTTTTGTATAATTAACCAATCATATTAAAAAGTGTCAAACAATAGATTTCCTATTTTTCTTAGACACTTTAAGGTACCAAGACATTCTCCAAAAATTTATAAGGACATTGCAAATGTAGAAAAATTACAAAAATTCATTTAAGTATTTCCTAAAATGACAAGATAGCATTATAACTTGAAAAGTGCTTAAGCACTACTACCCAAATTTTTACCAGAGCTAGAGCAAGTATAAATTAGCCTACCACCAAATTTTATAATTTTTGGAACACTGAAACTCAAGATATGATTTAAACAAGTTTGCATGTAATTTAAAACACATTTCAAAGACCTATTTAAATCTCCCAGAAACTAAACATCACATACCAGATTTATATTTTTCTAAAATACTACACATCATGTAGATCCTAACAAAATTTATCTCCTAATTTTTGGGCAAGTAAAACCCTAGATCTACATTTTCCAAACATCAACTAAATCTGTGACAAAATAAATAAATGAAATGGATTTCAGCCCATTCCCCATGAATGCATGAAAGCAGTAAATCTACCTGCGCGCTCTACAAGAATCCCCAGATGTGTGTACAACGGTAGTAACTACCCATACACATCGTCCTATTGACGGCATCGCCTCAACGGACGGAACACCCACACATACGATACTTTCATAAAAACATGTGTACAACATGTAATTATTCTAGTATCATATAAAACACTCTCCCTAGATCGGCGGTGTATCCGATCATGCTCTCACAGCTCACACTTACCAAAGCGTAGAGGTAACTGATCCATACATTACCACTCAATTAAGTGGCACTCATACAATAGCACGCCGTATGAGCAACGAAAGAGAAACATGGTGCAAGAACCTCAAGTTAGTACTTAAATAGCCACCTAGAGTCCTTAACTGGGCATACAGGATATGACCATTGGCACACATTTAATTTTAAAATCACACTTTTTAAATAAAATTTGGTTTTAAATACACTTATGAACAGTAATCACGCTAAACCATGCTCCGATACCAGCTGTAACAGAACCGCCCAATTATACGAAATTAAGTAGGAAAATCATCCAACGGAAGGACAATTCAACAAACTTAAGCCCGTATAACCCGGTAGTCCGTGAAATCTCGACGGATTTCAAACCATTTCTCATAACAGCCAAGATCGTACTAAGTTTAACGGTTACCATCATAAGTTACATAAAAGTTCGCGGCATAAAATACATCGGAGTTTAAATATAGTTATTACAAACCAGGTTTGACTAAAAGTAACGGAAGCGGTAGTTCAAATCACGCACACACACAACATTTTGGAATAAAGTGCCAGCTTGTGATCATCTCCAGCAAAAGCATCAGACGAGAAGTAACGAATGACCATTGCCTCTCTCGAAGTCGCGAGCTTGCCAGGAACCACTTGTACCCGGGGGCCGCCCGACTGCTCTTTGGCCTTATCATCACGCCCCCGTATCCTGCCACTACTGCTCCGGTACAGTGCGTTGCGGGCAATTCACTCGGCCCGAATAATCTCTCAGTTTCGCGGTCGGAAGGTACTTTATCCGGCCAACTAAATGTGAGGCATGCGTTCAACATGACCCGAGGGACAACAACGGACGGTCCTTAACTGACACAGACGGAAAACACTACAGTCCAAAACCCTGCAAGTTTCCGCCCGGTCTCAAATTCATTTCACACTTAGTTATACCATGACTTTATAGTCAACCAAACAGATCTAGGTAACCACCTATAGCTCGCAGGTGACAGGAAATCACCCGACTTCTACCGGTCTAAGCCAGCTAAGCATTGACTTGACTGCGGATACCAGGGTAACAAGGATATGGTATAACAAAGGTAAGCAAGGTATAATGCAGTAACGTTTGCAAACAACTCCTAAACGTAATGCATCAAATTAAGTAAAGTTAATAATAAATTATTTGCAAACCGGGAGAGAAATGCTCCGGGGCTTGCCTCTCTCGAAGGAGCTCGGACGGTGATCGGGGCACTCCGGGAGATCTTCACCGACCTCTTCTTCGGCTTCTGCCACCTCCTGCTGCTGCACCTCGATCTGCTCCTCTGGCTCCTCGGGTAAGACGACTGGGTTATCGGTTTGCGATACTGTATGATGCAATGCGCGTAAGTGATTATGCAAGTGTGCATCGAAGGAGATGAATGCAATGAATATGTTGAAATGCAAGGTAGTCAACATCATCCAAGAAACTATACACTACAAGCACATGTCATCTACTGCATTCTCTTCTACTACTATTATGTTAAGTTAACCTATCTTATGAAATGCTTCAAAGATACACCAAAGCTTTACTAATTTCTTAATCACACTTAAAGCAACACTTGCTTAAACCCTAAGTAATAATAGGTTTGAATAGCAACATATATTTCTGATGCTCCTAAAAATCTAAGAAAATTACAGTAGCATAATACTACTCTAAACAGACTACCATAAAAATTTCATGGCATTTGGATAAGTAAACTATCCTATACAAAAATAACAAGCTATAGCATAAAAATGAGCATGAAATTACTTTGTACTATGAAAAGTGTCAAACAACAGAATTAATATTTTTTCTAGGTTCTTCATAGCATACTATGACTGTACAAAAATTATCACATGCATGTTTTATACAAAGTTTGCTCTCTAGCAAAAATAATAAAAATCAGCCATTAAAGGTACTTGAACTACTTCTCCAAAGTTTTCCATAGCACATGCATGAAACATATTTTTCCTAGTAAGTACATGATATATGAAGATTAACAAACTTAAAATCATATTTTTCTGATATATATAGGATTTACTACCTATTTTACAAGATATCAGCAATATTAAGAATTAATTAAAGCTCTACAGAAAAGTATTCCAAAAATGACATGCAATATTTTTAGATTGTAGATCTGGTTCCAATGAATCTAGATAAATTTATTTCACAATTTTTGGAGCTGAAATGACTGCTAAGATATTTTCCAAAGCATTTTCATCAAGAATAATAAAAGAAAACAGAAAACGGTTTTTATTATTGAAACCGGGCCGGCCCGTGGAATCAAACCGGCCCATGGCCGTTCTTGGCCCGGCTTTGCGCGCGCGGGGGAACGGCCGAGCCGGCCTGCTCGGGGCGCGGCCCACAGGCGCAGCCCAGTCCACCGAAAGGGGAGAACGGAGGGCAGAGCGAGGTTGCCGGCTTCCGTGGCCTCGACGTCGCGGCGGTGGCTGAGGGCCAACGGCCGGCTCCAGCCAAACCGCGACCAGCTAAGGTGCGCAAAACGCTCGCAAGAGAGTGACGAACGCGTGAAGGAGACGCGGGAGGGCAGAGATAGGGCGAGCGAGGCGGTGGCGGAGCACGGGCTCGACGGCACCGTTGCGGTGGCGCGGCGAGGCGAGAGAAAAATTGAGCCCTACCGGGGCAAACGAGGAGAAGGCGACACTCGTTCGGAGGAGGGGAGGATGGGGCGGAGCCTCGTGCACGGGCAATTGGACGGAGGTGGTCCACCGGTGCCGGAACAGGGCGGTGACGGTGGTGGAGCTCGGTGGCGAGCGGTGTTCCGCTGCGGTTTTCACCGGAGGGAGGAAGAAAGGGAGCAGGCGAGGCGGACATGGAAGGGAGACCAGGTGCTCGGTCGTTTTTGAAGTGGAGCACGGGCGCGGGGTCCACAGCGGCCACGCGGTGGCGTCGCCGGCATGCGGCCGCCACGCGACGGGCGTTTGCTGCCGGGGCGCCAGCGTGCGCGCGCGTGGGTGGGAAGAAGGGAGAGGGGGCTGGCTGGGCCGGGCCACGGCGGAGGCGAACGCGGGCGCGCGCGGGGGAGTGGCGCGGGCCGATTCGGCCAGCGGGCCGAATCCGAGGCGGCGGCCTGCTAAGCTGGTTTTGATTTTTTTCAAAATTTTCATTTCAAATCAAATTCAAACACAGATTTCAAACCCCATTTTGAACAAGAAGAAGACATTTTCTGGAATTGACCCAAAAATAAAAGTTGCTTAGAATTTAATTCTCTACAACTTTGATTAAGGGGCCAACTAAAAATTTCCAATAGATTTTGAATTGAAGAATAAAAGCTAAAATAGGGAGTATTTTTGAATATTTTAATTAATATTTTTGAAGAAGTTTGTTTTTGACAAAACTTTGAGTTATCTAGTTGCTTCCAAAAATTGAACTATAGTTCTAAGTGATATAAGATTTGTAGTTGCAAAATTTTGATGGAATGTGATTAGCACATTAATATATTACATCTCAAATACCACTTTCTAAGCTTTTATTTCACTCAAATTATAATATTAACATGTATGATTATGATGATATGAAATGCCATGCATATGATTGCCATGCAAATGCTTGCGTAACACCGGAGTGTTACAACACTCCCCCCTTATAAAAATCTCGTCCCGAGATTTGGGTTACGAACCATTTATTATAAAAATCTTCGTATGCTTTTTGTAAGTATTCACCCGTTTTCCACGATGCATCTCCCTCATCATGATGACTCCATTGTATCTTATATGTTTTCGCCACACTGTTCCGAGTAGCCCTTTCTTTGGAATCCAAAACTCGAATTGGCTGCTCACGATACACCAGATCTGACTTAAGTTTTATGCTTCGGGGTTCAATTATTTCCTCTGGAACGCGCAAACATTTCTTGAGATGTGATATATGAAAAACTGGGAATATAGCACCCATTGATTCTGGTAATTCCAATTTGTAAGCCACTGGACCCTTTCTTTCTAACATAGTCTCCAACTTGAAACACAAGTGGTCTCCTTCTTTTATCCGCATAACTTTTCTGACGTGACTGAGCTGCTCTCATATTTTGCTGAATGATATGAACTTTCTTTTCGGCTTCTTCCACGAAGTCAATACCATAATACCTTCTTTCCCCTGGCTCAATCCAGTTTAAAGGTGTTCTACACTTTCGTCCATACAAAGCCTCAAAAGGTGCCATTTTGATACTTTCTTGATAGCTATTACTATATGCGAATTCTGCTAGAGGTAACCACGACTCCCATGAACCTCTGGAAGACAACACACAAGCTCTCAATATATCTTCTAAAACAGCATTAACTCTTTCAGTCTGACCATCTGTTTGAGGATGATAGGCAGTGCTACGAATCAGACTAGTCCCCAAACCTTTGTGCAAATGCTCCCAAAAGTGAGCAGTGAACTAGGACCCTCTGTCAGACACTATAGTCTTCGGTATGCCATGCAATCTCACAATCTCCGCAATATACTTCTCGGCATATTGAGGTGGTCTATAAACTGTCTTGACAGGCAAAAAGTGAGCGGTCTTGGTAAGACGATCCATGATTACCCAAATCGAATCATGACCTTTCTGAGTAGTGGGCAAACCTGTGATGAAATCCATACTTATATCATCCCACTTCCAACTAGGTACTGACAAAGGTTGCAACAATCCGGCAGGTTTCATGTGAATAGCTTTCACTCGACAACATGTGTCACATCGGGCCACATAGGCTGCAATTTCCTTCTTCATCTTTGTCCACCAAAAACGAGGTCTTAGTTCTTGATACATTTTACTACTGCCAGGATGAATGGATAACTTTGATGAGCTTCATCCATAATTTTATTCTTAAGCTCTCTATCCTTTGGAACAACAAGACGGTTGTCGAACCACAACACGTCCTGCTCGTCCACTCTGAAGTGTTTTGAAGGTTTTTCTTTAATTTTCCTTTTGATGTGGAATATCCCTTTGTCTGCTTTCTGACCTTCTATTATCTTACTCTCCAAGGTGCAACTGATCTGAATACTATGTAACACGACAGGGTGCATTAGATTAAAACCATCTTCGAGTAAGGGTTGCATATTCAGACAATGCGACTTTCTACTCAAAGCATCGGCTACCACATTGGCTTTCCCAGGGTGATACTGTACATTCAAGTTGTAATCTTTAATTAGTTCTAACCATCTTCGCTGTCTTATGTTCAATTCTGGTTGGGTGAAAATGTACTTGAGACTCTTATGATCGGTGAAAAGATTGCACACATTACCAAGTAAATAGTGTCTCCAAATCTTTAAGGCATGCACCACGGCGGCAAGCTCAAGATCATGTGTCGGATAATTGATTTCATGTTTTCTCAACTGACGGGAGGCATAAGCAATGACTCTTCCTTCTTGCATTAGAACACAGCCTAATCCTGTTTTTGAGGCGTCACAGAACACATCAAAAGGTTTCTCGATGTCTGGCTGTGCAAGAACTGGAGTAGTGGTCAACAGTTTCCGCAAGGTGTGGAAAGCTGTCTCACACTCCTTTGTCCACATGAACTTATGATCTTTCTGTAACAGACTTGTCATTGGCTTAGCAATCTTCGAGAAGTCTGGGATAAAGCGGCGATAGTAACCAGCTAACCCTAGGAAACTCCTGACTTCTGGCACTGTGGTTGGAGTTTTCCAATCCATAACCTCTTGCACTTTGCTCGGATCTACCGAAACTCCATTCTCCGATAGAATATGACCAAGGAAAGGAACTTTCTTCAACCAAAATTCACATTTGCTGAACTTAGCATACAACTTATGATCTCTTAATCTGGTCAAGACAATTCTCAGATGTTCTTCATGATCTTTCTCATTCTCAGAGTATACTAGAATGTCATCAATGAAGACAACTACAAACTTGTCCAACTCTGGCATGAAAACCGTATTCATCAGATACATAAAGTATGCAGGAGCATTTGTTAAGCCAAAGGACATAACAAGATACTCGTACAACCCGTATCTGGTAGAAAAGGCGGTTTTCGGGACATCTTGTGGCCTGATCTTTATCTGATGATACCCTGATCTTAGGTCTATCTTGGAGAACACTCTAGCTTTAGCCAACTGATCAAACAAAACATCGATATAAGGCAAAGGATATTTATTTTTGATAGTTACAGCATTAAGAGGTCGATAATCCACACACATTCTTAGAGTACCCTCTTTCTTTTTCTTCACGAACAAGGCAGGACATCCCCATTCAGACTTACTTGGTCGGATAAACCCCTTCTTTAGCAATTCTTCCAGTTGCTTTTTCAACTCAGCTAACTCATCCGGAGGCATCCGATAGGGTCTCCTCGAAATAGGAGCTATTCCGGGGATCAACTCGATTCCAAACTCAACATCTCTATCTGGAGGAAGGCTAGGTAACTCTTCTGGAAACACATCCGGAAACTCACACACTACCGGGATCTGGTGGATAGGAACAACTTCCATGGCACAGGTCACACTCACAAGGTCTGTTCTTTTGGGCAATGGTACCTGAAAAGTACCCTCTGCCTGCGGATCCTTAAGGGTAAGCAATCGACTGCTTGTATCTATGACTGCTCCCCAGTCTTTCATCCAGTTCATTCCTATTATTACATCCAAAACTAGTCTCGGCATAACTATCAGGTTCACTCGAAACTTCCAACTATCTAACTCAAGGGTTGCCCCTCTAACCATCTTATTGGTTAGCACATCAGCCCCTGCTGAACTTATGCGATAACCATAATTCAATTCTGTGCATAGTTGTTCATGCTTCCGTGCAAATGTTTGACTCATAAAAGAATGCGAGGATCCAGAATCAAATAGAACAACTGCAGGGTGATGGTTAACAAGAAACTTACCGGCAGTTACAGGTTCTCCTTCAGGAATCTCATCAACGGTGGTATGGTGTACACGGGCAGTGTAAGTCTGTTGTTTCTTTCTAGGCGGATAAGGGCAGAACTTTGAAAAGTGGCCTGGCTAACCACAATTGTAGCAGGGCCCCTTCACTGTACCAGCAGATCCTATTGCTCCCTTGGAGTTGCTTTGTTCTGCAGCTGCGGTGATCTTTGCTGGTGGCACGGCCATCTTGTACGGCTTCTGTGGTCCCTTGTAGTTCTGAGTTTTATGCTGTGGAGGCCTAAACCTTGCACCAGGTGCGGACGGACGATAAGAAAGACGATTTGCAGTGACAACTCTAGACTGTGATGGTCCTGACTCAAACACCCTCTTGTGATTCTTGGATGCAGTGTAGGCGTTGTTGTTCTTTTCTTGTTTCAAACAATCACTGACAAAGTCATTGAACCTGGCGCGGGTATTGGTACCCACATGCTTCATCATCTTCGGACTTAACCCTCTCTTGAAACTAGCAATTCTCTTTGCATCTGTGTCGACCATGTCTGGAGCATAGCGGCACAAGTTGTTAAATGCAAGCAAATACTGTGTTACAGTCTTGGTACCCTGATTTAAGGCCAAGAACTCTCCGAGCTTCATCTCAACCAACCCTGGGGGAATATAAGCTCCCTTAAACGCTTCAGTGAATTCTTTCCAGGTAATCTGGGCATTGGGAGGAAAGGTGGTGCGGTGATGCTTCCACCACATCCCTGCCGGTCCCTGTAGCTGATGTGCAGCATATTCTGTTTTTAGGACTTCTGTCAGTCTCAACACACAGAACTTATCTTCCATAGTGTTGATCCATTCTTCAACGTCGAGTGGCTCGGCTACTTTCTTAAAAATAGGTGGCCTAGTATCCATGAAATCCTTGAAATTGCTGTACTGGTTCACTCCATGGCCACCACCTTGATTATTTCCTCTCTGAACATTTCCAGCAATGGTACGTAGAAAATCTTCCATATTCTTTTATGACTGCTCGGCGTTGCGCTGGCTTCCAAGGAACTGTGCGAAGAACACTTCTGCAGTGAGCGGTGGAGGAGGGTGCAATTGTGGCTCTGGCTGTGGCTCCTGGTGGTTGACGTTGTTTGCACCACCCCCACTAGCCCCTGCACCGTTGCCACCAGTTTCAGCGGCCTCATACGTGGCACGGCGAGTGTTTGCCATCTGCATATTTCAGCAACAAGTAATAATTGAGCGAAGTGGTAGTAATTGTATCCGAATGAACAATCATGCCATACTGAATTTATTGGAGAGAACAAGTCATGCAATAAGACAGAGGCACAATAATCACATTCCAATTAAAACAACATCACTAATCAAATTACTTCGAATGCAACATCGCATTCCATACAACCACGTTGCCAGCATACATACACTGGACTTTCATGCGTTCAAGCATCACATACACAACCAAGATCCAAAAGATCGCCAGTCTCAAGATCGAACAGGATACAACACGATACATGGGAACCAAAAGAAGGCCATCGCGATAAAGCCTATCACTAATGCAAGGCAACTAGCCTACTCCTTGGGGCCGTCGTCGAGGTCGGAGGCGTCACCATCGCTACCATCAGTAGCGGCGTCATCGTCGACGTCCATCTGGGCGGCGTCCGGAGGAGCATACGGGCCTATCCCGTTGTAGAGGGCATGAAACTCTTCATGCAAGTTGGTGTTATTCCCTTCTAGCTCCTCGACCCTTTGCCTGAGAAGGTCCCTCTCGTTCCAGGCTTCATTCCTTTCCTGCACTAGCTGTCCCATCATGCGGTCTGCATTTCTGTTGGCCTGAGTCAACGTCTGCACCCGCTGCATAGCACTCTCACTTCTCTCGAGAGCCCGATCTCGCTGCAAGCTCATGTCGGCCAACTGCTCCTGCAAGCTAGCTATAGCACGTGCTTGCTTCTTCTTCTGCTTCCTTGCTTCAAGCCGATCATCACCTCTTAGACCAGTCAAGGTCCAATAGGTATTCTCAAGACCCTGGTATGCTCTGATGGTTGCATACATGGCACTCATCGTGTGGTTGTCGCTAGCCTGTCCTTCACTTGGGCCTCTAACCAAGGCACTTCCTTGCGGTTGCACCCAAATGGCATCACGAGGATCATCTCTCGAGAAAGTACCTGCCAAAGCTGCTGCCAACTCATTAGGAAACCTACTCATTACGTCTCGGATGACGTGAAAGGCTGCACCCTCTGCACCCTCAACTGGAGTGCGTCCTTCAAACTCCAAATGCCAACCATCCCATTCTGGCACATCACCAAGGGCAGGGACGGTGATCTCCACTATTGCAAGTCCATCCTCAGCTAGCTGGTTCTCATTCCAAGAGTACACCGGCTCTTGACCCTCTGGGTACCCCACATCATGGAGCACTCTCCAAAGCAAGGTGGGCATGCCAAACTCACTTAGAAAAGTGTCCGTGCTGCGGCGTTCCCACGGGGCCATTTGGTGACGGGGTGCTCTTCCACCAGTGGACTTACGGGCAGTCTTCTTCGTGCCGGCCATCTGTAGCACAAGTTTTAAATTACCCGGTGAGACATATTTTAAGTTGATGTCACTTTTATCAAACTGGGATAATCCTTTTATAAGGGGAGGAATGCAGGTTATGAATAAAATGCTCAGGCAGTATGATGCATGCGCGAGTCTTACGTTCTCACAAACTTAGAAAATAAGGACATCTAACGATGAATTCGGTGGCATACAAATGATCTCTCATATACATAACTAATTTGATCTACACGATAAACACTGTTATGTACCTGCAGAAAATTTATTTCAGCCCATTCCCCATGAATGCATGAAAGCAGTAAATCTACCTACGCGCTCTACACGAATCCCTAGATGCGTGTACAACGGTAGTAACTACCCACACACATCGTCCTATTGACGGCATCGCCTCAACGGACGGAACACCCACACATGCGATACTTTCATAAAAACATGTGTACAACATGTAATTATTCTAGTATCATATAAAACACTCTCCCTAGATCGGCGGTGTATCCGATCATGCTCTCACAGCTCACACTTACCAAAGCGTAGAGGTAACTGATCCATATATTACCACTCAATTAAGTGGCACTCATATAATAGCACGCCGTATGAGCAACGAAAGAGAAATATGGTGCAAGAACCCCAAGTTAGTACTTAAATAGCCACCTAGAGTCCTTAACTGGGCATACAGGATATGACCATTGGCACACATTTAGTTTTAAAATCACACTTTTTAAATAAAATTTGGTTTTAAATACACTTATGAACAGTAATCACGCTAAACCATGCTCCGATACCAGCTGTAACAGAACCGCCCAATTATACGAAATTAAGTAGGAAAATCATCCAACGGAAGGACAATTCAACAAACTTAAGCCCGTATAACCTGGTAGTCCGTGAAATCTCGACATATTTCAAACCATTTCTCATAACAGCGAAGATCGTACTAAGTTTAACGGTTACCATCATAAGTTACATAAAAGTTCGCGGCATAAAATACATCGGAGTTTAAACATAGTTATTACAAACCAAGTTTGACTAAAAGTAGCGGAAGCGGTAGTTCAAATCACGCGCACACACAACATTTTGGAATAAAGTGCCAGCTTGTGATCATCTCCAGCAAAAGCATCAGACGAGAAGTAACGAATGACCATTGTCCATGGTCCTATGCTTCGCCCATTGCAGGATAGAGACAGTTGATACAATAGCCATAGTATATCTGTCCATCTACAACAAGTGGGAACAAAGCCCTGAGTACGAGAAGGTACTCAGCTAGACTTACCCGTCATAAACCAGAAATAAGAGACACCAAGGAATCATGATAGGCTTTCTGGTGGGATAGCTGACTCATTTGCAAGAAAAGCATTTTTAACTTAGCAACTCCTTTTCAAAAGCATGCAGTAATTAATTCTTTATTACCCTGCCAACTATGTTTGCAATGGTGCTAGAGTAACATGTAATTAAGCAAGTAAGGATTACCATTGATCATTAACAGTAGTTATCATGTCATCTTTCACATAACTATCCAAGTGATTCATCAATATTACTACGATGAAGTAGCTCAAGTCAAGTGTTCACTATCCAGTGAACGATGGCGATTCGAATCGATTATTAACCAGCTGGTAAGTTATTCCTCACACAAACCTCACTCACCCGCTAAAGTGAGGTGTTGGTCACCGAGTCAACCATTCAGGTAAAGTCGCGAGCTTGCCAGGAACCACTTGTACCCGGGGGCCGCCCGACTGCTCTTTGGCCTTATCATCACGCCCCCGTATCCTGCCACTACTGCTCCGGTACAGTGCGTTGCGGGCAATTCACTCGGCCCGAATAATCTCTCAGTTTCGCGGTCGGAAGGTACTTTATCCGGCCAACTAAATGTGAGGCATGCGTTCAACATGACCCGAGGGACAACAACGGACGGTCCTTAACTGACACAGACGGAAAACACTACAGTCCAAAACCCTGCAAGTTTCCGCCCGGTCTCAAATTCATTTCACACTTAGTTATACCATGACTTTATAGTCAACCAAACAGATCCAGGTAACCACCTATAGCATAATACTACTCTAAACAGATTATCATAAAAATTTCATGGCATTTGGATAAGTAAACTATCCTATACAAAAATGACAAGCTATAACATAAAAATGAGCATGAAATTACTTTGTAATATGAAAAGTGTCAAACAACAGAATTAATATTTTTCCTAGGTTCTTCATAGCATACTATGACTGTACAAAAATTATCACATGCATGTTTTATACAAAGTTTGCTCTCTAGCAAAAATAACAAAAATCAGCCATTAAAGGTACTTGAACTACTTCTCCAAAGTTTTCCATAGCACATGCATGAAACATATTTTTCCTAGTAAGTACATGATATATGAAGATTAACCAACTTAAAATCATATTTTTCTGATACATATAGGATTTACTAGCTATTTTACAAGATATCAGCAATATTAAGAATTAATTAAAGCTCTACAGAAAAGTATTCCAAAAATGACATGCAATATTTTTAGATTGTAGATCTAGTTCCAATGAATCTAGATAAATTTATTTCATAATTTTTGGAGCTGAAATGACTGCTAAGATATTTTCCAAAGCATTTTCATCAAGAATAATAAAAGAAAACAGAAAACGGTTTTTATTATTGAAACTGGGTCGGCCCGTGGAATCAAACCGGCCCATGGCCGTTCTTGGCCCGGCTTTGCGTGCGCGGGGGAATGGCCGAGCCGGCCTGCTCGGGGCGCGGCCCACAGGCGCAGCCCAGTCCCCCGAAAGGGGAGAACGGAGGGCAGAGCGAGGTCGCCGGCTTCCGTGGCCTCGACGTCGCGGCGGTGGCCGAGGGCCAACGGCCGGCTCCGGCCAAACCGCGACCAGCTAAGGTGCGCAAAACGCTCGCTAGAGAGTGGCGAACGCGTGAAGGAGACGCGGGAGGGCAGAGATAGGGCGAGCGAGGCGGTGGCGGAGCACGGGCTCGACGGCACCGTCGCGGTGGCGCGGCGAGGCGAGGGAAAAATTGAGCCCTACCGGGGCAAACGAGGAGAAGGCGACACTCATTCGGAGGAGGGGAGGATGGGGCGGAGCCTCGTGCACGGGCAATTGGACGGAGGTGGTCCACTGGTGCCGGAACAGGGCGGTGACGGTGGCGGAGCTCGGTGGCGAGCGGTGTTCCGCTGCGGTTTTCACCGGAGGGAGGAAGAAAGGGAGCAGGTGAGGCGAAAATGGAAGGGAGACCAGGTGCCTGGTCATTTTTGAAGTGGACCACGGACGCGGGGTCCACAGCGGCCACGCGGTGGCGTCGCCGGCATGCGGCCGCCACGCGGCGGGCGTTCGCTGCCGGGGCGCCAGTGTGCGCGTGCGCGGGCGGAAAGAAGGGAGAGGGGGCTGGCTGGGCCGGGCCACGGCGGAGGCGGACGCGGGCGCACGCGCGGGAGTGGCGCGGGCCGATTCGGCCAGCGGGCCGAATCCGAGGCGGCGGCCTGCTAAGCTGGTTTTGATTTTTTTCAAATTTTTCATTTCAAATAAAATTCAAACACAGATTTCAAACCCCATTTTGAACAAGAAGAAGACATTTTCTGGAATTGACCCAAAAATAAAAGTTGCTTAGAATTTAATTCTCTACAACTTTGATTAAGGGGCCAACTAAAAATTCCCAATAGATTTTGAATTGAAGAATAAAAGCTAAAATAAGGAGTATTTTTGAATATTTTAATTAATATTTTTGAACAAGTTTTTTTTTTGACAAAACTTTGAGTCATCTAGTTGCTTCCAAAAATTGAACTATAGTTCTAAGTGATATAAGATTTGTAGTTGCAAAATTTTGATGGAATGTGATTAGCACATTAATATATTACATCTCAAATACCACTTTCTAAGCTTTTATTTCACTCAAATTATAATATTAACATATATGATTATGATGATATGAAATGCCATGCATATGATTACCATGCAAATGCTTGCGTAACACCGGAGTGTTACAATTACTTTATAAAACTGTAGGTTCAGCATGCACCGGGGCTTGCCTTTCAGAAAGATCGAGGGCCGGTGGTCAGGACACTCAGGTAGATCTTCGACGGGAGCTTCGTCGCCGGTTGGTTCCTCTGGCTGCTCCGGCAGGTCCTGGACTTCCTCCGGAATCACAGGCTCGAATTCGAGGAGAGTTACCCCCTCCGGTACACCTATTGCATGAATACACAATAAATATCATGGATGCATAAAGGTGCAACATGCTCGGAATGAAATGCATTTTAGAAATAAAAGCAATAATCTAATCAAGTTACTTTATCAGTACGTGCAAATCTCTTCTCCAGTGGAGAAGTACTTACCAAATCTACCCAACCTAAGATATAGATGTTCTTCTTCGGTTAAGGCCCTAGCACCTAACAATACAAGAGTAATATTACTTAGGTTACCACAGTAAGACATTCTGGACAGCAGCTCAAGGATTCTAACATAACTGGAGATTCCCAACTCCAAAAGATATGATCTAAGACAATCTGAAAAGCTTAAGAAATGCACTACAAATCATTTTCAGACCTCAACCTTAAATTCCTAAGTTTTTCATGTCGAATTTCCCAAGTTCCAGAATCTGTCCTCTCTAAACAGAGAGTAGCTAATTCTGGACTGTCACTTTAAACAGCAATAA
This sequence comes from Saccharum hybrid cultivar R570, assembly GCA_038087645.1. Classification (NCBI taxonomy): domain Eukaryota; kingdom Viridiplantae; phylum Streptophyta; class Magnoliopsida; order Poales; family Poaceae; genus Saccharum; species Saccharum hybrid cultivar. Next base: position 19,536,392 of record JAQSUU010000312.1, on the reverse strand, counting down.
ATCCCAAACTACTAAGCCAATTGCTCCCAAATTTTGACACAAGCTAGTTTATCAAGTTTACTATAACTTTGGTATTTACAAGTTTTCCAGCAAACACTATTATCAAAGGCTAAACCCAAAGATACTACCAGCTGTCCAAAAACCTAGAATTACAAAGATTAAATATTTATTTATATGGCAAACATCTCATAAGACTAAACTAATATTACCACAAGTTCACATAGGTCACAAAAACACCAGAAAGTAAGGTTTGCCTACCTAAATTATTTATTTATACTCATTTCTTAATTTACTTAATTAATTAAGTGGGATTTTAAACATATATGTAAACTGCTCCTAAAATTCTACAAAAATTACAGGAGACTCTATGAACCAAAAAGAGACCACTGTAAAAATTTGAACTAAAATTATTTACAGAAACTCCCTAAACAAAATTCACAAACCCAAAAGGCTGATTTTTGTATAATTAACCAATCATATTAAAAAGTGTCAAACAACAGATTTTCTATTTTTCTTAGACACTTTAAAGTACCAAGACATTCTCTAAAAATTTATAAGGACATTTCACATGTAGAAAAATTACAAAAATTCATTTAAGTATTTTCTAAAATGACAAGATAGCATTATAACTTGAAAAGTGCTTAAGCACTACTACCTAAATTTTCACCAGAGCTAGAGCAAGTATAAATTAGCCTACCCACCAAATTTCATAATTTTTGGAACACTGAAACTCAAGATATGATTTAAACAAGTTTACATGTAATTTAAAACACATTTCAAAGACCTATTTAAATCTCCCAGAAACTAAACATCACATACCAGATTTATATTTTTCTAAAATACTACACATCATGTAGATCCTAACAAAATTTATCTCCTAATTTTTGGGCAAGTAAAACCCTAGATCTACATTTTTCAAACATCAACTAAATCTGTGACAAAATAAATAAATGAAATGGATTTTATCTAAGACTGGGCCGGCTCAACACGCGTGCGCGCCCCAGATTTCTCGCGCGGCCCATTCCTCCGCGCGCGGCCCGCGACGCACGCGCGGCCTGCTCGGCCATCCCGCCCCCGCGCGCGCTCTGACGAGCGGGCCCCACTTGTCAGCGAGACGAAGGCGGGGGAGGAAAACGGTCGACGGCAAACTCGCCGCCGGTGGCAGCTCCGGCGAGACCAAGGGCACAGGCACGTTCGCCTCTTCCATACAAACCTAGGGGTGCTACTAATTGGAGCAATGGCTGCGGCTATGGGGGATGGTGGCGGGCATGGCGGACCGGCGGGGCGGTGGTGGTGCTCCTCGCCGGCGGTGACCTCGGGATCCTCTCCTAGACCCATGGTGAGCATCCTCGTACTACCCCGATCCTAATGCACCTACTAGCGCTCACTGTGGAAGCACCGAAGACCCCAGCCATGGTGAGCCGCCGCGCGGGAGAATGCCGACGAGGTCTGGCGGTGACGGAACTGACGATTCGTCCTTACCAAGGTGCGTCTGAGGGCAGGGACAGGACGAGTGGGTAGAGGGGCTCAAGGTGTAGCTGTTGGCCGGACTTGAGGCGCGGTGGTGCGGTGGAAAACGCGCGCGAGCTCGTCGGAGCAAGAGCGGCAATGGCGGCTCAGTTCCTCCGCTCTGTCGATGAGAGAGGAAAGGAGGAGGGAATGGAGGGGTGCGGAGGGCAGCAGCAGCAGGCTGGCAGCTTAAGCCCGCCAGCGCGCTCGCGAGTGGGGGCAGAGCTGGAGCATGGCGGCCACGCGGCGCCCCAGCCCTGCGCTTGGTCGACCACGCGGCTCACCGCTGCTGACTGAACTTGGCGTTTCAGAGCCCACAAGCGTCGACTGATAGCGTGATTTCAACCGAGCAAAACTCCCAATCTAGCCCGAGTTAGCGATAGGTGTTAACAACAAAAATGTAGAGCTATGTGTGGACAACAACTTTGTCAATTAGCTCAAGAACAGATTCGGTTTGGATTGGAAACTACAAAGCTCCAAAGTGGTGTACTTGGAAACTGAAACGTGTTTTCAGTCAGTGAAACCGACTGAAACCCTATTTTCAAGACACCACAACTCCTAAACCATTTAGAACTAGGTGATGGTCATGTTGACAATGTTGTAGAGCTACATAAGGACTACAAGTTTGCCAATATGAGTTGAGGCTAGTTTGGTCTGGTTTGCAAACTACAAGCTTCCAAAGTAGGCCACAGTAAAACTGGAGGGACACTTTTGAGACTTAGAAAAATTCTAAGTGTTGAGACAGCCCCTCTAGCTGACTTGTGGGCCACTTTTGAGCATGTTCTGGCCAGTTTCATGAGATGGTCATATTGAGACTTTTGTTCCCCATAAAATTCCCTACAACTTTGCTTAAGGGTGCTCATCCATGCAAGGTCTCTAAGCTAGACTTTTTAATTGGTCAAACTAGAGCATCCTAGGGCTAAATGCTGGTCAACTACACCTTGGAGGGCATTTTGGTGCTTTTGGTCAACATGAACCTTGCTCCATTAGTGACCCTAAGTATAACTAAGGTGCTGTGAGATGTAATTAGCTACTCTACCCCTTAGTTACACCAACTCCATAGTGTCACATGATGTGAGTCAAACGAAACTTTAAAAACAAATCACATTTGTTGCAACCACATGAATTAACATGAAATGATGCATGCTTATGCTCATGCAATGCAATGCAATTAAGGAGCTAAACACCTGAGGTGTTACAGTGCCCGCGTCCGGTTTGAGTCCAGTAAGCTCCTTCAACGATCGGGCGCATCCGATCATGTGTGACCGGACGTGCCTCGCGTCCGATCATCCTCGTGAACCGCAGTTCCCTCTAGGCGACTGACCGGACGTGCCGGTCCCGCGAGTGACCGGATGTGCCGGTTGCAAACCCTAGCACCCGCGCCTGCGTTGTACTGACCGGACGCGTCCGGTCATACCATGACCGCGTCCGGTGCAGCGTCTGGTCACCTCTGTGACCTCCGTTCGCATCCGTTTCTTTTCTGACTTCCGGTGTAGTGGAAAATAGGCATTTCAAGTTCCCCAAAATGCCTGAATCCCGCGCTCGCAAGCTCGGCGGGAGGGAGAGAGAGACCCAAACCCTCTCTACCGCTCAAACTTCATCGCCTTCGCAAATGTGCCAACACCAACAAGTGATCACCACCTTGTGCACGTGTGTTAGCCTTTTTCATAAACATTTTCGAAGGTTTTCCAGTTAGCTCACTAGGCCCTACATGCAATGCACTTCATGAATTCACCTAGTGGCACCCGTGTGTCGAATAGTCGATAAGACTTCCCCTCTTAATAGTTCAGCTATCGATCCTAAACCACTCACACCCTCTATGGTGTCTTGAGTGCAAAACAAAATGGCCCTATGGTTATACCTTTGCCTTGAGCCCATTTTGTTCTCGCAGAAGATATGATCCACTTCATATCATCACATGACCGTCTCGATCCATCGACCTTGACTTCACTTGCTCTTCACCGTTGCATCGGTCCATCGGCGCCAAGTCTTGCTCAAGCTTCACCATCACATGGTCCTTCGCTTCGAAGCCTCGACTTGCCCTTCACCTTCACAACCGGTCCATCGAGCCAAGCATCATCTTGGTCTTCATCATCTTGGTCATATGAGTCAATGTCATGTCTCATATTCAATGACCTCCTTTATCTAAATCATCCACTTAGATACAAAGGTTAGTCCTAGGTTTTATCAATTAGCCAAAACCAAACTAGGGACTTTCAATCTCCCCCTTTTTAGTAATTGATGACAACCCTCACAAAGATGATTTTGATAATAAAAGTTTTGAACTTGTCATACTTGTCCAATCATTTTGCTCATAAGTAAAGTTTGGACAATTATCACAAGCTCGGTTTTGATAGCATTAGCTCTCCCTACATATGTGCATAGAGTTTGGATTGAAAGCTTTGCACATATGCATTGATAGAAGTGTTGAGAGAGTAATTCTACCAAAATGATGCTAAGGTGTAAGAAATGGACCTTTGAAGCGTGATACCAATCGGAGTTGCCTTTTACACCATCCTTAGCATCATGAAGTAACTAGACAACCATCACAACTCAAGAACCCCGTGAGATCAATATTATAGTAAAGGTTCTTGGACCACTTGTAAAGTTTAAGGCATGTCTAGATACCACAAGTAAACTATTCCTATGCATGCTAGTAGATCATTTCATCATTCAAGTTCTATACTAGCATTGCACCACACAAGCATGTATATTGAATTTAAATACATGTGCAATGAGCAAGTCATATGAGAATGCACAAACAAATGCAACAACTTTGTTTATGAGCTTGCTCCCCCTACTTGTGTGCATCAAAATTTTATTTACCCCTTTATCATGTTGAATCATCTTTTTCTCTCCCCCTTTGTCAACAACTTACCCAAAAATGGGATCAAATTGTGGAGAGAAAACAATGTTTGATGGGGTAGGTTAGAATTTATCAAATTTGGTTCAACCTAGAATACTTGCCAAAGAGATTTAATTCGATTTGAACCAAAGACAAGCTTCTTCACTCCTCATAATAAGGGTTATCTTGCCTATGTTGAATTAAACACTTGTAGCAAATCTTCTAGATTCAACACTAGGTTTGTAAGCTCACAAACATGTCATATGCCACCACTAGATCAAAATAAGCATAGAAGCAATAGTGGTAACATATATCCATTAAATTCATTTGATTTATCATGAATGCTCATGCGTACCACTTATTATGTCTACATGCTCTAGCAAGTCCTTAGCATATGATGAATGACATGTCAATCAACTTTACCTTGCAATGTCGAAGGAGAGGCATGTCAATAAGTGGGTGGGGTGCATTCAACTCATGTTTGAGAAATCAAGAATGTTCAATTCATTCCTTAGCTTGCAAAACCTCTTTTCATCAAGTGGCTTGGTGAGAATATCGGCAAGTTGATCATCGGTACCAACACTTTCGATGGCAATATCTCCCTTTTGTTGATGATCTCTAATAAAATGATGCCTTATGTCAATATGCTTTGTTCTTCCATGTTGAACCGGGTTTTGTATCATCTTGATTGCACTTTTATTATCACATAGCAATGGCACATTCTTGAAGTTGAGACCATAATCTTTCAAAGTTGATTTCATCCATAGCAATTGTGCACAACAACTTCCCGCACTCACATATTTGGCTTCGGTGGTAGAGATTGCCACACTATTTTGTTTCTTTGAGGACCATGACACTAGTGATCTTCCAAGTAATTGACATGTGCCACTTGTGCTCTTTCTATTGATCTTGCAACCCCCATAGTCAGAGTCTGAATATCCAATCAATTCAAACTTTGACCCCTTGGGATACCATAGTCCAACATCTCTTGTTTGCTTCAAGTACCTCAATATTCTCTTTGTGGCCGTGAGATGACTCTCTCTAGGTGAGGCTTGATATCTAGCACACATACAAACACTAAACATAACATCCGGCCTTGATGCGGTGACATAGAGTAGTCTTCCAATCAAAGACCGATATTCCTTTTGATTCACCATTTTGCCATCAAAATCACTATCCAAATTGCCATTTGTACCCATTGGAGTTGAAATTGGCTTTGCATCTTGCATTCCAAATTTCTTCAACATGTCCCTTATGTATTTTTCTTGACTCACAAATGTCTCATTCTTCAATTGTTTGACTTGGAGACCAAGGAAGTAGCTAAGTTCACCAATCATAGACATTTCAAACTCTTTGGCCATCATAGCACTAAATTCTTCACAATAAGCTTGATCGGTTGATCCAAAGATGATGTCATCAACATATATTTGTACTATGAATAGATCATTCCCAATCTTCTTGGTGAATAGAGTTGTATCAACCTTACCCATCTTGAATCCCTTAGAAAGAAGGAAATCCCTTAGCCTCTCATACCATGCTCTAGGTGCTTGCTTTAAGCCATATAAAGCCTTCTTCAACTTGTATACATGGTTGGGTTTCTTGTCATCTTCAAATCTGGGAGGTTGCTCTACAAAGACTAACTCATTGATGATTCCATTGAGAAATGCACTTTTGACATTCATTTGATAAAGCTTGATGTTATGTGCACAAGCATAAGCCAATAGAATCCTTATTGCCTCCAATCTTGCCACGGGAGCATATGTCTCATCATAGTCAAGACCTTCTACTTGAGCGTAACCTTGAGCAACTAGTCTTGCTTTGTTTCTCACCACAATGCCATCTTGATCTTGCTTGTTTTTGAACACCCATTTGGTTCCAATCACATTGTAGTCATTGGCCTTTCTACTAATTCTCAAACATCATTTCTTGTGAAATTATTAAGTTCTTCTTGCATAGCCATAATCCAATCGGCATCCCTCAAAGCTTCTTCTATTTTCTTTGGTTCTATAGTTGACACAAATGATGCATGCTCACAAAACATAGCCAATCTTGATCTTATTTGCACACCACTTCTAATATCACCAATAACACTATCAATGGGGTGATATCTTGCAACATGTTGTGGTTGGAGTACTTGCACTTGATTGCTTGAGCTTGGTTGATCACTTGATGTATCTTGATGAGATGAACTAGCACCATGATCTTGCACTTGAGAGTCACTAGTTAGCTTGAATGGAGAATTGAGCACTTGATCTTTATCATCATCTTGAATATCAATTACTTGCTTTGCTCTAATGTCCCCAATGTCTATGTTCTTCATTGCTTCCACCAATTGAGTTCCACCAACATCATCTAGATTCTCTTTTTCATCTTGTAACCCATTGGTTTCATCAAATTGCACATCATGGACTTCTTCTAGAATGCCACTTGAATTGTTCCAAACTCTATAAGCTTTGCTTGTAGTTGAATAACCAAGTAGGAACCCCTCATCACATCTCTTGTCAAACTTTCCCAATCTAGTGCCCTTCTTCAAGATATAACATTTGCAACCAAACACTCTAAAGTAAGAAATATTGAGCTTTCTTCCATGAAGTAGCTCATATGGGGTCTTCTCTAGCAATGGATGACAATATAGTCTATTGATGTAGTAGCAAGCGGTATTGATTGCTTCATCCCAAAATGATTGACTCACATTGTACTCATGAAGCATTGATCTAGCCATATCAAGCAATATTCTATTCTTTCTCTCAACTAGGCCATTTGACTGTGGAGTGTACTTGGCCGAGAATTGATGTCCAATGCCATAGTGATCACAAAGTTCTTCAATTCTTGTATTCTTGAACTCACTTCCATTGTCACTTCTCACTTTCTTGATTCTAATCTCAAACTCATTGTGAACTCTAATGAGAAATGTCTTGAAGGTGTCAAACACTTCACTTTTGTCACTAAGAAAGAATACCCATGTGAATCTTATGAAGTCATCCACTATGACAAAGCCATACTTGTTGCCGCCTATGCTTGTGTATGTTGTTGGGCCAAATAGATCCATGTGCATCAAATCAAATACTTTGCATGTGCTCATTGTACTCTTCTTTGGATGTGAGCTTCCAACTTGCTTCCCGGCTTGACATGCACTACAAAGCTTATTCTTCGCAAATTCAACATCTTTTAAACCATTGACAAGATTGTGAGTTGTAAGCTTCTTCAATTGTTTCATGCCAACATGACCAAGCCTTCTATGCCAAAGCCAACCCATGCTTGATTTGGAGATTAAGCAAGTTGTCAAAGAAGTTTCTCTAGCATTGAAGTCAACTAGGTAGAGATTCTCATATCTAAAACCTTTGAATGCCACATTTGAACCATCCATACTAATGACTTCCACATCATCAACCCCAAAGATACATTTGTAACCAAGATCACATATTTGTGCCACGGATAGAAGATTGAAATCCAAGCTTTCAACTAGCAACACATTGGAGATACTCAAATCATTTGATATTGCAATCTTGCCCAAGCCAATAACCTTGCCTTTCTTGTTATTGCCAAATGTGATAGAATCAACACCACTATCATTGTCATTGATTGAGTCAAACATTCTTGATGTACCGGTCATGTGTTGAGTGCACCCACTATCAATAATCCAATGCCTTCCTCCGGCTTTGTAATTGACCTACAAGCAAATCAATGAAGCTTAGGTACCCATTTTTGCTTGGGTCCTTGTAGGTTAGTGACTAAGCTCTTTGGTACCCAAATAGCCTTCTTCTTTGGGCCAACAATTGGTATACCAATAAACTTAGCTTTCACACCCTTCACACCTTTGGTAAGCACATAGCAAGAATCAAAAGGTATAGCATTAACAAGGTTCTTGCTTTGGTTCTTTTTATTGCAATTATGCTCTAAGTGCCCAACTTGCTTGTATCTATTGCAAAACTGACCATTGCTCTTCACAAAGCTTGTAACACCCCTGGTGTTAGTTAGCCTCATAATGCATTCATAATGCATGATCATGGCATGACATTACCATAAGCATCGTCATTTCATGTGCATCCTTGTTTGAAACATGACCCTGCAACATTGTGGTTTCTATGTGCTTCCTTTATGTGTTGCTAGGGTTTTTGTATAGATGACATATGTAATGCTATTGTGTGACTTGGGGGCTTGAAAACATCTTTGATATGTTAGTGGAGCAAAATGAGCTAGGGTCTATATTCATGTTTTGACCAAAATCCAATTTGACTAGGTTTGACCCCAGTTTGACCTTAGCACTGATCTGTTTGACTGATTAGAAAGTCCAACCTAAAGACCTTGCATGGATGTGCACCCTTTACCAAAGTTGTAGGAAATTTATCAAGGAACAAAAGTCTCAATATGACCATCTCATGAAAATGGCTAGAACATCCTCAAACAGGGCCCACAAGTCAGTGAGTGGACTGCCCAACACTTAGCAAAATTTTTCTAAGTCAGGGTGCATTTCAGTTTCAATGTACACCACTTTAGGGCTCTATAGTTACTAATCTAGGCCGAATTAGCTCAAGTTCTTATTGACATAATTGTAGTACTCACATAGCTCTATGATTTTGTCAATAGCACCATCACCTAATTCTCACTAGTTTTGGAGTTAAGCTTCGATCATTATCGGCTGTCAGTCATCGTTCTAACTGAAACTCTGTTTTAGTTTTCTTGTGACCTACTTTGGAGAGCTATAACTCCCTAAATAAACCTAATTAGTCCAAGCTCCAATTGACTATGTTGTAGTACGACTGTAGGTCTACCAAATTGTTGTTACCACCTACCACTGAATCAGGCTCGTTGAGGAGATATGCAGTGTCCAATTCGGGCTGTCAGACCTTGATGGCAAGCCTGATGGCCATCTCGGTCTGGGCGCGGTGGCCGACAGCGCAAGGTTGCGCTCGCCACTTGGCAAGCCGTCCGCCGGCGCGTGTCCACCAGCTGGTCCGAGCGCCTCGCCTAGACGCCACGGCGCCCCTCCTGCTGTCCCTCCCTCAGTCATTCACCTCGTCACTTAGCCGAGCTCGCCAAGCAAACCAAGCAGCCGCACCTTCGCCGTCCTCATGTGCGCGCGCCGTGGCACCGCAAGCCGCCAAAGCTCGCCCACACCTCCGCCACCGCCTCCTCTGCCTCGGTTGCCCCTCCGACGAGCTAGTCAAGCCAAGGTGAGGGCGAATTTCGCCGGTTCCGATGTCACCGTCGTGAGCCAACCTCGCCGGAGTTCATGCTCGCCATGGGTGACCCGGCTAGAGCCTCTTCCTTCCTCCATTTTCTACTCAGATCTCTCCGTTTTGCCCTAGGAAAGCTCGTCCCGAGCTCATCTCGGCTAAGGCAGCCTCGCCGTCGGCGCATCGCCGCCGCGACATGGCCGCCGGCCGCTGCACTCGCTGGCAATGGGGTTAGGTTAGGTCTAGGGGTGTGTTTAGCACATCAATCGGTGTGGAATCACGTGGGGGCGCATAGGTGCCCTCGGCTTCGCCGGCCGTTGAGCCGCCGACGAGCTACCGCCGCCGCCTCCTCCCTCCCCTGTCCGGTGTCCCTGACGGGCGGGGCCCGCATGTCGGCGCGCGGGATCCCCCCTGTGTTGCTTGCTTGGGCCGCCGTGGGCCTAGCTAGCTTAATCGGGCCGGCCGGTTTAGTGAGTTTAGATTTTGTTCTATTTCATTATTTCAAATAATTGATTTGTACTCCAACTTTGAAAATGTGTATCTCCTGTTCTAGAGGTCCAAATGAGGTGCTTTAAATTTTGGTGTGCTCTACATAATGTCTAGTTTATTATAAAAATATAATATGTGCCATGTTTTGTGATGAATTAAATAGTTATTAATTATACCTTTTATTCATGAAGAAAAAGGAGAAAATGATATCTCTTTCTGTGAAGCTCCAAATGACATGAAATTTTTAAAGTGAACTGTTCATACCATGAATAGATTATGGTTAAATGTTCATACAATTTGGATGTGGTTTGGTGGAGTTATATAATTATCTTGTTTGCTTGAATGGATCTTGTGTGAATTTTCATAATTTTTCTATAGATCCAGTAAGGGTGAAACTTGGTGAATATTGTTCTTATATTAGAAGGATGCTAGGAAAAATATGAAATCGGTTGTTTGATACTTTTCAATAGAGCTTCCTATTTATGCTAGAAATAGACCTGCCATCTGTTATTTTTGATATCTCCATATCTGCTTGTCAAAATAAAGTGAAATTTTTATGGTAGCCTATGTGAAGCATTAGGTGGCTACTGTATTTTTTGTAGATTTTTATATATAGCTTTACTGTATGTTTCTTTAATCACCTAATTAACTAAATAAATTATAAAAGAATATTAAATAATTTATTTAAAAGTTGGCACTATACTTTCTGATGTTCCTTTGATATGCACAACAAGTTGGTAAACTTAGTTTGGTCCAATTATGCCTTTGAATCGTCACTAAATATTTAAATTAGTGATTCTGCCATTTCTGGACAGAATTGCTAGTTTAGAGAATTAACCTATGATAATGATGTTTTCATGCTTGGTGATCTATAGCAAAGTTGTTGAGAATTTCATGAACTAGTTGCTGGTAAATTTTGGTAGCATTTGGACTTATAGTTTAGAAATGACAGCTGTTCCAAGTTGGGTTCAGTTTTGGAAGTGCTCTCTGTCTTTTAGAACAGATTCTGTACATGTGCTATTTTAACTTGGTAAGTGATGAAATCATGCTTAGATGTTTATAAATGAAATGTAGACAATTTCATAAGCTTTCCAGAATGTCCTCTTTCAGGTCATTTGGATTGGTAGAACTCCAGTTGTGAGTTTTCTTAGCTACTGTTGATAATATGTTGTAAATACTAATGTCTGGAATCTTGTTACGTGCGTGTTTAGTCTTGACTTTGTGATACTTAGTGGTTTCTTAGAGGTGTTCAAACGTGTTAATACCAGAGAGGAAATTTGCACCTAAGCTTGAAGTGATTTGAATAAGAGCACCACATAACTTGGTTTTGTGCTTACGATGTTGCTATGTCATTACACCCATCCTCACATCATGCATGCATGTTCCTAAATCGTCATGTCATCTTTGATGCATACATGAAATTCATTAGGTGCATATACATGCAATAGGTGTGCCAAGAATCATGGTGACCGTGAAGTCCCACTGGGCGTGGAACCCGAAGTTGAAGTCCGTTCGAGAACCGGAGGTCCAGTCCGACGAAGCCGGAGAAGACGTGGGAATCGTTCTTGAAGTCAAACCTTGATCTCTCTTCTTTCGGTTAAGGCAAGCCCCGGAGCATTATAAGCCTCCTACTTTCAAAGCAATTATCTATTTATATACAGGTTATATGTATTGTTGCATTACGTGATAGGAGTTGGTTGGAAAACCTTGCTGCATTGATAACACTCCTTGTCTAGAAATTCGAACCTTGAATCCTATGTAGACAGGATCGTATCTATGCTTAGCCCTGCTAAATTAGACCGGTAGAAGTCGAGTGATTTCCTATCACCTGTGAGATATAGGGCTTTGTCAGGTCACGGTTGGCTATATTTGCTATCGTGGAAGTGAACCATGTGTAATAAAATAAAATGAGATCGGGCGGGATGATAGTGAAACAGCAAGGCATGGAGGTCTTGGGTGTGGATCTATCCCCGTCTGTGTCGATTAAGGACCGAGACCTGGAGCCTTCTATGTCATTTTGAATGCATGCCTGACATTTAGTTGGCCGGCCTGAGGTTGCCGACCGTGAAGCCTAGTAGCTCAACTCAGGCTGCGAAGTCAAAAAGTGAAAGTCGCCTCGGAAGGGAGCCAGAGGGTCCAAGGGCAGGTGAGTTAAAAGTCCTAAGCATCCTGGCCACCGGTATCCCCGAGAACGCGGCGCTGTTCGGGCCCACCCTGAGTTGTACCAAAGGTTATCTACGGCTGCCTTTAGCGGGGTTTGCCGGGTGAGTGTCAGGAATACCCCCTCAGCTGAGTTGGAATCGATTCGAGTCGCCGTCTCTCCCGGATAGTGAGAAACTTGACTGGTTATCTCCAGCGTAGATACACTAATGATTAATGATGGTTCGGAATTGATGATAATGATGATGATAGCCTTATTATACCTGCTATGGTTAATATTGTTTGATCCTAATAAAGTGAGTGCTTTAGTACAGGTGCTAATCTAGTTCTCAGGTTAATGATGATCAACTTGATACTTAAGCATATATTGATTATTTACCTGTATTAAGCTTTTCTGCAAATGAGTCAAGCTAGCCCCACTTATATAAGCCTTGCATAATCCTTGGTGTCACTTTTGTTTCTGGTTTTTTATGGGTAAGTCTAGCTGAGTACCTTCTCGTACTCAGGGTTTATTCCCACCTGTTACAGGTAGCAGATTCGTACTTGTTGCTGCAAGTATTGTCTTCGCCATGTGGGTGTGAAGACTAGACCATATGGGCATGGTCTCTATAGTATCTCTTTTGGTATGCTTTTGCAGGATGTGACTATGTACTGGCAGTATTTGATTTTAAATGGTTTCAGAAATTATGTTGCTTCCGCTAATCTTTATTTTAGTTTTGTAATAAAATTATTTGTACTCCGATGTATGAGAGCTACTTATGAACTGTTGTAACAAGTGTTGTGTTATGTTGAATCACTACGATCTGGTTGCTCTTGGTTTGGTTTGAAATCCCTCGTGGTTTCGTGGACTACCGGAGTTATATGGGCACAAGTTCGAGAATTTGATCGTTTCGGCAATTGTTTTTGAACTTATGCTCTTATAATTTGGACGGTTCCGTTACAAAGCTAGGCTTTGGAGTTGCAAAGGCTGACTTGCCTTTCTTGGGGGTGTAGCCCAATCCCTCTTTGTTAAGAGAGAACCTTTGGCTACCCAAGCATTTAAGCAAGCGGGCCTCACCACCATAGGCCTTGCCTAGGGCGTGAGTGAGCTCATCCACCTCTCTCTTGAGAGTCTCATTCTCAACCATTAGTGAGGTATCACAAGTGAGACCATCACTAGTAGTGGAGGTAGAGTGGGTGGTGGTGGATGAAGAGCTACAAGAAGGGTTAGCATTTGACATGATGATAGATTCATAGAAGGATTCATCAATTATATCACATGTAACACCTATATCACATGATACAACAACCTCCTTCTTTGCTTGTTGCTCAAGTAGCAATGAGTGAGCTTTTTCAAGCTTGGAATGAGCTTTACCAAGATCCTCATGGTCTTCCACTACACTCTCATGAGTGGTCTTAAGCTCACCTAGAACTTTCTCAAGTATTGCTACTTTCATTGAAAGCTTCTTACACTCCTTGTTCTTGGCAATAGCTATGTCTCTAGTTTGTTGCATCAAGTCATATAGTTGTTCTTTAGTTGGTTCATCATCATCATTTTCATTATCATTATTATTATCATTATCACTATCATGAACATATTCTATTTCACTTTCATCATCACTCTCATCATATAATACCTTAGCTTCTTTGGCCTTGTTAGATGATTCTTCTTCTTCATCATCATCATCACTTTCCCAAGTGACCACATAGGCTCCATTCTTGACCTTCTTGAAAGTCATCTTGGCTTCTCTCTTTTTCTTCTCAAACTTGCCCCTCTTGTTGTTCTTCTTCTTATCATAAGGACATTCAGCTTGAAGATGTTCGGTGCTATCACAATTGAAGCACTTCCTTTGTTGCTCATTGCTCTTGAAGTTGTCATTTCTCTTTTTGAAGCCTCTTCTCTTAATGAACATGTGACCCATTTTCTTGACTACAAAAGCAAATGCCTCATCATCAATTTCATAATCTTCATCTTCACTATTGTCTTCTTCTTCTTCAATGATGGTAGCTTTGCCCTTGGAGGAGGTGGCCTTGAATGCCACGGTCTTCTTCTTCTTTTCTTCCTCCTTATTCTCCTTCTCATCGGCATCTTGATCATACTTGTCATATGTCAAGACTTCACCAAGCAAATCATTGGGTTTCATTGTTTCAAGCCCATCTCTTTGTAGCATTATGATCAACATTTTAAATTTTCTTGGTAAACTCAACAAGAACTTGTGGCAAAAATCTTGGTCTTGTGTCTTGTGCCCTAAGCTCTTGAGATCATTAACAATTACTTGCAATCTATGAAACATCTCTAAGATTGTTTCTTCTTCTTTCATTTTGAAGTTCTCAAACTCACTCTTGAGCCCATATAGCTTGGCACTCTTCACAACCTTAGTGCCCTCATATGTTTCACTCAACCTTGTCCATACTTTATATGCCAATTCTAAATCCTTGATGCCCTCAAATACTTTGGTGTCAATACCATTATAAAGAGTATTTAGAGCCATTTTATTGCATGTTCTATTTGCTCTATCTTCATTGGTGAAATGATCAGGATCAATGATAGCAAAGTCATTCTCGGTGACTTGCAAAACTCTCTCATGAATAGACCCAAGGTACATTGTCATCTTTCTCTTCCAATGAGCAAAAGAACTAACACCATCAAAGAATGGTGGCTTGCCCCCAACATGATTGAACACAATTTGAGCCATTTTTCACACCGAAGGATGTTAAGCCTTGATTAAAACGGTGACTATGGCTCCGATACCACTTGTAAGGTCCTAGATGGCTAGAGGGGGGTGAATAGCCTATAAAAATTTCTACAAGAATCACTAAGCAAACTTGTTAGTATAACAAACGGCGCAAAGTGAGTTTTGCTTAGCCTACGGTTGTGATGCAAGCCTCCTATCCACAAGTCTAGTAGATTATGATCTCTAGTTCACACAAGGGCTATGTCACTAGACTTACACTAGTGAGCAAGCTAACAACAATACTAGCAAAGTCTACCACTAGAGCTACACAAGATAATCTAGTAAATGTAAATGCAAGAGATAGGAGTGTGAATCTTATACCGACGGTGGAGTGAAGATGTTGCCAATCACCAAGATGATATACAACCAATCAATATTGACAACAACACAATATGAAGACCAATCACCGGGAGACAAGAGACATAATATTTTTGTTCACCCGGTGTTCACTTGTGCACCAACAAGCTACGTCACCGGTTGTGTCGACCAACACTTAGATGGTTCCTTAGTGTGACCCTCAAGTCACTTGCCCCTCAAGGCACGCCCCGCAAGGCACCGCAAGACACCACTCTCAAGTGAGGTAACTCAATGACACGCGCAATGTAATAGAGTTGCTTTTGGCGTCCCGCCGAGGAAAGCACAAGAACCTCTTACAATCAACCGGAGGTGGCCAAGAACAATCACCTTCTCTTGCCAATGCCTCCAACAATCTCCAAGCCAGCTAGGAGCGGTACTCTCCAAGAGTAACAAGAAATCCACCGGCTAAACCACCCATAAGTGCCACTAGATGCCCTCAAGCTATGCAATGCACTTTAGGATCACTCAATCTCACTTTTGATTTGCAATCAAGCAAGAGAGATGAGTGGGAGGAGATGCTCTAGCTCAAAGGATGCACAAGTATGTTAGAAATCATGAGAGACCTCCCTAAGGGTCGGCCAACAAGTATTCATAAGCATCCCATCCAAATAGAGCCGTTATACCCCTTCACTGGGTTTTTTCAGGATGACCGGACGCGCTCAACCGCGTCCGATCCTCCAATGGTCACTGACCCCAACGGTCAAACCAACGACCGGACGCGCCCTAGGCAACGACCGGACGCACCCGTCAAACGACCGGACGCACCGCTTCGAACGACCGGACGCGCCGATCGCACTGACTCGCGCGCCCGCAAAGCAACGACAGGACGCGCCTCTCGCAACGACCGGACGTGACAGTGCCCGTGTCCGGTTTGAGTCTAGTAAGCTCCTTCAACGATCGGACGTGTCCGATCATGTGTGACCGGACGCGTCTCGCGTCCGATCATCCTCGTGAACCGCAGTTCCCTCTGGGCGATTGACCGGACGCGCCGGTCCCGCGAGTGACCGGACGCGCCAGTTGCAAACCCTAGCGCCTGCGCTGTACTGACCGGACGCGTCCGATCATACCATGACCGCGTCCGGTGCAGCGTCCGGTCACCTCTGTGACCTCCGTTCGCATCCGTTTCTTTTCCGACTTCCGGCGTAGTGGAAAATAGGCATTTCAAGTTCCCAAAAACGCCTGAATCCCGCGCTCGCAAGCTCGGCGGGAGGGAGAGAGAGACCCAAACCCTCTCTACCGCTCAAACTTCATCGCCTTCGCAAATGTGCCAACACCAACAAGTGATCACCACCTTGTGCACGTGTGTTAGCCTTTTTCATAAACATTTTCGAAGGTTTTCCAGTTAGCTCACTAGGCCCTACATGCAATGCACTTCATGAATTCACCTAGTGGCACCCGTGTGTCGAATAGCCGATAAGACTTCCCCTCTTAATAGTTCGGCTATCGATACTAAACCACTCACACCCTCTATGATGTCTTGAGTGCAAAACAAAATGGCCCTATGGTTATACCTTTGCCTTGAGCCCATTTTGTTCTCGCAGAAGATATGATCCACTTCATATCATCACATGACCATCTCGATCCATCGACCTTGACTTCACTTGCTCTTCACCGTTGCATCGGTCCATCGGCGCCAAGTCTTGCTCAAGCTTCACCATCACATGGTCCTTCGCTTCGAAGCCTCGACTTGCCCTTCACCTTCACAACCGGTCCATCGAGCCAAACATCATCTTGGTCTTCATCATCTTGGTCATATGAGTCAATGTCATGTCTCATATTCAATGACCACCTTTATCTAAATCATCCACTTAGATACAAAGGTTAGTCCTAGGTTTTATCAATTAGCCAAAACCAAACTAGGGACTTTCAGGAGCTCGCCATCACTGGAGCCGGGGCGGACTTGCGTGGCCTAAGGCCGTCGGCGCACATGTCCTCATAGGTCATGGCAGCGTTGAGCCACGTGAGCGCGTCGTCCACACGCGCCAGAGCAACTAAGGCCCCACGGCCTGCTCGACGGCGCCCAGGCGCTCGGCCGCGCGGGCCGTCTTGGTCCTCTGCCGAGGCTGGAGGACATGCCGGAGCCAGAAGACGGTATGCGCGCGGCGAGCGCATCGACTCAATGGCGGCCAGCATGAGGTTGGCGGACAGTGGCGTAGCGTGAAGAGAATTCAAGAGGGGGCTAACAGTGTTAAACTTTTCTCTTATGTGCAAATCTCCGTTACTGGCCAAGTATCGTCTTTTGCCATCCTTAAGAATTTTCAATTCCCAAGGGGGGGCCATGGCCCACTATGGCCTACATGTAGCTTTGCCACTGTTGGTAGAGGCGAGCGCGAGGCGCGCGTGGAATGGACGAAGGCCGCGTATGTACGGGGCGAGGCCCGCGCAGGTGCGCACTAGAGGCAGAGCCGCGCATGGACACAGCGTGTATATATCATGCAAACAAACATTGGACACCGAGATAAGTGGCCTAAGAAAACCCGCATCTAGCTGCATATATTGTGCGGCAGTTGTGGGCTCACCGCATCAGCCTATGAAGCCTTTGCGGCTCGGCGGACGTGGGCAGGTTAGCCGCTGCCGCCCCAGTTGCATCCTTAATCATATGGCTATATAGCATAGCTTTATATAATACCATACATACTCATAAGCTAGAGTTGCATTCACACTATGACCTAATCCCCTTAAGGTTTGCATTGGCTCTACTTGAACCGAACAACACCTAATATTCAATGAGTGTGGACTTAGAGATACGGAAAATTCAATGGTTACGGATGATGAAGATGGATGGTTGTGATAAGCAGTGTTTTAAGTAATCAGCTAACGAGACATTTAGTTATCTATGTCCCAAAACAGGCTATAGCAACAGCTAAGAGCTAAATTGTACATGAAAAAAATTAGCTAAATCCTTCTCAAACAGCTATAGCCGGAGATAGCGGAAGCTATAGCCAGAGATTTAGGGCCTGTTTGGATCCTATAGTCTAAAGTTTAGGCACTAAACTTTAAACCACTTATTTAACTCTTGATGCTCCAAATAGGACGTCTAAAATGTTGTTTGAAATGTAGACCACCTCACAGAAACTTTAGACTATAAAAATAGGCTAAAATGGTCAAAAGTTTTAGTCCTCAATTAGCTTTATTCACTATACACACATGGACGACAGAGTTGAAGAAGTCCAAACAGGCGGCCCATAAAACCTTCGAAATAAGTCATGTCGTCGGATGAGTCGTTGCTTTGCTGGTACGTCAGCGCCCTGTAGCCACTCATCACGTCGCGGCTACCAGGCCGGACGGGTGGATCCGTGGTGATCCTGACGCAGAGCTTGTAACAGAACCGACCAAATTATAAGAGCACAAGTACAAAAATAAGCACCGAAGCGCTCAAATTTTCGAACTTGAGCCCATATAATCCCGGTAGTCAATCGAAACCATGAAGGATTTCAAACCAACTTGCTTACAACCAAGATCGCATCATTCAACATACAACATCATACGTTACATTTCACAAATAGTTCCGAAATAAGTTTACACACACGGAGTCACAAATATTACAAACCAAGTTTATAAAGTAGCGGAAGCATAACACACGCATTAATTCACATACTACTGCCAGTCTTGAAGATCAACCACCCGCAAAAGCATCGGGAAAGTATATAAAGATGATCACGCCCTAGTGATCTAGTCTTCGTCACCCGCAGGGTGGAGACAATTTTTGCAGAAGCCTTGGTAGAGCATATCATCTGCAACAGGAGGGAATAAACCCTGAGTACTGGAATGTACTCAGCTAGACTTACCCGTCAAAAACCAGAAATAAGATGACACCAAGGATTATGCAAGGCTTTCATAATTGGAGCTGGCTGACATTACCTTTTGTGGAAAAGCATAAGTAATTTAAACTCTTTTAACCTGTACTAGCATTTATTTTTAGCATTTACCTGTCATCTATCTTAGCACCCGTATTAAGCATGCACTTGATTATAATCAAACAATTATCATT
This sequence comes from Saccharum hybrid cultivar R570, assembly GCA_038087645.1. Taxonomy (NCBI): domain Eukaryota; kingdom Viridiplantae; phylum Streptophyta; class Magnoliopsida; order Poales; family Poaceae; genus Saccharum; species Saccharum hybrid cultivar. The sequence goes on along the minus strand of JAQSUU010000312.1, from coordinate 19,517,150 downwards.
ATTATATCCAGAGCAGGTATGAATTGTGGCAACATTGTATCATTCCCTTAATCACCGGTTCATTTAATGAGATCTATGTTGCCGCTGCTCAAGTCAAGTGCTCACTAACCGGGAGCGACGGCGATTCGAATCGAATTCCTATCCAGTTGGAGGGGTATTTCTAACACTCACCGCGCAGGCCCCTGCCAGGGTCGCACAAGCCACCTTTTCATATGATTCAGGAATCGCGGATCCGAATGATGTCGCGACCCCAAGGGCGACACTCTGCCAGGTGATAGGGACTCTAACCCCCCCTTGGTCTCACGCCAATGTCCCCAAGCACATCCTTTCTCTCCTCCAAGAAGCAACCTACCATTCGATTCCCGGCCTGAATCAAATTACTCGGCTTCGCGGTCGGAACGACTTATCCGGCCAACTAAGTGTTAGACTGCGTTCAACATGACTCAATGACGTACAGCGAATCGGTCCTTAAACGACTCAGACGGGCATAGCTCCACACCCAAGACGTGAAGTGTCTTGCGGCTGTACTATCGAACTCCCGCCCGGTTTCAATTTCATTTTAAAGCATGGTTCCATCCACGATAGCCATAAAGCCACTCGTGACTCCTTCCTACATCTCGCGGATGACCGGAAATCACCCGACTTCTACCGTACTAAGCAGGGCTAAGTATTGACACGTGCCTAAACCTAATATAGGATTAAGTACGATATCTGGACAAGGACAGGTACAATGCAACAAGTGTTTTCATATAACTCCTATAACTTAATGCAGTAAACAGTTAAAAGTACTCAAGATTACTTTATAAAACAGTAGGTTCAGCATGCACCGGGGCTTGCCTTTCAGAAAGGTCGAAGGCCGGTGGTCAGGACACTCAGGCAAGTCTTCAGCGGCGTCTCCTCCGCCGACTGGTTCCGCTGGCTCCTCTGGCTGGTCCTGGACCTCCTCCGGTATCGCTGGCTCGAACTCGAGGAGTGTTACCCCCTCCGAAACACATATTGCATGAGTGCATAATAAATATCATGGATGCATAATGGGTGCAACATGCTCGGAATGAAATGCATTTCAGCAGTAATGGTACTCTATTCCAGTCACTTCACCATTACGTGCAAATCTCTTCTCCGATGGAGAAGTACTTACCTAATCTACTCAACCTAAGGTATAGCTGTTCATCTTCGGTTAAGGCCCTAACACCTAACAAACACAAGAGTGACATTATTTAGGTTACCACATCCAACCCAAAATATCACAGTAAGACATTCTGGACAGCAGCTACTTGTTTCTAACATAACTGGAGATTCCCAACTTCAAAAGATATGATCTAAGACAATCTGGAAAGCTTATGAAATGCACCACAAATTATTTACAGACCACAACACCTAATTCCAAAGTTTACCTAGTCGAAATTCTAAAGTTCCAGAATCTGTCCTCCCCAAACAGAGAGCAGCCAATTCTGGACTGTCACTTAAAACAGCAAAAACTCCTAAACTATTAAGCCAAATGCTCCCAAATTTTGACACAAGCTAGTTTATCAAGTTTACTACAACTTTGGTATTCACAAGTTTTCCAGCAAACACTTTTATTAAGGGTCAAACCCAAAGATACTACCAGCTGTCCAGAAACCCTAGAATTGCAAAGATTAAATATTTATTTATGTGGCAAACCTCCCATAAGACCAAACTAATATTACCAAAAGTTCACATAGGTTACCAAAACACCAGAAAGTAAGGTGTGCCCACCTAAAATATTTATTTATACTCATTTCTTAATTTACTCAATTAATTAAGTGGGATTTTAAACATATATGTAAACTGCTCCTAAAATTCTAAAAAAATTACAGGAGACTCTATGAACCAAAAAGAGACCTCTGTAAAAATTTAAACTAAAATTATTTACAGAAACTCCCCAAACAAAATTCACAAGCCAAAAAGGCTGATTTTTGTATAAATAACAAAGCATGGTAAAAAGTGTCAAACAACAGATTTCCTAATTTTTTTAGACACTCTAGGGTACCAAGACATTCTCCAAAAAGTTATAAGAACATTGCACAAGTAGAAAAATTACTAAAAATGCATTTAAGTATTTCCTAAAATAACAAGATAGCATTATAACTTGAAAAGTACTTAAGAACTACTGCCCAATTTTTTACCAAAGCTAGAGCAAGTAAAATTTAGCCTACCCACCAAATTTCATAATTTTTGGAACACTGAAACTCAAGATATGATTTAAACAAGTTTGCATGCAATCTAAAACACATTTCAAAAAACCTATTTAAATCTCCCAGAAACTAAACATCACATAAGCATTTGATATTTTTCCTAGATCCTACACTTTATTTGGAACCCAACAAAATTTGGATCACAATTTTTGGATCTACCAAACCCTAGATATGAAAATCACAAACATTATTCAAATCTGTGAAATAATAAAGAAACTGAAATTTCAAACAAATCAAAAAGGGCACTGGGCCGGCTCAACACGCCCGCACGGCCTAGATCTCACGCGCGGCCCACTTCTCCGTGCGCGGCCCGCGACGGCCTCCCGCCCACGCCCGCGTTCTGACGAGAAGGGCCCACCGGTCAACGAGACAGGGCAGGGGGAAGAGCGGTCGACGGTGAACTCGTCGCCGGCGGCAACTCCGGCGAGACCAAGGGCACAGGCATGTTTGCCTCTCCCTTGCGCACCTAGGGGTGCCACTAATTAGAGCAATGGCTGCGGCTATGGGGGATGGTGGCGGGCATGGCAGACCGGCGGGGCGGTGGTGGTGCTCCTCGCCGGCGGTGACCTCGGGACCCTCTCCTAGACCCATGGTGAGCATCCCCGTACTACCCCGGTCCTAATTCACCTACTAGCGCTCGCAGTGGAAGCACCGAAGACCCTAGCCACGGTGAGCCGCCGCGCGGGAGAATGCCGACGAGGTCTGGCGGTGGCGGAACTGGCGATTCGTCCTTACCGAGGTGCGTCTGAGGGCAGGGACGGGACGAGTGGGTAGAGGGGCTCAAGGTGTAGCTGTTGGCTGGACTTGAGGCGCGGTGGTGCGGTGGAAAACGCGCGTGAGCTCGTCGGAGCAAGAGCGGCAATGGCGGCTCGGTTCTCTCCGCTTGAGCGTGGAGAGAGCGAGAGAGGAGACAGAGGCGCGAGTGAGGAGGAGTGCGGCGTCGTGGCGCCCTTGAAGCCCTCGCGGCCTGACTGGTGGGGCCCTGGCCGGCGTACGGTCGCCACCGCGTGCCCACGCGGCAGCACGGCCCTGCGGCCGGTCGGCCACGACGTTTACTGAACGTCGTGTTTTGACTGAATCGGTGTCCAAGGCTTAGACTGACAGAGGGATTTTGGCACCGATTATCTCCTAAACCAGCTCGAGTTAGCAGAAGATGATAATACCAAAATGGTAGAGCTACATGAGGACTACAAGTTTGTCAATTGGCTCAAGGACTGGTTCGGCCTGGTTTGTGAGTTACAAGTTGCCAAAGTGAGGTACAGTGAAACGGTTTTCAGCTTCACACTTAGCCAAAATTGCTAAGTCCCAAAACAGCCTCTAATACTGACTTGTGGGCCATTTTTGAGCATGTTCTGATCATTTTCATGAGATGGCCATATTAGAACTTTTATTCCTTATGAAATTCTCTACAACTTTGCTTAAGGTTGCTCCTTCATGCAAGATCTCTAAGCTGGACTTTTTAATTGGTCAAACCAGATCACTCTAGGGGTCCACAGTTAGTCAACAACATTTGGAAGAGCAATTTGGTAATTTTGGTCAACATGAACATTGCTCCACTACTTTCCCTAAATATAATTAAGGTGTTATGAGACCTAATTAGCCACTCTATACATTGGTTACACGAAAATTCCTAGTGTCACACACTTTGAAACAAGCAAATCAATATTCCACCCAATTGTTGCAAGCTCATGTTGCACATGTTGCATGAGTGTGTTGCACAACACTTGCTAATTATGTTACACTAAAGTGGTTAGCATGTTTCCAAAAGAAATTGCACATAAGGTATTTGTTGCACACTATTCACTTCTTACTTCACATAAAATATAACATATGTGGCAATGTTTTCGAAGCATGTTTCACATATTATAAGCTCATGCATGAAATGAATGATGCTCCCACTCATGAATGAGGTGATTAATGTTAATGCTCATAAAATGCAATGCACTTAAGAAAACCAAACACTTGAGGTGTTACAGAGCTCCCTCTCGGCGAACCGGATGAGGCCCTCGACCTCGGAGGAGTCGTTGTCCACGAACCCGTTGCGGTTCCCGTTGGCGTGGGCGCGCAGGCCGGAGAAGCACGAGATCCGGCGGCTTATGGCCTCCCGGAGCTCCTTCCTGTCGATGCGGCCTTCGTTGTCTGTGTGGAGCTGCTTCAGCAAGAGCTTGTACTCCTCCACCGTGAATGACGGCCGGTGCTCCGGAGTCACGGTTGCTAGGAGCCTAGGACTATGGCGCTGCTGTCTGCTTTTGGGCTGGAGCTCTAGCTAGCTAGCTACTAGCTTATTAGCTAGCCTGTGGTCGTGCTAGGAAGCTATGGTCGCCGGTGGTCCTGCACGTCGGAGCTTGCGATCAGTTGCTGCTCCGCCTTTTATAGCTGCACCGGGCACACGGCCGGGCCTAGCTTTATACGAGTCGTTCGACTGGAATTATAAGTCGGCTGAAAAACACTGATGGCTGATTTTTGTGAGAGAAAAATACTGTTCCAGCTGAAAAAACAAGCTGAATAAGACGGATTATAAGCCAGATGAACAGGGTCATAGATTCGTCTCTATCTGAAGGGAAGGTTTGCGTCATTGCCAGTTGTCTCGGGGGTGTTTAGTTTCCGGGTATAAAGTTTTTAGGTGTCACATCGGATGTTTTATGGGATGTCGGAAGGGGTTTTCGGATTCTAAAAAAAACTAATTACAGAACTTGTCTGAAAACCGTGAGACGAATTTATTAAGTCTAATTAATCCATCATTAGAGCATGTGTTAATGTAGCAATTTAGTGTCTAATCACGGCCTAATTAGGCTCATTAGATTCGTCTCGCGATTTACAAGCAAACTGTGCAATTAGTTTTTTATTTTGTCTATATTTAATCCTTCATACAAATGCCGCAACCATTCGAATACGACACTTTTAGAATTTTGAATTTTTTTATCTAAACACTGCCTCACTCCTAGTGCATGACCGGCTAGTGCCGCAGGCCATGCGAAAGCGGTGACGTGCGTGCATTAGCCTGCATCATATTCGTATCCACGGCCATGGCCATGCGTCTCATGCATGCAGTCACGCTGGGTCGTTCTTTGCGTTATTCGTTTCTTCAGGCCGGTTGAATGGAGGAGAGGGCGAAGGGCATCTCTTTTTGTGATATGGAGCTGTGGACGGGACTGCAATTATTTTTTATTCCAAGTGCCTGCAGCTGATCATTAACGTGCAAGGTCGTCTCACATCTGGTATTCTGATGCAGCGTATTATGTACTACATCTGCGTGCCGGTAGTAGACGCTTTTATTACGTTATAAAATTAATATAAGGTCTTTTCGTTTTGTTCTAAAATCGAAATTTTCTAGATTCTTCCAATTTATAGAAAAATACATCTTCCGTCTAAAGCATCAAACGAAGTTAGCCATCATGAAATATCTACCCCTTATATCTTGGAACGGAGGAAAGTAGCTAAAATGTCCTGCTTAACCTGAACCCATGAAAGTTATCAGTCTCTACAAGTCAATAATATATAGAATCTCTGAAAAAGTTTCGTAATATAAAAAAGCATGCCTCTCAATGCCTTGGTCGATGAATGGCGTTTGATTGACCAATCCAATACAAATGCCTCATATGCCTTGACTGACAAAGAAATTCTTCTACTGATATTATCCCATGTTATTAGCTTTCACTAGTAAATGTATCCATAAACACATATATCTTATATGAAAGCTCAAAATATGAAGTTGTTGCTTTGTGCGTTTGAGCAAGTATCGAGGTTAAAAATCAACTAATTTTCATAAGAATGAATTGTTTTGTTTGAGATGCCCAAAATACCTTGATCAATATATCGAACTGCTTGGCTGTAAGTCTGAAGATTTTCCAATTCATTATTTGAGAATTTCTATACATTCTAAGAAGCTTAGGAATATCGAGTTTCGGCTTCCTATGATTTTGGTTGAAAGCCGGCCAAACAGGCCCTGAGATCGAATGCGGCCCATCACGCACCCCACGTGCGGGACAAGGGCCTCGGCCTACATAGAGTCCAAACTCTCCCAACCTGTGGTGGTTTGGATCGTAGCAATCACCCTGCCCATGACGAGGGGCCCAGGTCTATGGGTTGCTCATCGTGCAGGCAGCTACGACCTAGCCATCCCTGCAGGCTGCAGATGACAGGCACACGTAGGTCTCGTTTAGTTCTAAAATATTTTGTGAAAAAACTGTAGATTTTTTTTGTCACATCGAATCTTTAAACACATGTATGAAGTATTAAATATAGATAAAAAATAAAACTAATTACACAGTTTAACAAAATTCACGAGACGAATCTTTTAAGCCTAATTAGATCATGATTAGACACTAATTACCAAATAACAACAAAAAAATATTACAGTAGCATTTCGCAAAATATTTCAGGAACTAAATAGGCCCGTACACTACCGTTTGCATATTAATAAAAAAATTAATTACATAACTCGCTTGGAAACCGCGAGACGAATTTATTAAGCCTAATTAATAGTAGCACATACATGTTACTGTAGCAATTATGGCTAATTATGGACTAACTAGACTTAAAAGATTCGTCTCGCAAAATCCATGCAAACTGTGCAATTAGTTATTTTTTATCTATATTTAATGCTACATACATGTGTCCAAACATTTGATGAGACGGGGTGAAAAGATTTTAGATGACCGAGTATACAAATTAAAGCAGCACCACACGAACGAACTCAAACAAAAGTTTAGTCATGCCACATCAAATCTTTAATACCAATTAAGGAGTGTTAAACATAGGCTAATTACAAAACTAATTACACATGCTGAGGCTAATTTGCGAGACGAATCTATTAAGTCTAATTAGTCCATAATTTGATAATGTAGTGCTACAGTAAGCATTTGTTAATTATGGATTAATTAAGCTTAATAGATTCATCTTGCTAAATAGTCTACTCATGTGCAATTAGTTTTATAATTAGCTCAGTTTAGTCCTCTTAGTATCCGAACATCCGATATGACACAAAAACTTTAGCCCCCGGATCCGGACACAGTCTGGGGTGTTTGGATCCATAGACTAAAGTTTAGTAGATGTCACATAGAACATTCGAATACTAATTAGAAAGACTAAACATGAGTCTAATTAAGCTTAAAAGATTCATTTCATAAATTAGTTTTAATCTGTGCAATTAGTTTTATAATTAGTCTACGTTCAATACTCTAAATTAGTATCAAACATCTGATGTGACGGCTCCTTGAAATGGGGAAGCCCAGCTCGTTCTCAGCGAACTCGATGAGGCTCTCCATCTCGCAGTCGTCCACGAAGCCATTGCGGTCCCTGCCGGCGCGGCGGACAGCGCACCAGGCCTTGACGCTAGCGAACTACGCGCATGGATGAAAACGTATGGATACGGACGGATATCACTGATATTATATTTGTTTTTATATTTTAGTCTAAATTCATATTTGAATACAGATAGTAAAAATCATGCCGGATAAGATAAGATTGGTTATTAACGTCATGAATATGTGATTTCAGTATTTGGGTATAGATACGGTATCGGATGTTGAATATCTGAACTCGGATTTAGACGGATCTGAACCCCTCTAAATAGATTCGGTCTCGAATACAGTCAGAAAATATCGGAACAATTTTCATCCCTAACCACGCGCCCCGGCGGCGGATGGCCTCCCGGAGCTCCCGCTTGCTGATCCGCCCGTCGCTGTCGGTGTCGAACTGCTTCAGCCACCTCTTGAACTCCGCCGCTGTGACGCTGGTCCTGTACTCCTTCCCGGGGAACAGCAGGCGCCTGCTGCTGCCCGAGCCCGGCCCTTCCGTCGCCTCGAGGCATCTGGCCGTGGCGGACATGGCAGCTGGCTGGCTATATGTGGCTGGTGCTTCCACCCTGTGGGCGTCGCTGTGTCGGAGCTTGCGATCACCGTGCCTCGAGCTCTTTTAGGCCTTCTTTAGGCTGGGTGGATGAAAAGTTTTTAGGTGTCACATAAGATGTTTTATGAGATGTCAAAAGAGATGTTCGGATACTAATAAAAAAACTAATTATATAATTTGCCTGAAAATTGCGAGATGAATGGCTAATCATGGATTAATTAGGCATAAAAGATTCGTCTCGTGGTTTCTATGTAAACTGTGCAATTAGTTTTTTTATCTACCTTTAATGTTACATGCATATGTCCAAACATTCGATATAACGAGATAATTTTTTTCGTACAAACTAAACAGGACCTTATTCGCATTAATCCTGGCGATATTCGTCTCTATCTGCAGGTAGCAGGCTGCAGCCTGGGCTGCTAGTGCTAGGTGCTAGATGCTTGTGTCGATCGTCTCGCCTGCCTGTAGGACACGCTGTGCTCTGTTCATCATCGCCTGCACCACAGTCCACAGCACCAGCCACCAGGACGCCCATGCATATCATCGCCAGCCCTCGCGTACGTACGTGTCAAGCTGTTGTTTCGGTGAGTGATGATGAACTGATGGTGAGGGAGAACGGCCGGCAATGGCATCTGCCTGCTTTCTGATGTGGAGGCCTGCAATTATTTGATTCTGTCTTCTGCGCCACCAGCAAGCTATGCAAGATAAGGAATATGTATCGATCCAGATCGAGGCAATGTGTTTCGTCTACACGTACTACCCCAACCCCATACGCCACCCTAACAGCAAGTATAACAAGAGGTTGTAAGCTGGGTAAATACTGAGATGGAGAGAGGAAAAGAGAGAGAAGAGAGACTAGAAGCGGGCTGTAAGCTTCCAGGCTTAGACATAAGAATCGAGAAATTTTGTGAGAGAGACAAATAGACCATATATTAATAGTAAAGAGCTAACTAACATATGGGTAAGCTGAAAGAAGACTGTAAAGAATCATTACAACCAGTAGTCAGCTGCATTATTAGTCTTACTCTAATGCAACATCATCAGGCCAAACAGTGTAGGAACTTGGAAGTTCTTTCTGTGGGGTCCCAAGAAATATGGAATGGAATCTCCCAAAGCTTTGGCACAAAACAATGTATTTCCTTCATTCCAAATTATAAGTCGCTTTGATTTTTTATATATATCTATTTTATCATGTATCTAGATATAATATATGTCCAGATATGATGTAAAAAAAATTAAAGCGACTTATAATTTGAAACGGAGGGAGTACGTGCGTATGTGGCTGGATGGTGAAGCATATTCTTCCCGGTGCTCTGCCCATCTTCTTTCACAAACAGCCGTGAGAAGCAGAAGCTAGTACATCATAAATATTGCCCGTAATTTTGTTACCCTGTGTCTTACCCCACTGCACGTGTCACTCGTACAATATCAATCCCTATTTCTAAGAGCTTAACTACTAATAGAGTAAAACTTGATGGGTTAGATTCACTACCAGAACAAGTTGTACGTGTTGTTGTAACGCATGACCATATTTGCTATCTGTATACCCAATACTCCCTATATTCCAAATTAAGTCATTTAGAATTTCTAGATATATAGTTTTTGTTATGCATCTAATATACACTATATATAGATATATAGTAAAAAAATATGTATTTAGAAAAACCTAAAACGACTTATAATCTGAACGAAGAGAGTATTAAAGAGAGAGAAGGGATTCTTCCATACGTCTTTTTTTGTACTTCACACAATAGTTGAATAAATCTTCGAGCCAAGTACAAATCATCTAGATGACCACGCAACATGTTATACATTCTGATACAACGTATGTACACATTTTCTAGTTTTAGTTATATTCTATTTCAGTCTATATTTCAAAGCAATAGAATTAATTAGGACAGAATAAGGCTACTCATGTAGGTTCACCACTTAGCTTGCATCCCTATTTATACCTCATTTTTGTTTGTCCACAAACAGATCTATAGCTCTATTAATTTAAAAGTTTAGGTCTTTTTTTATATAAAGTATTTTAGAGGTTTGGAGAAATATTGTGATTTTGTAGAATATTTTGGTTTTGAGAAACAACATACAAGGTGTTTGAATGCAACAAGTTATGTATTTGTTTTGGAAACTGTGGTATTGTTAAGACTATAGTTTTTGGAATTTAACAAACGCTAATCAGGACCTGTTTGAAAATCGTAGTCAATGTATGGTGTATATATGGTGTCGGTACCAACAGTAAGGGGTACCCACATCCATCGCTAATAAAAAACTAAAACGACTGAAACCGCAATAAAAGGCAGCCCGCCTCGACCGCGTATCCAGTCCGCCTCGTACGAGGCCCGCTCGACGGGGCGCCTCGACCGCGCTCCGGCTCCGACTCGTACGAGGCACCCTCGACGAGGGCGTCTCGACCGCGCCCCATCCTGTACCGCAAGGTACCTCGACCGCGCTCCGACCCGCGCGAGGCTCGTCCGCCCATGGGGAAAAACTCCGACTCACGTGAGCCCGGGTCGAGCGCCTCGGCTCCTTCTCTTTACCTACCCCAGGACAAAAGCCATAGCATTTAATGCAGTTGCCTACTGCCACCTACCGGCATGGCTGCGACCAGGATCGGCGTGGGAACAATGCCCATGTCAGATCTCACTGTTTTACCGCCCATCCCGTGATGGGAGGTGAAAACCGTCACTGTACCCATCTTACCGCGCACTGTTTACCATCGATCACCCTCGAGGGAGGATAAGACAAGGCCCGTTCTCCGCAATCTCGGGGATTCGGCATTATCCATCCGGTCTCGACCCGGCCTCGACCCAACCTCGACGCTCGGCACAGTTCAACGGCAAGGGAAGGACGGTGTGGCGTGGCGCTCCGGGTCATTTCGTCATCTCGTCTCCCACGACGCCATGGTGTCCAGGGATGGCCGACTATTCCCAGAGCACGTCGCTACGGTCAGCTCAACAGGAATCGACAAAACGTCACCTCAAGGCTCCCCGTCGTCTTGACCTCCTCTCGCCCTATAAAAGGGCAGGCCAGGGTTCTACGGAGGGGGGACGAACAGATGGACAACAAAGAAATACAAGAGACAACACGCCAGACGCAAGATAGAGATCGATATCTCAAGCAATCACCCTGGTCCTCTTTTTCCTCTCTTTGAGACTTGGGCTCGACGCCCTCTCTCGCATGCTTGTAACCCCTACACGAGCACTTCGGTGCAAGGAAATACAAACTTCTCCCCCCCCCCGCTGGACGTAGGGCCTTCTTTTGTCCGAACCAGGATAAACCCCCGTGTGTTCTCCTTGCATCACCATCCAGGAAAGAGACACGCAGCATTTACTCGTTGGTTTAGGACCCCCTCGGGTCCGAACACCGACAGTTGGTGCGCCAGGTAGGGGATCGCTGCGTGCCAACGTCGCTTTCTCGTCTTTTTTCCTGGATGGCTGACCCCGAACGCCCTATTCCGTTGGCCATGGTGATCTGGTTCGGGAGTTTGGAGTTCATGTCGCTTGGCTATGGCTACGATATGGTCCTACTCCCACCCAGGCACCCAACCGACGAGGACTACGAGCTCTCCCAGCCTGGGGGAGCAATCCACCGGTACCATCGTTCTAGGCGGGCGCGGGCCGCCCGATGACGACGAGCCCGGTATAACCACCGTCTTCACCTCGCGGAGGGTGATGGGATCCCCCGGTCCGGCACCCCCCAGCCAGGCGCCGTCCCAGATCTCCTTGTGGAAGGTTTGGGTAGGACGAGCTTGACTGAGGGTATCATGCCGACGGAGAATCCCGCCGCTCCCCCGTCCGGTGAGACACCACTGTCCGGAGCGTCCATTCCGGCACGGGCAGCAACATCTCCATCACCATTCCCGTTTGGGCTAGACTCGGTTGCCCGGGTATACGCATCTTCTGTGAGCACTCGCATGAGTGCTTATGAGGAACTCCCCGGGCACCATCTACGCTCCACTCTGGACCTCATTGCATCCACACCGGCTTCTGATTATCGGGACTCTGCGGAGACACCGGAAACAGAGCCCCATGTGACTGCTTCGCAACATCGCAACCCCAGTCACGATTTGCAACGGCCACACATTCCCCCGTCATACTACTACTTTGGCGCTCCTGACTCCGACTCGGCTGACGACACCTATGATCTGACCCGCGAATGCTTCAACATCGATGTTAAAAGCACTTCGGGATCAGAGGACGAAGAGCCAGTCGAAGGAAGGAACATGCCACCTCATGTCGAGCTTCCTGCTAAGCGAGATGACCCTTAGTTCCTTGCGGATCAAGGAACGCAGCTCGAGCAGATTCATGAGTTGCAGGACAGGCTTGACGAGGAACAGGAAAACCTGGATCTACTCCAACAAACCCTTGAGCGTGAGCGTGCGGAACGCGCACTTGGCGGGAGAGCTCGCGAGAGAGCTCGCGACGTCAACCGTCGCATCAACGAGGACCGGGTGGTCGACCCCTCGGTTTTCGCTCGAGCCAGTCAGAACGTCGTCGCCGCCGCCATGCTCCTCCGCAACATGCTCGAGCCGTCAAACCCCGACGCCCGTCGGGCCCGAGATGAAATCCGAGAACTCCTCGAGACCGCCGCCATGCAGCAGGCCGAGAGCTCTACCTCGAGGCAACGCGAGGCAGCCTCGGAGCGGATCATCGAGCCCTCCCGACAGGAGAGAGAGGCCTCGGTTCACCCTGAGCCTGCCCGGCGAAACCGGATAGCTCCGGCCCCTGAGTCCACCACCAACGACCACGAGCCTTGAGACACCCGTGGCAACATCGTCGAGCGTCGCACGCGCAAGCACGGTGACGGCGTGCCTCGAGGCTACCACGTCCACAGGAGCGAACGCTACGATAGTTCGGAAGATCGTAGCCCTTCACCCGAGCCCCCGGGTCCTCGGGTCTTCAGTAAGGCTATCCGTGAGACGGTGCTCCCGGCTCGGTTTCGCCCCCCCCCCGACTCTAACCAAGTATAACGGCGAAACCAAACCCAAACTTTGGCTCATCGATTTCCGCTTGGTGTGTCAGCTGGGCGGGGCCACCGACGACCGGGTCATCATTCGACAACTCCCCCTGTTCCTCTCTGACACCGCCCGAGCCTGGCTCGAAGATCTCCCACCTCGATAGATCCACGACTGGGACGATCTTATAAGGGTGTTTGAGGGAAATTTCAAGGGGACCTACATGCGCCCCGGCAACTCGTGGGACCTCCGGAGCTGCAAGCAGAAACCAGGTGAATCCCTCCGGGATTACATCCGGCGCTTCTCCCGGTAGCGTACCGAGCTCCCCAACGTCACCGACTCCGACGTAATTATTGCCTTCCTCTCCAGCACCACCTGTAAGGAGTTGGTCCAAGAGTTGGGCCGTAACACTCCACTCACTGCCAATGGGTTGATGGACATCATCACCAACTTCGCCGCCGGCGAGGAGGCGGTTGGTGCAATCTTTGGTGGCGACCTGGAAAAGGGGAAGCAGAAGGTCGATGATCCCGCGAGCTCCACCCGGGGCTCCAAGAGAAACAACCGCAAGAAGAAGAAAGGCCAGTAGGGCAAGCTCGAGGCCCCGGCCGACGAGCTCGTCACTGCTACCGAGCACAAGAAGCCTCGAGGCCCCCCCGGCGGGGGCATCTTCGACAAAGTGCTCAAAGAGCCGTGTCCCTACCACAAGGGACCCAATAACCATAACCTTGAAGACTGTCATATGCTTCGCAGGTACTTTGGGGGTGCCGGCGTCAAGAAGGACGACAAGAAGGAGGACCCTAAGAGTGACGACAAGGACGGGGGATTCCCCGAGATCCACGACTGCTTCATGATCTACGGAGGGCCCTCGACCCACCTCTTGGCGCGCCAGCGCAAGCGAGAACGGCATGAGGTTTTCTCCGTACAAACGGCAATCCCCCGCTTCCTTGATTGGTCTACGGTGGCCATCACTTTCGACCGTGACGACCACCTAGACTACGTCCCCAACCTGGGAGTCTATCCGCTCGTTGTTGACCCCGTCATCGCCAACACACGCCTCACCAAGGTGCTCATGGACGGCGGAAGCAGCCTCAACATCATCTACTCCCAGACCCTCGACCTTCTGGGGATCGAGAGAGCGCGCCTCCAACCTAGCGTCGGGGGCTTCCACGGAGTCATGCCAGGGAAACGGGCGGAACCCCTCGGACGGGTCGATCTGCCTGTTTGTTTTGGCACACCGGCCAACTTCAAAAAGGAGACTCTCACTTTCGAAGTGGTCGGATTCCGTGGAACGTACCACGCTATCCTAGGGCGCCCATGCTACGCCAGGTTCATGGCAATCCTGAACTACACCTACCTCAAGCTCAAGATGCCAGGCCCAAACGGTGTCATCACTGTAGGGCCCTCATATGAACATGCCTACGAGTGCGACGTCGAGTGCGTCGAGCACGGCGAGGCTGTTTTGGAGTCGGCGATCTTGGCTGCAGACCTTGACGGCCTCGCCAATGCGATTCTCGACCCAAAACGCCATGCCGGTAGCTTCGAGCCCGCGGAATGTAACAGAACCGACCAAATTATAAGAGCACAAGTACGAAAACAAGCACCGAAGCGCTCAAATTTTCAAACTTGAGCCCATATAATCCCGGTAGTCAATCGAAATCACGAAGGATTTCAAACCAAACTGCTTACAACCAGGATCGCATCATTCAACATACAACATCATACGATACATTTCACAAGTAGTCCAGAAATAAGTTTACACCACGGAGTAGCAAATATTACAAACCAAGTTTGAAAGTAGCGGAAGCATAACACACACATTAGTTAATTAAATACTGCCAGTCTGGATGATCGACATCTCGCAAAAGCATGAGGAAAGTACATAAAGACGATCACGCCCTTGTGATCTAGTCATCATCACCCGCAGGGTGGAGACACGTCTTGCAGAATCCCTGATAAAGCATGTCATCTGCAACAGGAGGGAATAAACCCTGAGTACTGGAATGTACTCAGCTAGACTTACCCGTCGAAAACCAGAAATAAAGTGACACCAAGGATTATGCAAGGCTTACACAAGAGGCTAGCTGACATAACATTTTGCATAAAGGCATAAGTAATTTAAACTCTTGTAGCCTGTACTAGCAGTTATTTTTAGCATTTACCTGTCATCTATCTTAGCACCTGTACTAAACATGCACTTGGTTGTAATCAAACAATTATCATCATTATATCCAGAGCAGGTATGAATTGTGGCAACATTGTATCATTCCCTTAACCACCAGTTCATTTAATGAGATCTACGTTGCCGCTGCTCAAGTCAAGTGCTCACTAACCGGGAGCGACGACGATTCGAATCGAATTCCTATCCAGCTGGAGGGGTATTTCTAACACTCACCGTGCAGACCCCTGCCAGGGTCGCACAGGCCACCGTTTCATATGATTCAGGAATCGCGGGTCCGAATAATGTCGCGACCCCAAGGGCGACACTCTGCCAGGTGATAGGGACTCTAACCCCCCTTGGTCTCACGCCAATGTCCCCAAGCACATCATTTCTCTCCTCCAAGAAGCAACCTACCATTCGATTCCCGGCCTGAACCACATTACTCGGCTTCGCGGTCGAAACGGGTTATCCGGCCAACTAAGTGTTAGACTGCGTTCAACATGACTCAAGGACGTACAGCGAATCGGTCCTTAAACGACTCAGACGGGCATAGCTCCACACCCAAGACGTGAAGTGTCTTGCGGCTGTACTATCGAACTCCCGCCCGGTCTCAATTTCATTTTTAAGCATGGTTCCATTTACGATAGCCATAGAGCCACTCATGACTCCTTCCTACATCTCGCGGATGACCGGAAATCACCCGACTTCTACCGTACTAAGCAGGGCTAAGCATTGACACGTGCCTAAACCTAAAATAGGATTAAGTACGATATCTGGACAAGGACAGGTATAATGCAACAAGTGTTTTCATATAACTCCTACAACTTAATGCAGTAAACAATTAAAAGTACTCAAGATTAATTTATAAATCAGTAGGTTCAGCATGCACCGGGGCTTGCCTTTCAGAAAAGTTGAAGGCCGGTGGTCAGGGCACTCGGGTAGATCTTCTGACGGAGCTTCCCCGACGTTGGGTTCTTCTGCTACTTCCTCCGGTTGACTCAGCACCTCCTCCGGTACCGCTTGTTCGAATTCGAGAAGTGTCACCCCCTCCGGTACACCTATTGCATGAATGCACAATAAATACCATGGATGCATAACGAAAGATGCAATATGCTCGGAATGGAATGCATTACAACAATTTAATGCTCTACTCAAATCACTTCAAAAGAGTAGGTGCAAATTTCCTCTCCGGTAGAGAAATACTCACCTAATCTACTTAACCTAAGATAAAGCTGCTCATCCTCAGTTAAGGCCCTAACACCTAACAATTACAAAAGTAGCATGTCTTAGGATATCACACCATATCAATCAGCAAAACACCACAGTAAGCATTCTGGACAGCAGCTACTTGTTTTTTATCACAACTGGAGATTTACAATTCCAAAAGATATGATCTAAGGCAATCTGGAAAGCCTAAGAAATGTACTAAAATTCATTTTCAGACCTCAACTCCAAACTCCTAAGTTTTCCATGTCAAACTTCACAAGTTCCAGAATCTGTCTTCTCCAACACAGAGAGTAGCAGATTTTGAACTGCCACTTTAAACAACAGTAACTCTCAAACTACTAAGCCAAATGCTTCCAAATTTTAACACAAGCTAGTTCATCAAGTTTACTCCAACTTTGGTATTTACAAGTTGTCCAGCAACCAATTTTATCAAAGCCAAATTTAGAATTACTACTTAGCTGTCCAGAAAACCTAAAATTACAAAGGTTAAATATTTATTGATGTGGCAAAAATTCTCTAAAACCAAATTAATGCTACTACAAGTTCACAAATATCACAAAGACACCAGGGAGTAAGGTGTGCCCACCTAGAACATTTATTTAAACCCATTTCTCAATTTACTTAAGTAATTAAGTGGAATTTCAAACATATGTGTAAACTGCTCCTAAAATTCTACAAAAATTACAGGGGACTCTCTGACCCACAAAGAGACTACTGTAAAATTTTGAACTCAATTTATTCATAGGAACTCCCTACACAAAAATCCCAAGCCAAAAAGGCTGATTTTTGTATAAATAACCAAGCATAGTAAAAAGTGTCAAACAACAGATTTCTTAATTTTCTTGGACACTCTATGGTACCAAGACATTCTCCAAAAATTTATAAGAACATTGCACATGTAGAAAAATTACTAAAATTCATTTTATTATTTCCTAGAATAACAAGATAGCATTATAACTTGGAAATTACTTAATCACTGATGCCCAAATTTTTACCAGAGCTAGGGCTAGCATAGAGTAACCTACCCACCAAATTTCATGATTTATGGAACACTACAGCTCAAGTTATAAATTTAACAAATTTGCATGCATTCCAAAACACATTTAAAGGATCTATTAAATTCTTACAGACTTTAAACATCTCATGCCAGATCCATATTTTTCTAAAATACTACACATTATGTAGACCCTAATAAAATTTATCTCATGATTTTTGGATCATTAAAACCCTAGATCTATATTTTTCCAACTTGTACAAAAATCAGTGACAAAATAATAAAAATGAATTTCATTTCGGACGACTGGGCCGGCCCCCGCGGTCAGTGACCGGAGGTAGGGGAGGCGGAGACCCGCGAGCTCCGACGAGCTCGAGCTCGCCGGAGAAGAGCTCGCTCGGCCAATTGAGCACCGCCTCGTGTTCTCCGTCACCCGGTGCGTCGATTGGTGCTCGTGGAATGGATGGGGATGGGGTGGAAGGGGCTTGTCACCGCGAGCGGCGGCCGGTGATGTCCGGTGGCGGCGCACCGTCGCCGGTGAGGATGTACGGTGCGGTCTAGGCTCGGTACGAGCTTCACCGAAGCTAGGCGGATCCATTTTGCTAGGAAGGGAGGATGGAGAGAGACCCGAAGCACCCCGACCACGGTGAGGTCCCATGGCGGGCTCCGGCGACCTCTCGGAGACGGGGAAGAAAGCAATGCGGCTCACCTTGAGTCAAATCGCTGGCTTCGGTGGGTCAGGGAGATGGAGGGTGGTGAGGCGGAGGGATTGGCGAGGTCTAGCGGCCGGTGATGCGGTGTGGCTCGCGCTTGAGCTCGCCGGAGAAGAACGGCAATGGCGGCTCGGTTTAGGTGTTCTTGGCAACTGGAAGAGAGGGGGCGGAGGAATGGAGGCCGGCTCGCGCGTCGTGGCGTCTTGAAGGCGTCGCGGCCTGACTGGTAGGGCCAGGGCCGGCGTACGGGCGCCACCGCGCCTCCACGCGTCGACGACGGCCTACGGCCGGTCGGCCACTCTGACGCTGACGAAACTGAATCGGCGACATCCATGACCGACTGACAGAGCGACTTCCACGATGATTATCTCCCAAACCGGTTCGAATTAGTCGAAGATGATTACACCAATTTTGTAGAGCTACATGAGGTCTACAAGTTTGTCAATTGGAGTTTGGGCTGGTTCGGCCTAGATTTGAAACTACAAGGCTCCAAAGTGGGTGACCCGAAAACTGAAACTTAGTTTCAGTCACTATGCCGACTGAAACCCTAACTTCAAGACATTATATCTCCTAAACTATTGAGAACCAGGTGATGGTGATATTGACAATGTTGTAGAGCTATGTGTGGACAACAACTTTGTCAATTGGCTCCAAGACTGGTTTGGCCTAGTTTGTGAGTTACAAGTTGCTAAAGTGAGGTACAGTGAAACTGAAAAGTCCAATTTCCAGACTTAGAATTTTTCTAAGTGTTGATCCCCACTCAAGCTGACTTGTGGGCCATTTTTGAGCATGCTCTGGTCACTTTCATGAGATGGCCATATTAGAACTTTTGTTCCTCATGAAATTCTCTACAACTTTACTTAAGGGTGCTCTTCCATGCAAGGTCTCTAAATTAGACTTTTTAACTGGTCAAACTAGAGCCTTCTAGGGTCAAATGGTGGTCAACTCCTCTTGGAGGGCAAATTTGAAATTTTGGTCAACATGAAACTTGTTCCAAATGTTACCCTAAGTATAACTAAGGTGTTGTAGGTCATGATTGGCTACCTTACCTTTTTGTTACACCAACTATCAAATACTTCATGAAATAAATCAAACAAACCCTAAAATAATCACATGTGTTGCATCACATAAAATAACAAACATGAATGATGCATGCTTATGCTTATGCAATGCAAATGCAATGCAATTATGGAGCTAAACACTTGAGGTGTTACACGGAAGATGTCAAACTCGTACCCCTCGACCCCGCTGATCCCAAGGGAAAGGCGCTGAACGTTAGCGCCACCCTCGATCCTAAATAGGAAGCAGTGCTCGTCAACTTTCTCCGCGCAAACGCCGACATCTTTGCGTGGAGTCCCTCGGATATGCCGGGCATACCCAGGGAAGTCGCCGAGCACGCCTTGAAGATCCGAGCCGGATCTAAACCGGTGAAGCAACGCCTGCGTCGCTTCGATGAGGAGAAGCGCAGGGTCATCGGCGAGGAGATACATAAGCTGTTGGAGGCCGAATTCATCAAGGAGGTTCATCATCCCGAGTGGCTAGCTAATCCTGTATTAGTTAGGAAAAAGAGTGGGAAATGGAGGATGTGTATAGACTATACCAGTTTAAATAAAGCATGTCCAAAAGTTCCCTTTCCTTTGCCACGCATTGACCAAATCGTTGATTCCACTGTGGAATGTGAAACTCTCTCATTCTTAGATGCATATTCCGGCTACCACCAAATCAAAATGAAGGAGTCCGACCAGCTTGTGACTTCATTCATCACCCCATTCGGCATGTATTGCTACGTTACGATGCCCTTCGGTCTCCGGAACGCGGGGGCTACGTACCAACGATGCATGCAGCATGTTTTCGGAAAGCACATCGGGTCGACCAACGAGGCTTATGTCGACGACATCGTTGTCAAAACCAAACAAGCCGACGATCTGGTCAACGACCTCGACGTTGCGTTCAAATGCCTCTAGGCAAAAAACATCAGACTCAATCTAGAGAAATGCGTCTTTGGCGTCCCACGAGGTATGCTTTTAGGGTTCATCATGTCTAAACGCGGCATCGAGGCCAACCCTGAAAAAATCTCTGCAATAACCAAGATGGGCCCCATCTGAGATCTGAAGGGCGTACAGAGGGTCACAGGTTGCTTGGCGACACTCAGCCGTTTCATTTCGTGCCTCGGCGAAAAAGCACTCCCTCTGTACCGTCTCTTGAAGAAATCGGAGCTTTTTTCCTAGACCCTCGAGGCTGAGGAGGCCCTCACAAAACTCAAGGCCACACTCTCTAACTCACCAATCCTCGTCCCTCCAACCCCAGGGGAACCACTCCTACTCTATGTCGCCGCGACATCACAAGTAGTCAGTGCTGCCCTGGTTGTCGAACGGGCCGAGTAGGCACATACCTTGCTCGTCCAGAGGCCGGTCTATTTCATTAGCGAGGTACTCTCAGAAACCAAGATTCGATACCCACAGATCCAGAAACTGCTATATGCCGTCATCCTGACACGGCGCAAGCTCCGACACTACTTCGAGGGTCACCCGATTACTGTGGTTTCTTCTTTCCCCCTGGGAGAGATAGCCCAGAACCGGGAAGCCTCGGGTAGGGTTGCCAAGTGGGCAGTTGAACTCATGGGCGAGACCTTGTCCTATGCGCCGCGAAAAGCTATCAAGTCACAGGTGTTAGCAGATTTCCTAGCGGAGTGGACCGACACACAACTCCCCCCTCCACAGCTTCAGGCGGAGCTATGGACCATGTACTTCGATGGGTCATTGATGAAAACGGGAGAAGGCGCGGGCTTGCTCTTCGTCTCACCCCTCGGGGTTCACATGCACTACGTCATCCGGCTTCATTTTCCTGCGTCTAACAACATCGCCGAATATGAGGCGCTCGTCACGGGATTAAGAATCATCGTCGAGCTCAGGGTCCGACACCTTGACGTTCGAGGTGACTCCTAACTCATGATCGATCAGGTCATGAAGAGCTCGAGCTGCCGTGACCCCAAGATGGAAGCCTACTGCCAAGAAGTACGGCGCCTCGAGGACAAGTTTCACGGCCTCGAGCTCAACCACATCGCACGCAGGTATAATGAGGCCGCCGATGAACTGGCAAAAATCACGTCTAGTCGAGCTACGGTTCCACTGGACGTTTTCGCAAAAGACCTTCAGCAGCCATCCGTCGACCTCGGGCCAGACGGAGGGGTTGACGGGACGTCACTCGACCCTCCACCTGAGGCAGAAGCCCCCTCGACCGGGGCTGAAGCCATGCAGGTGGAAGACTTGACCCCACCGTCTGACCTTGAGCCTGACTGGCGTGTCCCGTACCTCGACTACCTCAGCCGAGGGGACCTCTCCTCGGATAAGACTGAGGCTCGACGGATCGCACGCCAGGCCAAAACCTTTGTAATCATGGGCGACAGCAGAGAGCTCTACCGCTGTAGCCCTACTGGTATCCTCCAACGATGCATCACAAATGAGCAAGGCAGGAACCTGCTCAGCGATCTCCACTCGGGGGCTTGCGGTCACCACGCAGCACCTCGAACCCTCGTCGGAAACACCTTTCGACAAGGATTCTATTGGCCGACCGCGGTCTCCAACGCTGTCAAGCTAGTATGCTCCTGCAAGGGTTGTCAGTACTATGCGAGACGAACCCATCTTCCGGCACATGCCCTGCAAACTATCCCCATCACATGGTCGTTTGCCGTTTGGGGGCTCGACCTTGTCGGACCATTGAAAAGGACAACTGGCGGCTTCACCCACTTGCTCATCGTAATCGACAAATTCTCCAAGTGGATCGAGGCCCGCCCTATCACCAGCATCAGGTCCGAGCAAGTTGTGCTCTTCTTCACCGACATTATTCATCACTTTGGGGTCCCCAACTGTATCATCGCAGACAATGGCACCTAGTTCACTGGTAAAAAGTTTTTGGATTTCTGTGACAGCCACCACATCTGAGTGCTCTGGTCAGCCGTGGCCCATCCAAAAACAAATGGTCAGGTGGAACGTGCCAATGGCATGGTCCTACAAGGCCTGAAACCCAGAATCTTTGATAAACTAAATAAACATGGCAAAAGATGGGCTGCCGAGCTACCCTCGGTCCTATGGAGCCTAAGAACAACGCTGAGTCGAGCCACGGGGTTCACTCCATTCTTCTTAGTCTACGGGTCTAAGGCCATACTCCCAACTGATATAGAATACGGATCCCCAAAGTTGAAACGAAAGAAATAACGACGCCACAAGACAGGACGCCCTCGACCAGCTCGAGGAAGCCCGAGATGTGGCTCTGTTACATTCTGCTAGGTACCAGCAGGGCCTCCGACGCTACCACGACAGACACGTCCGCAAGCGTGACCTCAACGTCGGTGACTTGGTGCTACGGCGGAACCAGAACACCAAGGGACGGCACAAGCTCACACCACCATGGGAAGGGCCGTACATCATCGCAGAAGTACTAAAGCTGGGCACCTACAAGCTATCCAACGAGAAGGGTGAAATCCTCACCAATGCTTGGAACATTGAACAGCTACGTCGCTTCTTTCCTTAAAAAAGCCTCGAGGCTCTGTAGTTTCTTTTTTCGTTAATAAAGAATACAGCGATGTTCAAACTTTCATTTCATAATGAGGAAGGATCGACTCTGTACTCCCAGAATCGACCCTCCCTCGGGGGCTACAAGGGGGGAACCTCCTAGTCCCCGAAAAAACTTATGCTCTTTTTTAAATTTAAGAACCGCTTCTTAGATCGACTTCGCTGCAAGAGCACCCTAAGGTTCGAAAGGGCTCTCGAGGCTACAGTACCTCCACTCACCCCTCACACATTTTAGAGGTGCGACTTCATGCTAGGGAGATCTAAATAACGGTTCCTAACTTTGAAAAAGAACATACCCCCTGTCGCTTAGATCAGGCTCTCACACGATTTACAAGGCCGCAACATCACCCTGAAGCTCGAGGGCAGTTGAGCCATGAGATCACTTACGCCCCCGAGGCTACGGTACCTCCACTCGCTCCCTTACTCCAAAGGATGCAACTGCGTGCTAAGTAAATCACGCGAGAACACGATCCAAGCGATGAAGGGAAGAAAAGCTCGAATAAAACTAAATTAACCACGAACCGGTTTATGTTTCGAGTTCTTAGGGCCTTCGAGGCCACCACGACCAAAATTCAAAATACTAACTTATTACATGGGCCTTCATGCCCAGATTTGGCTCACAAGCCCTCATCGTCAGCAGGCGGAACCACCTCGGCTTCAAAAAGCGAGGCCAAACGACTTCCAGGCTCTTCTGCGGCTTCAATCAGCTCCAGGCAGGCATCCTCGTTCTCCTCATCCGTCCGATCTGGGTCTGTGATGAAGCCATCAGCGACGAGCTTCATGTCGAACACAAACCCTGAACGGACGACGGCCAGCGCCCTCTTCACGCCGTGATGGAGGCCGTCCCGTATCTTCTCCCGGGCAAGGCGGCCCAGCGCCACCATCCGACGGACGAAGGAGTTCTCCGGAACATCTTCCCCGGTGTCGGCATCGGGCTCGACCCCCAGGCCGTCACACACGGTGGTAATCACGCCCTGGAGCAGCTGGGTCCTCCGAATCTCGGCTTCGAGGAGGCTCTGGAAGGAGTTGGCAGAAGATTGGGCCTCTCGATTCTCCCTCTCCAGCTCTGAAACATGATAAACAAATTAATACCCAACACGGGGCCCTCAACGTCGTGTCCATAACAATCACACTTACCCTCGATATGGGTCTGCAGGCCCACGACCTCATTGCGAAGCCCCCTGCACGTCCGCTCGAGCCCTAGGAGGGCACTGTCCTTGTCACTGATGGTCGCCTTTAGCGCCTCGATCTCTTGCCGAGCAGACTCGAGAGCTGCGTCCTTCTCTTGGACGGCTCCCTTTAGCGTCGTGACCTTGTCCTCCAGAGCATCAGAATGAGTGGTGGCCTGCTCGACCTCGACGTTGAGGGCGTCACGCTGACGGCTAACCTAGGAGACATCCTCCTTGAGCTCCTTCACCCATGTCGACAGCGGCCCCTCTCGTCGAGGGGCCCGTCTCCTTCTTCGTCTTCTCCTCCTCCTCGGACACCTTGACCACGACAATCGAGGAGGACGCCCCCTAATGGGCTCCAGCAGGGGGCGAATGTCGGGAAGGACCCCCAGTCCGGTCGCGGTCTCATACCGCGACAGGGCGTCGTCGTCTTCGCCGCTGCTGTCGTCGTCCTCCCCCGAGATCGTCTCGGAAGGCGACGGCGCCAGGGGGACCCCGTCGATGGTCTGCTGGCGCCGGAGCCTCTTCAACGCCTCTGCCTCTTTAGCCTTGTGGATTGCCCATTTCTTGGCCGTCTCCTTGGTTTGCTTCTTCTTGGAGACATGCTGGCGTCGAGCCTCCCGGGTGGGCCGGTCCTCCAGGACTGGCGGACGCGTTTCCCGCAGCGCCGACAAATCCTACCACCGGCCTCGACCAAATCAGCGAAATCCAAAAATAAATGAAATTAACAAACATACTAGCCCTAAGATACGAACCACGGGCTCGAACCCTTCGGTTGGTCTCATGGGGACCCGGTTGGCCTCTGTAACACTCCGGTGTTAAGCAATGCATTTTTGCATGGCAATCATATTGCATAGCATTCATATCATTATAATCATGTATGATAATGGTATAATTCAATTAAAATAAAAGCTTAAACATGCTATATTTAATGGACTATAATAATATGATAATCACATTATATCAAAAGCCTTGCAACCATAATTCTTACATCACTTGGAACTTTAGTTCAAATTTTGGAGCTCAAATTTTGTCAAAAACTTGTTCAAAAATAATTATGAAAAAGATTCAAAATTATTCCCTAATTTAGCTTTTATTTTGTCATTTAAAATCTATTAAGAATTTTGAGATGGCCCCTTAATCAAAGTTGTAGAGAATTCAATTTTGAGCAACTTTTATTTTTGGGCCAAATCCATAAAATGCTTTCTTCTTGTTCAAAATTGGGTTTGAAGTTTGAAATGCATTTAAATTTGAATTTGGAAAATCAAAAATCCGGTTTTTCCTTAGCAGGCCGCCGCCTCCTGTTCGGCCCACGTCCGGATGCGGCCCGCGCCACTCACCGCGCGCGCGCCCGCGCTGCCCCGCCTCGGCCCAGGCCCAGCCGGCCGTCTCCCTCCTCCGCCCGCGCCCTCGCCCGCGCGCGCTGGCGCTCCGGCAGAGCACGCACGCCGCGTGGCGGCCGCATGCCGGCCACAGCGGCCGGGTGGCGCTCGGTCGCCCCCACCAGCGCGAGCGCCCACGCCTTAACCCCCCCCCGCGCAGCGCCTCGCCATTCCTCCCTCCGCTCTGCCTCCTCGCTTGTTCACCGAGCGCAGCTGCCGTTTCCGCCTCCGCCACCGCACGCGCTCGCCGGACGCGCGCGTTCCGACGAGCTCCGGCCACCGCAGACCTCTCCATCTCGCCACGAGCTTCCTCTCTCTCTGGCGCACCCCGTGCTCACCTCCATCTCCCGCGGTAAGCTCCACAGCCCCGCCAATCGCTCGCCGGAGTTCCGGCCGAGCTCACCGTGGTTCTCCGCTCCGTGGAAACCCCGCCTCCGCCTCTTCTTTTCCCTCACTCGCGCGAGCATCTTGTTCGCCTCCTCCTCCCGGTGCTCGGACACCATCTCCCGTGCCGCCCCGTGGCCGGAGAGGAGCTCCCGCCGGTGAGCAGCGCCGCCGAGCCGCCATGGCCGGTGGCAAGCTCGATTTCGAGCTCCTCCGGTCATGCCAATGATCTCAACGGGACCGCCTCGCCTTGAGGATCACGACGGTGGTGACCTCGTCGCCGGCGACCTCGCCGTCGTCGAGATCCGCGCGGTCAGCGCCCTCCTTGACTCGGAGCGGCTGACGCGTGGGACCCGGTTGACCCGCGGGCCCGCCTGTCTGTCTCTGTGTGCGCGCGCGTGTGTAAATCGCCGGGTGCGTCTAGCAGTTCAGCGACTGGATTTAAAAAGGATTTTTGGAAATGATTTTTCAGAAAATGTATAAATGCTTAGAAAAAATTGTAACTTGCTCATTTTAGCTCCAAATTTGATGAAACAAATTTCTATGGACTCTTTGGGACCAGATCTATGGTATAAAATTGTTGCATGTCAAATTTGAGATACTTTTCTGTAGAGTTTTTAATTAACTATTGAAATGGCTGTTTTCTTGATAAATACTTAATAAATCCTAGAAAAGTCAGAAAAATATGATTCCAAATTTATTAATCTTTTTGTGTCATGTACTTTCTAGGGAAATTTTATATCTTGGGTGTTCTGTATAAAAATTTGTAGTTGCAGTTCAAATGCTTTTTGTTACCAATAATTGTTATTTTTGTTAATTAAATAAATTTGAATAAAACATGCAAGTGATAATTTTTCCATAGTGTTTGTTTAGGTAGTAGATAGTAGAAAAATTCCTAAATCTGTTGTTTGATACTTTTCATAATGTAAAGTATTTTAAATATCTATTTGAGGCCATATTTTGTTATTTTTGTATAGTAAGTTCTAATTATCCAAATGCAGTAAAACTTTTATGTCAAGCTATTCTTGATATTAGTAACCCACTGTAATTTTATGAGATTTTTCTGAGCTACTAAAATATGTGTTGCTGTTCAACCATAGGGCTAATTAGGGTTTCTATTTATTCTTTAATGCAAAAATAGTTAGTAAACTATACTTTGGTGTATCTTTGAAGCACCTTGGGTGTTCAAGTACTCTTGCATGGTGGAAAATAGTGGTGGTAGTTTCCGAGTACATGTTCTTGGATGATGTAGACTACCTTGTAGAAGAGTCATAAGTTCCACATAATCCGATGACATAATACATTCATTACACCGTATGCATTCCGCATCTTCATCATCTCATGTCACTTCTGCATTTCACCTATGCATGTTGCACTCATACTTCTGCATCATACAGGATCGCAGGAAGTGGTTCCGGCAGTTGTTCCTGAGGACGCAGAGGAGCAGCCCGAGGAACCGGAGCCAGCAGAAGTAGAGGAGGAGTCCGGTGAAGAGCTTCCGGAGTGCCCCGACCATCGTCCCAGTACCTTCGAGCGAGGCAAGCCCCGGAGCATTTCTCCCCCGGTTTGCAAATAATTAATTATTAATTTTACTTAATCTGATGCATTAAGTTTAGGAGTTGTTTGCAAACGTTGCTGCATTATACCTTGTTCCACCTTGTTTTACCCGATCCTTGTCACCCTGGTGTCCACGGTCAATACTTGCTTAGTTTGCTTAGACCGGTAGAAGTCGGGTGATTGCCTGTCATCCGCGAGCTATAGGGGATTACCTGGTTTTGTGAAAGAGATGTCATGTGAGAATAACTCAGTGTGGAATGAATGTGAGACCGGGCGGAAGCTTGCAGGGTTCTGGACTGTAGTGTCTTCCGTCTGTGTCGATTAAGGACCGTCCGATGTCGGGCCTCGGGTCATGTTGAACGCATGCCTCCCATTTAGCTGGCCGGATAAAGTACCTTTCGACCGCGAAGCCGGGAGATTATTCGGGCCGAGTGGATTGCCCGCAACGCACTGTACCGGAGCAGTAGTGGCAGGAAACGGGGGCGCGATGATAAGGCCAAAGAGCAGTCGGGCGGCCCCCGGGTACATGTGGTTCCTGGCAAGCTCGCGACTTTACCTGAATGGTTGACTCGGTGACCAATACCTCACTTTAGCGGGTGAGTGAGGTTTGTGTGAGGAATAAATTACCAGCTGGTCAATAATCGATTCGAATCGCCATCGTTCACTGGATAGTGAGCACTTGACTTGAGTTACTTCATCGTAGTAATATGGATACAACACTTGGATAGTTATGAGAAAATGACATGGTAATTATTGTCAAATATCAATGGTAATCCTTGCTTGCTCAATTACATGGTTACTTTAGCATAAAGTGCAAATATAGTTGACAGGAGAATAAAGATTTAGAAGATGACATGCTTTTGTAAATGCTTTGCTAAGCTAAAAATGCTTTTCTTGCAAATGAGTCAGCTACCCCACCAAAATGCCTATCATGATCCTTGGAGTCTTTTGTTTTGGTTCTGTCGGGTAAGTCTAGCTGAGTACCTTCTCGTACTCAGGGCTTTGTTCCCACTTGTTGCAGATGGACAGATGTACTATGGTTATTGTATCAACTGTCTCTACCCTGCGATGGGCGAAGCCTAGGACCATGGGCAATGGTCACTCACTACTCCTCGCCTGATGCTTTTGTGGGAGATGATCGCGAGCTGGCACTGTATTTTGGAAAACATGTGTCTGTGTGTGTGCTTTGAACTAATGCTTCCGCTACTTTATTTGAAACTGGTTTGTAATAACTATGTTTAAACTCCGATGTATTTTGTGCCGCAAACTGCTGTGTAACTTATGAAGGTAATCGCTGAACTTATTACGATCTTGGCTGTGATGTGAAATGGTTTGAAATCCGTCGAGATTTCACGGACTACCGGGTTATACGGGCTTAAGTTTGGTAAATTGTCCATCCGTTGGATGATTTTCTTACTTAATCTCGTATAATTGGGCGGTTCTGTTACAGCTGGCATCGGAGCATGGTTTAGCGTAATTACTGTTCATAAGTGTATTTAAACCAAAACCCTGCTTAAAAAGTGTGATTTTGAAACTAAAAAAAAAAAAAAAGTGTGCCAGTGGTCATATCCTGTATGCCCAGTTAAGGACTCTAGGTGGCTATTTAAGTACTAACTTGGGGTTCTGCACCATATTTCTTTTTCGTTGCTCATACGGCGTGCTATTGTATGAGTGCCACTTAATTGAGTGGTAATGTATGGATCAGTTACCTCTACGCTTCGGTAAGTGTGAGTTGTGAGAGCATGATCGGATACACCGCCGATCTAGGGAAAAGTGCTTATATGATACTTGGATAATTACATGTTTTACACATGTTTTTATAAAAGTGTCGCATGTGTGGGTGTTCCGTCCGTTGAGGCGATGCCGTCAATAGGACGATGTGTTTGGGTAGTCACTACCGTTGTACACGCATCTGGGGATTCGTGTAGAGCGTGTAGGTAGATTTACTGCTTTCATGCATTCATGGGGAATGGGCTGAAATGAGTTTTCTGCAGGTACATAACAGCGTATCGTGTAGACCGAATTAGTTACGTATATGAGAGATCGTTGTATGCCACCGAATTCACCGTTAGATGCTTTTTTTTCCCTAAGTTTGTGAGAACGTAAGACTCGTGCATGCATCATATTGTTTGTGCATTCCATTCATGGCATGCATTCCTCCCCTTATAAAAGGATTATCCCATTTCGATAAAAGTGACCTCAACTAAAATATGTTCTCACCGGGTAATTTAAAACTTGTGCTACAGATGGCCCGCACGAAGCAGACTGCCCGCAAGTCCACTGGAGGAAGAGCACCCCGTCGTCAGCTAGCCCCGCGGGAGCACCGCAACACGGACACTTTTCTAAGCGAGTTTAGCATGCCCACCTTGCTTTGGAGAGTGCTCCATGATGTGGGGTACCCGGAGGGACAAGAGCCAGTTTACTCTTGGAGCGAGAGCCAGCTAGCTGAAGATGGACTTGCTGTGGTAGAGATCACCGTCCCTGCTCTTGGTGATGCGCCAGAATGGGATGGTTGGCATTTGGAGTTCGAAGGACGCACTCCAGTCGAGGGTGCAGAGGGCGCAGCTTTTCGCGTCATCCGAGACATCATGAGCAGATTTCCTAATGAGTTAGCAGCAGCTTTGGCCGGTACTTTCCCGAGAGATGATCCTCGCGACGCCATTTGGGTACAGCCGCAAGGAAGTGCCCTGGTTAGAGGCCCCAGTGAAGGACTGGCTAGCGACAATCACACCATGAGTGCCATGTATGCAGCCATCAGAGCATACCAAGGTCTGGAGAATACCTATTGGACCTTGACTGGCCTACGTGGTGATGATCGGCTTGAAGCAAGGAAGCAGAAGAAAAAGCAAGCGCGTGCCATAGCTAGCTTGCAGGAGCAGTTGGCTGATATGAGCTTGCAGCGGGACCGAGCTCTCGAGAGAGGCGAGAGTTCCATGCAGCAAGTACAGAGGCTGACTCAGGCCAATAGGAATGCAGATCGCTTGTTGGAGCAGCTAGTACAAGAAAGGAATGAAGCCTGGAACGAGAGAGACCTTCTGAGGCAGAGGGTCGAGGAGCTAGAAGAGTACAATGCCAACTTGCATGAAGAATTCCATGCCCTCTACAACGGGATGGGCCCGTATGCTCCTCCGAACGCCGCTCAGATGGACATCGACGACGACGCTGCAGCTGAGGGTAGCAATGGCGACGCCTCCGACATCGACGATGGCCCCGAGGAGTAGGATAGTGTCATGCGTTAGTAGCTAGGCGTGACGCGATGGCCTTCTTTTGGGTTCCATGTATCATGATGTATCCTGTTCGACCTTGAGACTGATGATCTTTGGAGTTTGGTTGTGTATGCGATACCCGAACGTATAAAAGTCCAGTGTATGTATGCTGGCAACATGGTTGTATGGAACGCGATGTTGCTTTTGAAGTAGCTTAATTGGTGCTGTTGTTCAATTGGAATGAAATTATTGTGCCTCTGTTTTCTTGTATGACTTGTTCTCTCCAATGAATTCAGTATGGCATGATTGTTCCTTCGGACGCAATTTTACAACTTCACTCAATGGTGCTTGTTGCC
Organism: Saccharum hybrid cultivar R570; assembly: GCA_038087645.1. NCBI lineage: Eukaryota > Viridiplantae > Streptophyta > Magnoliopsida > Poales > Poaceae > Saccharum > Saccharum hybrid cultivar. The sequence goes on along the minus strand of JAQSUU010000312.1, from coordinate 19,486,410 downwards.
AAAATATGCAGATGGCCAACACTCGTCGTGCTACGTACGAAGCCGCTGAGACTGGTGGCAACGGTGCAGGAGCTGGTGGAAGTGGTGCCAACAATGTCAACCACCAGGAACCACGTCCAGAACCACATTTGCCCCCTCCTCCGCCGCTTACCGCAGAAATGTTCTTCACACAGTTTCTTGGAAGTCAACGCAGTACTGAACAATCACAGAGGAATATGGAAGACTTTCTGCGTACCATCGCGGAAAATGTTCAAAGAGGAAATAACCAAGGTGGTGGCCATGGAGTGAACCAGTACAGCAGTTTCAAGGATTTCATGGATACTAGGCCACCTATTTTCAAAGAAGCAGCAGAGCCACTTGATGCCGAAGAATGGATTAACACTATGGAAGATAAGTTCCGTGTGTTAAGGATGACAGAAGTTCTGAAAGTAGAGTATGCTGCACATCAGTTACAAGGACCAGCAGGAATGTGGTGGAAGCATCACCGCAGTACTTTTCCTCCTAATGCCCAGATCTCTTGGAGGGATTTCACTGAAGCTTTTAAGGGAGTTTATATTCCCCCAGGGTTGGTTGAGATGAAGCTTGGAGAGTTTTTAGCCTTGAATCAGGGTACCAAGACGGTGACACAGTATCTGCATGCCTTTAATAACTTGTGCCGCTATGCCCCAGACATGGTTGACACAGATGCAAAGAAGATTGCTAGTTTCAAGAGAGGGTTGAGTCCGAAGATGATGAAGCATGTGGGTACCAATACCCGCAACAGATTCAACGACTTTATCAGTGACTGTTTGAAGCAAGAGAAGAACAATAATGCTTACACCGCATCCAAGAACCGCAAGAGAGTGTTCGAGTCAGGACCATCCCAGTCCAGAGTTGTCCCTGCCAACCGTTCATCTTATCGTCCGTCCGCACCTGGTGCGAGGTTCAGGCCGCCGCAGCATAAAACCCAGAATTACAAGGGGCCACAGAAACCGTACAAGATCGCAGTGCCGCCAACAAAGACCAGCGCAGCTGCAGAACAGAGCAACTCCAAGGTAGCTATAGGGTCTGCTGGTACAGTGAAAGGGCCCTGCTACAACTGTGGTCAGCCAGGCCACTTTTCCAAGTTCTGCCCTTATCCGCCTAAAAAGAAGCAACAGACTTACAATGCTCGTGTACACCACACCGCCATTGATGAAGTTCCTGAGGGAGAGCCCGTAACTGCTGGTAAGTTTCTTGTGAACCATCACCCTGCAGTTGTTCTTTTTGATTCTGGATCTTCGCATTCTTTTATGAGTCAAGCATTTGCACGGAAGCATGAACAGCTATGCACAGAATTGAGTTATGGTTATCGCATAAGTTCAGCAGGAGCTGATGTGTTAACCAATAAGATGGTTAGAGGGGCAACCCTTGAGTTAGGTAGTCGGAAGTTCCGAGTGAACCTGGTAGTTATGCCTGGACTAGTTTTGGATGTAATAATAGGAATGAACTGGATGAAAGACTGGGAAGCAGTCATAGATACAAGCAGTAGGATGCTTACCCTTAAAGATCCCCAGGCAGAGGGTACTTTTCGGGTACCATTGCCTAAAAGAACAGATCTTGTGAGTGTGACCTGTGCCATGGAAGTTGCTCCTATCCATCAGATCCCAGTAGTATGTGATTTCCCGGATGTGTTTCCAGACGAGTTGCCTGGCCTTCCTCCAGACAGAGATGTTGAGTTTGGAATCGAGTTGATCCCCGGGACAGCTCCAATTTCAAGGAGACCTTATCGGATGCCTCCGGATGAGTTAGCTGAGTTGAAGAAACAGTTGGAAGAGTTGTTAAAAAAGGGGTTTATTCGCCCAAGTAAGTCTGAATGGGGATGTCCTGCCTTGTTTGTAAAGAAAAAGAAAGAGGGTACTCTCAGGATGTGTGTGGATTACCGACCTCTTAACGCTGTAACTATCAAGAATAAATATCCACTGCCTCATATTGATGTTCTGTTTGATCAGTTAGCTAAAGCCAGAGTGTTCTCCAAGATAGACTTAAGGTCTGGGTATCATCAGATAAAGATTAGACCTCAAGATGTTCCGAAAACCGCCTTTTCTACCAGATACGGGTTGTACGAGTATCTTGTTATGTCATTTGGACTAACAAATGCTCCTGCATATTTTATGTATCTGATGAATACAGTTTTCATGCCAGAGTTAGACAAGTTTGTAGTTGTCTTCATTGATGACATTCTAGTATACTCTGAAAACGAGAAAGAGCATGAAGAGCATCTGAGAATTGTCTTGACCAGGTTGAGAGATCATAAGTTATATGCTAAGTTCAGCAAATGTGAATTTTGGTTGAAGAAAGTTCCTTTCCTCGGTCATATCCTATCTGAGAATGGAGTTTCTGTAGATCCGAGTAAAGTGCAAGAGGTTATGGATTGGAAGACTCCAACCACAGTGTCAGAAGTCAGAAGTTTCCTAGGGTTAGCGGGTTACTATCGCCGTTTTATCCCAGACTTCTCGAAGATTGCCAAGCCTATGACAAGTCTGTTACAGAAAGATCACAAGTTTGTGTGGACAGAGGAGTGTGAGACAGCTTTCCATACCTTGCGGAAACTGTTGACCACTGCTCCAGTTCTTGCACAACCCGACATCGAGAAACCTTTTGATGTGTTCTGCGACGCATCAAAAACAGGATTAGGGTGTGTGCTAATGCAAGAAGGAAGAGTAATTGCTTATGCCTCCCGGCAGTTGAGAAAACATGAAATCAATTATCCGACACATGATCTTGAGCTTGCCGCTGTTGTGCATGCCTTAAAGATTTGGAGACACTATCTACTGGGTAACGTGTGCAACATTTTCACCGATCATAAGAGTCTCAAGTACATTTTCACCCAACCAGAATTAAACATGAGACAGCGAAGATGGTTAGAACTGATCAAAGACTACAACTTGAATGTACAGTATCACCCTGGGAAAGCCAATGTGGTAGCTGATGCTTTAAGCAGAAAGTCACATTGTCTGAATGTGCAACCCTTGCTTGAAGATGGTTTCGATCTAATGCACCCTGCCGTGCTACAAAGTATTCAGGTCAGTTGTTCCTTGGAGAGTAAGATTATAGAAGGTCAGAAAACAGACAAGGGGATATTCCACATCAAAAAGAAGATTCAAGAAGAACCCTCGAAACACTTCAGGGTGGATGAGCAGGATGTGTTGTGGTTCGACAACCGTCTTGTTGTTCCAAAGGATAGAGAGCTTAAGAATAAAATTTTGGATGAAGCTCATCTCTCTAAGTTGTCTATTCATCCTGGCAGCAGTAAAATATATCAAGAACTAAGACCTCGTTATTGGTGGACCAAGATGAAGAAGGAAATTGCAGCGTATGTAGCCAGATGTGACACATGTTGTAGAGTAAAAGCAATTCACATGAAGCCTGCCGGAATGCTACAACCTTTGTCAGTACCGAGTTGGAAGTGGGATGACATAAGTATGGATTTTATCACGGGTCTACCCACTACTCAAAAAGGTCACGATTCCATTTGGGTAATTGTGGATCGTCTTACTAAGACAGCCCACTTTCTGCCTGTCAAAACGGAATATAGACCACCTCAATATGCTGAGAAGTATATTGCGGAGATTGTGAGGTTGCATGGCATACCAAAGACTATAGTGTCTGACAGAGGGTCACAGTTCACTGCTCACTTTTGGGAGCACTTGCACAAAGGTTTGGGGACTAGTCTGATTCGTAGCACTGCCTATCATCCTCAAACAGATGGTCAAACTGAGAGAGTTAATGCTGTTCTAGAAGATATGTTAAGAGCATGTGTGTTGTCTTCCAGAGGTTCATGGGAGTCATGGTTACCTTTAGCAGAGTTCTCGTACAATAACAGCTATCAAGAGAGTATCAAGATGGCACCTTTTGAGGCTCTGTATGGCCGAAAGTGTAGAACACCGTTAAACTGGATTGAGCCCGGAGAAAGAAGGTATTATGGTATTGACTTCGTAGAAGAAGCCGAAAGGAAAGTTCATATCATCCAGCAGAATATGAGAGCAGCCCAGTCACGTCAGAAAAGTTATGCAGATAAGAGAAGGAGACCGCTTGTGTTCGAAGTTGGTGACTATGTCTATCTAAAAGTTACGCCAATGAAAAAGAAAAGATTTGGTGTGCGCAGAAAGCTGGCCGCCAGATTTGTGGGACCTTATAAAATCCTGGAACGGAAGGGTCCTGTGGCTTACAAATTGGATTTACCAGAGTCAATGGGTGCTATATTCCCAGTTTTTCATGTATCACATCTCAAGAAGTGTTTGCGCGTTCCAGAGGAAAGGATTGAACCTCGAGGCATAAAACTAAAGTCAGATTTGGTGTATCGTGAGCAACCAGTTCGAGTATTGGATACCAAGGAAAGGGCTACTCGAAACAGTGTGGGGAAAACGTATAAGATACAATGGAGTCATCACGATGAAGGGGATGCATCTTGGGAAACGGGTGAATACTTAAAGAACGCCTATGAAGATTTTTATAATAAATGGTTCGTAACCCAAATCTCGGGACGAGATTTTTATAAGGGGGGAGGGCTGTAACACTCCGGTGTTAAGCAATGCATTTTTGCATGGCAATCATATTGCATAGCATTCATATCATTATAATCATGTATGATAATGGTATAATTCGATTAAAATAAAAGCTTAAACATGCTATATTTAATGGACTATAATAATATGATAATCACATTATATCAAAAGCCTTGCAACCATAATTCTTACATCACTTGGAACTTTAGTTCAAATTTTGGAGCTCAAATTTTGTCAAAAACTTGTTCAAAAATAATTATGAAAAAGATTCAAAATTATTCCCTAATTTAGCTTTTATTTTGTCATTTAAAATCTATTAAGAATTTTGAGATGGCCCCTTAATCAAAGTTGTAGAGAATTCAATTTTGAGCAACTTTTATTTTTGGGCCAAATCCATAAAATGCTTTCTTCTTGTTCAAAATTGGGTTTGAAGTTTGAAATGCATTTAAATTTGAATTTGGAAAATCAAAAATCCGGTTTTTCCTTAGCAGGCCGCCGCCTCCTGTTCGGCCCACGTCCGGATGCGGCCCGCGCCACTCACCGCGCGCGCGCCCGCGCTGCCCCGCCTCGGCCCAGGCCCAGCCGGCCGTCTCCCTCCTCCGCCCGCGCCCTCGCCCGCGCGCGCTGGCGCTCCGGCAGAGCACGCACGCCGCGTGGCGGCCGCATGCCGGCCACAGCGGCCGGGTGGCGCTCGGTCGCCCCCACCAGCGCGAGCGCCCACGCCTTAACCCCCCGCGCAGCGCCTCGCCATTCCTCCCTCCGCTCTGCCTCCTCGCTTGTTCACCGAGCGCAGCTGCCGTTTCCGCCTCCGCCACCGCACGCGCTCGCCGGACGCGCGCGTTCCGACGAGCTCCGGCCACCGCAGACCTCTCCATCTCGCCACGAGCTTCCTCTCTCTCTGGCGCACCCCGTGCTCACCTCCATCTCCCGCGGTAAGCTCCACAGCCCCGCCAATCGCTCGCCGGAGTTCCGGCCGAGCTCACCGTGGTTCTCCGCTCCGTGGAAACCCCGCCTCCGCCTCTTCTTTTCCCTCACTCGCGCGAGCATCTTGTTCGCCTCCTCCTCCCGGTGCTCGGACACCATCTCCCGTGCCGCCCCGTGGCCGGAGAGGAGCTCCCGCCGGTGAGCAGCGCCGCCGAGCCGCCATGGCCGGTGGCAAGCTCGATTTCGAGCTCCTCCGGTCATGCCAATGATCTCAACGGGACCGCCTCGCCTTGAGGATCACGACGGTGGTGACCTCATCGCCGGCGACCTCGCCGTCGTCGAGATCCGCGCGGTCAGCGCCCTCCTTGACTCGGAGCGGCTGACGCGTGGGACCCGGTTGACCCGCGGGCCCGCCTGTCTGTCTCTGTGTGCGCGCGCGTGTGTAAATCGCCGGGTGCGTCTAGCAGTTCAGCGACTGGATTTAAAAAGGATTTTTGGAAATGATTTTTCAGAAAATGTATAAATGCTTAGAAAAAATTGTAACTTGCTCATTTTAGCTCCAAATTTGATGAAACAAATTTCTATGGACTCTTTGGGACCAGATCTATGGTATAAAATTGTTGCATGTCAAATTTGAGATACTTTTCTGTAGAGTTTTTAATTAACTATTGAAATGGCTGTTTTCTTGATAAATACTTAATAAATCCTAGAAAAGTCAGAAAAATATGATTCCAAATTTATTAATCTTTTTGTGTCATGTACTTTCTAGGGAAATTTTATATCTTGGGTGTTCTGTATAAAAATTTGTAGTTGCAGTTCAAATGCTTTTTGTTACCAATAATTGTTATTTTTGTTAATTAAATAAATTTGAATAAAACATGCAAGTGATAATTTTTCCATAGTGTTTGTTTAGGTAGTAGATAGTAGAAAAATTCCTAAATCTGTTGTTTGATACTTTTCATAATGTAAAGTATTTTAAATATCTATTTGAGGCCATATTTTGTTATTTTTGTATAGTAAGTTCTAATTATCCAAATGCAGTAAAACTTTTATGTCAAGCTATTCTTGATATTAGTAACCCACTGTAATTTTATGAGATTTTTCTGAGCTACTAAAATATGTGTTGCTGTTCAACCATAGGGCTAATTAGGGTTTCTATTTATTCTTTAATGCAAAAATAGTTAGTAAACTATACTTTGGTGTATCTTTGAAGCACCTTGGGTGTTCAAGTACTCTTGCATGGTGGAAAATAGTGGTGGTAGTTTCCGAGTACATGTTCTTGGATGATGTAGACTACCTTGTAGAAGAGTCATAAGTTCCACATAATCCGATGACATAATACATTCATTACACCGTATGCATTCCGCATCTTCATCATCTCATGTCACTTCTGCATTTCACCTATGCATGTTGCACTCATACTTCTGCATCATACAGGATCGCAGGAAGTGGTTCCGGCAGTTGTTCCTGAGGACGCAGAGGAGCAGCCCGAGGAACCGGAGCCAGCAGAAGTAGAGGAGGAGTCCGGTGAAGAGCTTCCGGAGTGCCCCGACCATCGTCCCAGTACCTTCGAGCGAGGCAAGCCCCGGAGCATTTCTCCCCCGGTTTGCAAATAATTAATTATTAATTTTACTTAATCTGATGCATTAAGTTTAGGAGTTGTTTGCAAACGTTGCTGCATTATACCTTGTTCCACCTTGTTTTACCCGATCCTTGTCACCCTGGTGTCCACGGTCAATACTTGCTTAGTTTGCTTAGACCGGTAGAAGTCGGGTGATTGCCTGTCATCCGCGAGCTATAGGGGATTACCTGGTTTTGTGAAAGAGATGTCATGTGAGAATAACTCAGTGTGGAATGAATGTGAGACCGGGCGGAAGCTTGCAGGGTTCTGGACTGTAGTGTCTTCCGTCTGTGTCGATTAAGGACCGTCCGATGTCGGGCCTCGGGTCATGTTGAACGCATGCCTCCCATTTAGCTGGCCGGATAAAGTACCTTTCGACCGCGAAGCCGGGAGATTATTCGGGCCGAGTGGATTGCCCGCAACGCACTGTACCGGAGCAGTAGTGGCAGGAAACGGGGGCGCGATGATAAGGCCAAAGAGCAGTCGGGCGGCCCCCGGGTACATGTGGTTCCTGGCAAGCTCGCGACTTTACCTGAATGGTTGACTCGGTGACCAATACCTCACTTTAGCGGGTGAGTGAGGTTTGTGTGAGGAATAAATTACCAGCTGGTCAATAATCGATTCGAATCGCCATCGTTCACTGGATAGTGAGCACTTGACTTGAGTTACTTCATCGTAGTAATATGGATACAACACTTGGATAGTTATGAGAAAATGACATGGTAATTATTGTCAAATATCAATGGTAATCCTTGCTTGCTCAATTACATGGTTACTTTAGCATAAAGTGCAAATATAGTTGACAGGAGAATAAAGATTTAGAAGATGACATGCTTTTGTAAATGCTTTGCTAAGCTAAAAATGCTTTTCTTGCAAATGAGTCAGCTACCCCACCAAAATGCCTATCATGATCCTTGGAGTCTTTTGTTTTGGTTCTGTCGGGTAAGTCTAGCTGAGTACCTTCTCGTACTCAGGGCTTTGTTCCCACTTGTTGCAGATGGACAGATGTACTATGGTTATTGTATCAACTGTCTCTACCCTGCGATGGGCGAAGCCTAGGACCATGGGCAATGGTCACTCACTACTCCTCGCCTGATGCTTTTGTGGGAGATGATCGCGAGCTGGCACTGTATTTTGGAAAACATGTGTCTGTGTGTGTGCTTTGAACTAATGCTTCCGCTACTTTATTTGAAACTGGTTTGTAATAACTATGTTTAAACTCCGATGTATTTTGTGCCGCAAACTGCTGTGTAACTTATGAAGGTAATCGCTGAACTTATTACGATCTTGGCTGTGATGTGAAATGGTTTGAAATCCGTCGAGATTTCACGGACTACCGGGTTATACGGGCTTAAGTTTGGTAAATTGTCCATCCGTTGGATGATTTTCTTACTTAATCTCGTATAATTGGGCGGTTCTGTTACAGCCTCCTCCACCTTGAAGTTCCCAACCATTCGGCGCGCTCGCTGGAGGACCTCCTCGAGGGCAAGGGATTCGTGGGACATCCAGGTCCCCTCCAGAGATGCCTTCGGAGTCATCTGGTCGAGGCGAAGACGACGCCGGCACAGCGGCATCACCCTGCGGCGATGGAAGGCCGCGGCCACCGCCGCAGCCGTCAAGCCCCGAAGGCGAAGCTGCTGCAGCGCCGCCAGCAGCGGGTCCAGGCGCGGCTTCTCGGCTTCCGGCACTCTGTACGTCCAGCGATCCTCTCGAGCGGTCAGCACGCGGCCAGTGTACCTCGGCAACTGTTTTTCATCGTTGTGAAGGTAGAACCAACCCTCGTGCCACCCGCTGTTCAAAGAGATGAGGCGAGCAGGGATGTACAGATCCGCCCGGCTCGACCTCACCTGCAGGACGCAGCTCCCTACTCGAGCCGCGCACAGGACGCCCTTCTCCCCCGCCTTCTTGGCGAAGAGCTCGGCCTTGAAAAGGTGAAGCCACAGGTTCCACTACGGCTCCACCCCAAGGTATCCCTCGCAGACCGCCGCGAAGATGGCGGCCTGCGCGACGGCATTGGGGGCAAGGTGGTGAAGCTCCACCCGGTAGTAGTGGAGGAGCGCGCGCATGAAGACGGACGTCGGCACGCCGAACCCCCGCTCGTGGAAGCAGACGAAGCTCACCACGTACCCTTCAGGGGGCGCTGGCTCCCGGTGGGCAGGGGGCGGTGCGATCCACTCCGGCTGTGACCGGCCCATCCTTGGCCGCAGCAGCCCGTCCTCGACCAACTCTTCCAACCTCCTCTCCATCACCGACGAGGCGGCCCAGTCGTCGGTGGGGAGGATCTGGCTCTTTCCTGCCATCGGTGCTGTCGGAAGGGGGGTGGATGGAGAGGATGCGGTGGCGGCAGTGACGCGGGCGGAGAGCGTGATAAGGCAAGGGTTGTCTGAGGCAGAAGATGGCAGGAGCGCAAGGAACCGGTGGGGAACGCAGACCCCTAGGCCTTGACTTTATATGCCCAGGCGGAAGCCCAACGGCCGCGCAAAAAGGTAGGAACAGTTTCCCGCATTAAACGCGCCCACCTAACCGTTTCCTTACATCTCACAGGAATTGGGCACATGGCCGTCCCCCACGTCGTAACCGTACGCCACGTCACCCACTACCGCGCCGATCTCGCCTCCCCTCCTAAAAAGACGGTACCAATAGTAAGGGGGTACCCACATCCATCGCTAAAAAAAACTAAAACGACTGAAACCGCAATAAAAGGCAGCCCGCCTCGACCGCGTATCCAGTCCGCCTCGTACGAGGCCCGCTCGACGGGGCGCCTCGACCGTGCTCCGGCTCTGACTCGTACGAGGCACCCTCGACGGGGGCGTCTCGACCGCGCCCCATCCTGTACCGCAAGGTACCTCGACCGCGCTCCGACCCGCGCGAGGCTCGTCCGCCCACGGGGAAAAACTCCGACTCGCGTGAGCCCGGGTCGAGCGCCTCGGCTCCTTCTCTTTACCTACCCCAAGACAAAAGTCATAGCATTTAATGCAGTTACCTACTGCCACCTACCGACATGGCTGCGACCAGGATCGGCGTGGGAACAATGCCCGTGTCAGATCTCACTGTTTTACTGCCCATCCCGTGATGGGAGGTGAAAACCGTCACTGTACCCACCTTACCGCGCACTGTTTACCATCGATCACCCTCGAGGGAGGATAAGACAAGGCCCGTTCTCCGCAATCTCGGGGATTCGGCCTTATCCATCCGGTCTCGACCCGGCCTCGACCCAACCTCGACGCTCGGCACAGTTCGACGGCAAGGGAAGGACGGTGTGGCGCGGCGCTCCGGGTCATTTCGCCATCTCGTCTCCCACGACGCCATGGTGTCCAGGGATGGCCGACCATTCCCAGAGCACGTCGCTACGGTCAGCTCAACAGGAATCGACAAAACGTCACCTCAAGGCTCCCCGTCGTCTTGGCATCCTCTCGCCCTATAAAAGGGCAGGCCAGGGTTCAACGGAGGGGGGACGAACAGACGGACAACAAAGAAATACAAGAGACAACACGCCAGACGTAAGATAGAGATCGATATCTCAAGCAATCACCCTGGTCCTCTTTTTCCTCTCTTTGAGACTTGGGCTCGACGCCCTCTCTCGCATGCTTGTAACCCCTACACGAGCACTTCGGTGCAAGGAAATACAAACTTCTCCCCCCCCCCCCCCCCCCCCCCCCCCGCTGGACGTAGGGCCTTCTGTTGCCCGAACCAGGATAAACCCACGTGTATTCTCCTTGCATCACCATCCAGGAAAGAGACACGCAGCATTTACTCGTTGGTTCCGAACACCGACATATGGTGTATGCCTTTTGTATTATTAATAGACATATTATTACATATGCTACCTGTGTATTTTGTAGGCTAAAATATCATGGTATATATAATCAAGTGATCACATATGTGCATCAGATAATCGCCAGCTCGATCGTGATATTGTTGTAGCTGGAGCTATGCTCTAATGACTAAGGCCATCCTCCATGAAGGTTGTGTGTTGTATGGTATATTGGTGTGTGTGTGTGTGCGCGCGCGCACACACACACACACACATACACACACGGGTAGACAAAGGAACTGAGAGTCCATATATATAAACACATGCATGGAATGGATGGATTGCTACAAACAATTATACAACGGGTTGCTTCATCATCATCACTTCGCCACGCAGCAGTACACTTAACAAGCTGCTAGCATGTACATAGTACATGCATGCTTCCTCTCCTGCTTCGACACAAATTATTCAGAGGAGATGCTGGAGCTAGCAGCTAGGTACGATGACACACAAGGAGAAAAAGAAATGAAAAACTACCTAGTACAGTACTAGCACCACACAGACCGTACGTAACTAATCAAGTACCTCTCACGAAATACAGCACACAGTACAATATACGCCGTCAGGTACGTCGGCGACCTGTAGCAGTAGAGAGGAGCAGACGACAGACTAGCTCATCGCGCCGCCGTTCATTCTGTTGTGATTCTGAAGCCCAGCTCCCTCTCGGCGAAGTGGATGAGGCCCTCGATCTCGGAGTCGTCCACGAACCCGTTGCGGTTCCTGTCGGCGCGCCGGACGGCGAACAGCGCGCGCAGCCCGGAGAACCACGCGCCCCGGCGGCGGATGGCCTCCCGGAGCTCCTTCCTGCTGATGCGGCCGTCGTGGTCGGTGTCGAACTGCTTCACCCAGCGCTTGAACTCCGGCACCGTGATCGCGGTCCGGTGCTCCTTCCCCGGGCCCCTCGACGCCGGCGGCGCCGCGTTCGGAGGCACGGCTGCCGTGGCCATGGCTGCTGCTGCTGCTTGGGCCTGGAGCTCTAGCTACTAGCTAGCTTATGAGCTAGCCTGTGGTAGTGCTAGGAAGCTATGGCAGTCCTTCACGTCGGAGCTTGCGATCAGTTGCCGCTCCTTTTATAGGTGCACCGCGCGCGGGAAGGTGCACGGGCCTCGACGATTCCATGTCTCGCGCGCGCGTTCTCGTAGCTTTATAGATTCGCCTCTATCTGCAGGCAAGATTTGTCTCACTCTTAGTGGAAGACCGCCAGAGACCGGCTGGTGCCGCTGGCCATGCGAAAGGTGACGTGTGTTAGCATGCGTCATGCCATGCGTCTCACGCTGGGTTATTCTTTGGGTTTGTTCATTTCTGCAGGTTGATCGAGAGGGAGAACGCAGGGCATCTCTTTTTTGTGATGTGAAGGGGGACTGCATGCAATTATTTGATTCCAATGCGGCAATGGCGCCTGCAGCTAGCTAATTAACGTGCACGTATGGTCACATCTGCTATTCTGATGCAGCGTATTATGTACTACATCTGTGTGCCGGTAGATGCTTTAATAATTTAACAAATATAAGGTGTTTTAGTTTTGTTCTAAATCAAAATTTTCTAAATTCTTCAGATATATAGAAAAATACATCTCCATCTAAAACATCATGGAAGTATCAGTCTCTACAAGCCAATAATAGAATCTCTGAAAAAGTTAGGTAAAAACGCATGCCTTGTTCGATGAATGTGTGTGTGTGTGTGTGTGTGTGTGTGTGTGTGTGTGTGTGTGTGTGTGTGTGTGTGTGTGTGTGTGTGTGTGTGTGTGTGTGTGTATCGTTGACTGACCAATCCAACACGAATGCCTCATATGCCTTGCTTGACAAAGAGGTTCTTCTGGCCTTTTCCAATATTAGCTTTAACACTAGTAGTAATATATGCATAAACACATATTATCTTTCTAATGTAGAGATATGCATGCAGTTATTCGGTTCAATCTTTACCCTTTACTTTACTAGTAACTTTCACGTTGGACCTCTTTATTTGGAGCACTTCCATCAAATTTATACCACTGGTGCAACATATATTCATATTTTGCATTTCAATTACATGTATGCTGCTTGATTATTTAATAACATTTTTTTGCTATACCAGATATAATTGGGCTGGGTATTTGTACATATTGGCATAGAAAATATTCTCTCTATTCCAAAATATAAAGACATTTTGAGTTTTAAAGTTTTTTTCCCCAAAATATGACTTACAAGAACCCAACACCAAAACTTAATTAGGCCCGGTATGGATACCCCTGTGATTATAATAATCATATTATATAATCAAATTTTAATCTAAACAAGATTGATTATATGATAGATTATTATCATCAAAACTCTTGATTATCATAATTCCCATAATCTAAGTGAGATCAGGTTGTAGAGGATTATGGGTGGTAAAAGTCCAACTTGTCCCTAACTGATGGTCCAACTTGCCAAGCTATAAAGGATAAGGTCATGTTCGGCTGACTGGAAAAACGGCCGATGCTAATGCTGATGCTGATTTGTTGTGAGAGAAAACACTACTATTTCGTTGAAACGGTACGGCTGACAAGCGAACAGGGCCTAGACCCAAACACTCCGATTATTTAATCTAAAATTATAATTATAATAATACTATGCACAATCCAAATTTTAATAATCTAGCTGTGATTCACGTGTCTATGTTTACATATTTTTCTATATTAACATATTATGTTACTATTTTTTTTTTGAGCTAGCAAGTTTGACTATATTGCTAAGAATACCTTTATAAAGTTATTCATAGTCTGGATTACTATAATCTAGTTTTTTTTACAACATACTATAATCTAGTTGGGATCTAAACAGTGACGAGTCGTGAACTGGCCTGGGCACCCATCCCTTTCCTAAGGGGTGTAGTGGACTTTTCTTTTGTAGATTAAAATTTTCATATGTCCTTATGTTTTGGTACTAGGAGTAATAGATAAATATTCATAAGAAAAAAATAAACTTCATGAAAAGTACTACCGCTTTCAGGATTTTTCTCTAAACAATAACTTATGGTGTAAGAGGTACTACTTTTGAAATTAAATTCCTTGACCTTTTTACACACTTAATTAAAGAATGGAATTTCCGCAAGTGGCACAAAATTGCCTTGATGAAGCATATTTTTTTTATTACAAACCCAACCAAAGGTGAAAGAGTTTATAGGATATTTCTGCTGTGGATTTTCTGATAATAAGAAATGTTCTACTCCATTTGACGCCAAAGTGTAAGGTAAGGTGTTTAATTATGTCCTAAGTTAAAATTATTTCTCTAACTTATACCAAGATTATATGAAAATAGATTGACACCTATAATGCCAATACAATATCAATACATATTTGATAGTGGATTCAATAACATTAATTTTATGTGTAGATGTTAGTGTGTGTTTTTTAAAGAACTTGGTGAAACTCAAATCATTATTGATTGATCTAACAAGTTTTAACTTACCCATATCTACCGCTAAAGAAATAATCCAAAATACCATTAATGTGTGCAGGATTTATTGTGTAATTTAATGGCACTGTTCTTTAATAGTAAGTGACGTCATCGGCCGAGCAATAGGAGATTAGGAGGGTTGAGCTAAAGACCGAGTTTCATTTTCTTATACTACACATACCATAGCATTATTCAGGAGATGTAATTGGCACATAGATACTGTAATACTGTATCAAGCATGCAGAATCAACCACACAAAATCAAGTTGGTACGATACAAAGTATACAACGACACTGCCGGGTCTTCAGTTCATATAGCTAGTTCATGTTCATGAATGTCTTAATTATATGCACCGGCTGTCACTCTGCGCTTCTTCTTCTTCTTCTACTACTACTACCAGGCGGATATCTTCATGCCGAGATCCTTCTGGGCGAAGGCGACGAGGTTCTCGATCTCGGAGTCGTCCAGGAAGCCGTTGTTGTTCTTGTCGGCCTGGCGAAGGGCGCGGCCGCTCCTCCAGGTGGTGAACCAGCCGCCGCGGCGGCGGAGCGCCTCCCGGAGCTCGTTCCGGCTGATCCGGCCGTCGCCGTCGGTGTCGAACTGCTTGAGCCACTCCTTGAACTCCTCCAGCGTCATGTCCTCGCGGGTGGAGGCGACGCCCCGGATCGCCATGGTTGGCACTGGCAGTGGCAGCTGGCCCTCTGCAAACCTGAAGAGGTGAAGGCTGATCTATCAACGCCTCCTTTTATAGCGGCGATGGATGTATTCACTGCTATCTGCTGCAGCTAGCCAACAAGGCTGCTATATATTCTAAATTCCACTACAACGTACGGGCTGTCAAGTTCTTGGTTGAGACTGGAGAGCATGCAGGCGGGGCGGCTATGCTTTACTACTAGTCTGCAGCATCGGATCCTTGCGTGCAGGCACGTGTGCTTCACACACATTATTTGATTCTTTTCTTTCTCTTTTTACTGATAAGCTGAGTGAGAAAGGGCATCGCTTTAACTCTCGTCTGATGTCGAGGCCTGCACTGCACTTATTCGCTTCGATCGATTCATTCCCCAAGCTTGGAGTAGTAACCTGCACTCTGCACGCGAGATCCGGTTCCGTGTTATGATCCAAACTCCAAACAGGCTGCAGGCTACCCTGTTGATCGATCTTGGGTTGGAGTACTGGCACTGCAATCAGATGCACCGTGAGAAGACTCCATATTCGGCTGCACATGCAACCTCTGCTAAAGAGTGCTGCCTCCATTAACACTGTGATCTTCTTTCTTTTGGTAGTTTTTCTTTTTAAGCACAATACCTGGGGACTGTCTTATCCTCATGGGTCAAGTTCCTTTTATATATATATATATATATATATATATATATATATATATATATATATATATATATATATATATATATATATATATATATATATATATATATATATATATAAACACATGAATCTCCTAGCCAGTCTAGCTAGGTTCATCGTCCTGGTGGTGGTGCCCATTTTTGTTCTGTTTGCAATAGCTTCTGTGGGTCCTTTTGAAGAGATGTATTGGCAGAAAGTTCCCTATCCTTTGCATAAAAAAAATCCAATTATTCTCGTTTGGCCTGGTAAGGTTCTTATCTGCGCATCCCGGTCAGATCTTTTTTTTTGGGGGGGGGGGGGGGGGGGGGGGGGGGGGGGGGGGGGGGGGGCGGCAACGAATGGATGGGTGGTCTCTGCGTTTGTAAAGAAACAAGACGGAGAATAGGATCTTGGAAAGATGGGTCCTGATCGTGGGAGAGATTACTTCAAGTGGGACGGTAGCAGATTACCTTCTATGAGCAGGACGATGGAGATCCTAATTCGTTGTGTGACTAGGCAGAAAAGGGAGTTGCTATATTTTTTTGTGGCAACAATCTTAAAGTACAAGACAATTCACAATTTTTATAGTCAAACAATGATAAAAGTACATGTTGTCTGAATAACAAAAAAAACCAGACACCTAAAATATAAAAGAAGAAAGAAGTGGGAAGAAAAAGATAGCAAAAGTAGGGTAGGAGAATTCTAGCACAGTGGCAGGTGTATCAACATTCAGAAAGGTTTCAGGAGAAACATTACAGAATAGCGCTACACGACTGGACATGAACAATTTCTTCATGGGGACCTACTAATAAATTACCAAAAAAATCATATAAACGTATTCCAATGTGCCCTACTGTCTTTTTATACCGACAAATTAAATTACACTTTCACCAGATGGCAAGCTTTAAAACAAAAAAAATGCTCTTTCCAAAGAAGACTAGGCAAAAAATCAGCTTATTATACCAATGTACAGCAATGTGAATGACAAAGTCCCAGGTGTCTAGGATCTTGTTTATCTCACGTCTGTGCCCGGGACTTCCTGGATAGAACCGAGCCCATCAGAGGGAACAGCGATTTCTTCCTCTGCAACTTTTGGTTTGGAGCAAGGCCCTCGTAGCTACTTCCCGACATCTGTACCTTGGATTCCTGCTCCTTGTGGTATGGATCCTTCTGTTCAACAAATACTCTAGATGGACCATTCAAAGGATTCACCGCGCGTTTCGTGGATTCATGAGCTCTGCGGCGCTGCTCATGGTCAGCTCTCCATTTCCTCAATTCCTGCTCCGCACCAAGTTTACCTTCGTTCGCCCTCCCAGCTCTCTCCAATGCAATTTCAAGTGCTTCCTTCTTCTCATCCATTTCCTCGGATGTTTCCTTTAGTCTCTCCAGGCTCCTTGCTTCTGATTCCTTTGCCGACACTACCTGTGCCAATGCTTCTGCTACCTTCTCGCTCGCCTGTTCTTCAGCTTCGTGTGCTCTCTTGCTGAGTTCATAGTACTCGCTTAGAGGAAGCACCACTCGTCTCGGAGAATCTGTAGTGTCTCTTGCCTCTTTGCTTTCTTGCAAAGCTTGAACCGCCTCGTGTGCTAGCCTCTCTGATGCTACGGATGCTTCCGCTTCTTTCACAACAGCAGATAACCTGGTCTCTGCTGCAGTTGCAGCTGCCTTGGTTTGCTCGAATTCCTCCTTGGCCTTCCTCAGCTCCTCATGAGCTAAGTGAGCTGCTACCCTGGCGTCCTCAGCCTCCTGAGTCGCTTGCTGCAAAACCATGGGAAGCTCCACCACCTTTTCTTCAGCCTCTGCTTCCTTGGACCTGACAGATTCTATCTCTTGTTTCGTTCGATTGAGCTCAGCTTCTAGTGAAGAAACAGCAACGGATGCCATAGCCTCCCCCTGTTGCAACGCAACAAGTGAAGCTTTCTCATTGTCCAGTTCTGATCTGAGTGTCATGGCAGCAAATCTTAGCACGTTGGCCTCAGCCTTTGCCTTCTCAATGTCCGCTTTGACCTCCTGAAGTTCTTTCTGTTTCGATGCTAGAGCTTCCTTAACTGAGCTGCTAATGTGTTTAGAATCTTCAGACTCATGCTCCTTGGAAACTCCTTCAGCTTCTTCAGTCAGTTTCTTCACCATGTAGGCAGACAGCTCCGATTTGAGGCTAAGCAACTTGCGCAAATTTGCATCAATATTCAGCTGCATATCATTATTGAACTTAAGCTTACTGTCTAGTTGTTCCAGATCCTCTTGTGCCTGATGCAACTTTTTCTCCCAGGCAATGCAATCCTGCTCTTTCGCCAATACTGCACCAATCCTGCATTCCTCTGCTTCATGATGTGCAGCATGGGCCAACTCAAGAGACCCTTTAGACGCAATCAATTCTAATGTCAGTTCCTCCACTCTCTTCTCAATCTCCTTCCCTGCAGATATGACCTCTTCTGCTCTTTTGATTGCCGTGTCTCTTTCATCTATCAGGGCAGCATACTGTTCACGTACTGACGTCAACTCCTCTTTTACTGACTTAAGTTCAGCAACAGCCTTTTTGTGCCTTTCTTTGGCGACTTCCATTTGTGTCCTGGCTATCGCACTAGCTTCATCAGCTACTCCATGCTCAATCTCTTGTGCCCTGAGTTGTGCAAGCTCAGAGTCCTGCTTTGCCTGAGCTTCTTCAACCTGTACTTTCTCCAGGTGATGCTTCAGCTCCTCAATAAGCCTCTTGGTGTGCTCTAGCTCATCCACAACTTGAGATTTAGCCATCTCAGCAGCTTCTAGTTCCTCCTTGCAAAGTGGAATTTCTGTTCGAATCTTTTCTAGTTCAGGTTGTATGAGCTTGCGTCTCTGCATGCATGAAAGAAAATCCTTTTTAAGTGATTTACTGTATGGTAAAAAATTTGACTATGTAAGAGACAATTTCAGTTCCATAACTAAAGCTCTGTGATCTATATGTGGTGTTAATTTATCAAGAACTACCTCGATCATCTGAGCTTTGTGAGCTTTCCAATCAACAATTCCTCCAAACTTGGTGACAGCTTCTCTAACAGACTCAAAGGGTGCAGCAGTGTCAATAAGGCCTCTGTATGGACTTTCAGGTGTTGTTTCTGAATCTTGTTTCATTTTCAGCTTTGTGTGTGTATCAGTCTGATGGTGTGTTTCATCTTCTTTAGGTTTCATTTCATCCCTTAGCATAGTTCTGGCACCATTTGAAACATTTACAGGCACACCGTTCACTTCACTTGCGTCTACTGAAGAAGGATAATCTGCCTTATCATTTGTTGAGCTTATGTACGCCTTAGTTGGTCCTGAATTAGACGGTATTTCAGGATCTGTATTGGAAGGCGCATTTAATTTCGCAATGTCTTCTGTTAGATCAGGAAGCCTCGTTTCTAGGACCTGTAAAGACGAATCCAAACTATCAGCAGAAACTATATGCAGAGCAGAGTTTTCAGTTTCTGCTTGTGCTGAATTCACCTCATGTCCGCTTGGCCCCTCATGATCACTATGTCCAGGAACTTCCTTGGCTGCAGGAGGAGTTGGTAAATCCGCTGAAGAGTCTTTTGAGTTACTCTCTTCAGTGCCATACGTCGATTCCATTCCTTAGCCTTTTCCAGGCCGCAATTGGTTTGCTCCTACACATTATTTTGCAAACAAAATGAAAATCAGGTAAATAAAACATGATAGTAGCACATATCCAAGTACTGAAAGGTTGCAGAATGTACAGTCTTACACGTCATGGTCTTATCATGACTTCATGAGAAGTAGCATTTTCATTGCAGACTTTTGAGTGGATTAAAATTAAATATTCAGGAAACTGTTAGTGTTTGCCATATTTTTATTTCAGAAACAGATCTATCAACGTCATCAGTGGTGCATAAACAACACAAGTGTGCTAAATAAGACACTCGTCACAACTGGATATGCAGTGCCACGTCATCCTGTAAAGGAGAACTCTATTGAATCCACTCTTGCATGCAGTAATGATTGCCGCACCAGACATTGAATCAACTTTGCGCCTGCAATTATTCAGCTACTACTATTGCAGCGAACATTTATCTTTGCATTACCTAATTCGTCTTTCCTAACAAACAAAACCCTTGTTTAGTTCCCCTCCAAAATGCAAAAAGTAAAATGCAAAAAGTGTAAAGATTCCCTATCACATTATCATTACATCAAATCTTTAGACACATACATGGAGTATTAAATGTAGGTAAAAAAATAACTAATTACACAGTTTGCTTGTACTTTGCGAGACGAATCTTTTAAGCCTAATTAATCAATGTTTGGACAATAATTGACAAATACAAATGAAATGCTACAGTATTTCTGGCACCTCCCAACTTTAGAACTAGACAAGGTCAAAAGCACATATCCAGACAAAACCTAACCATTTTCCTAACACCTAACAAGCTAAAAGTGGAACGAAAATGCAGTACCGGGCCAGGGTGACCCATCAACACCATTATTCTTACTTGCCAGCAATAATGTTTGAAGTCTCCAAATAGTTCAAACTATGTTAAACTATATCTCAATTGAATATTTGTCATCCATTGAAATATGTCATCCGTAGAGGTTCGGAGCTAAATTGTAAGTTTGTGGCCTACTGGCCTGTAAGTTTCTGGATAAAGATTATACACGTGTATCCAAGAAAAAAATACAAAATTACCGAGGGACCACCATGTCTCTACCAAACAAGCTGAAACATTAAACATGTGTTACTGAATTGGTTAATCAAAAGAGTTAACGGTGAGAAGGGCGGAGAGCTTCTCATCATCTTCTTCCACGAAAACATCATGAAAGCGAAAACTTTTGTCCCATAAACAAATTCATAGCACCTATGACTGTGAACAATCGAACCAAGTACTCCCCATACATGAAGACGAACTGAACTACAACTCCACAAGGAAAATGAAAAACCATATCTTCCTTAGTTGCTACCGTTGGTCCCTATGAACAATCGGACAAAGTATAGTCTCCGTTCAGAGCTAGAAGCGAGGAACCTCCCTGCAATTCTCGATCCCTAAGAGAAGAGCGCAGACAACCTGAACCAAAACGAAACGCAAACGGAAACAGAGAGCGATTCCTACCAGTTTTCATCCAATCCAAACAAGAGAGAAACCGAGCTAAAGACACTCGCGGATTGCAGCGGGAGGGAGGGACGAGGCGAAACTCACCTCGATGGCGCGGAGGAACTTCCGTGCGGGCGAAGCGAGCGAGAGCCTCCTTTTGCGCCGATTTGGATCTCCGCTCTTCGTGCTCGCGATTGATTTTTTTCCCTTCCTTTTTTGCTGTTTATTCTGAGGGGAGGCTGGGGGGCGTACGTGTGTATGCTGCTCGGTTTGTCTGGCTCACGACTCCGCTGGTCGGCTCGCTGGACACATGTGATTAGTGAGAGAAATGGATTGGACTGCTTTTACAGAATCGGCCTCCATCTCTACAGAAATTACACGGCTGGTCTAGAAATGGATTGGACTGCTTTTACAGAATCGGCCTCCATCTCAACAGAAATTACACGGCTGGTCTTTATGTAAAAGTACTCTGTGTATTTTTTATATTTTTCTTGGATACACGTGTATGTACAGAAATATTTTCTCAAAGACAAGAGGCAAATTTGTTGCTGCTCCAAATGAAACGATATTTTAGTACGTTGGTGTTTGGATATATTAAAAACTAAAACTAGTTAGGTATAAGTCTATTAACTTTTGGTGGTGTGTCATTCAAGTCCATCAACTTTTAAACTGCATTTTTAAGTCCATTAATTTTTGGTGGTGTGTCATCTACGTCCATCAATTTTCAAACAACATTTTTTGGTCCATTAACTTTTGGTGATATGTCATCAGGTCCATCAACTTTCAAACTACATTTTTTTGGTTCCTAAACTTTTTAACTGGTTTACCGTAGGTCCATATCTCTTCGTTTAGTGAATAGATCTGACCTGGCACGGTAGGTCCAAATCAAGCAGACATATGATGAGTCCATAGAGCTAGCTTTTTTTAATGGCTACTCCAATTAGAGATGGTTACTCACACTGTGAACTTGCTCTGCCCTGTCAGCATTTATCCGAGGAATGAATCTGGGAGCGTGTTGACGTTAGCTTATAGTAGTAGCTAAGGAAGAAATGACGTCTTACCATGTAGCTTGATAGTCTGTATTCATGGTTGGTTGCTAGGTGATAATGGTGGATGTATTGTCGAGCTTTATATCATATGTTATTTATTTGTCAACTAATTTGCCCGGCCTGCCTTATGTTATCTTCTTAGAACTAGTACATATGTGGAAACCGAAATTGATGTTTGTCACTTGTGATGTCTAGACACAGTAAAGTCCTTGCTAATGGTCTAGAAACCCATGTACCACACTACCGGTGCTTCCGTCATTGCATGCTCCGCCGCG
This sequence comes from Saccharum hybrid cultivar R570, assembly GCA_038087645.1. Lineage (NCBI taxonomy): Eukaryota > Viridiplantae > Streptophyta > Magnoliopsida > Poales > Poaceae > Saccharum > Saccharum hybrid cultivar. The sequence continues at coordinate 19,464,387 of JAQSUU010000312.1, read as the reverse complement.
CGCCACCTAACACGTGTCGCCCTACGTCGATGGTGCCATCTACACATGTCGGCTCTAGCTCTCCCACTGCCTCCTCCTCTGCCTAATTAATCTCATAGTTGACACAACCACCTGCCTCGCGATTGTAGCGTTGGGCGATGAGAAGACACTGAGAGATGCAAGGCGCAGCGGCGGAGTGATTGAGATGGATACAACTACATTATTAGATCCACAGAGCTCGGGCTGGGCTTGCAATGGGCACGGGTAAGGCCGGATTTGCTAATCCTAGGACAAAAAGAATAACGGAAATTAATCGTTTGTTTGCTTTAAGATCCGTGCACTTTAAATCAGTATGATAGCAGTAGATAAAACGAACAGATATGGCAAGCACATGGCGTCGACACTACGAGTCTACTACAGTTAGAGCAAGTTTTCCTCCAACAAAAATGAGAGCAAAAGAGAGATGGGAATACCATGAGCAATCGTTTGTTGGTTGCAATCAAATACTCCAGTCGACATTGACACACAACAGGTGGTTGGTAGCATAGCTGCGACGCTGCCAATGCAGCATCATTTTAGGTCAAAAGGGCGGCCTTGGACGCGTGCTGCCGAAAGGTCTTGATGGCTAGAGGGGGGTGAATAGCCTATTAAAATTTTCTACAAAGACAAGCTAAACAAGTTTATCAATAAAACAAATAGCGAGATGCGAGTTTTGCTTAGCCTACGGGGTGTTTGCAAGCCACCTAACCAATTCACAATTCTAGTAATTGCACTCAACCGCACAAGTCAAACCAAGAAGGAAACTACAACTAGCAAGCTACACAAAGAAGCTACTCTAGTAAAGCTAACTAGCTAGCAAAGATAACTAAGAAAATAATGTGGAGTTGAGTTAGGAGGGTATCACCGAGGGGCGAAGTATTGAGCCAACCAATATGATCAAAAATGAATACCAAGATAACCGAACACCGGGATCAATCAATCACAATATGAAAGTGATGACACGAAGATTTATCCCGAGGTTCACGTGCTTGCCGGCACGCTAGTCCCTGTTGTGTCCCTCTTCACCACGTGGTTCGGTGGCTAATCGGTCACACACCGAGCCTCTCAAAAGGCGCCACAAGAACCTACCAAATGGCAAAAGGTTGCAATGACACGAGCAATATACTAATGTTGCCTTTGGCGCTTCGCCGAGGTAGGCACAAACCCCTCACAATCACCGGAGGTGGCCAAGAACAATCACCAACTCTTGCCAACGCCTCCAAGCTGCTCCAAGCCGTCTAGGTGGCGGCAACCACCAAGAGAAACAAGAATCCCGCAGCAAATCAACCACCAAGTGCCAACTAGATGCAATCTCACAATGCAAATGCACTTGGATCACTCAATCTCACTTCGAATATGCAAAGAAGCAAGAGAGATGAGTGGGAGGGGAGTTGCTTAGCTCAAAGTGCTCACAAGTATGTCAAATGTCCAGGAGAGAGAGCCTTGAGCCGGCCAACGAGTATTTATAGACGTACCCCTTCGAATATAGCCGTTAGAAACTTGAAACAGCCAAAGTCGCGTTGACCGGACGCGCTGGTCCAACTGACCGGACGCGCCGGTCGCGCAACGGCTAGTTTCGCGAAGCACCGACCGGACGCGCCGGTCGCAATGACCGGACGCGCTGGTCAACCCTGAGCCACGCACAACGAACCAGCGACCGGACGCGCTGAAGAACTGACCGGACGCCACAGTGCCCGCGTCCGGTTGGAGTCCAGTAAGCTCCCTGAACGACCGGACGCGTCCGATCATCAGTGACCGGACGCGCCTCGCGTCCGATCATCACACTGAAAAACGCGCAGACACTGAACACTGACCGGACGCGTCCGGTCATGCAAAGACCGCGTCCGGTTCAGCGTCCGGTCACCTCTGTGACCTCCGTTCGTCTCCGTTTCTTTTTCTGACTTCCGGCGTAGTGGAAAATAGGCATTTCATTTCGCCAAAATTGCCTGAATCCCGCGCTCGCACGCTCGGCGGGAGGGAGAGATGACCCCAAACCCTCTCTACCGCTTAATACTCCAACGCCATCGCAAATGTGCTAACACCACCAAGTGATCACGTCATGTGTGAGTGTGTTAGCATTTTCACAATCATTTTTCGAGGCGATATTAGTTCTATCCAAATGCATATGATCATGAAATGCACATCTAGAGGCACTTAGGAGTTCAATAGCCGCGTCATTCCCCTCTTTATAGTACGGCTATCTATCCTATAATGTAACCACACCCACTAGGTGTCTTGGTTACTAAAACACAACCCTTAAGCATATACCTTTGCCTTGATCACGTAGGGTTGCGTCCAAATCCAAGTGTGGCCATCATGATCACCATGTCCATCTTGCCACCAACCTTGGAGTGTACTAATCCTCATATGCTACATACAACTTAGGCATGGGATTAGTACTTAGGCATTGTCACTAATTACCAACACCAAACATAGGACTTTCAATCTCCCCCTTGTTGGTAATTGGTGACAACCCTTTCACAAAGATGTTATAATAAAATTTTGATTGAACCCATGTCACATTGTCCAAGTATATTACCATGTGTAAGAATTATGGACATGTGATCATGAATTCAAATTGATAGCAATGGCTCCCCCTACATGTATGCTATATGTTTGGATTTTGGAAGCATAGATGTTAGATAGGAAAAATTAGGAGCATTGTCTACCAATAGGTGCTAAGTGTTTTAGATTATAGACCTTTGAAGCGTGATACCATCGGAGTAGCGATAAACACCATCTTAGCACCTTGTGTAGTTAGATTCCACTTGGAAAAGCACAAACATAACTAGAAACCTCGTGAGATCAACATTATAAGCAAGGCTCTAGTACCACTTTGAAAAACATGAAGCAAGAAAAATCTAGCTACTTTCTATTCATGCTAGTACCTTAATGCAACATTCAAATTATACTAGCAAGTCACCACACAAGCAATGTATCGGAGAAAACGGAATGCATAACTATGCATCATACAAATGACGTGCACATGTAAATGCATCATTCATGCTTAAGAGCTTGCTCCCCCTACTTATGTGCTCAAAATTTTAGTTGATCCCCTTCTTTTATCAATTCTCCCCTTTAGGTTTTCTCCCCTTTTAGAATCTATCTTGTGAACAACATTTTCTCCCCCACAACATTTTCTTCCCCTTTGAGTTCTATCTTTGTGAACAATATTTTCTCCCCCTTTGGCACCAATTGACCACAAGGAGCAAACTTTAGATAGATTATCATGTTGAAATATGGGGTGAGGATCAAGTTTATGATTCAACCTAGATTGCTTGCATAAATAAAATACTTCGGTTTGATCCAAGGGCAAGCTTCTTCACACCTCACTAGAAGGGTTATCATGCACCATGTTGAAGCAAATATTTAGACAAGTTTTCTAGATTAAACACTTAGGATCACAAGCTACTTAAACAAGTTATATGCTACCACTAGATCATACAAGTCATGGAAATAATAGTGGTACCATATAAACTTCAAATTCATTTGATTTTCATGAATGAGCCTAGAACATATAAATTATGACTAGATGCACTAAATAAGTCCTTAGCATAGAATGTATGACATGTCAACCAATTGTACCTTGGGGCTCAAAGGAGAGGCATGTCATATATGGGGTGCATCAACTCATGTTGGAGAAGTCAAGTATGTTCAACTCATTCTTTAGCTTGTGAAATCTCTTCTCATCAAGTGGCTTGGTGAATAGATCGGCTAATTGATCTTCGGTGCCCACACTCTCAATAGCGATGTCACCCTTTTGTTGATGATCTCTAATAAAGTGATGGCGAACATCAATATGCTTTGTTCTTTGATGTTGAACCGGATTGTTGGTTAGCTTCACGGCACTTTCATTATCACATAGCAATGGCACATTCTTGAAATTGATTCCAAAATCCTTCAATGTTGCCTTCATCCACAAGATTTGTGTACAACAACTACCCGCGGCGATGTATTCGGCCTTGGCGGTAGATAGTGCAATACTATTTTGCTTCTTGGATGACCATGAGACAAGTGATCTTCCCAACAATTGACAAGTCCCTGAGGTGCTCTTTCTCTCAACTTTGTCACCGGCATAGTCGGAATCCGAATAACCAACTAGCTCAAAACTAGCACCCTTGGGATACCACAATCCAACATCTTGTGTATGCTTCAAGTACCTCAATATTCTCTTTGTTGCCTTCAAATGACTTTCTCTTGATGAGGCTTGAAATCTTGCACACATGCATACACTAAACATCACATCGGGCCTTGATGCCGTCACATAGAGTAGGCTACCAATCATTGATCTATATAGCTTTTGATCCACCATGTTGCCACTCTTGTCACTATCCAAACTTCCACTAGTGCTCATTGGAGTTGTAATGCCCTTTGCATCTTCCATGCCAAACTTCTTGAGCATATCTTTGATGTACTTGGTTTGGCTCACAAATGTACCTTCTTTCATTTGTTTGATTTGAAGTCCAAGAAAGAAACTAAGTTCACCAATCATTGACATTTCAAATTCCTTGGCCATCATTTTTCCAAACTCATCACAATAATCTTGATTGGTTGAACCGAATATGATATCATCAACATATATTTGCAACACAAACAAGTCTTTCTCAATCTTCTTGGTGAATAGTGTTGTATCAACTTTGCCCATGACAAATCCTTTGGATAGCAAGAAGTCCCTCAATCTTTTATACCATGCTCTAGGTGCTTGCTTTAATCCATACAAAGCCTTCCTTAACTTGTATACATGATTGGGTTTCTTGTCATCTTTAAAACCGGGAGGTTGCTCCACATACACCTCCTCTTGAATGTACCCATTGAGAAATGCACTCTTTACATCCATTTGATATAGCTTGATATTGTGAGCACAAGCATAGGCAAGTAAGATCCTAATTGCTTCCAATCTTGCAACCGGGGCATAAGTTTTACCAAAGTCAAGACCCTCTATTTGTGTGTAACCTTGAGCCACTAGTCTTGCTTTGTTCCTTACTACTATCCCATCTTGATCTTGCTTGTTGCGAAAGACCCATCTTGTTCCAATGACATTGTGATCCTTAGGCCTTTCAACTAGTTCCCATACTTCATTTCTCTTGAAGTTGTTGAGCTCTTCATGCATTGCATTTACCTAATCCGGATCTCTTAATGCTTTATCAATGTCCTTGGGTTCTTCCATTGACACAAAAGATGAGTGAGCACAAAATGATGCCAATCTTGATCTAGTTTGAACTCCTCTTTGTATGTCACCAATGATGGAATCCAATAGATGGTCTCTTGCAATGTTAGTTGGTTGAAGCACTTGGACTTGATTGCTTGGATGTTGATGTTGATCATGAGTTGGAGATGATGAACTAGCCACTTGTTGATCTTGTTGCACTTGAGATGATGTACTAGCTTGATTTTGCATAGGAGAACCACTAGCTTGTGTAATTGGACTTTGGAGCACTTGATCTTTGTTGTCATCTACATTAATAACTTGCTTTGGTCTAATATCACCAATATCCATTTCTTTCATAGCATTACTCAATTGAGTTCCTCTCACATCATCCAAGTTATCTTCTTCATCTTGAGAGCCATTTGTTTCATCAAACTCAACATCATGCACTTCTTCAAGTAAACCACTAGCCAAATTCTAAACTCTATAAGCTTTGCTAGTAGTTGAGTAACCAAGTAGAAATCCTTCATCACATTTCTTCTCAAACTTGCTCAATCTAGTGCCCTTCTTCAAGATGTAGCATTTGCAACCAAATACCCGAAAGTATGCAATGTTGGGCTTTCTTCCATTTAAGATCTCATATGGTGTCTTCTCTAGAAATTTATGGCAATAGAGGCGGTTGCTATAGAAGCAAGCCGTGTTGATTGCTTCGGCCCAAAATGAATGACTCACATTATACTCATTCAACATTGATCTTGCCATGTCAATTAAGGTTCTATTTTTCCTCTCAACTAGGCCATTTGATTGAGGTGTATACTTGGCCGAGAATTGATGTTTGATTCCAAGCTCTTCACATAGCTCATCAACTCTTGTGTTTCTAAACTCACTTCCATTGTCACTTCTCACTTTCTTGATTGTGGTTTCAAACTCATTTTGCACTCTCTTGATGAACTTCTTGAATGTGTCAAATACATCACTTTTGTCCCCAAGAAAGAATACCCATGTGTATCTAGTGAAATCATCCACAATCACAAAGCCATACTTGTTGCCACCAATGCTTGTGTATGTAGTTGGCCCAAATAGATCCATGTGCAACAACTCAAATGCCTTGGAAGTACTCATAATGCTTTTCAATGGATGAGTGTTGCCTACTTGCTTTCCGGCTTGACATGCACTACATAGCTTATCTTTCTCAAATGTGACATCCTTCAAGCCTCTAACTAAGTCATGCTTCACTAACTTGTTCAATTGCTTCATGCCAACATGACCAAGTCTTCTATGCCATAACCAACCCATACTTGATTTGGTGAGCAAACATGTTGAAAGTTGAGTGTCACTAGCATTAAAATCAACCAAGTATAGATTCTCATATCTAAAACCTTTGAAGATCAAGTTAGAGCCATCAACACTAACTATCTCCACATCATCAACACCAAATATGCACTTGAAACCAAGATCACACAATTGAGCAACCGAGAGAAGATTGAAGTTCAACTTTTCGACTAAGAGCACATTGGAAATGCTATGATCATTTGAGATTGCAATCCTTCCAAGAGCCTTTACATCACCCTTGCTATTGTCACCAAATGTGATGCTATCAATGCCACTATCATTTGATTTGAGAGAGTTGAACATTCTTGAATCACCGGTCATATGTTGAGAGCAACCACTATCAAGCACCCAATGCCTTCCTCCGGCCTTGTAATTAACCTACAAAACAATTTAATGTTTCTTAGGTACCCATACTGTTTGGGTCCTTGGAGGTTAGTCACTAAGCTCTTTGGTACCAAAATGGCCTTCTTCTTTGGGCCCACAATTGGTGTACCAACAAACCTAGCATGCACACCTTTCTCACCCTTGGTAAGCACATAACAAGAATCAAAAGGAATATAAGGTACATTAGCATTTTTCTTATTCTTGTTCATTTTATTGCAATTAATCTCTAGATGCTCAACTTGCTTGCATCTATTGCAATAACGACCATTGCCCTTCACAAAGCGAGGCTTTGGAGTAGCAAAGGCCGCCTTGCCCTTCTTGGGAGTATGGCCTAATCCCTCTTTGTTAAGAGAGAACCTTTGGCTACCCAAGCATTTTAGCAAGCGGGCATCCCCACCATAGGCATTGCCTAATGCGCGGGTGAGATCATCCACCTCTCTCTTGAGAGTCTCAACCACAAGTGATGAATCACTAGTAGTAGAGGTAGAGTTGGTTGTGGTGGATGATGATGAGCTACATGAAGCATTAGTAGGACTAACAAATAAAGAATCATCAATAATATCACATGTTAGTCCAATATCACAAGTGACAATCACTTGCTCCTACTTAGCTTCCTTCATGAACTTTTCCAACTTAAGGTCCTTTTCCTTGATGAGCTCAAGTAGAGTGGAGTGGGCTTCCTTAAGCCTAGTGTGAGCAATTTCAAGATCCTCGTGGTCTTCCTTTAGACACTCACGAGAAGCCTCTAGCTCATCAAAGGATTTCCTAAGAGCTTTGAGCTCTTGTTCAATTCCTTTACACTCCTTACTCTTTTTGAGAGCAACAAGCTCCTCCATCAAGGCATCATTTTCATTGCTCTTGGCAATGAGCTCTTGTTCCAAGATTTTGTATTTCTTGGTTGTCCTCTTGTAGCCCTTGCTCATTTGATCTATTATGCCTAATAGATCATCCTTGGAGTAGTCCTCATCCTCCTCCTCATCACTCCTACAATCATCACTAGCACAAGAATCATCATCACTATCATCATGTTTTACCTTGGTAGGCTTGGCCATAAGGCATGTTGATGTAGTGTCGAAGATGGATGGCTTGTTGGAGAGGGCGATGTTTGCAGTGGCTCGTCGAGTGATCCTCTCATCATCACTAGAGCTTTCATCATCATCACTATCGGAGTTGTCACTATCCCAAGTGACTACATAACCACCACCCTTCTTCTTCTTGTTGAAAGTGAAGCTCTTCTTTGCTTTCTTCTCATTCTCTTTCTTATCCTTCTTGTTCTTCTTGAGCTTCAAGTCCCCATTATGAAATCTCTTATCTTCATAGGGGCAATCCGCCACTATGTGATCGGGGCTATTGCAATTGTAGCAAAGGGTCTTTGCCTTTATAGTGTCTCTCCTCTTCCTTGCCCCATATCCTTTCTTCTTCATGAACCTTCCCATCTTGTGCACAAGGAGGGCCATGATCTCATCATCGAATGGATCATCATCATCACTTTCTACCTTGCTCTTGCCCTTAGAGGATGAAGCCTTGAATGCAATGGGCTTCTCTTGCTTGACCTTGGTCTCCTTCTTCTCTTCTACCTCATCTTCATCATCATTGTATTGGGCATCGGTCATTATATCTCCAAGCACATTGGTTGGTTTGACCTTGTCCAATCCCTCTCTAAAGATCATTCTTCTCAAGGTGGCAAACTTCTTGGGTAAGCACATCAAGAACTTGTGTGAGAAGTCCTTGTCCTCAACCTTCTCCCCAAGCCCCTTGAGATCATTGACAATGACTTGGAGCCTATAGAACATCTCCGGGATGGATTCATCATCCTTCATCTTGAATGTGGAGAACTTGTCCTTGAGCATATATAGTTTGGCACTTTTTACCGTTGAAGTACCTTCATATGTTTCTTCAAGCCTTATCCAAAGCTCATTTGCCTTTTCAAGATCTTTGATTTGCTCAAATACTTTATCATCAATGGCACGATAGATTGTGTCAAGTGCCGCCATATTGCATTGTTTGTTGATGCGGTCATTGGGAGTGAGGTTTTCCTCATCAAGAATGACGTATCCTTCTTTGGTCACATCCCAAATCTTCTCATGTATATTGCCTAGATATTGCTTCATCTTCCTTTTCCAATGATCAAAGGAAGAGACGCCATCAAAGAATGGAGGCTTGCCATTAACATGATTGAACATAACTTGAGCCATCTTATACCGAGGTTGTTAAGCCTTACAAACGGTGACCACGGCTCTGATACCACTTGAAAGGTCTTGATGGCTAGAGGGGGGGTGAATAGCCTATTAAAATTTTCTACAAAGACAAGCTAAACAAGTTTATCAATAAAACAAATAGCGAGATGCGAGTTTTGCTTAGCCTACGGGGTGTTTGCAAGCCACCTAACCAATTCACAATTCTAGTAATTGCACTCAACCGCACAAGTCAAACCGAGAAGGAAACTACAACTAGCAAGCTACACAAAGAAGCTACTCTAGTAAAGCTAACTAGCTAGCAAAGATAACTAAGAAAATAATGTGGAGTTGAGTTAGGAGGGTATCACCGAGGGGCGAAGTATTGAGCCAACCAATATGATCAAAAATGAATACCAAGATAACCGAACACCGGGATCAATCAATCACAATATGAAAGTGATGACACGAAGATTTATCCCGAGGTTCACGTGCTTGCCGGCACGCTAGTCCCCGTTGTGTCCCTCTTCACCACGTGGTTCGGTGGCTAATCGGTCACACACCGAGCCTCTCAAAAGGCGCCACAAGAACCTACCAAATGGCAAAAGGTTGCAATGACACGAGCAATATACTAATGTTGCCTTTGGCGCTTCGCCGAGGTAGGCACAAACCCCTCACAATCACCGGAGGTGGCCAAGAACAATCACCAACTCTTGCCAACGCCTCCAAGCTGCTCCAAGCCGTCTAGGTGGCGGCAACCACCAAGAGAAACAAGAATCCCGCAGCAAATCAACCACCAAGTGCCAACTAGATGCAATCTCACAATGCAAATGCACTTGGATCACTCAATCTAACTTCGAATATGCAAAGAAGCAAGAGAGATGAGTGGGAGGGGAGTTGCTTAGCTCAAAGTGCTCACAAGTATGTCAAATGTCCAGGAGAGAGAGCCTTGAGCCGGCCAACGAGTATTTATAGACGTACCCCTTCGAATATAGCCGTTAGAAACTTGAAACAGCCAAAGTCGCGTTGACCGAACGCGCTGGTCCAACTGACCGGACGCGCCGGTCGCGCAACGGCTAGTTTCGCGAAGCACCGACCGGACGCGCCGGTCGTAACGACCGGACGCGCTGGTCAACCCTGAGCCGCGCACAACGAACCAGCGACCGGACGCGCTGAAGAACTGACCGGACGCCACAGTGCCCGCGTCCGGTTGGAGTCCAGTAAGCTCCCTGAACGACCGGACGCGTCCGATCATCAGTGACCGGACGCGCCTCGCGTCCGATCATCACACTGAAAAACGCGCAGACACTGAACACTGACCGGACACGTCCGGTCATGCAAAGACCGCGTCCGGTTCAGCGTCCGGTCACCTCTGTGACCTCCGTTCGTCTCCGTTTCTTTTTCCGACTTCCGGCGTAGTGGAAAATAGGCATTTCATTTCGCCAAAATTGTCTGAATCCCGCGCTCGCACGCTCGGCGGGAGGGAGAGATGACCCCAAACCCTCTCTACCGCTTAATACTCCAACGCCATCGCAAATGTGCTAACACCACCAAGTGATTACGTCATGTGTGAGTGTGTTAGCATTTTCACAATCATTTTTCGAGGCGATATTAGTTCTATCCAAATGCATATGATCATGAAATGCACATCTAGAGGCACTTAGGAGTTCAATAGCCGCGTCATTCCCCTCTTTATAGTACGGCTATCTATCCTATAATGTAACCACACCCACTAGGTGTCTTGGTTACTAAAACACAACCCTTAAGCATATACCTTTGCCTTGATCACGTAGGGTTGCGTCCAAATCCAAGTGTGGCCATCATGATCACCATGTCCATCTTGCCACCAACCTTGGAGTGTACTAATCCTCATATGCTACATACAACTTAGGCATGGGATTAGTACTTAGGCATTATCACTAATTACCAACACCAAACATAGAACTTTCAGCTGCGTGCAGACGAATGGATAGGCGTTGCATTTCCTGCCCCGACAAGGCACCTGGCAGCCACACAGAGGAGACAAGCCTGTTTTCATGGTTCGGAGGGAGCAGGAGCACGCAGGACTACAGCAGCAGTAAGCAACACCAACACGCATTGTATTACTCTACTCTGTACATTGCATTGAGGTATGGACTTACGATGAACCAGTTAAAAAGTTTAGAGACCTAAAAATACAGTTTGAAAATTGGACCTGGATAACACACCACCAAAAGTTAATGGACCTAAAAATGCAGTTTGAAAGTTGATGGACTGGATGACACACCACCAAAAGTTAATGGACCCAAAAATGCAGTTTGAAAGTTGATAGACCTGGATGACATACCAACAAAAGTTAATGGATCTACGATGCATTTAACTCTTAAAAACTTATATAAGAATCCATATAGTGCAGGCAAGGACGGGCCTATCTAAATTCAAAGGTATTCATTTAAATACCCAAATTTTTACCAAAACTTTTGTGTATTGCATTGGAAAAAAGAAGAAAATAAGCCAAATGAATATTGTATTAAGAATTCAGCCTAAAACATGTATTCTTCTGCTGCTTTTTCACCCCACTCGATGGCCGAACAAGGCCCAGCGCCATGTGAACTAACTTCTATCCCGCTAGGCAGTAGGCAGACGCACCAGCACATCGCCCGCTCGCGATCGCTCAAGCTCTCATGTTTTCTTTCCCAACCCCAAACCCTAGCACCTACCGGTGGCGGCGGCGAAGCGTCGGACTCCAGCAGTAGCAGGGCACGTCAGCACGAGGCAACGACAAGAAAATTCACGCTAAATGCTTGTGGTTCATATAGAGCAAAAACTTGGGTTAGTTTGTACTTGTTTTAAAATATCAGATTGCATAACAAATTTTACTATTGCTTACTGAATTGCTAAATTGATCTTTATGATTGGTGTATGGAAATTTTAGGGTTGCATACCAACAAAATTCTAGGTCATCCATTGGATTTCAGATTGTCAAATAAAAATCGATTCATTTTCGCAATTTTGAATACCCAAGTTCAAAATCTTGGACCCACCACTGGTTTGCAGGAGTGGATTAATGAAATCTAAGTGGCTGAATCGTTTTTATCCAAGCAAGAATGATAGATGTCCATAAGAAAAACACTATAGAGTATCTTTTTGTAAGGTGTAATTTAGTCATTTGCCAATAGTAATGGTGTTTCTCTCAACTTCAATAATAAATCTCTTTGTGAAACCAGAGGAGAAAATTATCTATTTGCTAGCCAAAACAACAGGCTTCACAAATTTGACATGCTAATCGTGGGCTTCACAAAAATACTAGCCAAAACATTTGCTCCTGTTATTTTGCCTCTTTCCCCTTTTACATTTTTTCTGGTAAGCTTTGACATTTGAAAGGACAATACTACCCCTGTGATAAATTGGTTGGATGGTTGCTGTCACTATACATGGCCTATTTGTTTTAGATGTTGGTTTTAGTCTCTCGTCCTACTTTTTGGACCAAAATTTGAATTGAACAAATTATACGCCTTTTTTACCCTCATTTTAACTCATATGGTTGCCAGTTTGTCCTCAGTTAATAAAATTGTTCGACAAAATCAACATCTTGACACCCATTTTTTCTCTTATCAGAACAACAAGACAAATCTCTGGGAAACACGAAGGAGGAAACTTATATAACTATTGACAGGTAAAATGATACAACCAGAGCCCCGCCCTGTACTCGACTCCTCCGCTCGTTAACCGGTCGTTGCTCTTGACAAATTTCTCCACGATGAAATTGCTGGCCTCTGACACGTCGCGTATGGTGTGGAAGTCGACTCCACTGCTCGTTAGGCAATTGTTGCCCTTGATGGCCTGGAAGTCGCCAGTGATAGAGATAGGGGAGGGGGCAAAACCCCCCCTAAGCTCTACATTTTCTGTTAGAAAAAAAATAATTTGAATAAATTGTGAAAACATATACTGCCCTCTCCTAAAAAAAAAAGGGGAAACACATTTCTGCTCCGCCTCTGAAAGCCGTCACAATTCATTCAGCCATCTACGTACGGCATGTTAAAGTTAGAAAATTTGCGAAGCCCACCATTAGCATATATAAATTTGTGAAGCAGTATTTTGTCTGAGAGATATATATAATTTTTTGAAACGAAGTGAGTAAAGAAATAGCACCCACCTCATCAAAAGTCAAAACATTCCTAAACTGTAACAATAAACCGTCACCGCAATCATCACCAACATTTGGTGTGCAAAAGGTTGACGTCTCAAAACCCACAAACTAGGAGGCGCAAAATGGAAAGCTTCCAGTTCCAGCAGCTTAACGATCGGCTAGATTTGATTCATTCCTGTCCAGTACCTCTCACGCCAGTCCAAACCTCCTCCACTAATTAATTCCTCCCCAAAGCGGGTTGGTTTTTTTTTTTGGACAGTAATGTGGAGTGGACGAAGGAAAGCACAGGATTCCAGCTGCAAGGGACGGCGGGGTCACCCCGCGACGGCGAGTGGGCGGCCCATCCTGCCGTCCGCTCCCGCTAAGGCCACGAAACGGACGGCGCGCATGGGGCCGCGGGGTCCGACCGCCGACCGGGACGTTTTTGGGGGCTTGGAGCCCGGTGGACTTTCCGTTGTACGCAAGCGCGCGTTGGCGTCCGTCCACCCCTGCTTTGTGCTCCGGGTACGCAGGCAAAACGTACCCGTAGGAAAACGGAAAGGGGGTGTTTACAGCCCTTGTTTAGTTCCCCAATTCTCCCTAAATTTCACTATACAAAAAGAAGATTCCCTGTCACATCAAAATGTCGGCAAATACATGGAGTACTAAATGTTGATGAAATCAAAAACTAATTGCACAGTTTTGTTGTACTTTGCGAGATGAACATTTTAAGCCTAATTAGTCAAAATTTGGATAATTTTTACCAAATACAAACGAAATGCTACAAGAATTCTGATACAGTGTTTTTCTCTCCAAGGCCTCGTTTAGTTCACGGAATAGGGGAGAAAAACACTGTATCAGAATTCCTGTAGCATTTCGTTTATATTTGGTAAAAATTATCTAAATTTTGACTAACTAGGCTTAAAATGTTCGTCTCGCAAAGTACAAAAAAACTGTGCAATTAGTTTTTGATTTCATCAATATTTAGTACTCCATGCATTTGCCGACATTTTGATGTGACGGAGAATCTTCTTTTTGCATAGTGGAATTTGGAAGAGAATTGGGGGAACTTAACAAGGGCCAATTCACCGAACTAAACGAGGCCACAGTGCAGTACGTGTACTGTGTACTTCTGCTCCGTACTTTTCTGAGAATTTTGATACTCTGCTGCTTTAACTACGAGAGGTGTGCTAGGTCGTGCGTGCATAATATAATAATAAACAGATAGGAGTACCTAGGCCGCAGGGTTTTTGGGCATCCGGAGATGAGACGTGCGTGCTCTGCTAGGTGTGTGATCCATTTGAAGCCGTAGTGAATGCTTCACCTAAGCCACCGCATACGAGGGAGCGTCGAGTAATGGCCGGATCCAGACGTCTCGCCCGAAGATTAGGATCTCCGATGGTACAAGTACAAGTTACAACCTTCGCCCTCGCCCCTCGAGAATTTCACGTACTCCTGCTATATACGTACTAGAAAGATCCACTTTTGGTTGGAGTTGGATTGTTCCTTCCCCGTATGTTTAGGTGTGCAGCAGCGGCGCGCAGCACATGCTTTGCGCCAGCGTCAGTGGCTGCAGACAGCGTCATTAGCCGCCGGTAAAAACATGTTCCCGTCCCCAGCCAAAAAGACCCGCAGCAGAGCAGAGCAGAACAAGCTAAATAATTGCGTGACACGGGGGCGGGGGGCGTGGACGCAGACGGAAGGCCTCGACGACACGGACGCGAACCGATGGGTGGCCACCGCGGAGTCCGCGTGCTCCTGCCCCGAGCAGAGCCCGCGCTGCCGCCGGGCCACCACCGCCTTTTCAGAGTCTGGAAGCGGAGGGCTCGGCTTTCCACTCCGACACCGCGGCAGGAAAAGAAGCGGAATGGAGGAGTCTGTAGCCTTGGGCCTGGTTTAGGTTGTGTTTAGTTGGCCTGAAAATGCTGAAAAATATATTGTAGCATGTTTTGGTTTTATTTGGTAAATAGTATTTAATCACGGACTACTTTGGTTCGAAAGATTCGTCTCGTGATTTTACACCTAACTATGAAATTAATTATTTTTTTACCTATATTTAATGTTTCATGCATACGTACAAATATTCGATGTGACGGTAAATCTTATAAAATTTTTGAAAGTTTGAAGCAACTAAACACAGCTTTAGATGCCAAATTTTCCCCTCAAATTCTACTATGCAAAAAGAAGATTCTCCATCACATCAAAATACCGGCATATGCATGGAGTACTAAATGGAGATGAAATCAAAAACTAATTGCACAATTTAGTTGTAGTTTGCGAGACGAATCTTTTGAGCCTAATTAGTCAATGCTTGGACAAAAATTCACAAATACACACGAAATGTTATAGTGGAGAATCTTTTACTGTGCAGATTTTAGACCTCCGAAATCAGGCCAACTAAACACGGCCTTGGCCGTTGGTGATTGGCGTGGCTGCCTCCTCGTTCTTGCCCGCCGGGCCTTGTTTGTTCCTCCCGGTCCTGGCAGCCGGCAGATCTGGTGGCCCGCCCGGCCACGCCGCGAAAGCGGCCCAACGGATTCATTCCCCGGGGCAGGCCACGGTACGCACGGTGCCGTTGCGTGTGTTGACTGTTGAACCGCGCGCAGTTCATCGCTCATTGGCACTGAACCCAGTGACCGTTGCGAGTTTAAACGTTTAATAAACACTCGATCAATGTTGTCCTCAAACGATTGATCTGTGACGCTGACGCCACGGTTGACTCGAGATCCAGAGCGGGGCCAGAAACCGGAACAAACAAGCAAGCCGTGGCCCAAATCCATACGGATAATCCTCAACCGACAACAGCATACCTCAGGTTAGTTGGGGGGTCGATCGCCAGACCGTGGCTACCATCATACCAGCTAACTGAACACTACGCAACCAGCACCGTACCGGACACCGCGCAAACTGATGACGTTTTTAGCGTTCTGAAAAACGGGTCCAGCATCTCGCACCATATCAGTTTTTTTATTCGACAAGCATAGAATGAAAGTTTAGAGGGCTGAAGTTACGAATTTATTACCATCTTCAAACTCCGACCTCCCCTCATCAAATAGTTATGGCAAAAAAAAATATTGGAGAGACTCTAGGGGGGCTTTAGGGGCTCCATGGAATTTGCGGAGGTAGGGGGCTTGAGCCCCCGTCCTACCGCTGGGTTCACCCCTGTTATTAGATAGCAACAAAATTATAGAGTTTTATATGTTTATGTTTATGACACATCCATTGCATACATGCCACAAAACTACAAAGAGTTTAGGAAGTTGGGCATATTTCAAACTACCTGCTAGCTCCTACCAGCAAAAACGTTTTCCAAACAGAGTCTAGGAAGCTGGGCAAACTTCAACCTACCTCCCGTTTTCTGAACAGAGAGTCTAGGAAGCTGAGCAAACTTCAAGCTACCTCCCGGCTCCCACCAACAAAACATCCAGCAACTTTAACATTAATTTGGTGAATATATAGAAGTTACTATACTTTTTTTTGCGAAACCCGCAAATGCTCACAAACACGAGCGCACTCACCCCTATGAACACACGTACACACCCTACTCCTATGAGCACTCGCACACTCACCCATATGAACGCATGCATGTGCACCCTGTCCCTATGAGCACATCCGAAGAACTAAGTTGGATCAGCAAATTTGCACGTACACCCTACCTCTATGAGCACATCCGAAGAACTAAGTTGGATCGGTAAATCTTAAGATTGATGAAGTCATTAAAAACGTCTCGTTGTTGATGGATACGTCGCCTACCACTGAAAGAATAACGTCATTAAATCATAGAATAAATTTAGAAAAATGCTAACACCCGTGTTAAATCAAGACTTGAACTCGAGTGGACAGGTTTTACCACAAGAAACCCAACCAATTATGCTACCTCAGTTTGCAGAAGTTACTATACGTAGGTAGGCACAAGGATCGTTGAGGATTTCATCTTCAGACAAACGCAGTCCCCGATACTTCGTCTTAAACTTAATGGTGTTCTTTGTCAATGCTCGACTTCTAAGAATGTCTTCTAGAGAACAGAAGACTTCGTACTGCGAAAGGAGAGATGCGATGTCACACAAGTCACATCGCCGAATCACGAAGAGAAGGACCGAAGGACGAAGACTACCGATCTCCTTCGTTGTGAAGCGAAGCCCAAAACAAGCGGAGACAGATTAACTTGCCCTCAACCTACGAAGATTCATCACCGATGATCTTTATCGCCGATGATCTTTCTTCCGGGAATAGACTTAGAACATGTATCGAAGATTTAATGAGCGGTTTACCCTTAAATGTAAACGGTAAGTAATGACATTGTAGTAGGAATATTGTAGACATTGTAGTAGGAATAACGAAGGTTAAGACCTCTATAAATACCCCCTAACATGTAATGTACACGAACATGAAATGAATACTCAATTAAGTTCACTTTACTCTCCAATGCTTGTGTAAAATCACTTTTTACCCAAACAAGGATAAACGTAAGCAGATCACAACATTATTGTTCATAGTAATTATTACACCAGTCAATAAGCACACGCCCGGTGGTCACAACCCAACTGACGGTGTAAGGACTCACAAAAGACACACCTAGACCTAGTAGCCATAGCTAGTCCTCCTCATCATCCTGATGAACTCGTCAAAGTCTATCTCACCGTCACCTGTGACAAACCAGAAATCAAGTTAAATTACAGGTAGTTTAACTTGAAAAATGAGGGACTTTCAAGTTTGCATAAAGAAATAAAGATGGCAGAGCACAGCTAACCATTTCTATCTGCCTCTTGCACCATGTCTTGGATCTCATCGAGGGTGAGATTTACACCCAGCTCTTTGGCAATCCTCTGGATATCAATGTTAGAAATCTTTCCCTGCAGGGACAACAAAACATACTTTAAGAGCTACCATAGCATTGTCCGAGGGATTGCTCATGTTTAGAATATGGTACAGTTGCAAAAGTGTTTTGTGTTCTTATCTCAATCAATTCCATTAAGCTCAAGGGAAGACATACTAACATTTTGCTCTAAGAACACTAGGAGAGAGAGGATTGAAAATTGTGTAAGCATCCGTTCTTCATCGTCTTTTAAGTTATGAAAACCACTTGGGTGATTGTTGACTACAGAGAAAATCTAGTTGCTTATTGTCTAATAGGAGGTTGACAATTGACATGCTTGAAAAAATAAGGCATGCAAAATGGTAGTCCAGTACAATCATATAAGAAAGCATGTGTCAAAGAAAAGAGGGATGGTGCTTTACATTTCCATCTTGGTCAATAATGCGGAATGCTTTTGAAAGCTCCTCTTTACTATCCCTCTCTCCGATTTTGGCAGTCATCATGTGCTCAAACTCCTCGTAGTCGATCGCTCCACTGCCATCTTTGTCAACATCAGCAATCATTTGCCTAATTTGCTGCATTATCCAGAAGGCGAGTAGTGTTATCTCAAGGAATTTTCGACAGCACATGGATGTGGTTCCATACTTGCATGGGCTCAAACACAGAAAAGAAATATGAAATAATAACGTGGCTCTTATTCACAAGGGGCATAGTATATCATGGACACGACAGGAAGAACTCATTTCATCAAGCTAACTTCTAATGAAATATGACAGCTAGGGACGCTAAAAGATATGCTCAGAAGGAAACAGTAACTGCAACGACATCAGCAGGAACAGAAGGAAATTCTCAACACAACATATCAGCAGGAACTCCCTCGCTACTTAACATTGCGCTCATTCTAGGACTGCTTATGCAAGATTGAAATATCAATTCACCCAACACAAATGGAAGAGCTATATAGCATTCTTTGCAGTACGATTGTCAAGGAACAAAACAACTGCAATGCACTTTTCTAGAGAATGGAAATACGCTCTAAAACAAAGGATTTGCTAATAGGACGAATAATACCTCTTCAGTCATCTCAAATCCCAAGGCTCTGTACACGAAATAAATAATTTCAGAGGCCTAGCTGCAGCTTGGCTGTTAAAATGAGAATGGTTATGCCAGCCTTACCTCATGGCAACATTTAGCTCTTTTGCATCAATGGTTCCTGTGAGATAAGTATGCTAGTAAGATATCAACAGTTCCAACACGAGGAAAGCAATACTGTAGTGGAAATAATGGAATTGGCGATCCCCCCAAGGAAATTGTCAGTACCAGAGTTATCTGTATCAAACAGATCAAAGGCTTCCTTTATTTCCTGCCTCTTCTGCTGCGTCAGGCCATGAGGGCGAGCTCTAGGCCTCTCCCTCCTGGTCTGCCCCTTGACAGTAGACTACAAATTACAAATTTCACATGTCACAAGTGAGATCAACGATCAAGTCATCACAAGAATAGTAGAATCCACAATTTGAGACAATTCATCCTAGTATAAAAACAAAACTGAACCTAATGGTTTTACATGGACATGTTACAACCAGGGCGGGATCTAGTAGTGGACATATGCACCGATAAATTTTTTGCGAAAAATAAAAAGAAAATCGAAGCTAGCGGCCTGTAATTGTGTCAGATCCGAATACAAATAGCTTACATTAGGGTTCAGGAAGCTCGGTTTTACACAGCGGGAAGGGAAAAGGGGTGGGCGTACCTGGTTGAAACTCATCGCCGGCGAAGGTCTCCACAAAGACCTGGCGTAGGGTGGCGCCGCTCGCCCAGTCGTCGCCGGCTAGAGAGAGCGCGCGCGCGCGCGAGCGAGAGAGTTAGGACCGCGTGAACGGGAGAGGCGGAAGGGTGGGGTGACGCGTGAAGTGGGGAACAGGGGTCGGACCGAGGGAGGGGTGAACGCCAGTTAACTGGCAAGGGGTTCTTGTCAAAAAAAAAATGGCAAGGGGTTGCTCTTGCTTCCTCATCTCGGCCTTCAAAGTAGGAAAGGGGCTATTGTAGGCCTTGGGCTTGGGCAGGCTTATTCAAGCCCAACTAAAAAAAACGTTGAGCAAAAAAATTCAAGCCCGGCCGTGTTCACTTCCCAAATTCGGGGCACCGATTCGGGCACTGTAGCTACAGTGCCTGTGTCGGAACACTGTAACAACTTTTGTTTTTTAGTACAAAAAATTGTTTAAAAAATGATTAATTAGGCACAAAATGTTCGTCTCGTAAAGTACAACAAAACTGTGCAATTAGTTTTTGATTTCATCTACATTTAGTACTTCATGCATTTGCTGGCATTTTGATGTGACGGAGAATCTTCTTTTTGCATAGTGAAATTTGGGAAAGAATTTGGGATCTAAACAAGGCCCCGTTGCAATTAGGATCCTGCTATTAGAATTTAGGTCAAAATTTAACTATTTTTTCCATCTTGCAGCTGTACTTGCTATGGCGAAGACTGCTCGCTCACACTTTGGTGGACTCGATATTATTTGTAGAGCTGTGAGCAAAATAGGTGAAATTAGGATCCATTCATAACATATTAACATTCTTCTCTAAAGGAAGCTCCACCGTAACACATTATCAGAATTCATAATCGAATATTTGCAATTGTATATGGAGACTCCTAGTCCCTGGATCCCTTTGTGTTTGCAAGAAATCTGGTCCCTGGAACCCCTTTCTGTTTGCAAGAAATATAGGTCCTCTAGCAGGCAGGTGTCAGCCATCAGAAGTTAAGGACAGTATGCGCCCTGTTCGCTTGAACTTATCGGTCCGGCTTATCAGTCATGCTACAATGTTTTTCTCTCACAAAACAAAACAAAACAAAACAAAACAAAACAAAACAGCATCAGTCGGCTTATCAGCCAAAACAATCATCAGCCGAACAGCAGATATTATCAAGATTTGGTTGAATTGGAAAACAAGGGAAAGGTTGCCCAAGCGAGTGAGGCAAACTTGGAGAGCGAAACAACCAAACGCGTTCGAAATTCTTACATGAATAGTAAACCAAAATGTAGATATGACGTTAACCAAAATATGAAAGCACTCCATTTACACGTTACAGAACCAAACACAGAACAAAGGAAATTTGTTTTCATACATCAGGGTCACTCAGAAACACAACAAAACCATCAACTGCCTCGAATCAATCTAAAGGCTAAATTGAACGAACTATTTTGACTTCCAAACCAGAATAAAGGGTAAGCTAGTTTATCTTACAAACTTGCACTGCTTGACTCTCTCTGATTCAGTTACTACCAGGTGAGTGTGTTAGTCAACTCCAGAGATCACTCCGTGGACATTGCATTATCCTTTTGGTCCATGATCCTTGCAGTTGGCAGAGGGAGACCCACCTTCAATGTCAAGTAATCCAGCATGCACTTTTGATGATGCACTTCAGTTATCGCTATTTTTGTCACTCACATCAAGGCAGCCCACCTGATGGGCTTCTGCCTTCACAACCAGAACCACCTATTGATAATGTGATGTGAAGTAAGAATGTTTTCATAAAACATAGAACAGCGGCAGAACACAACTACACACATGGTCAATTACCTGATGATCCCTCATACCATCAGCAGTTTTCAGTCGCTTTCGGTTGCATCCTCGTCTTGATTCTCCAGTCCCTTGGGTCTCCTCATCAAAATTCTGATCCGACCCCTCTGAGTAAATGCACGAGTAGTTCTCTTGTAAAAATCTGGCCATGTCACTCAAGTAAATGAACTTAATACCTTTAAATATTTTGTGTTCATAGTCTGGATATGAAGAAACACGTCATAAGTCCGAAGGTGCACTTCTACTGGTCAGATCTCAGGAAAACAAGACACTGAGCAAGATGATGCTTTTTTTCCAACCCACAAACAATGTTAACATCTTACACTTGAAATAAAATCAGGCAGACATCCAGGGAAAATGCTTTTTCTTAATAAAAAGCAGATTTGGGGAAATCAATTGTTGCTTTGTTTTGCAATAATCTCATAGAAGGCAATTAAAATTTGGAAATAGTTTTCTTCCTTTTTGGAGTAACTACAGATCGATATGCTACAGCATTTGCAAAAGGACATCTGATAGATACTCCCCTACCTGCGCTTCTGGAAGGTGAATGTCTGTGTTTGCCAACATAGCATGTGGAAGCTTGTCCTGGGCTTGCTGCCCTTGCATGGGAAGTGGCTTTTTCCACGGGCTCAGTGGTTGATGCATTATCTTCCATGGAACGAACTTTTTCATCTTGCTGATTTCCACAACAGGAAGGTGACTCAACATGCTCGGCCTTTACGCAGGACTTAACTTTGTCACCCTCAACTATGGCACAACATCCCTGCTGCATCATACAAAAATATATGTTACAGCTGCTTCCTTCCATTTTCTGTCAAATAATGAGGGGATATAGCCTTTGCCTATACCTGATCAGGTGTAGTGTATTTAACAATTTGCTTAGATGATTTCATACGCCTACAATATCTTGGAGAGCGATTGAACGGTCCCTTAAAACTGCAAACACTTTCATGTAATTGGCGCACAAATGTTTCTTCCAATAATTGAAGATAAAGCATGTGCTTTTCATCTGTCCATCCAGTAGATGAGCATACCACGAGAACATCCTGGGGCATGAATGGAAGAACTTCATGATAGGTCCTCCAAAAGAAATGACGAGTACAAAATTCAAACGCTGATCTGAGTATTTGTGGTCTTGGACTCTTGGACTCTTGGTCTCTAAGTGACATGATAGAAATATGGGAATAATACTGCTCAAGCATTGTAAGGGTACATTCAGAAAGAAAATGGCATTAAAAAGAACCCTGAAATAACCAGCTACCACCACAACAACAACAACAACAATAAAGTATTTAATCAAAATGGCCTAACTAATCAACTAGTCCATGCAATTCATAAGTACAACTCAAATGAATTACCCTTTTGTCCATGTCTACTTGGCCCCTCAAATGAAAGTTCATCAGAGTTGGCACTAAAAAATATTCTGCACATCACATCAGTCATGTACATGTTACAGCAACTTAACTGAATGATTTAGGTTGCAGAACACAATTGTTTAAAGAAATTGTCTTTTGACGGTATGGAATGATCAAGTATCACACAAGACTCATGGCGCAGCCTTGATACTATGGCGACTTACCACCCATTTCTCTCATTTAATATACTTCATGAAAACCTCACACATCTCGAACAATGCAGTAGGAAAACAAATTCCAAGTGATATCAAAACCGACAGTCATTTGCAATAGCTGGTTTTGCAAACCAAGTAAATCGCATCCTTACGTTGCACAACAGCTATCCAAGCAAACCATTGTGAGCATCATATCCTTCCAGATGCTCGTGGCCATGACATGACCATATAAATCATATGAAGATATCATGTGTCCCCTTGAATTCCAAGCCAAAAAAAACACACAATGAAATAGACAATTACCATTGTGGCAACATACTAAGTGGTTGTTCGGATCTCTTAATTACAAATCAGTTTTTAGAAAATATGTTTTACCATCAATTTTAGATAAACCTGTTTTAAGTAGGTATTCTGTTATTGTTGATTTATATATTACTGTGTTTGGATCGCAATTACTTTCACAGGTTCTTCTTTGGAATCAAATAACAAAGACACAAATTTGATCGCCATGCAAACTGATCATTCCCGTCAAAGCTAGTTGGTACAGGAACCAACGGAGATGCGAGATTTATGGCCAGAGAACCGTGCTTAGCTTATGACGGTTTTTATAAAAACGTCTAGGAATAGATTTTGGTAAAACTTGGTATTCTGAGTTTACTGGAAACTGTTTTTACTTATCTCGAAGTTAATTAGAGAAAACAAACAGGGTTTTCTGGGTAACGAACTAAAAATGGGTTTTAAGGGTTCTGGTTTTCACAAAACTTAAGATGCAAACAACCCCTAAAAGATTGAACCAAGAAGAGCTGCATAATCAACCTGTCCCCAAAACTCCAAAGTACAACTTAACTGAATTACCCTTTTTGTCCATGTCTACTTGTCCCCTCCAATGAAAGGTCAGCAAAGTTATCACTAAAAGTTTTTTGCACATCACATCAGTCAAGATAAAGCAACTTAACAGAATGATTCAGATTGCAGATTACAATTGTTCAAGGAAATTGTCTTTTAATAGCATGAAATGCTCAAGTATCACACTTAAAGACTTGTGGCGCAACCTTCATACTTTGGCGACTTAGCCCCACCTTCACTCATTTAATACACTTCATGAAAGCCTCACGATCTCTGAGCAATGTAGACGAAAAACATAATCCAAGTAATGTCAAAACCGGCAGCCATGCACGGTAACTGGTTTTTCCACCAAATCAATAGCAACAGCTATGCAGGCAAACTATTGTGAGCCGCATATCGTTCAAGATGCTCAAGCCATGACCAGTTGAATGAATCATATAAAATCTCATGTATACCGTAAATCCTGAAAGAAAGAAAAAAGTTGTGCTACGGCTTCCTGAAGAAACCGTGATTCTACTCCTCCATTTTGTGCTCGGCGATACTAACAAAGAGGTCCCAAAAATCTACGCCCCTTCTTGTTAACCTAAAATCAAACATCCGCTCGAATTTTTTAGCAAAACCAGGTCGCTCAGCAGATCACCCATATACAAATATCTAAAACAACTCCGCGCCACAACTGCACACCAACCAAACGAATCCGCGGTCAAACCAAACGAGCTGGGCGAAAAGTTTACCGGCAGGCGCACAAGCTCTCGCAGATCGGGCGGCCCCTCCTCCATCATCTCCGGTCTTCCGCTCCGGTCGGTCGGTCGTCCACACCCCCGCCCACCGAGACACAAAACCGTCACCTGCAAATGCATCACCGCCGCATCAAAGCCTCGCATCAGCGCCTCCACGAGCCCAAGCGCGGCAAACATCACAACCGCAGCAGTACGAAGAGACTGAGCTGTGGTCTGTGGACGACGAGGGAAGAGGCGGAGCGGGATTCGAGAGCCCTACCTCCGCGACGCGTCCCCTCTCGCGTGGCGCGGCTCCTTCGTTCGGACTTCGGAGCGACGGAAACGGAGCGGAGCGGGTGAATGCGGTGGACCGGTCGAGTCGAACCCGAGCGGGGGAAGGGACAGGCCGCGCTTTTTATCCGGCTTCCCTCCGCCGTGGCATCGCTTTTCCACGTGGGCTGGCCTGGCCGGGGACGGCTGGGCGCGCTGCCGGTGGACGCTTGGGCTGTGTTTAGTTCAATTGAAAAGTGCGCCGTGTAAAAAAGATTTTTCATCACATTAAACTTGTGATATATGCATAGAGTATTAAATGTGGATAAAATCAAAAACTAATTGTACAGTTTATTTGTACTTTGCGAGATGAACGTTTTGAGTCTAATTAGTTAACAGTTGAATAATTATTACCAAATACAAACGAAATGCTACGTGACACTTCAAATTTGAAAACTACACACAGCCTTGGTGAGAAATATCTTGGAGGGAGATGGCGTGCGCCGGCCCGGGATCCTCTCTGCACGCCTTCCCCGTGCCTTCCTTCCTTTCTCCCCGTGGCATCACGATATTCTTCTCCACGGACTGATGGAAGAATCGGGCGGCGGTGACGTCGGACCGGACTGGGTTGTTGCGAGATATTTTTATGGTCACGATGTCACGTCTCATGGCAGATTAGACACGATACGATGCATAACATTATCTGGTGATATTTGTCAACAATAAGGTTTGACACGCGTAGCTGTCGTGTGTCTAGGTCATAATGTGATGTAATGCTACACATCTCTACTGGCTTAGGGCGTGTTTATTTCCGCGAAAATGTGTAAAAAAAGTATTGTAGCACGTTTTGACTTTATTTGGTAAATAGTACCCACGCTGTGAATAGCACAGCTCAAAACCTAACCTGTTAGATACTTTACAGTATGGATGACCGCACAGGCAAACACTCGGCAAATGGCCTGAGAACAAATGTCCAATGAACAACGGCCAACATTCCTGTAGGCGGAATTGAGAAACTTCTTCTTTCTGGTGTCTTCCTTTTTCTTTCTGCCACCGAAGAGTAAGGAAGACTGATCTGAAAATTATTCTCCCTAGTCCTTCATCGTGGCCAAATCTAACCACAACAAAACAGAGAAGAGACCGGAGAAAATTATTCCATGGCGGCGACATCATCTCCGCCTTGATGCCACCGTCCGGAAACAAAAGTCTCCATGTCGTCACGTCGATGAAGATGCTGACGCCGACATTGTCGCCCTCATTTTCAACGGAGCAGCCATGGAGAAAACGATTCCACCCTTCTCCTTCACCGTCGACAGAGATGAGGAGAAGGAGGAGATAAAACTCCAGTACCAAGTAATTTGGCATGGAGAGACACTAACCCTAATGACTCGATCTACTGGGAAAAACTTATTAAAAATAATAGATCCTCACTCTCTTCAGACCTCGGCGAGATGCCAGAGGAGAAGGGAGAGGGACCAGCGGTGGTGGATGGTGGGGCGGCTGCGGCGGCGGCGCTAGGGCAGGAGTAAAAAAAAAAACTCTCTCGTGAGATTCGCAGAAACCCCGTCATCAATATACCAATGAGCGGAGGCTCGCGAGCTGTCTTTCCAAGCAGCGCCAGTGAGCGTCAGGGCAGGGCAGGACAGAAGATCTGGCAGGGGGAGGACGCTAGATATTTTTGCAGTCGCAGGCGCGGGGAATTAAAAAATCCGTTGCCGCCGCGGCACTGACGAGGCTCTCTGGTCTCTGCGATTCTGCCCAAGCGCTGACTTCATCCGTCCCGCCCTGCGGGCCGCGGCTTCGGATACTTTGAGCTTGAGCCCAAGCCAAACCGGCCTACAGTAGCCCATACGGCGCCAACGACCTGGAGGTTGCGACCCGTAGAACAGACAATCCGATGGCGCGTTTCATTCGTCTGCTAGTCCACGACAACATGGGCAAGAAGAATGTTGTTTCAGTTAAAAACATACAGCACTCGTCCAGAAATAATAACAGCACATTTCATCTCTCGATATATAAAAAATAATATTAATATTTGGCTCTTCTAAGTTCATTAAAAAAAATATTTTGCGACCAATCTAATGATACTTATCTCATATCATAGATATTAGACTATTAATAGTTTTTATATATTTAATTAAACTCTCAAGAAATGCGATGTGTATTTATTTTGAGACAGAATTATCTTGAAAACTAACGTATATTAAAACGTTAAAAGCATAGTACAAGGATTACGGATAGAAATTCCAAATACATGGATATGATATAACCTTAACTGCTCCTAAGGAAAGCATCCTGGGAGTAGAGCAAAACAATATGATTTTGAGTAATACCTTCGAAACCAGATTTCACAAAAGTCTTGAAAAATCTTTAAGACGCCCCATTGAAAACGCAGGGCAATAGTGACAAAGGCCTCTTTTGTGCACTGTGGCGCTAGAGGTTGAATGTTGAGTGAACTCGGAGTTGGCATTGATGATTCAAATATGTACTCCACCCAACCACGATCAGCAAGCCTCGAGGAAACAGCAATGGCAACAAGCTTTATGCTGTCACCGAACTGCTATCCCCTAGAGGAATGCTGTTTCAGTAACAGAAAAACATATTGTACATGGTAAATGCTTGCACTGTTCACTGGCTACAGACATGGGTACATGAGCAGGAATGTAGGATGAAGCTCAATATATTATTTCATACGCGTGAGTCGTGAATGGCATTCCAACGTTTCTAGATGGTATACTGGTGGACCAAACACTATCCCACCAGCAAGAAGCTTTCAGCTCACTTTGTAACTGCTTTATTCGTTGACACCACGTTTGACACAAGCTGGAATAGGAAAAACTCGCAGAAAATAGCACGAACGTCGTTCACTCTAGTGGTCTCCTCGAAGCCGCGAGTTCTTCCATCCGTTGTCGCATTTTGTACTGCAGCATTGCTGGAGCGCAGTCCAAAGGAGTTTCCCCTGCCCAACGTATTAATGATGTTAGCCATTCCGACACAAATAGCTATCTGTACTTCAAAATTGGGTGAGTAACTGAATATACGATGATGATAAATCTCAACAGAACCAAATTGAGCATGGAACTCAAGCTACTTTGCCATTTAGGTCATATACTAGCTCCTCTTTTGCTTTACACTTACAGTGAACATTTTTTCGAGTGCTTGGGGGCAAATTAAAATTGGAATGGCAGACTGAGAGGGTGTATGTTCAAAAATAACTTCTGACAGCAATTTCAATTAATAGACTAGGAAAACTTGGATGTCAGTAATTTAGTAACAAATGTAAACATTATTATCACACAAATGGGCTTATAAGTAGTAAAAGGAACCTACCTTGCCCATTTTTGCTTTCAACATTTGCGCCATGGTCCATGAGAATAAGAGCAATCTCAGTCTGGTTAAACAATGCAGCCTGTTGCAGTTGATCACAGAGAGAAATAAATCACAGGTAGATTTGCTTATTTGATCTCATATGCATGTACATGGCAGATTCGAAACACAAAGAGCTTTTGTTGCGCAAACTGCTCATGATAACAAGTAAACAACTAAAATCACAGAACAATTACTAATTTCCACCTGTGTTCCTTAAGATATTCTACTCAGATTTTTGTATGCTATCCTCATACAGGTGATGTGGTCCTTACTGTGCAAATATTCAGCTTTAACAATGTTGTATGATTAGACGTTTATACACAAGCAGTCAAGCAAATCAAACAAAGAAGCTTGAATAACTCAACCACAAGGATGACATCAAAAGAACACATACCAAATGTAGCAAAGTAAATCCTTGTTTGTCGCAGTAGTTATAATCCACTCCCTGCCCGATGTTGAATGTAAGAATCAAGATGGCAAAAATGATCACAAGATCAGACAAGAAAGAGAAATTGTACCTGTGTAAGAAGTTTCTTTACACCCTTAACATCTCCGCCTTTAATTGCTTCTCTCAGTCCCTGTAAGCAGTAAAAACTAGGTTACACAAAATCCTACTTCATGAAACCAGTTGAATGATGAAAAATAGAGAACTACATAATACAACAATAATAATACAACAATATAGCCTTTTGTCCCAAGCAAGTTGGGGTAGGCTAGAGATGAAACCCAAAAGAGACGAGAAACAGGGAGACACATAAAGGGACATAAAGGGCACAAGACAAAAAGAGGTCACGGTTCAGGCACGTTGATTGCCAATCTCCAAGCGCTCCTGTCCATAGCTAAATCCTTGGAGATATTCCACTCCTTAAGATCTCTATTAACGGACTCGTCCCAAGTTAGTTTAGGTCGACCTCTACCGCTCTTTACATTATCGGCCCGCTTTAGAACTCCACTACGCACCGGCGCCTCAGGAGGCCTCCGTTGGACATGTCCAAACCATCTCAACCGATGTTGAATCAATTTCTTCTCAATTGGTGCCACCCCAACCCTATCCCGAATATCGTCGTTCCGGACTCTATCCCTCCTTGTGTGCCCACAACACCAACCCTATCCCGAATAGAGAACTACATGCGGGGGAAAAAAACACTTACCTCCCCACTAACTTCGTAGTCAGAAAGACCCTTATCATTGTTATCGTTGCTCATCAATCCAATATTTAAGAATGGGCTGTAAAAACATGGATATAGGGGGATGAGATGATAACTTCAAAGTTAAAATACTTGTTAACAGCGCTTAATGGAGATATATTCAATCTCCCTATCGCATGTGTACAAGCGATAAAGCAGCGAAGCCAATGACCAAAATATGGTTCCAATTATTGCTGGAAAAGTTGGCACGTACCATAAAGGCATAAACACATCCAACAAAAATGAGTAGATAGAGATAAGATATATGGCAAAAAATGTTAAGGAACGCCAAGACCAGCCAACCTTGAGTTGCTACTGGAAGTAGCTGAAGCCTTCTGTTGGGTGTTAGCAGGCTTCTTTGGCCTTGGATTCGACTGTGTGGTTGAGGGAACGGTGCTGATATTCTGTTGCATACGATCATTGGGTTTAGGATGGAAATCTAACAGAGTGTAGAAAAAAAATGGATTGACATCTACCTTTACAGGTGTAGGTTCTGGTTTTGGTGCTTCACATATACACAAAGGCATCCCACATTTGCACTCAATAAGGGGTGCCGCGCCCTGAACTGTTGAATTCTTCATAGGCGACGAAGCATCCTCTTTACCCAAACTCAGCCCTGAAAAAGAGTCAGCTGCTCCAGAAATGCTACCAGCCGACACGGAATTACTAGCGCGTCCTTGGCTGCAACATCACAGGACAATGCTAGTTAAATGCATACCCAAGCCAAGCTGCTTACTTCCAAAGTACTAAACATAAGTTGCTACAAGCACACAATCAGATTCCACCTCGAATTTATTTAACTGATAAGGGGATGGCTACCTCGATGATTTGTTGAAGCAATCGTAGCAGACTCTGACGTCGGTATATATCCCATACTGCGGGAGAGCCTGAAACAGGTTGAAGCTGAGGGTCAAACACTCTCAGCCCAGTACCAAGGGCACTGCCAGTCTGCAAGGCGCTAGGCCATGTACAATTTGATTCAACATTCGGTTCCTCACCATATGGTACGAAGAATGCTCGTGACACAGCGTCCGTCCGCAGCTGCGGCAGTGATGCTGTCAGGGGGAAAAAAGAGAGGAAAAGTCAGTCATGGTATCTTCAGTTCTCCGCAGCTGGAATCAGGGCCGATGCACGCGTGCTCCGATTCGGGAGGAATTCACACCAGAACGAACGAGATCGGTTCAGGGATAAGAGATGTATGTATGAGGAGAGAAGGGGATCCGTACACGGCGGCGGAAGGTGCTGAAGGTGCAGCGGCAGACGTCGCAGTGGGCGGACTCCTGGAAAGGCGGCGGCGTCTCCATGGCCCTACCGCTCCAGCTGCCTGCAGCGGATCTGGTCCCGAGCTCGCCTGCCTCGCTTCGGCGACCTACGGTGGAGGCGACGGGGAGAACCGACGCCCGACGCGTTGAGGAACTGCGTGCGAGACCGGGAGGGAGAGGGTCAGGGGGAGGTGAGCCGGGCCCCACTGTCTGACGTTGTCGCCGCATCCACGTCGAGGTGTGGTCGACGTCGACCACGTATCTGCCGTCCGTGCGGGATCGAACGCCTCTCTGCTTTGGTTCGCTTCACGGCGTATTACTCCTGTTGTGACTTGTGAGGCCAAACCCAACGAATAGATTCATAGCCCACCACGTTCTCCCAGGAAACGGAGTTTAGTTCCTGAAATATTTTGCAAAATGTTACTGTAGTATTTTTCGTTATTATTTAATAATTAGTGTCCAATCATAACCTAATTAGACTTAAAAGATTTGTCTCGTCCATTTCGTCTAAACTGTGTAATTAGTTTTATTTTTTATTTATATTTAATGCTCCATGCATGTGTCCAAAGATTCGATGTGACGGGAAATCTACTGTTTTTTCGTGAAATATTTTGAAACTAAACAAGGCCAGAGTGAAACATGAACAGGAGACCTGTACTATTGTAATACTACTACTAGATAAAATAATGTGCCAATAATCTGTTTAGACTTTTGGAACTTCGGCCATCAAAGCATGAAATCCATACTTAATTCTGCTAAAAAATAATCCATATTTAATTATTTATATTTGTCTTGAAAAGTAATATCAACATATGTAGAGACTTTTTGTTTAACAACTTCACAAGCATCTGTATCAATATGAACAATTAGATGTCCGTATCCTGACTGTCAAATTCCAACTCAGCTTCAACATTCAGGTTGTTGGTTATAAAAAAAAAACATTCAGGTTGTTGACTGATGTGCATCTCTTTCTGTATTTTCCTACATCCAAACAATACGCCTTTTTTTTATATTGCCGTAGACAAAATACCGTTTCAAAAGCAACAGCTACGGTAACGATTCTAAACCACATAGCCATTACATCAGTAGTCGTCAGGTTCAGGCTCTGGTGAAATCAGAGACCAAGCGACAAGGACTTCCATTTTACAAGAGCCAAAGTGAAGGGCACGATAACTTCTACCGGCTATAGCAGGCTACGATGCGCGGATACTCCAGGGGGGTCTGTATCGCGTATCTGACATGTTTTGGATACGGATACGGCACGGATACATATCCAGGGCGTACTGGAAAATTTGGATACGTACTGGCCTGGATACGAGTATCAGATACGTATGGGCCGATTTGGATACGACCCATGAAATGAAAATGGCCCAACCTACCTCCCAGCTCCCACTCTCCCACGCTTGACCTGCTCCCTCCCCTGCACGCTCGCAGTAGAACGGCGCCGCATCCCGACTCTCGCACTTCCACTGAGACTTGCTTGGCGGCGACGGCGGCCGGGCTGCATGCAGCCGGCGGTGAGCCGGAGACGTCCTCTCCAAAATCCCAGCCCCCTGCAGGCTGCAGCCCTGTGCCATCATCGAATCGACCGGCGGCGGGACAGCGTTGCAGACTCGCAGTCGCAGCAAGCGGCCGGCGGCGAGCCGGCGACAAGTTAGGTGTCCCTAGTCTCTACTCCGGTACTCCCAAAGTTGGTAAGCTGCATCCTTGCGCCCCTACTCCAACCTTCATCATGTGATGTGCTTCGATCTGAAATTTTGTTCATCTTTATGTGTTAGGCGTTAGTAGTTTAGTACGACTGTACGAGTAGATGGCGCCGCCGCCGCGTGATGAACGTGCTCCAATTGAAGTTGATGACCAGCAAAAAAAAGAAGAATCCATTGTGGAAACATGTTGTGCTTTTAGAGAAGGCTGCTGCAGGAGGCAATGTTGTATGGCAATGCAAGTACTGCAATCTTGAGTACAAGGGAAGTTACTCTAGGATAAAAAGCCATTTGCTTCGGATAACTGGAGGTGGAATCAAGATTTGCACAGCTGTTACAAAATTCATCCTTGCACAGCTAAAAAGTGAAATTGCAGAAGCTGCAGATGAGATTGATAAATCAAAAGCAAAAGCTATTCCATTGCCGGTGGCAAATGTGGATGCATCCAGTTCTGCTGGTTCTGCTTATTCGACGAAGAAGCGGCGAAGTTCAGCTCTTGAGAAAGCTTTCGACATGGATACTCGCAATCAATTGGATGCATTAATTGCAAGGATATTCTACTCCGGAGGTTAGCAAAAAATTCTTTCATTTCCATTTTGTTATGGAATTAAGTAATTCACAACCCTAGACATTTTGTTATATCTTTTTCATATTTGTACTTTTTAGGTATGTCCTTCAACGTTGCAAGAAATCCATATTACAGATAATCCTACAAGTTTGCAGCAAACCACAACCTTGGTGGTTATGTTCCTCCTAGTTATAACAAACTGAGAACTACTTTTCTTAAGCAGGAAAGGGTACATGTTGAGAGCTTACTTGACCGAATGAAGAGTGTTTGGGCTAAAAAGGGGTTACTATATGTTCTGATGGTTGGACTGATGCACAAAGAAGGCAACTCATTAACTTTATTGATGTTTCTGAAAGTAAACCAATGTTTTTACAAGCTATTGATGCTTCAGGTGAAGAGAAGACGAAAGAGTATATTGCAAAGAAGCTGATACAAGTTGTAGAAGAAGTTGGACCAAAAAATATGGTCCAAATCATCACAGATAATGCAGCAAACTGCAAAGGTGCGGGTCTTATTGTTCAGCAAAAATATGATAACATCTTCTGGACTCCTTGTATTGTTCACACCCTCAATCTTGCACTGAAAAATATTTGTGCTGCTAAATTGCCACGTACTGAAGAGCAAGAGATAGTATATGATGAGTTACATTGGATAACTTTAATAGCTGGGGATGCTAATATGATCAAGAATTATATAATGAACCATGGCATGAGGTTGTCAATGTTCAATGAGTTTAGTAAGTTGAAGTTACTAGCTATAGCTAAAACAAGATTTGCATCCGTTGTTGTTATGTTAAAGCAGTTTTTGATGGTCAAGAGAGCACTCCAAAGCATGGTGATTAGTGATGCATGGAAAACTTACAAATATGATAATGCAGGGACAACACGACATGTGAGAGAAAATTCTTTATAGGCAATGGTGGGAGAATGTGGAGTACATTGT
The DNA here is from genome assembly GCA_038087645.1 of Saccharum hybrid cultivar R570. Taxonomy (NCBI): domain Eukaryota; kingdom Viridiplantae; phylum Streptophyta; class Magnoliopsida; order Poales; family Poaceae; genus Saccharum; species Saccharum hybrid cultivar. Next base: position 19,430,391 of record JAQSUU010000312.1, on the reverse strand, counting down.
TGATTTCACTGATCCCATTTATGAAATGCTACGTATGGCTGACACTGATAGACCCTACCTTCATCTAATTTATGAGATGTGGGACAATATGATAGCAAAAGTGAAGAAAGTGATATATACTAAAGAAAAGAAGAATTATGATGAACAATCCACCTTCTTCTCTACTATTGAAGACATACTGGTTGATCGCTGGTCAAAAAGCAACACACCTCTCATTTGTCTTGCACATTCACTTAATCCAAGGTAAATTTTTTGTACCACTCAGTTCCCTCCATTTTTGTATTATAAATGGTTGTTGTCCATTCTTTATTTGTTTAATTGCATTGTGTTGATGTTGATGGTAGATAAGTGTCAATTTTAACAGTCAACATAGCATAAAAAGGACTAAACAATAATTACCACTTAGATATAGGGGGTTTACTGACATAATTCCACGAGTTTTGGTGAATGTCTGTTTCTGCAGGGTGTCTGCTGAAAAGAACTAAGGAAGGCCCATATGTCAGGTTTACATAGAGACAACAGGGCCGCACATAACTTTTCTGTAATCTGGAAGATACGAGAAGACTCTAGAAACAAACAGGAGGCAAAATGGCCCCCGGAAGTCGGGCGGCCGCCCAAGAGGTGGGGGCGCCCGCCCCACCTGCAGAGCCAATCAGGCTCCGTCTCGCAGATCATGCCTCCACCGCCTTTGAGGATCAATAATAATCATAGATCAAGATCGGTTTGATCCGAGGGCTGTGGTGCTTCCTAGAGGGCTATATAAGCAAGGCTCCTGGCCCCTAGAGGAGGCATCCCCATAAACCCTAATTTCATTATCTCTCAGCTAAGATCAGAGGCAGATGTGTCCCATGAAAGGATGACCTCTCCTTCCTAGAGAATTGGGGCTAGACATTCTAATGTAGTAGATTAGATCTAGATGGGAGTTATGGAGAGCGGAGCTGTGCTCCGGTTCTGGAGAAGTCTTCAGAGATTATGTATGTCTTTGTATCTATTCTTTACAAGACTTATGCTTTATATATTTTCATCTTCTCTATTTACTTTATGCCTTTATTATGTATGGTTAGTATAGTTGTTATACCTTGGCATGGGATCTTAGCTTGTATTGAGTGCTTTAGTTATTGCGTATAGCTAGAGTAGTAATCGATAGTTTAGGCATGGTGTCTAGGCTATAGGTTACCTGAGGTTGCACTCAACCCTACGTATAGTTGTGGTAGCCCTAGAGGTGACAGCTCTGTAAGGCCTTCGTAATCCATCACGTTCGGGTTGATGTTCGTAGAGCTTTTGGCAGCCTTCCCCCGACTACTTTCCTCCCAATCTCTTTCGAGAGTTGGAAAGGTACTATTGCTCCAAAGTGTCATGTGTATGATCGCTATATCTATTCATGCTTTAGTTATTAAAGAACCAAAGTAATAGAGAAGTACATAGGAACCTTGATCTCTCCCATTATCCTCTCACTGTAGCTAGCTACTCATTTATCCTAGAATTCTCCTATGTGTGCTTTTATTCATATACACATCATATATCATTTACTCCCTGCTTTAATCTAGTTGGTTTAATAAGTTAGTAGATACATGATGGTGAATTATCAGATTCTTTAACCCTTGCTTCCCTGTGGTAAAATATAAATAACGATACCTGGTTTATTCTCGGTAAAATGCTACAATGGTATATTTTGTGCGCTTGCGGAATCCTTCATATTTTAGTTGCACTTAATTTTTACTAACAGTTGATCATATTTATTTGTAGGTACTATCATGAGAAATGGATTAATGAAAGTGAAGGATGTAACAGAACCGACCAATTATACGAAATTAAGTAAGAAAATCACCCGCCAGTGTAGACGATTTAGCAAACTTAAGCTCGTATAACCCAGTAGTCCGTGAAATCACGAAGGATTTCAAACCAACTCACATACTAGCTAAGATCATAATAAGTTTAGCGGTCACCATCACATATTACATAAAAGTTCGCATCCCAGATACATCGGAGTTTAAACATAGTTATTACAAACCGAGTTCAAATAGAAGTAGCGGAAGCCATTTGTTCAAAACCACACGCACTCACACAGAGTTCAAGTACAGTGCCAGCTGATGATCATCTCCAACAAAAGCATTAAACGAGACGTAAGGAATGACCATGCCCATAGTCCTAAGCATCACCCATCGCAAGATAAAGGCAGTTGATACAGTAGCCGTAATACATCTGCCCATCTGCAACAAGTAGGAACAAAACCCTGAGTATGAGAAGGTACTCAGCTAGACTTACTCGACATAACAAAAAATAAAGTGACACCAAGGATTATGAAGAGCTTTATAGTAGGGTAGCTAACTCATTTGCAAAAAGACATTTTTAGCATTCTAAGAACCTTTCCAAAAGCATTATTGTCAAGTTAATTATTATTAACCTGTCGACTACATTTGCACCTACACTAGAGCAAGCATGTGATTAAGCAAATAATGATAACCAATGATCATTAACAACTTCCATAATGTCATATCCATTATAACTGTCTAAGTGTTCCGTCAACATTACTATGATGAAGTAACTCAAGTCAAGTGTTCACTATCCAGTGAATGATGGCGATTCGAATCGATTATTAACCAGCTGGAAATTTATTCCTTATACAAACCTCACTCACCCGCTAAGGTGTGGTATTGGTCACCGAGTCAATTATCCAGGAAAAATCTTGAGTTTGGTAGGAACCACATGTACCCGGGGGCCGACCGACTACCTTTCGGTCTTATCATCATGCCCCCGTGTCCTACCACACTTGCTTCGGTACAGTGCATTGCGGGCAATCCACTTGGCCCGAATAATCTCCCAGCTTCGCGGTCAAAAGGTACGTTATTCGGCCAGCTAAATGTAAGACATGCGTTCAACATGACCCGAGGCCCAACAACAGTCAGTCCTTAATCGACACAGACGAAAAGCAGTACAGTCCAAAACCCTATAAGTCTCTGTCCGGTCTTAACTTTAAATTAACACTTAGTTATACCATAACGACATAGTTATCCCAAGCAGATCCAGGTAACCACCTATACCTCGCAGGTAACAGGAAATCACCCGACTTCTACCGATCTAAGCCAGCTAAGCATTGACTCAACTGCGGATACCAGGGTAACAAGGATATAGTATAATAAAGGTAAACAAGGTATAATGTAGCAACAGTTGCAAACAACTCCTAAACATAACGCATTAATTGAAGTAAAGCATTAATTAATAATTGCAAATCGGGGGAGAAAAATGCTCCGGGGCTTGCCTCTCTTGAAGGAGCTCAGGCGGTGATCGGGGCACTCTAGAAGTTCTTCAACGTCCTCCTCATCTGCTTCGGTCACCTCTTGAGGCTGCACCTCGAGTTGCTCCTCGAGTTCCTTGGGTATGACAACCGGGCTCTCGGTTTGCGATCCTGTATGATGCGGTGCTTAAGTGCTTATGCAAAAGGTGCATCAGATGAATGCACAAAATGAATATGCTTGCATGCAAGGTTGAGGGGCATGATTTGCTTTAAGGGTTAGAGTGTAGCACAATTCTTATACAAGTTAGTCCACATCATCCAAGAACATGTACTACTAGTGCATGTCATCTACTGCATTCTCTGAGACTACTACTAGCATGCTAATTCAACACATCTCATTGAATGTTTCAAAGATACACCAAAGCTTCATTAATTCTTTAATCATGCATAAAGCAATATTTGATTAAACCCTAATTAACACTATGTCGGGTACCTAAATCAGGGGTACCCAAAACCCATGATTAAAAGAAGTGAAACCCCGAGGAATCTGTGCCCTAAGAACCCCTTGAGAAGGATCAGGTTAAGACTCCACCCGCACGGATACGATGATCGGGGCCGCACACACATACAGACAGGATGCCCTCGACCGCGCTTTGACTCGTACGAGGCTCGCTCGACGGGAAGCCTCGACCTCGGGAAACTCCGACTCGCACGACCCAGGGTCGATACGGTCGACCCCCTCACCCACCTACTCATCGATAAAGCATTTAATGCGACCATTCCCACCAACATGGCCACAGCGCTACCGGCGTGGGAGCGACGTCCGCGTCTAATCTTACTTTTACTGCCCATCCCAGGATGGGCAACAAAAGACAACCACTATTCCTGCCATGACTGGCACTGTCTACCGGTCATATTCCGGGATTCCTGGGGCTCGGCCTTATCCATTTCTCGTCGACCCTCCTTAGCTACGCTCTGACCCAGCCTCGACCGCCATCAGTCGAACGAGGAACCACGACCCGTACATCGACCACCGGGAATCGCACGTCCGCTACAACACTCCAAATGTCCTGCCGTCCCGTCATCAACATCACCACGGTGCCCTAGGGATGGCCAGCACACACCGAGGCACGTCGCCATAGCAACACCGATAGTGCTCGCTTTGGCTTCCCCTCCAAGGCCTCTCCTAGGGTTTGTTGTAAGCCTTATCCTCCCCTTGAGTCTATAAAAGGGGAGGGCAAGGAGCACGATAGAGGCATGACAGAGGACGGAAAAATAAGACAGACATTTCCCATGTTTTCAAGATTAACATCTCAAGCAACACTCCATAGTACTCTTCCTTTGAGACTTGGGACCGGCTCCCTCTCTCACGGCTTGTAACCCCTACACAAGCACTTAGGTGCAAGGAAATACAAATACTCTCCTCTCCCCGCTAGACGTAGGGCCTTTTTTTGCCCAAACCAGGATAAACCCCTGTGTATTCTCTTTGCATCACCATCCGAAGTAGGGAACACGCAACACAAATTCACTCGTCGACTTAGGGCTCTCCCGGGTCCTAACACTGATAGTTGGCACGCCAGGTAGGGGCGCTGTGTGTCAACATCATTTTCCTACCGTTCCTCCGGATGGCTGACCCTGAACGTCCACTTCCGTTGGCTATGGTGATCTGGTTTGGGAGCTTAGAGTTCATGTCTCTGGGCTGTGGCTACGACATGGTCCTCCTCCCACCTAGACACCCAACTGACCATGACTACGAGCTCTCCTAGCGTGGGGGGAGCGACGCGCTGGTATCACCATTCCCGCCGGGCTCGAACAGCCAGGTGACAGCATACCTGACATAACTGTCATCATCATCGTCCCGAGGAGGGCGATACAAACACCAACAGCCGGCGCTTCTCAGCTAGACCCCCACGCAGCGTCTCTCATTGGAGACCTACGTGGGATGGGCCTGGCTGCAGATGAGACACCGACAGGACATCCTGTCATCCCACCAACCGTTGCGGCTCCTTCGATCGGATCAAGAGCAGCTTCCTCGACAGCAGGGTCAATGCCGCTATGGACTTTTCCTTATGGGCTAAACACAGTTGCCCAGCAGTACGCTTCCTCCGTAAGCACCAACATGGGCGCTTACGAGGAGCTCCCTGGGCACCATCTACATTCTGCCCTCGACCTCGTTTTTCTTGGTTTACGGGTCCGAGGCTGTACTCCCAACCAATCTAGAGTATGGGTCCCCCAGGCTGAAAGCCTACAACGAGCATGACAACGATGTCGCAAGAGAGAACGCCCTCGATCAGCTCGAGGAAGCTTGCGATGTAGCCCTATTCAACAGAATCTCTGACGCTACCACGACAAACATGTTCGCAGACGAGATCTCAATGTCCACGACTTGGTGCTTCACCGAAGCCAAAGCAACAAGGGACAACATAAGCTTACTCCGCCATGGGAAGGACCGTACATCGTCGCAGAAGTATTAAAGCCCGGCGCCTACAAGCTATCAAATGAAAAGGGCGAGATCTTCACCAGCGCATGGAACATCGAACAACTACGTCGCTTTTACCCCTACAGCCTCGAGGCTCTGTACCTTTGCTATTAATCACATGAATAAATAAAGAGCACACCCATGTGCAAAAAAACATTCTTTCATAAAAAACAGGCAGACTCGACCCTGCTTATGGCAAGGTCAAACCTCCCTCGGAGGCTAGAAAGGGGGGAACCCCCTGTGCCCCCAAAAAACTCGCTTTCCTTTTTTTACGTAGTCAACAAGGCCGCGTGAGCGCCCTAAGGCTCGAGGGCCACCGGAGCCGGGAGATCACCAACGCGTCCGCGCTAACGGTACCTCCACTCACCCCCCATGCTAAAGGGAGCAACCACGTGCTAAGAAGACTTAGTAAAAACTTATGGCTTCAAGAAAGCCCGACATCTAACGTTCCTACATGTTTCGAGTTCTTACGTAGTCGACGAGGGGTTGTCAAGCTAAGAGATCACCTATGCCCCCGGGATACGGTATCTCCACTTACACCCCATGCCAAGGGGTGCAACCATGCGCCAAGAAAACCATGTAAGAACACATTTCAAATGAAAAAGGAATGAATGATTCGAACAAAATAAAACATTTAGTGTATATTTACATCGAAATGTTCTAAAGGCCCCCAGGGCCACGACAGTATGAGTCACAAATGATAACTAATTTAATTACATGGGCCTCCATGCCTAGGTTTAGCTCATAGACCCTCATCATTGGCAGGAGAAAGCACCTCGTCTTCAATCAGCCGCATAAGTCGACCCCCGGGCTCCTCAGCAGTTTCGATCAAACCCAGGCAGGCCGCCTTGTTCTCCTCCTCAGTCTTGTCTAGGTCCAAGGTGAAGCCATCAGCGACGAGACCCATGTCATACTCGAACCCAGACCGGATGACTGCCATGGCCCTCTTCACGCCATGATGTAGCGCGCCTCGTAACTTTTCACGGACAAGACCACCCAGCGCTGTCATCCGGCGTACGAACGAGTTCCCTAGCGCATCCTCCTCGGTATTGGCGTCGGGCTTGACCCCTAGGCCATCGCACACCGAGGTGATCACGCCCTTGAGCAGTTGACTCTGTCCGACCTCAGCCTCGAGGAGGGCTTGAAACGAGGTAGCCATCGCCTAGGCGTCACGTTGCTGTTTCTCTAGCTCTGAATCATGAGATCAAGTTAGCTGACACACAAGGAACCCAAGTCAAGATTAGAGTCGGGCGGAAACCTACCCTCGGCATGGGTATGCCAGCCCATGATCTGATCGCATAGTTCACTGTGTGCTTTCCCAGCTGCCCGAAGGGCCTCGTCCCTATCATGAACGATCGCCCTCAGCGTCTCGATCTCTCGGCCGGTGCCTGAGAGAGCCTCGTCTCTCGATCGGACGGTCTCCTTCAATGCCACGACCTCGCTTTCTAGGGTCTCAAGGTGAGCGAACACCAGCCCAATCTGAGCGCTGAGGGCATCGCGTTGGCCGCTGACAAGGGCGACGTCCTCCTTGAGCTCCCTCACGCGGGCCAATAGTGGTGCGTGGTCTTCAATGGCCTTGGCCACCTCCTCCTGGGCTTTGGCCATGTCTTCACGTGCCTTGGCCACGGCTTCTCGAGCCTGCGCTGCCTCCTCTATGACCGCCACGTGGACGACGCGAAGCTCGTCTGCTTCGGCGCTCTTCTTGGATAGCTGCTCATTGGCCTCCTCGACCAGAGCCTGTTGACGAGTAAGCGTCGCCCACGTGCTGCTTTCATAATGAATAAAAAGCGACTTATGGCATGACCGTTCCTTGAGCTCCTAACCACGGTCAACCCCAAAATCAAAACCAAGGAAAAGGGGGGTACATGCCAAAATGAAGTATCAAAACTAACATGACTTACCTCGAAGGCACCAGACATCTACCGTATTAAGGTGTCCGCGACCATTCACAGAGACCACACAAAGTGCTGGTGGAGCCCCTCGACGTACTCCCAGTGATGTACCTCATCTCTGTCGTCAAGGGCAAAGAAGGGCTCCACGTTGGGGTTAGCCGCATCCCTGAACTTGAGGGTCGACCGACCCCAGCGTGACAGCTCCTCCTCCGCTTGCGCAAGTGCCAGCTTCACGAAATCAGGCCACCCGCCTGATGCCTCCGCTACGTCGCCACCTGGTGCCATGGAGGTCCTAGGCCGATTCAAGGCGTCGACCATCTCGACGTCTGCCTTCTGCTTTCCCTTGTTAGAAGGGGAGCCATCGAGCGCGAGATCGATCACGCTCGGCATCGACCCTCGGGGTGGGAGCGTCCCCCCGCTAGCCGGCACCTCCTCCTAAGCCGTGGGCAGTGACATGACCGCCTCCTGCTCCACCTCGCTTGTCGGCCCTTTCGGCTGGCCCGGCTCGTGTCGCTCCGCTTCTAGTTGCTGCTCCAGCAGCCGCTCATCTTTTTGGTGCTGCAGTGGCTGACAGAGCGGTTCCTCCCGTCCTGTTTGCTGTCCTGGCAGCTTCTCCTCCTTCCCCATGCCCTTTGTCTCTCCCACATCTGCTCGCTCGGCGTCACGGACGGATGTGGTTGCCTCTACGGCCTCGACGGTGTCCAGGGTCCTCACATCCGACCCCGATTCAAGATCATCCCCTCCGGACTGACCAGGACTGGTAGCGTCGGGGGCCGCCTTGACCAACTCAGACCGTCGAGCAACCTCTTCGACTCCGACGACCTCCTCGGCGCTCCCTCTGGCCTGTACGGAGGACCTCGCCAATTTGAGTAGCTCCGTCACCACCCTGTACCTTGCGAGCCAGGCGGCATCGTCGGTCGGTGTCCGCATCCTCAACGCGGCACTGGCTTTAAGCGCCTTGGCAGGCGTCAAGGCCGCCGGCTCCACCTTGCGCTTGAGGCTACACAAATAAACTAGAACATAAGAGCAAGGAATGAAATAGACTTGTCCGAAAGGGATGTAAAACACTTACCCAGACATGGGGATCAGGGGTTTAGTCCCCAGCTTCCCCGAGCTCCCACAGACCCTCGGTGATGGCCCTTTCGTCGAGCCCGTGGTCAACCTAGAGCTCCTTCGAGCCTGGGCTGATGAGGTCCCTAGAGCCGTCTAGCCTCGGGTCCTGACACCCGACAACGGTGCCTCGGCCTCACGCGTCGACGCTGCCGCCCCACCTGCCGATGAGGTGCGTGGTGATGGGGCACGCGTCCTTGGTGTCGCCAACGTCGAGGGAGCCTTCGGCTCGACAGATCTTCTTTTCAAGGGCCCCACATGGGCCCTCTCTTCCGGACATTCCTCCTCCCCCTCGACAGGCGCCGAGGCCACCCTCAACGCCTAGGAACTCGACCCCCACCGATGGGTCCCTATAGGGACCGCACGTCAGGGAGGTGCGAAGGAAAAGCCGCGATATCGTATCGTGACCCAACGTCATCATCGCTACTATCGTCGCTCTCTTCCCCTGAGACTGTCTTAGAGGGGGACGCCTCTTCAGGGAGACCCTCGAGCCATTGTTGGTGACGACGTCTTAACAGCGCCTCGTGCTCACGAATCTTCCTAGTACGCCGCATTTTCGCGGCGTCTTTTTCCTTCTTCTCCTGGGCAGCAGAGAGACGCCTCACCTTTCGGGCGGCGTGATCCTTCAGGACCAGTGGCGATGAGTCTTTAACTGTGTACAGATCCTGCGTGGGAGGCTTGACAAGTTCAGATCCATGAGACTCGGGAAAGAAAGAGAACCCTGCACCGGGAGGGCAACGCTTACCAGGGGCTTGAATCCTGGAGAAGGCCGCATCGGGACCGTGTCAATGTCCTCCTGCTTGAAGCTGCCCACCATCCACCGCGTGCGCCGGGCAACCTCGTCGAGGGGAGAGGGTCTCATGTGACATCTGGCTCCCCTCCAACGAGGCATCCGGCGTCATCTCGTCGATCCGAAGCCAGCGCTGCATCAACGGCAGCACTCTCTGGTGGTGGAACACGACGGCCACCATCCCCGCGGTTAGCCCACGCTGACGGAGCCTCCTCAGCGCGTCAAGGAGTGGCTGCAGCTTCGGCTTATCATCCTCGATGATGTCGTATGACCAGTTGTCCCCGCGCGACATTAGGACCCGGCTAGAGAACTTAGGCAGGCGGTCGTCGTCGTTGCGCAGATAAAACCACCCGTCGTGTCATCCGCTGTTTGACGATATGAGCTGTGCCGGCATGTAGAGCTTGCCTCGACCCGCCTGCACTTAGAGAGTGCAGCTACCGGTGTGCGCCGTCCACCGCACTCCTCTCTCGCCTGCCTTCTTGACGAAATGCTCTGCCTTGAAGAGGTACAACCACAGCTTTTAGTGGGGCTCCATCCCCAGGTACCCCTTGCAGACTGCAGCAAAAATGGCGGCCTACGAGATGAAGTTGGGGGCGAGGTGATGGAGCTCCACCCCGTAGTAATGAAGGAGCGCCCGCATGAAATGACTCGACGGCATCCCGAGCCCCCTCTCGTGGAAAATGATGAAGCTCACCACGTAGCCCTCGGGAGGCGTCGGCTCCCGGTGGCTGATCGGCGGCACCCTCCACTCCGGCTGACCCTGACTCGTCCTCGGTCACAAGAGATCGTCGTGGACTAGCTCCTCGAATGTAACACCCCTAGGTGTTAAGCATGCATTAACATCCCAAAGCATGAGCATTAGCATCACATACATGTTCATCATCACATGCAATATAAGTTAAAATTGAATTAAAATGTGAAAAACATCTGTTTGAAACATAATTTTGCATTTGCTTGCTAAGGGTTGTAAAACTTGTTTAGCTATAATTTTAAATAACCTAGAATTAATTAGCATGATTTTTGGAGCAACTTTTGTATTCAAAATCTCCCCAAATTTTGCTTTTAAAAATATTCTAAAAAATAAGTTTTTATTTAAAAATTGGACTTTAAATCATTAATTCAAAATCTATTTAGAATTTTAAAATTTGCCCTTAAGCAAAGTTGTAGAGAATTAAATTTTGAACAACTTTTGTTTTGGGGACAACTTGTGAAAATGCCTTTTTCATCTTCAAAATTTGAATTTAAATCAATTTAGAAAATCTAGAAATTTATTTATATAAAAAAGGATTTCTCGGCCTTAACAGGCCGCCGCCTCCGCTTCGGCCCGCTCACGCAAGCCGGCCTAGCCCGTCTCCCGCGTCCGCGCCTGCCCACGAGCGCGCGCGCTCGCGCCCGACCGCGGCAGAGCCTTGTCGCCCCGTGGCCGCCATGCGCTGGCGCCGCCCTCCGTGTGGTCGTCTGTGCCCCCCGCGCACTCGGCTCCTTGGCAACGCGTCCGCGCCCCTGCTTGCTCCCCCTCCCTCACTCGCTCTCTTTTGCCCGCAGAGAGAACGCAGCGCGCCCCGCGTCCTCTCGCACGCTCGCCGCCGCTGCCGCTTGCTCCATCGCCATGTTCCGCTGCCGGCCAGCCTTCTCTGAGCGATTGCTCGCGCGTCATGCTTCGCCATCTCCTCCTCTCCTCCGAATGCACCTCCACGCTCCACCTCCGCCTCCGGTAAGGCGCCATTGTGCGCGTCCCGCCGCTTCACCATTTCCGGCCGCCGAGCTCGCGTTCTGCCCCTCCGGCGTTCTCGCCCTCTCTCGACCCCCGCGCGCTGCGCTCTGGTGGTGGCCATCTTTCCGTGAGTCTTGTGCGCCCGCTCGCCAGTCCCCGCTCGGCCGGAGTTGGCCGTTGGCCGCCGGCGGGCATCGCACCGCAGCGACGTTGCGGGCACCGGCGTCGTGCCCGTGCCCCGCTCCCCCCCCCCTCTGTCTTCCTTGGGCCGCAGCGCCAGCGGGCCGCGCCACCGAGCCGAGCCACTCGTTTCCTCTGCGTGGGCTGCCGAAGCCGTTTTCGGTAGTGGGCCACTGGAGCTCACGGGCCGGCCTAATAGGCAGAAAAGAAGAAACAGATTTCTATTTTTATTTTCTTTTGAAAGGAGAAATGTTTGGGAAAAATGTTGTGTATCCATTTTAGCTCCAAAAATTGTGAAACAAATTTTGTAGTGTTTCTCATAAGTAGATCTATGACTTTAAAATGTTGCATATTAGTTTTGTGATACTTTTCTGTGTAAATTTATTTAATTATTATAAGTGCTGATATCTTAGAAAATATATAGTAAATAGAATATTGATTATAAAAATATGGTTCCTATTTTATTAGTCTTCTTTTGTGGTGTACTTTCTGGGAAAAATGTTTTTGAGGCATGTTCTGTGAAAAGTTATTGAAGTGTAGTTCAAATTTCTTTAATTGATGATTTTTGTTATTTTTGGTAGAGAGCAAAAATTGTATAACACATGCATGTGATAATTTTTGTGATGTGCTTGTTTATTGTATATAACATAGAAAAAATATTAAATCTGTTGTTTGATACTTTTCCTAGTACAAAGTATTTTCATGCTCATTATTATGTTATAGCTTGTTTATTTTGTACAGATTGTTTTATTTATCCAAATTCCATGAAATTTCTGTAGTATGCTATTTAGAATTGGATTGTGCTACTGTAATTTTTGTAGATTTTTACCTACACTAGAAATAGGTGTTATTGTGTAACCCTAGTTTAAATAGAAAATAAAAGGTTATTCTTTATGAATAATTAAAAGTAATAAAAAGTGTTTGGTGTATCTTTGAAGCACAAAACTACCTTGCTGGTGTTACTTGATAGGTTTAGGTATTAGGGTTTGGCAAAGAGTAGCAACACTTGTGTGAGCATTATATGCTAACTAGTATAAAAGTAGATGACATGTTTTGTGGTACATGTTCTTGGATGATGTGGACTACCTTGTAGAAGATTTTGTCTCTAGTCTATACTATCAGTTTTGATGTGCTCATCTGCATATCATGTCATCATGGCATTCCACCGCATCCGATGCACCGTCTACATAGTTACTTATGCAATTGCATCATACAGGATCGCAGGAGGAGTCACAGGTAGCAGTGTCGAAAGAGCAGACTTAGACCGATCAGCAAGAGCTCTAGGCACAGGAGGTGCCCGAGGAAGAGGAACAAGGAGAGGAGTTGCCCGAGTGCGTAGATCACCAGTCTAGTTCGTTTGAAAGAGGCAAGCCCCGGAGCATTCTAAATCTTCTACTTTATACAAGCAATTCTTTATATATGAGTTATATATATTGTTGCATTAAGTTATAGGAGTTGAGTGAAACCGTTGTTACATTTATTACTATCCTTGTCCATCTGGTTACCTTTTTACCCTGTTAGGTCAGGATCGAATAATTGCTTAGCCATGTTTAGACCGGTAGAAGTCGGGTGATTTTCCTGTCACCTATGAGATATAGGTGGATACCTGGTTATGGTTAGCTATAATTGTTATCATAGAAAGTAACCAAGTGTTGATGGATAAACGGAGACCGGGCGGAGTCTTATAGGGTTTTGGACTATAGTGATTCCGTCTGTGTCGATTAAGGACCAATCGTTGCTCGTCCCTCTTATCATGTTGCACACATGCCTCACATTTAGCTGACCGAATAAAGTAGCTTTCGACCGTGAAGCTAGTGACACTATTCGAGCCAGGATAAACTTGGATTGGTAGACTGGTGCTAAAGGGGGTATGACGGGAGCGCGAAGAGTGAGCCAAAGGTGCATCCTGGCAGTCGGGCGGTCTCTAGGTAGTGCGGTCCATGACTGTTATCCCGCGACTACTTGGAAAGTGTCGTTAGTGACCTAAGCGACCCTGACGGGGGAAGCGTGGTTTGTATGAGGAATAAATCACCAGCTGGTTAGGAATCGATTCGAATCGCCATCGCTCCTGGAAATGAGCACTTGACTCGAGCTACAGCATCGTAGTAATAATGATGGAACACGAATGGTTATGTAAATGATGTTGGAAAAGCTAAACCTAATATGGTAACCTTTGATGTTAATGGTTAATCAAGTGATTGCTCTAACATAGGTGCTTACTTAGATTAATCAGGTATAATTAAATTGATGCTTATGTTTTTAAATGGTTCGTAGATGATACTTGTGCTTTTCTGCAAAACTAGTCAAGCCAGTCCACTGTATAAAGCCTTGCATACTCCTTGGTGTCATTTATTCCTGGTTTATGACGGGTAAGTCTAGCTGAGTACCTTCTCATACTCAGGGCGTTGTTCCCATTGTTGTTGTAGATGGTCAGATGTACTACGGTTATTGCGTCAACTGTCTGTACCCGGCGATGGGTGACAACTAGGGTCAAGGGCAATGGTCACTCCGTCCGTCTTATCCCATGCTTTTGTGGACTATGACTACCAGCTGGCACTGTATCTGAACTAAGCGTGTGTGCGTGGTTTTAAAACTACTTGCTTCCACTATGTTAATTTGAACTCGTGTTGTAATAACTTTTTATTCTGAACTGCGATGTATTCAACTATCATTGCGAACTTTATGTACCATGTGACTATGGCTGCTAAATCAGTACGATCTTGGTTGGAATGTTGGTTGGTTGGAAATCCTTTTTGATTTCACGGAATCTCGGATTGTACGGGCTTAAGTTTGGTAAATTATCTGCTTCGGTGGAAGATTTTTTTACTTAATCTCATATAATCATGTTGATCCATTACATCAAACTTCCTCTCCATCACCGAAGAGCGGACCCACACGTCCGCAGGAAGAACTTGGCTCCTTCCTGCCATGAGCGTTGAAGTCAGGTTACGACGTCGACGGGGGAAGGGATGGCGGCGGCGGCAGAGGGTGGCTGATAAAGGTGAAGGGAAGAAAAGGCAATCGCAAAAGACTGGTGAGGAGCACGCAGAACCCTGTGTCCTGTACTTATACCCTGATAGGAGGCGAACACGCGTATCCAACGAAAAGGTAGGAATAGTTTCTGCATTCAATGCTACCACCTAACCGCTCCCTCGAAACCCACGTACGAGGACACGTGCCCACCACTCGCTCCGCAACCCTTGTGCCACGACCGCCCACTACCGCGTCGTTCCTGCTCCCCTCCTAAAAAGACATGCCCCTAACGGGTCAGAAGGGAGGCCTACAGGCGGACACTTCCAGACGAAGGAACCACGGGCTCCGAGCCCGCCACAAACCTCGAGGGTTTGAAAGTTGGCCCTCGACCAGGGTTCAACAGCTGCCCTCGAGTAAACAGAGTAAGGGATGTCCAAGAGCGGGCCTGTACAAGGCCAGGGCTCGAGCCACTTTCTCGAGATGCCCTAGGACATATTTGAGGCTGAAGAAGAGGACGACGGTGGAATCCCCTCGGAGGGAGGCATCGAGCCCTCGGATCCCATCGAACAGAACCAAGATCCACACAACCACTCCTTAACACTTTTGGAGAGCGCCTCTGCAGCCGCCAGCCGACCCCTATCAAACGAGGCACGGGCTCCTACTCGAATTTCCCGCTAACAGCTCATCGAAGATCGTCGGAAGTTGCCCATCGAGGGTAGTACGATGTTCCCACCCCTCCTCCCTGTCTAAGGGATGTGTGAGGGTCGTACGATAAAAATGGAAAAGACCCTAATTGACCTTGCACACGCAAAGGCCCAGGGGCTTGACCGCAACCGGCTAACCTCGACGAAAGAAGACCAAATACACCACGGGGGGCTCAATCGTAGGAGCGTCCCTCGATCAACATACTAAAGCCCTCGGAGGAGTCACACACTCCTCCGAGGCCTCGAGGGCTACACTCGGCGGGTGCGCTCGTGCGCACCCACTGGAAAACAACAACGCTACAACCATGGTTCATAACTTGCTCAAAGCCTCTGCGAGAGTGGCCGCACTCATGCAAAGGCTCGGGGGCTACTGCCGGGTACCTAAATCAGGGGTACCCAAAACCCACGATTAAAAGAAGTGAAACCCCGAGGAATCCACGCCCTGAGAACCCCCTGAGAAGGATCAGGTTAAGACTCCACCCGCACGGATACGATGATCGGGGCCACACGCACATACAGACAGGATGCCCTCGACCGCGCTCTGACTCGTACGAGGCTCGCTCGACGGGAAGCCTCGACCCCGGGAAACTCTGACTCGCATGACCTAGGGTCGATACGGTCGACCCCCTCACCCACCTACTCACCGACAAAGCATTTAATGTGACCATTCCCACCAACGTGGCCACAACGCTACCGGCGTGGGAGCGACATCCGCGTCTAATCTTACTTTTACTGTCCATCCCAGGATGGGCAACGAAAGGCAGCCAATGTTGAAAAATCTTGGTCGGTAGTCTACCGAGGGGTATGCCCAAGGTAGTAGATTGTCAGCAGACAGGTGTGCAAGCCACGAACGAGATGGTGATGTAGAACAACACACGGGTTTACCTAGGTTCAGGCCGCTGTGTGGGCGTAATACCTTACGTCCTGCTCTGCTTTGTTATTGTTGTCTCAAACAATGTATTACAAGCTATATTGCTCTAGGGTATGTTTCGATATTTTTGAGGGGGGGTCCTCTGCCCTCCTTATATAGTCCAAGAGGCAGGGTTATAGATCTAGAAACTAATCTTAGCCGGTTACAATTGCCATACAGAGCTGGATAAGGATTCCTAATCTAACTGACCAAGACCTTGCTTGATTCCTAAGTCTAGATTGATGCCTTGCGTGAGACTCCATCCTGATGATCTGGATCGCGCGTCATCATGTAATGGGCCGGACCATCTGGTCTGAGTCTGCCCATGTCTAGCCGTAAGGGTATAGGGGTTTATACCCCCATAGCTAGTCCCCGAGCACTATGTATTCTGTATTGACACACTGTCTTAGTCTTCTTCAACTTGCACTATCTTAGTCTTCTTCAACTTGTGAGGTTCGTCTTCACATCACCTTGAGATGTTAACCGAGCATGCGCTAGTGCTCCGTCTGGATCAGGAATTAGTAAACCGTGATTGTTGATGAAGACTGCAGTTGTCGGTGAAGATTGCATAGTGGTCCAAAAAAGTAAAAATTCTTTCGTGGTGAAGTGTACCCACTTGTATTTTTGAAAAGAAATGTAAGTGTGCGTACATAATGAAAGTAACGTACAAAAAAATCCAGAGCTTAGGGGTCGAAAAATAGAAACAATTCACCATCAGGTGAAGTGTACCCACTTAGTCCCCGAGCCTGGTAGTAGGTGACGTAGGCATGTGGTGCCGGGGTCTAAAAAAGAAGTCTTAAGAACCAATGGACATTATGCACCGTCAGGTGAATCATATATGATGTAGTCCCCGAGCATGCTAGAAGGCAAAAGATGAACCTTGTAGCATGATATAAGAATATCAAGCGTCCATCGACTATATGCAAGCATAGTACATGTAGTCGAGCGAGACGAATCCTGCGGGTAGAAGTAGTGTAACAAGTCCTCGAGCTCAAAGGTCTAACGATGAGTCCCTAAACTCAGAGGTATAGGAATGAGTCCCCGAGCTCGGATGTCTGACTACAGGTCCCAAAGCTCAGAGGTCTGGCTGCAGGTCCCAGAGCTTAGAGGTCTGGCTGCAGATCCCAGAGCTCAGAGGTCTGGCTGCAAGTCCCAAAGCTCAGAGGTATGGCTGCAGGTCCTAGAGCTCAGAGGTCTGGCTGCAGGGCCCAGAGCTCAGAGGTCTGGCTGTAGGTCCCAGAGCTCAGATATCTAGCTGTAGGGCCTAGAGCTCGAAGGTCTGGCTACAGGTCCCAGAGCTCAGAGGTCTGGCTGTAGCTCCCAGAGCTCAGAGGTCTGGCTGCAGGTCCCAGAGCTCGGAGCTCTGGCTACAGGGCCTAGAGCTCGGAGGTCTAGCTACAGGTCCTAGAGCTCGGAGCTCTGGCAAATAGTTCCAGAGCACACTGGTCTGAGATAATCCATCACCACGCTGTCTCGGTAGATCTCGCTTTCTTTTTCTTTTTTTTTGACCGGTCCAATTGAACGCGATGATGACGTGGGCAACGTCGCAGGCCTTTCTAGCACATACTATGAACAATGACCCAGTGTCTGTAACAAGACACGTGTGGGTCGCGTACGAAACACCGCCAAAATCGAAGGGACGCAATTTTTGCAGAGGAAATATATCAGTTACCACAAATATCACCCCATGTGCGCCATTCCTTCGGAAACTAAATCAACCTTGCCTTTTAAAGACCGAGGGAGGGAATGATTCAGTTTACTCACACTCACAGATCCATAATCAACCGTCTTCTTGCTGCCGCCGCCGCCGTGCCCTTGGCATCACAGAGCCCATTCGAGCCCTAGTGCCACCACCATAGTGTAATCCAAAATCGCTGCCGTAGGCACCGACAAAATCGCCCCAATTTCTTTGCTCGCTGCCGCCGCTTGACTCACCGCCACCAAACCCTAGCCACTGGTAAGAGCAGCGTCCTTCTTTTCATTCGTTGAAAGGAAGAGTCAAAGGAATCGGAGAATGGCCACGAAGAAGACGAAGACGGAGGCCAAAGTTCGAAAGGAGATCATGAAGAAGGAGTGGAGTATGTCGAAGTACACCCCACTCAGTCTTGAGCGACTGGTGCAGATTGGTGTGTTGCATGCCCAAGAACTGGCGGGATGGCGTGCACCCGATCTGGAGCCATTCCTAGATCCCAAAGGAGGTGAAATTGTTGTATTTGAAGAATACTTTACTCATGGATTTGGTGTTCCCGTACATCCATTCTTGCAAGGGCTCTGTAACTACTATAAGATCAGCATTTGCAATCTGCATCCAAATTCTGTGTTACTCGTTGCTTGCTTCATCCATCTCTGTGAAGCATATGGTGATTTCCAACCGCACTTCGACTATTTTCGTCACCTGTTTTGGTTGAAGAAGAAAGGAGGTTGAGGCGGCTCCAATGTTGCTGGTGGTTGCTATCTGAATATGCGAGAAGAGATAGAGCAGAGTATCTACACTGTCCATGGAAAACCACATTAGAGGACTGGTACAGACACTGATTTTACATCCGTGAAGAACCAAGCTAGACCTCATACTGGTATAAACCCCTATACCCTTACGGCTAGACATGGGCACACCTAGACCAGATGGTCTAGCCCATTACATGACGACGCGCGATCCAAATCATCGGGATGGAGTCTCGCGCAAGGCATCAATCTAGACTTGGGAATCAAGCAAGGTCTTGGTCAGTTAGATTATGAATCCTTATCTGGCTCTGTATGGCAATTGTAACCGACTAAGATTAGTTTTCAAATCTATAACCCTACCTCTTGAACTATATAAGGAGGGCAGGGGACCCCCCTCAAAAACATCGAAACATACTCTAGGGCAATCTAGCTTGTAATACATTGTTTGAGATAGCAATAACAAAGCAGAGCAGGACGTAAGGTATTACGTCCACACGGCGGCCTGAACCTAGGTAAACCCGCGTGTTGTTCTGCATCACCATCTTGTTCGTGGCTTGCACACCTGTCTGCCGATAATCTACTACCTTGGGCATACCCCTCGGCAGACTGCAGACCAGGTTTTGTCGGCAGTGGCGCGCTAGGTAGGGGGTGTGCGTACAGACTCCTAGGCGAGCCAGATGGGAATTTTTTTGTTAATTCTCTACTAAAAATCGGGTGAGTCATTCTACGTTGTTGACTGGATTAGTCGGTTCTTCGAATATCTAATACAGATTGATTTCTCTACATGTAACGGCATCTTCCTCGTTCACGATCTACTTCGCTAACATCGCCCTAGAGCTCGCTAGGATTAATATCAAGAATTAACTCGACAACGACAGACTCAACGACTTCAGTGGTAGGAGAGCAGTTCTAACATGCTCTGACTACGACCACGGCCTCTTGCCCCGACCACCTGCCACGTCGCAATAATAATCACTGCAAGGAAAGGCGCTACGACAACTGTGACGTCGTCGTCATGACGGATCAGAAAGCTCGAGGACCGAACAATTTCATCACCACCGACCAGACAATGTCTCGACTAAAGCTAAGTACACTTCTAATATTTATATTTAATACAATTTTCGCTACGATGTTTCTCCACAACGTCCTCGTCATGTTTTCGCTATGACGTTTCTCCACAACGTCCTCATCATGATTATTCTTCAAATAAAGTTTGTCCTTGTATACCAAGATGACATACATCTATGCTTAACGCAAATCCCTGACCAGTCATGTTGACGCTCGATGTCTCTAGAGACGGTCCTATCTCTAGCATCTCCCTTCACGTGTACGAGCGTCTGCCCTCTGCGTTACGGGTGGTCGGTAGTGGCTCCTTAGCAACGCCATCCACATGCTCATGGGCTCCACGCTCAGCGTAACGCGGGCAAGCCAGGGCTAGAAACTTAGCTACATACTAACTGGTCGGGCGATTTATGCTAAGAGTAAACACAAACCTCATATCAACACTGATGTTTACAAAGCACCGGTTGCTTTATCACATCATGCTCATTTGCAACTAACTGCTGAGCGTCATATACTATTTCATCATTACAGATTCTCTCTGGAGTTCATATATTCCTACATCATGTACTACCGCTCTACATATTTATATTACAAGATCTTCACCGAGCTCTCATCGCTCTTCGTCAAGCTCATCGCTGAGCTCTCGCCGCTCGACCACGTCTTTGGCCACGCTGGGGACCCCACGCCGAGCTCTTGTCCCTTGTTGTCAGGCTCGTCGTCGAGCTCTCGTAGCTCGACCATGTCTCCGGCCACAACAGGGACTCATCACCAAGCTCTCACCGCTCATCGCTGAGCTCTCGCGGCTCATCGCCGAGCTCTCACTGCTCATCACCGAGCTCTCGCTGCTCATCGCCGAGCTCTCACCGCTCCTCGCTAAGCTCTCGCTGCTCGTCGCTGAGCTCTCGTCGCTCATCGCCAAGCTCTCGCCGCTCAAACCACGTCTCCAGTCATGCTCGGGGACTGGTCTGGCAAACACATCTTGTCTCAGACCACCGAGCATGTTATACTCTTCAACCACCCGACCAACACTCGGGGACTTCTTCCTCGACCACCCGACCAATGCTTGGGGACTACGCCTTCGACCACCCGACCAGTGCTTGGGATTCGTCGACCGCGTCTGACGCTGTGCTCGGGGACTGCTTCGACCACTCTCTGACCACAGCTTGAGACCCATAGCTCGAGGCCTGATTTCCTTGGCTACATGTGAAATTTGACTCACATATAGTTGAGAGGTCATTATTTTCTTAGACCTTGCTACAAGGATTATACTTCGTCTTCCAGCAACCTCAGGGACTACATCGGTACGATGCACCTGCCAGTGCATCTTAGTATCGAGTTTTTGAAGACTTTGGGCTCTATTCTTTTAGACCCTGGCACCACGTGCCTACATCACCTACTACCAGGCTCGGGGACTAAGTGGGCACACTTCACCTTGCGGTGAATGTGTTTGTTTTTCGACCCCTACACCTCTGATGATCAAAGACGCTACGTTTCAAGACTTATATTTCTTCACAGAAATCCAAGTGGGCACACTTCACAGGAAGGAGATTTTTTTTCTTTTCTCGAGAGCACCATACATTCTTCGGACAACCTACTTCTCCGGCAACAACGCTTGCAACAACTACTCGGATGCCGCTTTGACTGGTCGAAGACGTCAAGGACTCAAGCCTCACTGTTCGGAGAAGGTCAAGACGATATGTCGCATCAGAATATATGGCGCTTGAGGACTAGCTGTGGGGGTATAAACCCCCGGTACCACAAGATGGTACATGGGCCGCACCGTCTAAGGTGGCCCGGCCCGTAAGATCAAGGCATACATCACATTGTAATAGTACCAGATGGAATACTTTACTTGTAACCTTGTCCCTTCAGAGTATATAAGGAGGGGCAAGGGTCCCCTAGAAGACAGGTCATACACCACATAACTCAATACAATATAACAGAGCACAAGATGTAGGGTTTTACGTCATGCTGACAAATCACCATCATAGGCATACCCCTCGATGGACTACCGACCACATGATATAGGGTTTTACGTCATGCTGACAAATCTTGTGTCTTGTGTCCTGTTACCATCCGGTTCGTGTCTTGCGCATCTGTCTACCGACAAATCACCATCATAGGCATACCCCTCGATAGACTACCGACCACATTTCATCGACAACCACTATTCCCGCCATGACTGGCACTGTCCGCCGGTCATATTCCGGGATTCCTAGGGCTCAACCTTATCCATTTCTCATCGACCCTCCTCAGCCATGCTCTGACCTGGCCTCGACCGCCATCAGTCGAACGAGGAACCACGACCCGTACATCGACCACAGGGAATCGCACGTCTGCTACAACACTCCGAATGTCCTGCCGTCCTGTCATCAATATCACCACGGTGCCCTAGGGATGGCCGGCACGCACCGAGGCACGTCGCCACAGCAACACCGACAGTGCTCGCTTTGGCTTCCACTCCAAGGCCTCTCCTAGGGTTTGTTGTAAGCCTTATCCTGCCCTTGAGTCTATAAAAGGAGAGGGCAAGGAGCACGACAGAGGCACGACAGAGGACGGAAAAACAAGACAGACATTTCCCATGCTTTCAAGATCAACATCTCAAGCAACACTCTATAATACTCTTCCTTTGAGACTTGGGACCAGCTCTCTCTCTCACGGCTTGTAACCTCTACACAAGCACTTAGGTGAAAGAAAATACAATACTCTCCTCTCCCTGCTGGACGTAGGGACTTCTTTTGCCCGAATCAGGATAAACCCCTGTGTATTCTCTTTATATCACCATCCGGAGTAGGGAACACGCAGCATAAATTCACTCGTCGGCTTAGGGCCCTCCCGGGTCCTAACACCGACACACTAGGTTTGAATAGCAACATCCATTTTTAAAGCATATAAAAATCTTAGAAAATTACCATAGCACAGTACTACCCTAAGTAGAATACTATTAAAATTTCATGGCATTTGGATAAGTGGAATAACCTACACAAAAATGACAAGCTAGGACCTAAATATGAGCATAAAAATACTTTGTATTATTAAAAATATCAAACAACTGATTTAGCATTTTTCCTAGGTTCCACAAAGCAAATAATCATTGTAAAAAATTATCACATGCATGTTTTATACAAATTTTGCTCTCTAGCAAAAATAACAAAAGTCAGCCATTAAAGGCACTTAAACTACACCTCCTAATTTTTCTACAAAACCTGCATGGCATATATTTTTCTCAGAAAGTATATTTCACAAAAAAGATTAACAAAATTGGAACCATATTTTTCTGAGCAATACATGATTTACTATACATTTCTGAAGATTAATAGCATTTTCAAGAATAAAATAAAACTATACTAAAAAGTATTTCAAACTTGACATGCAATATTTTTAACCTGTATATCTAC
The DNA here is from genome assembly GCA_038087645.1 of Saccharum hybrid cultivar R570. NCBI lineage: Eukaryota > Viridiplantae > Streptophyta > Magnoliopsida > Poales > Poaceae > Saccharum > Saccharum hybrid cultivar. The sequence goes on along the minus strand of JAQSUU010000312.1, from coordinate 19,407,502 downwards.
TCCAAATAAACCTAACAAAACTTGTTTCATCCAATTTGGAGCAAAAATGAGCAAAATACAAATTTCCAAAGTATTTTCACTAAAATCAGGAATTCTTTTTTTTTCTTTTCTGGAAAATCTGAACTAAAATGCTACGCGTCCCCGGATCTGTGCACTCCAGCTCTTCCCCGTCGTTGCGAGTGGGCCTTGTGACCCCACTTGCCAGCCACAAGGAGAGAGGGATGGGCACCGGCGGCCACACCTCGCCGTCGGTGAGCCCATCAGCGATGCGGGCGGCATAGGTGTGCTCAGGGCACCGAGCCGCACTGACCGGTGCCCAGACCTGGCCGGGTAGCTTGCTCTGCTGTGCTGCTGGTGAGAGGAAGCAAGGTGAAAGGGGGAGGAATGAGGGTGGAGCGGGCGCGGACGGGTACAAGAGGCAGGGCGCGGCTCGGTGGGACCCACGGGCTTGCCACCCGTACGCCGTCGCCGACGAACGGACGCCACGGGGCGGACCTGCCCTACGCGCGGTCAGGGAGGTGCGGGCGTGCGCGCGGGAGGAGAAGATAGGCGGGGTAAACGGGCCGCGCCGGCTTCGGCTGGCGGACCGAAAGCGAGGCGGGCGGCCCAGTAAGCAAGAAAAACATTTTTAAATTTATATTTTCAAAGAATTTTCAAATATCAGTTTTCAAATCCTATTTTGAGCAATAAAATGATCTTTTCTGAAAATAACCCAAAAATAGAAGTTGCTTAGAATTTCATTCTCTACAACTTTTATTAAGGAACCAACTCAAAAATTTTGCATAGATTTTGACTTGGGAAGTAAAAGCTAATTAGAAGGGTATTTTGACCATTTTTAGAAACATTTTTAAAAGCAAAATTTGACAAAACTTTGAATACCAAAGTTGCTCCAAAAATTATGCTAAATAATTCTAGATGATTTACAATTATAGCCAAACATGTTTTCTTAGCCTAGCAAGCATAATTAGGGCAAAAATAACTCTAAACAAGTGCATGCAACATTCATGTTTCACGAGCATGTTTCATATGTTTCAGATCATTGTTTCAGTTATTATTTAACATGATTAGGCATGTATGATTATGATGCTTGATGATGCATAATATGCATGAATTGTAGTGCCTAAATGCTTGCGTAACACCGGGGTGTTACAAAGGATGTCTACCCCCACATAAGGACCATGATATTTCAGTACAGAGAATGAAATGCTTTAGAAAATTCTTTCCTGTTCTTAAAGATCTCAATCAAGTTAAAGATGAGTACTCAAGGTTTGCTACTTGCTCAGAAGAACTCAATGACTTTGACTCCATTTATGACAGATGGGTACTTCCATTGAAGTGGTGGGCAAATCATGGACAGTCTATTCCTATGCTGCAAAAATGAGCTCTCAAATTACTCAATCAGCCAGCTTCATCTTCTTCTTGTGAGAGGAATTGGAGCACATACAGCTTCATTCATAGCATACAAAGAAACAAACTCGCTCCTAAACATGCTGAAGACTTGGTCTTTATACATAACAATTTGAGACTTCTATCAAGAAAGGCGGAAGACTATAGTATAGGACCAACAAGAATGTGGGATGTGGGAGGAGATGGCTTTGAATCTTTATCTGGTGTTGGAATTCTAGAAGTTGCTGATCTCTCTCTCGATGAACCTGAAATGGAGAGTGTGTCTTTTGAAGGTGGAGACGACGATGGTATGGAGGAGAACCCACGTAATGTCGAAGACAAGTAGAATCCTAGAAGAGCAAGTGTCTTAGTTAAGTTGCATATGTTATCTATTATGTACCGTTCATGTGAACTCAGTTATGTTTATTAAGTGTGAACCTGTGGTCCGTGTGGATTCCTGAACGTGACCTTTTAAGTTGTGAACTATGTTATATGTGAACTCATGTGAACTATGTTATTTCATATTAAATCATGTTATTATTATTATTATTAAAAAATCATAGCTGTATCCCCGTGTCACTGTTTTTTTGGAGAATAGCGTATCCGCGTATCCGATACCCGTATCCGTATCCGGGTACTGTAGATAGCAGGTGTAAACGCGACCTCTTCTTCCACAGCCTTGGAGCCATCTTGCCATGCTCTCAAAGAAAATTCGAGCGTTCCACTAACTTCGACAGAAACAACATGACGAGAAAGCTTCATAATGCCATGACCGCTAGGGCCTTCCACAATGTAGTGATACTAAAAAAAAACCACTGGACCCCACGTCCAGGAACGGGCATCGAAGCATAAGGGGTTGTAACGTTCTAAGACTACCCGCAGTGGGTACTCTAAAACGATATTCTAAAGCTTTAGAGTATGAATATAGAGTAAAAACCGCTGCACTGGGTACTCTAAAACGATACTCTATCCTTTCTCTCACTCTATATTTAGAGTAGTACTGTGCTTACTCTATACTCTATAGTGGCGGGCCCCACTAGCTAAATAAAGGAAAAAATGCTATAACTCACAAACCAAAAATTCAAATTAAGTTTCGATTGCACCATTAAATTCGTCTCAATAAATCCTTCAAAACTAGATCACACATGGATATATTTAGATAAAGTGACAAGTGGGTCCCATAGTGGATAGAGGATGATATAGAGGATAGATGGGTGCGGGAGAATTGAGTATAGATGAGAGAATCTTGCTGACTAGAACGTATAGAGGATGAATATAGAGGTCCATAAGTGCAGATAGTCTAAATATCGGGCATCGAAGTCTAAAGGGTTGTCGACGCCACCTGAATCCTTCTGGGACCCATCCCAAATAAAAAAGCCAGCTTTCTCTTTCCTTCCATCGCATGGGAAAAATCTCCAATCTCTTTCGGTCTTCCTTTTCCTTCCGTCTAGCGGAGGCGGTTGGTGAGGGCCGCATCGCCCTCGACTCTGGAGCGGCGACTCCTGCAGTGGAGTTCTAGCGGTTGCGGCATCGGGTCCACAGCGATGATTTGCAGCTGTTGCGGCGTCGCATCCGTGACGACGAGTTTCGGTGGCGGCGACGGGTCCTAGACGACGAGTTCCTGCATCCGCGATGACGAGTTTCGGTGGCGGCGCTCTCCACCAGTGGCATCTACTCGTCGTCGATGAGCACCGCGGTGATGAGCAGTCGTCCAGGTGAGGGGCCAGAGCAATAAAATTTTTTTTATGATGTTAGCACCGAAGCAAGTAGTTCCGTTGCTTTTTCTTTTCCTGAGACTACCGGCGGTGGGTACTCCTCTGAAATTAAAATTTCAGAGTATGAATATAAAGTAAAAATTGTTACACCGGATACTTTGAAATGATAATCTGTTCTTTCTCTTACTCTATATTTAGAGTGGTACAGTGCTTATTCTATAGTGGGCAGTGGCAGACTCCACTAGCTAAACAAGTGAAAAAATGCTATAACTCACAAACCAAAAATCCAAATTAAATTTCGATTACACCATTAAATTCGTCTTAATAAATCATTCAAAACTAGATCACACATGGATATATTTAGATAAAGTGACAAGTGGATCCCACAATGAATAGAGTGGATAGAGGATGATATAGAGGATAGATGGGTACGAGAGAATTAAGTATAGAGGAGAAAATCTTATTGACTAGGACATATAGAGGATGAATATAGAGGTCCGTAGGTGCGGATAGCCTGCGCCATCGCTGGGAGTTGGCTGCGCTCGCTGCAATACGGAGAGCAACGCCAGAGTCTTCTCTATTTTCTTTTGGGCACCGCTCAAGCATACATCGTGGAGGGCCTAACTGGCACCACGTTGTCATGTCCAAATTCAAGAAGGATGACTTTCTCCTGATCAACACTGGTGGTACGAGCAGTGAATTCACCGTGAAAACCATTTGGCCATGACCCATCGACGACTTGAATAAATATTGTGGCCTCCATAGATGAAACTATTTCTCCGAGCATAAACTCCAGTGTGCAGTGCTTGGTAGTGTACTCCCTCAGATCTAGAAGTCGTCCGTTTTGGACAATGTTTGTATCAAATACTGAAAATATAAATCATCAATAACTTTTAAATTGTTGAGTTTGCAAATATAAAAATTATATGAATAGATTTGTCTTGAAAAATACTTTCATAAAAGTATACATATATCACTTTTCCATAAATATTCTTTTATAAAAACAAGAGGTCAAAGTTGTGTTTTGGAGACCGTGTCGCTGTCCTAAACGACTTCTAAATCCAATACGGAGGGAGTACTTGCCAACCAACATTGATGAAGCTGGACAGGAGCTTCACTCGAGGCGGGTGACTCTCTACTTAGAAATGAGGTAAAACAGAAGGTCTGGAGTGATCCCCAACCCTAGTCCCCTCCCCTAGCCTCCTCCCGAGCGCCGTCGCCGCCGGCAGCGCCGGTCGCCACCCCGGTGTCAGCATCCACGCCCGCCGCCGCCTCCCCCATGCCTCCTCTCCCCAGATCCACCTTGCCCCTACCGGGATGCACAGCCTTTTCTCTTCCCAGGGCGCGTGCGGGTACTGGCACGCCACCGCCCGCATCTCCGGCGGCCTCCACCACCTTCTTCTCCCTAGCCATCCTCGGGTCCTCCCCCGCCTCCCCTCCTTCCCCGTGCCGAGGGGCGCACGAGCATGCGGAAGGGAACCTGACGCTGCCCCAAACGGGTTCCCTCGCCGGTGCCGAGCCGTGGGCTCCGTGCAGCCTCGCTAGGGGGCCCAATCTGGCGTCCCCCCAACCTCTCCGCCCCCCTTCGACGCCGCTGGTGGCTGCTGCTGCCGTGGCCATTAACGCCGCGACCGGCAAACACGCTAAGGCAGCTGGGCGGGTGCGGGTGCCTCGGCCGTTCGTGAGGAGGTCGTGTCGCCACCAACGTCGCCTGAGGCGGACGCTCCTTCCTCTACAGAGCTGATGCCGCCACCCATGCCCCCTCTAACACCGGGGGCAGTCATTGTCAACTCGAGCTCCCCGCAGCCATGCAGGGGAGCCACATCCAGTGGGGCCCACCCACCACGGCCGCCACCCAGCCCGAGTCACGGCTGATGGAGGACGGGTCGCTGGTCCTCGTCGAGGATGTCTTAGATGACGACGATGCCTCGGCGCCCAGCTCATCACAGTGGCCTACTCTGGCGTCGGGGCTCAACATCTTCCTCGTCCACCCCTCCGCACCCAACTCGTCATCCTCTCTGTCCCCCCTCGCCTCCCCCTTTCAGCCTGGGGACAGCTCGATGGGGTGTTCCAAGGCTCGTCGTTGGGCGGATGAGGACCTTGGCGTCTCCGACACGGAGAGGTCGTCGGTCAGCTCCCCAACCTTCTACCTCGACATAGTCCACCAGGGGTCGCAGCTCCAGACGTCGCCTTTGCTGGAGCATGCCAAGCCGCGCCTCATCGTTGGAGGCTCTTGTGGCGACATTGCTGAAAGCCCAAGTTTGATTTTGGTAATTAATGACACCAAGTTGCTAATGCCATGTGTTAAGTGTTTTGAGTTAGGCATAAGCAACACATGTGATGAAGGTGTATGTGGCAAGGAGTGGTGGCCACAAGATCACAAAGAGATGGTGCATGGACATGAAATGATGATCATGGTGAAGATGCACATAAATGAAAAACATGATGATCAAGTGGAGGAGAAGGATCTAAGAGCGCAAGGCAAAGGTATAACCATAGGGTTTTCCTTTTGCCGGTCTAAGATGAGTAGAGAAGTAATTGACCGGGTTTAGGATACATAGCCGACTATCAAGAGGGGCAATCATGGTTAGCTCGGAAATCAAGTGCCACTAGATCAATGTCTTGAGCATATGCATTAGGATCTAGTAAAGAGCTAACATAACGCCTTGGAAAATGATTGTGAAATGCTAACACACATGCACATGGTGACTTACACATGGTGGTGTTAGCACATTTGTGAAGGCGGTGGAGTTTAAGCGGTAGAGAAGGGTTTGGGTTCTTCTCTCCCTCCCGCCGAGCTTGCGAGACGGGATTCGACGCTTTTTGGAGAAGTGAAACGCCTATTTTCTACTGCGCCAGAAGTCGGAAATGAAATGGAGGCGAACGGAGGTCACTGTGATGACCGGACGCTGCACCGGACGCGGTCACGGCTTGACCAGCGCGTCCGGCCAGTTCAATCCGGTCAGTGCGCCTAGGGTTAATGACCGGACGCTGGTCTGGCTTGACCAGCGCGTCCGGTCAGTTCACCTGTGCGCAAAAGTAGAGTGAGCGACCGGCGCGTCCGGTCCTTCACGGAACCGGCGCATTCGGTCAGGCGTCCAGAGGGGCAGAGAGCAGCGAAGTGGTGAGCGGACGCGCGGCGCGTCCGGTCACGTGCGATCGGACGTGTCCGGTCGTGATGGGAGCTTACTGGACTCTGACCGGACGCCAGGTAGGGCGTGTCCGGTCATACTCTAGGGCGCGTCCGGTCATATGCTAGAGCGCGTCCGGTCATAGCAACGGTAACTTCTGACAAGCACTGTTCACGCTTGTCCTGTAGTGACCAGAAGCGTCCGGTCACCCTGACCGGTGCGTCCGGTCATCACGATTTGAACTGCGTCGTCCGGTAACGGCTAGCTGCATACCCCTTCGCTATAAATAGAAGATGTCCGGGGTTTGAGGGTAACTCTTGCACATTTTGAGACCTAGAGACATACTTTGAGCTAGAGAACTACCCCTTCACTCATCTCTTTGCTTAGTTGCACATCTTGAGTGAGATTGAGTGAGATTCAAGTGCATTGCTTAAGAGTTGCATTCTAGATGCACTTGATCTTCGAGTTGCTGTGGATTTCTTGTTACTCTTCCGTGTTTCCCGACACGGTAGATGGCTTGGAGCAGCGGAGGTGATTGAGCTCACAATTGGAGATTGTTGGAGCCTTCACCAAGTGTTGTAAGGGGTTCTTGATCCTTCCTTGCGGGAGTTCACAAATTGGATACTCTAGTGGAGCTCGTGGCTTGGAGGATCCCCACTTGTGTGTGGTTGTGCGGTGCCCACCGAGGGCTCGACTCTTGATAGTCGATTAGCTCGCGAACCGACAAGTGGGTGTATCGTCACAACGGGGAGTAGCTTGCCGAGAAGCAAGTGCACCTCGGGATAAATTCTTGTGTCATTCTCTTCCTGAGGATTTCTCTTGTGTGATTGATTTATTGGTACTTCTCATCTCTACACGGCGGTATAATCACTCGAAGCTCTTCTCTCGTATTACTTCTTGTTTCTAGCTTGTAGTTGTTGTTGTGTTTAGTGAATAGCTTTGTTATAGACTTGTGTAGGTGGCTTGCTTAATTAGTTAGAGCTAGAGCATTTGCTTTGCCACATTTCGTACTAATGTGTGGTTAAGTAATTCTTGTAGAAGTTTTAATTAGGCTATTCACCCCCCTCTAGCCTATTTGGACCTTACAGTTGCTACTAAGCGGGGCAAGCGACCCCTGGCTAAAGGAGCCCGACCAGCCAACGCCGCCGGAGGTGCGCACAACCGTGCTACTGGTGCTGGCGCTGTGCATGGGTGGCGTAGCCGCAAGACTCGCCAGCCATGGTTGTGCCCCCAGCTGGTGCATGGCCTGCCTGCTCGGCCCGTAGAGGGTCGCGTCCCCACCCGATAGCGCCTCGGACGTCACGGATGGGGCTCTGCCTACCGGCGCATCTCCACTCCGGACGCCGACAGCTGGCGTGAGGTCTTGTCACAGGGGTCGGTTAGTGGTGCCGATGGGGCACGCCCTGCCCGCCCTGCATCGGTGAACCAGTGCCCCCCTACCCACTATTCGGTGGATCTACACGGGAAGTGCTTCAACTGTCTCTCCACCGCGCATAGGGTGGCAACCTGCAAGCTGCCTCCACACTGCCTCCACTGCAAGGGGTTCTGACACCTCGTGTGGGACTGTAAGCAGCGGCGAAAAGTGCCTCCTTCTAGCTCCGACACAGTTGGTGCCCCAGAAGGCCGAGAACGACGCCCTGTCCGGGAGCATATCTTGGGCAACCGACTGCGTACCTAGGGCGACACGTCGAACGCAGCTAGAGCTGTGCTAGGTACGGTTGTAGCTATGCTAGGTGCGACTACGTGCGGCGGCAGTGGGCGCAGACGGTGGAGACGTCACAGATGTCGGTGCCGACTGAAGGGGGACGACACCGCTGCAGCAACGAGTGTCGCCACCGACAGTCACGGGCGGTCGACATGGGCCGCCCAAGCGACATTGGACTTCACCTCGGTCGCTGCTGGAGCTCAGGCATGGCATGGTGGGCTGACCAACGCGACGGGCATCGCTGAGCCCGACCCGTTGACGCTCATGCTGTACCCGGGCAACACGCATGATCATGACATCTCGGAGGACCCGATGGTTGAGGAGTTCGTAGTCTCGCTCGTTGGCGGTCCCATCATCACGTGGCCTTCCCTTGAGTGCCTCTCGTCAACTTCGGTGACACCCCAGCTTTCGGATGAGGCCTCGGTGGTGGTGCCCCCCCAACTGGAGGTTGTGGACCCGGTGGTGGTCTCCTGTGAGCTGCGGACACCATGCCCGCGCACCATTTAGTGGGCAGTGGACTCTGAGAAGACACACGATCGACCTCACGGTGGATGGCCCTCCCAGTTCACCACTGAGGGTTAACCACCAGGCTGTGGACAACGACGACTCCGCCAAACGACGCCTCGACTGCTTCATCAGCAATGTCACGCGTAAGAGGAACTTGCTGCTGATTCGTGAGCCTCCCAAGCAGTCTCCTGCTAAGCTGGTGCTGCCATGGCGAAGCAGGCGGCTCAGAGCCTCTCCCGTGTGCTAGCTTCCAAGCGAGGTGAGGTGTTGATCATGCAACGTATGGGCTACACTGAGGGTCTATCTGCGCCATCCGCTTTAGAGTTGGAGACCTTTGACAGGCTCTTTGACAGCAACAGGACTGCGTCTGAAGCCGAGGCGCTAGATGAGCTCTTCCCGACCATTGGAAAGGCACTGTCCAGGCAGCCACGAAGACACAAGGCCACCTCCTAGCATTGTTTGCCTAAACGGCCGTTTAGTCTGTTTAAACACCGTTTAAACGGTAAACAAAAGTCAACCGTGTTGTTTAGACCCTAAACGGTGAATTAAAAGGTTGAGCCGTTTAAACCCGTTTAAACCGTTCAATCCCGTCTAAATGGTCTAAACAAAATCAGATTAAACGTGATTAAATGAGCTAAACAACCATTTAATCCATAATTAAGTGAATTAAAGGACTACGTCTATCACAATCAACATGAAACTAATTAACATTGTAATTATATGAAGTGTTGTGGGATTTAGATTTCTTCCAACAAGATTATTTGGTAGAATATTTGATTTTTACATGTGTAAATATGTATGGGTTCTAGCAAATTTTATTTTTACCTACATAAATATGTATATTTTATTGTTATTGTACAAAACCGTTTAGGCCATTTAACTCCGTTTAAACACCGTTTAAACGGTCTAAACGCTAAACGAAGGGTGACCGACTGTTTACCGTTTAGCGTTTAGAAAAACATTGCCTCCTAGGTCCCAAAGCTGCGTCGATATTGGTTGTTCTCCTCTATGTAATATCGAAACATGATGTCTTTTGCTAGGATGGTCCAACTTCGGCTGTATTAGACCGACCTCCTTCGGCGCTCGCTAGAAGCGCGTTATATGTTTATTTAAACTCTTCTTCTTAATATAATGCTACGCAAATCTTTTGTGTATTCGGGGAAAAAAAACCGGGCACGAACCAGACCCACCAGAGTATGTCAATGGCACTGCTAGCAAGCTCAAGTCTTTATCCTTGGGCCTTGTTTAGATTCCAGAATTCACTCCTAAATTCCACTATGCAAAAAGAAGATTCCCCATCACATCAAAATGTCGGCATATATATGGAGTACTAAATGTAGATGAAATCATAAACTAATTACACAGTTTTGTTGTACTTTGCGAGACAAACATTTTGAGTCTAATTAATCAATTTTTGGACAATTTTTTACACTAAAAAACAAAAGTGCTACAGTGTTCAGAGGTGGCACTGTGCAAATTCGACGACCCCGAATCAGGGATCTAAACAAGGCCTTGGATTCGATAGCGCCCTTCACTTTCAAGTCAACCTCGATGGTCACAGGGTCCGCTAACACAACAGCACGGCTCGGACCTGACAGTTTTAAGCATTGATCCTGCATGAAACACCACATTAAATACTCATATTTGATAGGAATATACTGAAGCAAAAGAAGAGACACACATAATTTAATAATGATCTACTCATGTCTCGTGTAGATTCACTAAGGCCCTGTTTAGATGTCAGAAATTTTATAAAATTTTTCAACATTTCCCGTCACATTGAATCTGTGTACGCATGCATGAAGCATTAAATATAGATAAAAAATAAAACTAATTACACAGTTTAGACGAAATGGACGAGACGAATCTTTTAAGCCTAGTTAGACCATGATGGGACACTAATTGCCAAATAACAACGAAATTTGCTACAGTGTCATTTTGCAAAAAAAAAATTGCATCTAAACCGGCCCTAAGATCCTCCCATGAAAAAAGGTACTTATATGTATATATGATAGGAGTAACTGACAAGCGCAGTGAGCTGCATTGGAAAGTTGGCACGGCAAGAGATAACCAGAACAGTGAATTGAATTGTAGTAATAAATACAGTAACAATACATTACATACCTTTTCAGTAAGTGTCTGGCAATTATCCATTGCCCGGTAGAAGACAAGATTGAGATTCCGATCGACGGAGTCGCGTACAGCAACCATACCAGCCACTCAAAGTCCCCTGTCATCGCTGCAACCTTGACTGAATAAACCTGCAGGGTATTGCAGGGCCGGGCACACGGCGGCGCAGTGTGATATGTAAAACGCATGGGATCGATGATCGCTGCAGCCACAGATTCGATCGGAATGGGATAGGATCGAGACCGAGGACAGCACCACTGCTAAAAACGCTATGGCACAAATCAGCAAGTGCTGCGACCATTACATAAGCCATGGTGGTTTATTGGTCATGTTTGTTCCAAGATTACTACGAACTGAACCAAAGCCAACCCCTATATATTTCTATCTCTATCTACAACTAAAACATTGCAGAACAATCGTTCACGGCAGACGAAAGACACCCACCGCGATGGTTCACCCGGCAGCAAATGCCCTCGTCAAACAAATTCACGCCCGGTAAAAAAAAAACGCCGCACAGTCTGCCTCCAATCCCGCGCGGTGGACCAGAAGCGCGGTGGAATCGGCCAATCAATCCCGCTGGCTCACTCCCCCCGCACTCGGCCAATCAATCCTGCTCGCTCGATCGTGCCTCCCATCCCTCGCGAGATCGTGCCTCGATTTAGTTTCCCTACCCCTCGCCACGACCAATCCTCGGTGACTCCCCACAACTCCGAGCGTCAACGCCGGAAGCAAGGGCAAGGCGGCGCGACGCGGCTCTTCCTCACGACACGGAGCGACGGCGGCGAGGCGCGGCAGCTGCCGGGATCCAGAGAACGCGGGCGCCGTTTGCCCCGCGAGGCCATCTTCCCGGTAGAGCGGCGTCACGGCTGCAGAGGCGGCGCGGCATCCGGACGGCCGAGGCAGCGCGACGTCCCGGCGGCGGAGGTGGCTCGGCATCCCGACGGCGGAGGCAGCGCGACGCCCCGGCGGCATAGCCAGTCCATGCGCTCACCTTCATGTCCAACGAGAAGATGTCCCCCGACTGCTCTGGTTTTGCAGCAGATGCCAATCATCCAGTGTGCAACTCTTAATATGCCCACAAATCGAAAATCAAACAGTGAAGCACCAGTCCATGTTCTACACGATTATTCTTTAGCAGATGGCAATTGAGCACCAGTCCATGTTCTACACTTCAGAACATTCTTCCACACGTCCTGCTAAAAATCGTAAATGAAAACAGCATTCTTTCCAAACATTGTTTAGAAGCCAACAATAATCAAGGCGAGGCAAACCATAGAAGAAAGTATGGTAAGAATAGGCAAAAGATGTTTTTGGCTAGAAGCGACAATTGTTGTGTACTCAGTATATATATGCATAAAAGAAAAGCTACTAGCTGTTGGAGAGTAATCACAGGTTTGAGACTGAATTTTTTATTCCATTAGCTTTGCCAAAACATGGCAGGTTGGGGATACATATAGGACTGTTTACTTGGTTCTCAAGGAAGGTTTTCAGCATATCCTAAAGATGCTAAAGCATATAGCATAAAGTAAAGATGCTAAAGTAAAGATGCTAAAGTAGATGCTAATAGAGATAAGGTGGAGACATAGCCACCAACTACTCTAGATACAACAAGACTTATGCTGTCATTCTCCCTCTAAGTCTTGTGTGTCGCCTTCTAGGGAATTTGAACCATCCCAATCCTGGCGTGAAGCTCCTGAAACTTGACCCACCCAAGGGACTTGACGAGAAGGTCGGCGAGCTAATCCTGGGTGTTGATGTAGCCGGCCTTGATGCTCCCCTCATCCAAGCAGCTCTTTGATGAAGTGGTACTTGATGCGGATATGCTTACTGCGCTCATGGAAAACGGGGTTTTTCGCCAAGGCCAAGGCAGACTTGTTGTCCACCCTGAGCTCCACTGCTTCTGCATCTCTTCCCAGGAGATCGCCCAGTAGTCGAGCCAACCAGAGAGCTTGAGTCGAAGCGGTTGTGACAGCGATGTACTCCGCCTCACAAATGGACAGAGCCACCACTTCCTGCTTCACCGACTACCAGCTAATCAGGCACTTGCCGAGGAAGAATAGCGTCCCGCTGGTGCTCTTGCTTGTGTCGATGTCGTCGGCGAGGTCGCTGTCGCTATACTCGATGAAGTGCTCCGCACCGGGACACCTCGGGTAATGCAAACTGTAGTCGACGGTGCCCTCAACATAGCAGAGAATCCTCTTGACAACCTGTTGATGCTCTGTCGTCAGTCGCTGCATGAACCGACTGACGTAGCCAACAGTGAACGGCAGGTCCAGCCGCGTGTGGACGAGGTAGCGAAGACTGCCCACAATACGTCGGTACTCCGTGACGTCGACCTCCTTGGCCATGCTGTCGTGGCTCAGCTTCAGTCTCTCCTCCATGGAAGTGTAGGCTTGGTTGCAACCGGTGAGACCGTCCAACTCGACGATGTGCTTAGCGTAGGCAGTCTGACGAAGGGAGATGCCGGAGCTGTCCTGGTGGACCTCGATCCCTAGGAAGAAGGAGAGGAGGCCCAAGTCGCTCATCTGGAAGGTGACCTTCATCTCATCCTTGAACGCCTCCACCTCGGCCTCCTTGGTGCCGATGATCACCAAGTCGTCGACGTAGATGCCTACCAACAGGGCATTGCCATCCTTGCCCCACCAGTAGACAGCAGCCTCGTGAGGACTCTGCTCGAACCCCATTTGCTTGAGAGTGGAGTCTAGCTTGGCGTTCCATGCTCGTGGCGCCTATTGCAAGCCGTAGAGGGCCTTGTGTAGGTGGAGAACCTTGTTCTCCTTGCCGGGGATGACGAATCCCGGTGGCTGGTGGACGTAGACCTTCTCCATCAGGTCACCATTGAGGAAGGCAGACTTGACATCCATGTGGTGCACACGCCATCCCTCCAAGGCTGCCAGCGCGAGGAGGAGACGAACGAACTCCATCCGTGCGCCGCGCGTGAATGCGTCGTCAAAGTCTACTCCCTCTTGCTTGACGAACCCGCGAGCCACCAGACGCGCCTTGTGCTTGATCACCGCCCCGGCCTCATCCTTCTTGAGCTTGTAGACCCACTTAAGGGTGATGGCGCGGTGGTCGACAGGAAGATCTGCCAGCTCCCATGTTCGGTTCCGCTCAACCGCATCCATCTCTTGCTGCATCGTGGCGCGCCATGCCATATCTCCCTCCGTCTCAGCGAAGGAGCGGGGCTCGTCGTCCTCGTGCGCCAGGTGTAGCTCCGCCTCAAAGTCGTGCACCGCCATCTCAGGGATAGGCTGATCGCTGAGGATGTTGTCCACGATGCGGTACTGTAGAGGCTCACCGTCGACACGGTCCTCGTCATTGGACAGCGGAGTGGCGAGCTCCACCGTGCGCTGATGGGCCAAAGCTGCTAGTGCTGATCCTAGAGGTGTCGACGCCTGTGCAGGAGAGTAGGGAGCCGACGTAGCAGAGTGGGGCACTACCGGTGTAGGAGAGCGGGGCGTAGCCGGTGGTGGAGGACTCGCTGGTGGTGTAGGCGGTGGAGGACTCACTAGAGCTAATGGCGAGCCGGGTGCCGAGGTGGACAAGCTCTCTCAAGACGAGCTGCTAGCTCCCCGGCTCCCTTGAAGTGAACGTAGTCGACGACGAAGTTTCTAAGAGTCAAAGTCGAGCCGTCGTCCACCGCCTTGTCCCAAGCCCTGCCTCGCCCTTCGTCGAACATGACGTCCCGAGAGATGCGGATGCACTGTGTCGCAGGGTCGAGGATGAGGTAGGCCTTGACGTGACCCATCACCTCCTCGATCGACAGCTCGGAGAAGTCCATCAACATCTCGATGGTGATGGTGACCTGCGAGTACTTCTTAGGGACGACGCGGAGGAACTTCTCGACAGCTCTCTTCGTCGATGCTGTCGAGGCCACGTCCACGTAGGTCCACATCACGTGTGCACCGGTTGCCAGCTCTGTGTCCGCCAAAGCCACCTTCTCCACGTCCGCCGAAAGCCACGCTCTCGGTCCGCTCCTGCGAAGCCACGCCGGTCCGCTTCTGTACGCGCGCCCATGTCCGCCCGCACGCCGTAGACCTCCTCCTCGCTCGCGTCTGAGTTGAAGTCGTCGCGTCCGCGTCCGCGGCGTAGAGCCGCAGCAGCTACTGCTCCTGCATCTGCGTCCGCCCGGGCGCCGGTGTCCTGGATGCATCCGCCTCCTCCGGCCCGCAGGGCAGCGACTTCCGCTGCCGCCGCTCGAGTAGCAGCAGCCGCGGCTGCGACCTCCTCGATGGCCCGTGTTGCTGCGAGCTCGGCAGCCGCTAATCGCTACAGCCACGCGCTCCGCCGCCTCCAGCTCGCGCTGCACCACTGCGAACAGGTCTGCAGCTGCTACTCTGCTGCGCCTGGCACTGGAGGTGAAGGACCGATTGGAGAAAGAGGAGGAAGAGTGGAGAGACATGGCGACGGATTGGGATGGGTAAGGGTAAGGGGAGAACCCCAGGTAAGAACACTAGGCTCTTGATACCAATTGTTGGAGAGTAATCACAGGTTTGGGGCTGAATTTTCTATTTCATTAGCCTTTGCCAAAACTGTTAGATGTTTTGGGTCATGGGCCAAATAATTCCAAATAAATCCTAAAGGCCCACTCACACATGCATGCATATATGGAATGGTGGGGGACTTTAGTCCCACATTGCTACTTCAAGAGGAGTGAGGCCAACTTAAATAGTTGAGCTATCTCTATCTTGTTGAAGCTATTGGGGAGAGGAAAAGGAAGAACCACACGCGCGCGCTCACTCGTCTCGCCTCGGCGGGGCGGGGCCAATGGGCACGCACGCACGACATGCGCGTGAATGGTCCAGTGATTTCCTACTCCGACCCTTGCGGGTGCGCGACTTCCTTTTGCCACTCGTTATTTTTGCATGCATGGAGAAAATTGCGTTGCCTATTTGGTAAGCAATTATTCTCGTATTATGGTAAGTGCACAAACGGTAGGTCAATTATCATAATGTTGTGATTGAACGGCTAATTACTTTCCTTAGCTGCGACGCATGTATAAATATAGGGCGAGACGTCGTCCTCAGTACTCGAGAGATTCATCTCTTCCTCACCACAGTGATGCGCTGCCGCCGTCTTCCCCATCCCGTCGCTGACGTGCCATCGGTGTCGGGAGAGCAGGCTCCGAAGCCTATGTCTCCTCGCGTCCCTGCACGGGGTAGGGAGCGTATCAGGTTTTTGGGAAGCGCCGTCACGACTGCTCGCTGGACGTCTTCTTCCCTCTACGCCTGGTGTTCGTCGATCTCCATCGCTGGTCTTCTTCTTTCTTCGCGTCGACAACCCCACTGTAAGGATATTTATTCTCCTTTTGTTGTTCGTTCTTACATCCTTTCTGTTACTAGCACTAGATGGCTTGACTTTGTCTTAGATCGTAGTGCTAGTGTTCAATCACATATCTATGTTTCATGTTGTTGATCTTTTCCTGATTGTCAGAATTAATTTATGCATCGCTAAATCGCTTTTATTTTCAACAATCCAAAAACTTGATAGGCATTTAGCGATGAAGGGTTATACTGATGCGATGAAACCGGAGAAGTTTGCTGGTGTGAATTTTAAGAGATGGCAGACGAGGGCCTAGTTGTGGCTCACGACTATGGGTGTTTTTGGGTCGTGGGTAATCCTCCCGCACTACCTCTCGGATCTGAGAAAGAGGTGCAGGAGTTTACTGCGGCTACGATGATTTTCGTCGGATGCATCCTTAGCGTTCTCTCTGACCAGCTGTGTGATGTTTATATGAACATCAAGAGTGCTGCTGAACTGTGGGAGGCACTTGAACATAAGTTCGGTGCTGCAGACACTGGACATGAGCTATATGTGATGGAGAAGTACCACGACTTTAAAATGGTTGAAAACCGTTCAGTTGTGGAACAGGCTCATGAGTTCCAACTCATTGTGAGGGAACTCGAACAACTCGGACATGCTTTGCCTGATAAGTTTGTGGCCAGTGGCATCGTTGCCAAGTTGCCTCCATCTTGGAGGAACTTTGCCACATATCTAAAACATAAAAGACAGAAGATCTCCATTGAGGATTTGTTGGCTAGTCTTGATGTTGAAGAGAAGGCTCAGGCAAAGGATGCTCCACCAAAAGCACCCGAACAGTCTAGTGCTAATGTGATGCAGCATGCTGGCAAGAACAAGCAAAAGGTTGTCCAGACTACTCAGTTCAAGAAGAAGAAGATGAACATGGATGAAGTTGTGTGCTTCATGTGCGGTGGACTGGACACTTTGCCAAGAAGTGCAAGAACCGCAAGGGCAAGAAGAATCAGCAGGGGCAGAAATCTGCCAACGTGACTATTGGCGATCCTAGCGGATCTGGGTATGGTAATTCTTTACCTAGTGTATTCTCTGTATGTCAATCTAATGATTGGTGGATCGATACAGGAGCCAATATTCATGTTTGTACTGATATCTCTATGTTTTCATCTTACCAGGTCGCACGAGGTTCAACCGTCATGATGGGGAATGGCTTGCATGCTTTTGTTCTTGGTGTTGGTTCGGTCGATCTAAAGTTCACTTCGGGAAAGATCGTGCGGCTCAAGAATGTGCAGCATGCTCTCTCAATAAAGAAGAACCTCGTTAGTGGATCCCTCTTGTGTCGAGATGGGTTCAAGCTGGTATTTGAGTCTAATAAAGTAGTCGTCTCGAGGTATGGCCAATTCATTGGCAAAGGCTGTGACAGCGGAGGCTTGTTCCGCTTTTCACTCTCTGAATTCTGTAATAAAGTTGTGAACCATGTGTGTGATTCGAACAATTCAGTGGCTGATATATGGCATTCATGTTTGTGTCACATTAATTTTGGTTGTATGTCGTGTCTATCTAGTATGAGTTTAATTCCGAATTTTTCTATTGTCAAAGGCTCCAAATGTCAAGCATGTGTGCAAGCAAAGTAACCTCGTAAGCCACACAAGGCTATAGACGAGAGGTGCACGACATTGTTAGAGCTCATACATTCTGATATTTGTGAAATGAATGGTGTGTTGACAAAAGGAGGGAAAAGATACTTTATGACTTTAATTGATGATGCAACTAAATATTGTTATGTGTTTCTTCTAAAAACTAAAGATGAGGTGCTAGAATGTTTTAAGACTTATAAAGCTGAGGTAGAGAATCAATTGGAAAAGAAAATTAAACGTGTTAGGTCTGATCGTGGTGGGGTGTATTTTTCCAATGAGTTTGATCTTTTCTGTGCGAAGAATGGAATAATTCATGAACGGACACCTCCATATTCTCCTCAGTCTAATGGGGTTGCCGAAAGAAAAAACTAGACGTTAATGGACTTGGTAAATGCCATGTTAGGAACATCCGGTATGGCTAAGGCATGGTGGGGGGAGGCTGTTTTGACAGCATGTCATGTTCTAAATAGAGTTCTCACTAAAAATAGTGATGTGAATCCGTACGAAGGATGGAAAGGAAGAAAACCATCACTCCATTACTTACGTACGTGGGGTTGCTTGGCCATGGTTATCATACCAATTAATAAGACACGCAAGCTCGGACCAAAAATAGTTGATTGTATCTTTTTGGGATACGCACACCACAGCACGGCTTATAAGTTTTTAGTGATAAAATCAAAATCGCCTGAGGTTTTAGTTGATTCACTTTTGGAGTCACGGGATGTTACTTTCTTTGAAAATATTTTCCCGATGAATGATGCTTATACTTTACCGAGTTCGTCTAATGAATTTATTCCTGAACCCACACCCTCAATAGAGCCAAGTATAAACCCATCTGGTATTGAAGAGGACGACAGTGTTATAGCTCCTAGAAGGAGTAAGAGACAAAGGATTACAAAATCATTTAGTGATGACTTCACTGTGTACCTTATAGATGATACTCCCACAACCATTGCAGAGGCATATGCATCACCAGATGCAGAATATTGGAAGGATGTTGTCCGTAGTGAGATAGACTCTATCACTGCAAATGGTACATGGGAAGTAGTAGATAAACCAATGGGCTACAAGCCAATTGGCTGTAAATGGGTATTTAAGAAGAAGCTAAGGCCTGACGGTACTATTGAAAAGTACAAGGCTAGGCTTGTTGCTAAAGGTTTTACACAAAAGAAAGATGAGGATTTCTTTGATACCTATTCACCTGTTGCTAGATTAACTACAATCCGAGTGCTATTATCCTTGGCTGCTTCCCATGATTTTCTTGTCCACCAAATGGATGTGAAGACGACTTTCCTTAATGGAGAGTTAGAGGAAGAAATTTACATGAATCAGCCCGATGAATTTATAGCACAAGGACAAGAGGGCAAGGTGTGCATGTTACTCAAATCCTTGTACGGCCTAAAGCAAACACCTAAGCAGTGGCATGAGAAGTTCAAAAAGACTTTGACTTCTGTTGGGTTTGCAGTAAATGAAGCCGACACTTGTGTGTATTACCATTATGGTCGGGCAAAGGAGTAATCCTGTGTTTGTATGTTGATGACATACTAATTTTTGGGACAAGTATCGATGAGATTAATGATGTAAAGTCATTGTTATCCCAAAATTTTGACAAGAAAGATTTGGGAGAAGCCAATGTGATCCTCAATATTATACTTAATAAGGGTGAGAATGGGATTACTCTTTTGTAGTCTCATTATGTGGAGAAGGTTTTGAACTGCTTTGGTTATATGGATTGCAAACCTTCTCCAACACCCTATGATCCTAGCCTAATACTTACAAAGAATAAAAGGCTAGGAAAGGATCATCTGAGATACTCTCAAATTATTGGCTCATTGATGTACCTAGCCAGCGCAACCCGCCCTGATATCTCATTTCTTGTAGCAAGTTGAGTAGATTTTCCTCTAATCCAGGAATTGATCATTAGCGTGGTATTGATCGAGTAATGCGCTATCTAAAAGGCACAATGAGTTATGCAATTCACTATTCAGGGTACCCAGGGGTACTTGAAGGATATAGTGATTCAAATTGGATTACAGAAGCTAATGAGCTTAAGGCCACTAGTGGATATATATTCACTTTGGGTGGTGGTGCTGTCTCTTGGAGGTCTTGCAAGCAGACAATACTTACAAAGTCAACAATGGAGGCAGAGCTTATGGCTCTAGATACAGCCTCTACTGAGGCTGAATGGTTAAGAGAAATGTTGATGGACTTACCTATGGTTGAGAAACCAATTCCTGCTATTCTCATAAACTGTGATAATCAAACGGTAATCACGAAGGTGAAGAATAGCCAGGACAACGGAAAGAAGTCCAGCAAACATATAAAGCATAGACAGAAGTCTGTCAAGAAATTGAGGAGCTCCAGAGTAATAGTTATGGAATACATCCAGACAGCTAAGAACCTGGTAGATCCCTTTACAAAGGGACTATCACGCACCATGATTGACAATGCATCGAAGGAGATGGGATTGAGACCCATGTGAGTTAATCTCAGTAGTAACCCAACCTATGTGATCGGAGATCCCATGAATTAGGATCTGGGAAGAACAAGCTGTTGATTAATGGGAGAGTACAACCTTTTCCCTTTAACCCACTCCGTTGGAGATGCAGTACTCTCATTTCTGTAAGGCAGGTTGACTTTGTCTTAATGTGTTCTGAGGCTTTATAGCGAGATATTGCCCTACAAAGTATCTCTGTAAGAACACACCTATGTGAGCCCAACTGTTAGTCGTAGTTTATAAGAATTGTGTATTCTTTAATAAGCTCATGAAGTGAGATAGGAGTATGACTTATACGCTCCATTCGCGGGGTTGGCTATGGCAGCCTAGTTTCAGTCAAGACTTCAAGTGAAGCCTATTCGTATCAAACTGCCAATTCAAGGCCTAGTCCATTGTGCAGTTGTGAATGGGTCTCTCTTGTCATTCTAGGTGGATGTTCAACCTTAATTGGTCTCCATTGAATAGCTGGTATATTAACAGTACTGTGGTACAGGGAGTATGACTCGCGTGCCCTTGGGATGTGGTGGGGGATTGTTAGATGTTTTGGGCCATGTGCCAAACATTTCTAAATAAATCCCAAAGGCTCACTCACACATGCATGTATATATGGAATGATGGGGGACTTTAGTCCCACATTGCTACTTCAAGAGGAGTGAGGCCAACTTAAATAGTTGAGCTATCTCTATCTTGTTGAAGCTATTGGGGAGAGGAAAAGGAAGAACCACACGCGCGTGCTCGCTCGTCTCGCCTCGGCGGGGCGGGGCCAATGGGCGTGCACGCACGACATGCGCGTGAATGGTCCAGTGATTTCCTGCTCCGACCCTTGCGGGTGCGCGGCTTCCTTTTGCCACTCGTTATTTTTGCATGCATGGAGAAAATTATGCTGCCTATTTGGTAAGCAATTATTCTCGTATTATGGTAAGTGCACAAACGGCAGGTCAATTATCATAATGCTGTGATTGAGCGGCTAATTACTTTCCTTAGCTGCGACGCGTGTATAAATATAGGGCGAGACGTCGTCCTCAGTACTCGAGAGATTCATCTCTTCCTCACCATAGTGCTACGCTGCCGCCGTCTTCCCTATCCCGTCGCCGACGTGCCATCGGTGCCGGGAGAGCAAGCTTCGAAGCCTATGTCTCCTCGCATCCCTGCACGGGATAGGGAGCGTATCAGGTTTTTGGGAAGCGCCGTCGCGACTGCTCGCTGGACGTCTTCTTCCCTCTACGTCTGGTGTTCGCCGATCTCCATCGCCGGTCTTCTTCTTTCTTCGCGTCGACAACCCCACTGTAAGGATGTTTATTCTCCTTTTGTTGTTCGTTCTTACATCCTTTCTGTTACTAGCACTAGATGGCTTGACTTTGTCTCAGATCGTAGTGCTAGTGTTCAATCACATATCTATGTTTCATGTTGTTGATCTTTTCCTGATTGTCGGAATTAATTTATGCATCGCTAAATCACTTTTATTTTCAACAAAAATATGGCAAGTTGGGGATACATATAGGACTGCTTACTTGGTTCTCAAGGAAGGTTTCCAGCATATCCTAAAGACGCTAAAGCATATAACATAAAGTAAAGATGCTAAAGTAGATGCTAATGGAGATAAGGTGAGAACTAACTACCAACTACTCTAGATACAACAAGACTTATATTATCACTAGCAACTATCCTTTATTTCAGAGATACGGCCAACTCAGTGAGCTGTAAGTGTGCAATATAGCTTTTTTATCCACAACCAGCTCACTTTCATGTATTTGAAAAATGTGTCAAACTCAATGCAACGTTCTATGTGATCTTAAAAGCTTACTAGAAACAAAAAAAAACCTCGCTAGCTGTATTCACAAACAAATCTAAGCAGTCCACTACATTGAGCTCATTTTTCTTTTGCCTATAATCATATTTGTTTGTTATCGGTAACACCAAGAGAGGCAGTGTAATAGACTAAAAAATCATTGGTGATGCCTCCATCAACGATGGCAAGCCCCAATGCCAAGAGAACTCTGAAACCCCAAGCATCAGAAGTTAAGAACAATGAGTGGACTTTCTTTGCATGTGTTCATCAAGAGCAACCTTCCTTTGTTACTGGTAACACTGATAGGTGGTATAACAGGCTATAAAATCTTTAGCATTGTCCTGCTCCAACATCCAAAGTGGCAAGCATGAACCATGCCAGTGAGCTATAAGTGTGCAATATGGCTTTTTTATTCACAACCAGCTCACTATATATATGCATCAGGCAATGCAGTTAATTTCTCCAGAGAATCCATCTAGAAGGAACTATAAGGTATCTTCTCTGTCAGCAAATTGCAGGCATCACCTTTTCTGTATACGAGGGTATCTTTGTGAAGGCAATGCATAGCACTAAGATCTCTGAACTCATGTTAGTAAGAGCAGAACATGAGCTCTAAATCGTTGACAACCTGAACTATGAGTTGGGTGAATCGTTGCTTGCTAACCAATATTCTCAAGATTGAAACTAAATTCACATGTTGTCATATATTTGATAGCGATTTGCTAACCCCTGAAAATGATATGGATCAACATGTATTTGATAATTTAATTCGTTTTGTACATTCCTGTATTTGGAAAATGCAACATTATGTTACCCTTTGCATACTTAATTGTTCTGACAATAATCGTGTAGATAGAAATGCGTCACCAACTTTTTGACTGAAATCTTCATGAATACATGCCTAGCTACTTACACCATTGCACTACTTAAACCAAACTCAGATGTTATAATATCTAAATTTGCCTAAAATGCAAGTGCATCAGTGCTATCTGTTTCTATTTTCTTGGAGTCTGAAACCACAAGTTTTTCTCATGCAATTAGTACTAAATTTTCCTAAAATGCAAGTGCATCGATGCTATTTGTTTCTATTTTCTTGGCATCAGAAACCACAAGTTTTTCTTATGCAATTAGTACTCTAATTAGTGCCTTGGTATTCATCCTTAACTCGTTTGTATGATATAGGATAACAGTGAAAGGTAGAAGAGACAGTGACAAATTAGAAGCACAGAACTATAAGGGTGTTGCTGTTTGTTCAGTTTTGCTAAAAAACAATCATACGATGCTATGATCTCTGGACCCATGTTAGTAAGAGCATACATGAACTCTGCATCGTGTATTGGATTTGACAACCTGAACTCAAGGCTGAAACTAAATTCTAAGGCTGACATATATTTGATAGGGATTTGCTAACCCCTGAAACTGATATGGATCAACATGTGTTCGATAATGTCAGGTCATAACGAGGGAACTTTATTTCCTATGTGTTTGATAATGTCAGGTCATGACGAGGGAACTTTATTTCCTATGTTAGTTCGTTCTTTCCATTCCTGTAAAAAGATAAATCATGCACACTGATAGGAAAACTAGGACACAAGAAACATACAATTTCTTCTTACCTAAAGCTACTCTCAGATTATCTCTCAGATAGAAGGAAGCATGATGTTGTCACCTCTTTCATCTTGATAAATATTTTAATTGGACTAGGTAAATCAATCCCTCCTGATTTTCTAAGGAGTTAACCAGCAGCGAGTTGTGTCCTTCTCATAATGTACTCTTTATGCAAGAACAAAAAATATGTTACCTACTGATTTTTCTTTATGCAAAATGAAAGGACAGTTCTGTTTGGTTGTTGTGCTGCAGGGAGAAGTTACTTTGGGAACACTGACTACAACCACTGGGGTGAAGCTTAGTTAACTTTTTTGTGTTTAGGTCAGATGCAAATCAATCCCTCCTCACTATGTGTGTGTGTGTTCCCCTACGTGTCTTCCTCAAGGATACAACCATCTAGCATTGATATGTAGTCTGATAATTGTTATATCATATTCCATGGTCTCACTTATCTTTGAAGACTGGAGCAGTATTCCAACAGATGACGTACCCAGCACGTGTTTGTCGAATTTAAGCTTTGGTGACAAAAATTGCTACTTCGTTGCTAGCATGAAAAAATATTATTACAAATTTCCTTGTTGTTTATTTTTTTCATTTAGATTGTACAATATGTTTCCTTCAGTGCCTTGCTAGAATTCTTGGCAAGTTTAGTTCCTTGTTCAACATGTTGCCTACTAAACTGGTTGTAATCAAAGTCGGGAAGAATGCCCAAATGTGTGATAAGTAGAAATATGATCCAATTAACCTCTCCTAAGGCTAAAACACGTTATGTCTATCAGCCCGTCATTGTCGTTTCCTCTTGTTGTTCAGTGTCATCTTTCTACAGTTGTGCTTTCGATCTGAATTTTCATTTCACCTAAGTAGAAATATAATCTCTAGGATACTTTACATCGGTTACATAGGATACTCTACAGTATATGTGTTCCCGTTACAACGCACAGACATTTACCTAGTAGTAATAAAAAATGTATATAGAGATCCTATATAAAAATGTATATAGAGATGCAGACAATAAATAAGTGAGCCATCCAGGACTCACTGATGTCATGGAATGAACCGTATGCGCCGGACCATTGAGCCATCCAGGTCTTGCGGAATTGGAAAACCTGCTTCGGCGTCGGCGTCCGCCCCCAACTGTAACACCCCTGGGTGTTAAGCATGCATTAACATCCCAAAGCATGGTCATTTGCATCACATTCATTTTATCATCACATGTAATATGAGTTGAATTTAAATTAAAGTATGAAAAACATCTGTTTGAACCCTAAATTAGTGCATTTTGCTTGCTAAGAGTGGTAAAACTTGTTCGGCTATAACTTTAAATGGCTTAGAATTAATTAGCATGATTTTTGGAGCAATTTTTGTATTCAAAATCTTCCCAAATTTTGCTTTTAAAAATATTCTAGAAAAATGAGTTTTATTTAAAAATTTGACTTTAAATCACTAATTCAAAATCTGTTTAGAATTTTGAAAAGTGCTCTGCTCCGTGGACCGCACCTCTCCACTCCACCTCAATCCCTCCTAGCGCGCATTTTGTTCGCCCTAGTTCACCGGTGCTCGAGCACCCTTTCATTGCCCGTTCCATGGTCGGAGGTGGCCGGCGGTGGCCGGCCGGCGGCCACCCACGCCACCGTTCCGCCATGAACGGCAGTGACCGGTCCTCCGAGCTCCATTGGCCACCGCATGTGTACCTTTGGGTTCGCAAGCACGAGGTGGTTCGCGTGGTGCCTTTGGCCTGGCCGAAGACCTCGCCGCCGGCGAGCTATGGACGCCGGTGTCTTCCTCTCTCCCCCTGTGACTGACATGTGGGGTCACGGGTCCACCTGTCTGTCTCAGTGTGCGCTCGCGTGTGCACTGCACCGGGTACATCTAACGTTTTCCGCGGCTGATGTTTAAAAGGAATTCGAAAATGATTTTTCAGAAAATATGAAATTGGTTTATAAATTCATAACTTTCTCATTTTAGCTCCAAAAATTGTGAAACAAATTTTGTAGTATTTCTCATAAGTAGATCTATGATCTAAAAATATTGCATGTCAAGTTTGAAATACTTTTCTGTAAGGTTTTTATTTAATCACTAAAATTGTTGTTTTCTTGATAAATATGTAATAAATCATAGAAAGCTCGGAAAAATATGGTTCCACTTGCAATAATTTTCTTTTGTGATGTACTTTCTAGGAAAAATATGTTCCATGCATATTCTATAGAAAAATTTTGTTGTGTAGTACAAGTGCTTATTATTGTTAATAATTGTTATTTTTGATAAGAGAAAAATATGAATAAAACATGTATGTAATAATTTTTCTATAGTGATTGTTTATTGTGTCGACTATAGGAAAAATACTAAATTTGTTGTTTGACACTTTTTATAGTATAAAGTATTTTTATGCTCATTTTTAGGCCCTAGCTTGTTATTTATGTGTAGGCAGTTCTAGTAATCTAAATGCAATGAAATTTTTGTGGCATGCTAGATTAGATGATAGTAAGCTACTGTAATTTTCTCATATTTTTCTATGTTACCAAAATAGATGTTGTTGTTCAAATCTAGTTGCAATTAGGGTTTAATTAACCTTGTTAATGCATGACTAATTAATAAGATTTACTTTGGTGTATCTTTGAAGCATCTTAGATTTCTGTGGTGACTTGGTATGGTAGAGAATGTTGGTAGTAGTATACTAGTACATGTTCTTGGATGATATTGACTACCTTGTAGAAGAGTTGTATTCATACTTTATGCCATAAAGTAAACATGTTCATCTACATCTCATTCATCATGATCATTACATGTCATCTCTACAATGCACCTTGGCATGAGCACTTATACATTTGCATCGTACAGGATCGCAAGAAGTAACTCCGGTAGCAGTTCCCGAGGAGCCGGAAGAACAGCCCGAGGTGTAAGAACAGGAGGTGTCCGAAGCCGAAGAGGAGGTCGGTGAGGATCTTTCAGAGTGTCACGACCACCGTCCAAGCTCATTCGAAAGAGACAAGCCCCGGAGCATTTTCTCTCCCGGTTTACAAAATATTTTATTAATACTTTACTTTAACTGATGCATTACGTTTAGGAGTTGTTTGCAACCGTTGCTGCATTATACCTTGTTTACCCTGTTCTACCATATCATAAGTTTGTGAGAACGTAAGAAATGTACATATATCATATTGCTTGTGCATTCCATTCATGTCATGCATTCCTCCCCTTATAAAGTGATTATCCCCTTTTGATAAAAATTATATCAACTTAAATTATGTTCTCACCGGGTAATCAAAACTTTGCTACAGATGGCCCACACGAAGCAAACTGCTCATAAGTCCACAGGCGGAAGAGCACCCCGACACCAGTTGGCCCCGCAGGAGCACCGCAGCACGGACACCTTTCTGAGCGAGTTTGGTATGCCAACTTTGCTTTGGAGAGTGCTCCATGATGTGGGGTACCCAGAGGGTCAGGAGCCGGTGTACTCTTGGAGTGAGAGCCAGTTAGCCGAGGATGGACTTGCAATAGTGGAGATCACAGTCCCTGCTCTTGGTGATGCTCCAGAGTGAGATGGTTGGCACTTGAAGTTTGAGGGACGCACTCCGGTTGAGGGTGCAGAGGGCACAACTTTTCATGTCATCCGAGACATAATGAGCAGATTTTCCAATGAGCTGGCAGCAGCCTTGGCTGACACTTTTCCTAGAGATGGTACTCGCGATGCTATTTGGGTGCAGCCGTAAGGAAGTGCCTTAGTCAGAGGCCCAAACGAAGGACAGGCTAGCGACAACCACGCTATGAGTGCTATGTATGCAGCTATCAGAGCATACCAGGGTCTTGAGTGTACCTATTGGACGTTGACTGGTTTGCGTGGTGATGATCGGCTCAAGGCGAGAAAACAGAAGAAGAAGCAGGCACGTGCTATAGCTAGTTTGCAGGAGCAGTTGGCTGACATGAGCTTGTAGCGAGACTAGGCTCTAGAGAGAGGTGATAGTACTCTGCAGCGGGTGCATACGTTGACTCAGGCCAATAATAATGCAGACCGCATGATTGGATAGTTGGTTCAGGAGAGGAATGAAGCCTAGAACGAGAGGAACTTTCTGAGGCAGAGGATCGAGGAGCTAGAGGAGTATAACGTCAACTTGCACGAGGAGTTTCACGCGCTCTACAATGGGATTGGCCCATATGCTCCTCCAGACGCCACCGGTATGGACGTCGATGATGACGAGGATGAGCCTGCAGTTGCACCTGCCGACAACGACAACGTTGCTACTGATGGTAGCGATGGTGACGTCTCCGACCCCGACGATGGCCCCGAGGAGTAGGCAAGTTGCCTTGCGTTAGCTACTAGGCCCTGTCACGATGACCTTTCTTTTGGCTTCATGTACCTTGGTGTATCTCGTTTTGAACCTTAAGACTTGGTAGAATGTTGGAACTTAGTTGGTCATGCGATACCTGAGCGCATAAAAGCCCAGTGTGTGTATGCTGGCAATTTGGTTGTATGGACACGATGTTTGCAGTCGAAGTAATTTAATTAGTGATGTTGTTTAAATTGGAATGCGATTATTGTGCCTCTATTTTATTGTATGACTTGTTCTCTCCAATAAATTCAGTATGGCATAATTTTTTATTCACTCACAATTACTATAGCTTCACTTAATCATTACTTATTGCTGAAATATGTAGATGACAAACACTCGCCGCGCCACGTATGAGGCTGCTGAAACTGGTGGTAATGGTGCCGGGGCAGGTGGGAGTGGTGAAAACAACATCAATCATAATGAGCCACACTCGGAACCACATTTGCCGCCTCCTCCACCGATCACTGCAGAGGTATTCTTTGCACAGTTTCTTAGAAGTCAGCGTAATGTCGAGCAGTCATAGAAGAACATGGAAGATTTTCTTCGTACCATTGCCAACAATGTTCAACGTGGTAACAACCAAGGTGGTGGCAATGGGGTGAATCAGTACAGCAACTTCAAGGATTTCATGGACACCAGGCCACCAATTTTCAAGGAAGCAACAGAGCCACTTGACGCTGAAGAATAAATCAACACCATGGAAGATAAGTTCCGTGTGTTGAGGCTGACTGAAGTACTGAAGACAGAATATGCTACACATTAGTTACAGGGACCAGCAGGGATGTGGTGGAAGCATCATCGCACCACCTTTCCTCCAAATGCTCAAATCTCGTGGAGAGAGTTCACTGAAGCCTTCCGTGGAGTTTATATTCCACCAGGGCTGGTCGAGATGAAGTTGGGAGAGTTCTTGCCTTTAAATCAGGGCACCAAAACCATGACGCAGTATTTGCATGCCTTCAACAATTTATGTCGTTATGCTCCCGACATGGTTGACACTGATGCTAAGAGAATTGCTAGTTTCAAGAGAGGGTTAAGTCCGAAGATGATGAAGCATGTGGGTACCAATACCCGCGCCAGATTCAATGACTTCATCAGTGATTGTCTGAAATAAGAGAAGAATAATAACGCGTACACTGCATCCAAGACTCACAAGACAGCCTTTGAGTCAGAACCATCACAACCAAGAGTTCTCACTGCTAATCGTTCTGCCTATCGTCCATCTGCACCAGGTGCAAGGTTTAGGCCACCACAGCATAAAACGTAGAACTACAAGGGACCACAGAAGCCGTACAAGATGGCCGTGCCACCAGCAAGGACAGCCGCAGCTACGGGACAAGGCAGCTCGAAGGGAGCTATAGGATCTGCTAGTACTGTGAAGGGACCCTGTTATAATTGTGATCAACCTGACCACTTTTTAAAGTTCTGTCCTTATCCGTCCAGAAAGAAGCAATAGACCTATAATGCTCGGGTACACCACACCACCATGGATGAGATTCCTGAGGGAGAGCCCATAACTACTGGTAAGTTTCCTGTTAACCAAAACCCTGCAGTTGTTCTATTTGATTCTAGATCATCGCATTCTTTCATGAGTCAAGCATTTGCACGGAAACATGAACAACTATGCATAGAGTTATGGTTACCGTATAAGTTCAGCAGGGGCTGATGTTTTAACCAATCAGATGGTTAGAGGGGTAACCCTTAAATTAGGTAGTCGAAAGTTTTGAGTAAACTTGATAGTTATGCCTAGACTAGTTCTGGATATCATCATAGGGATAAATTGGATGAAGGATTGGGGAGCAGTTATAGATACAGGAAGTCGGGTACTTACCCTTAAGGATCCCTAGGGAGAGGATATTTTTTAGGTACCATTGCCCAGAAGAATAGACCTTGTGAGTGTGACATGTGCTATGGAAGTCATTATGATCCATCAGATTCTGGTAGTGTGTGATTTCCGGATGTGTTCCCAAATGAGTTACCTGGTCTTCCGCTAGATAGGGATGTTGAGTTTGGAATTGAGTTGATCCCTAGGACAGCTCCAATTTCAAGGAGACCTTATAGGATGCTTCCGGATGAATTAGTTGAGCTGAAGAAGCAACTAGAGGAATTGTTGAAAAAGGGGTTTATCCGACCAAGTAAGTCTGATTGGGGATGTCCTGCCTTGTTTGTGAAGAAAAAGAAAGAGGGTACTTTGAGAATGTGTGTGGATTTTAGGCCTCTTAATACTGTAACTATCAAGAATAAGTATCCCTTGTCTCATATTGATGTTTTGTTCGATCAGTTAGCCAAAGCCAGAGTGTTCTCCAAGATAGATTTAAGATCGGGTTACCATCAGATAAAGATTATGTCACAAGATATACTGAAAACCGCCTCTTCTACCAGATATGGGTTATACGAGTATCTTGTTATGTCCTTTGGCTTAACAAATGCTCCTGCATACTTTATGTATCTGATGAATACGATTTTCATGCCAGAGTTGGACAAGTTTGTGGTTGTGTTCATTGATGATATTCTAGTGTACTCCGAGAACAAGAAAGATCATGAAGAGCATCTGAGAATTGTCTTGACCAGACTTAGAGATCATAAGTTGTATGCTAAGTTTAGCAAATGTGAATTTTGGTTGATGAAAGTTCCTTTCCTTGGTCACATTCTGTCAGAGAATGGAGTTTCTGTAGATCTAAGTAAAGTGCAAGAGGTTATGGATTGGAAGACACCAATCATAGTTTTGGAAGTTAGAAGTTTCTTAGGATTAGCTGGTTACTATCGCCGTTTTATACCAGATTTCTTGAAGATTGTCAAGCCAATGACAAGTCTGCTATAGAAAGATCACAAGTTTGTGTGGACAGATGAGTGTGAGATAACTTTCCACACCTTGCGGAAACTGTTGACCACTGCTCCAGTTCTAGCGCAACCGGACATTGAGAAACCTTTTGATATGTTTTGCGACGTATCAAAAACAGGATTAGGTTGTGTTCTTATACAAGAAGGAAGAGTCATTGCATATGTCTCACGTCAGTTGAGAAAAGCATGAGATCAACTATCCGACACATGATCTTGAACTTGCTGCCGTAGTGCATGCATTAAAAATTTAGAGACATTACTTACTTGGTAATGTGTGTAATATTTTCACCGATCACAACAGTCTCAAGTACATCTTCACCCAACCCGAATTGAACATGAGACAGCGAAGATGGTTAGAATTGATCAAAGATTACAACTTGAATGTGCAATATCATCCTGGAAAGGCCAATGTAGTGGCAGATGCTTTGAGTAGAAAGTCACATTGCCTGAATGCGCAACCTTTGCTCGAAGATGGTTTTGATCTGATGCACCCTACCGTGTTACATAGTATTCAGATTAGTTGCTCTTTGAAGAGTAAGATAATAGAAGGCTAGAAAACCGATAAAGGGATATTCCATATCAAAGAAAAGATTAAAGGAGAACTATCCAAACACTTCAGAGTGGATGAACAGGACGTGTTATGGTTTAACGACCGTCTTGTTGTTCCCAAGGATCAGGAGCTTAAGAATAAACTTATGGATGAGGCTCACCTTTCGAAGTTATTTATCCATCCCGGAAGTAGCAAGATGTACCAAGAAATAAGACCTCGTTATTGGTGGACAAAAATAAAGAAAGAGATTGCAGTTGTAACAGAACCGACCAATTATACGAGATTAAGTAAGAAAAGCATCCACCGAGCAGACGATTTAGCAAACTTAAGCCCGTATAACCCGGTAGTCCGTGAAATTACGACGGATTTCAAACTAAATTACATACCAGCCAAGATCCTAATAAGTTCAGTGGTCACCATCACAAGTTACATAAAAGTTCACGTCACAAATACATCGGAGTTTAAACATAGTTAGTACAAACCAGTTTCGAAAGAAAGTAGCGGAAGCATTTAGTTCCAATCACACACGCACACAGAGTTCGAAATACAGTGCCAGTTCAGGATCATCTTCCATCAAAAGCATCAGACGAGATGTAGTGAATGACCATTGCCCATGGTCCTAAGCTTCTCCCATTGCAGGATAAAGGCAGTTGATACAGTAGCCGTAATACATCTGCCCATCTGCAACAAGTGGGAACAAAGCCCTGAGTACGATAAAGTATCAGCTAGACTTACCCGATAGAACCAAAAATAAAAGACACCAAAAAATCATGACAGGCTTTCTGGTGGGGTAGCTGACTCATTTGCAAAAAGGCATTTTTAGGATTTAGAGAATCTTTACAAAAGCTTTGCATCAAGTTAAATCTTTATTAACCTGTCAACTACATTTGCACCTGTACTAAGGTAACATGTAATTAAACAGATAATGATAACCAATGATCATTAACAACTTCCATTATGTCATATTCCGTATAACTGTCCAAGTGTTCCATCAACATTACTACGATGAAGTAGCTCAAGTCAAGTGCTCACTATCCAGTGAACGATGGCGATTCAAATCGATTATTAACTAGCTGGTAATTTATTCCTCACACAAACCTCACTCACCCGCTAAAGTGAGGTGTTGGTCACCGAGTCAACCATTCAGGTAAAGTCGCGAGCTTGCCAGGAACCACATGTACCCGGGGGCCGCCCGACTGCTCTTTGGCCTTATCATCGCGCCCCCGTATCCTGCCACTACTGCTCCGGTACAGTGCGTTGCGGGCAATCCACTCAGCCCGAATAATCTCCCAGCTTCGCGGCCGAAAGGTACATTATTCGGCCAGCTAAATATAAGGCATGCGTTCAACATGACTCGAGGCCCAACAACAGTCGGTCCTTAATCGACACAGACGGAAAACACTACAGTTCGAATCCCTGCAAGTTTCCGTCCGGTCTCGATTTCACATTAACACTTAGTTATTTTCTGACGACATCTTTTCTCAAGCAGATCCAGGTAAACACCTATAGCTCGCAGGTGACAGGAAATCACCCGACTTCTACCAGTCTAAGCAAGCTAAGCAATTACTTGACTGCGGATAACAGGGTGACAAGGATAGGGTAGAACGGAGTAGACAAGGTATAATGCAGCAACGGTTGCAAACAACTCCTAAACATAATGTAGCAGTTAAAGTAAAGCATTAATAAAATATTTGCAAACCGGGAGAGAGAAATGCTCCGGGATTTCCTCTCTCGAAAGAGCTCGGACGGTGGTCTGGGCACTCTGGAAGATCCTCACCGACCTCCTCGTCGGCTTCGGGCACTTCCTGCTCCTCGGGCTGCTCTTCCGGCTCCTTGGGAACTGCTACCGACGTTACTTCCTACGATCCTGTATGATGCAATCGTATAAGTGCTTATGCCTAGGTGCATTACGAAAATGACAGGTAATGGTCATGATGAATGAAATGCAGATAATTAGGTTCACTTTATTTCATAAAGTAGGAATACATTTCTTCTACAAGGTAGTCAACATCATCCATGAATACAGACTACAAGCATATATCATTTACTGCATTCTCTTCTACCACTACCATGCTAAGCCAGCACATTTTATTAAATGCTTCAAAGATACACCAAAGCAAATCTTATTCACTAGTCATGCATTAACAAGGTTAAATAAAACCCTAATTACAACTAGGTTTGAACAACAACACCTATTTTAGTAGCACAAAAAAATCTAAGAAAATTATAGTAGCTTTCTATCATCTAATCTAGCATACCACAAAAATTTCATTGCATTTAAATTACTAGAACTGTCTATCCAAAAATAACAAGCTAGGGCCTAAAAATGAGCATAAAAATACTTTATACTACGAAAAGTATCAAACAACAGATTTAATATTTTTCCTACATTCTTCACAATAAACAATCACCATATAAAAATTATTACATGCATGTTTTATTCATATTTTTCTCTCTAGCAAAAATAACAATTATTAGCAATATTAAACACTTGTACTACAACTCAAGATTTTTCCACAGAACATGAATGGCATATATTTTTCCTAGCAAGTACATCATAAAAGAAAATTATAGCAAGTGGAACCATATTTTTTTGAGTTTTCTGTGATTTACTACATATTTAACAAGAAAACAGCAGTTTTAGTGATTAAATAAAAACTCTACAGCAAAGTATTTAAATCTTGACATGCAATATTTTTAAACTGTAGATCTACTCATGAGGAACACTACAAAATTTGTTTCACCATTTTTGGAGCTAAAATGAGCAAGTTATGGATTTTAGAAACCCTTTTAACAATTTCTGAAAAATCATTTTCTATATCTTTTTCTTAAAAACCCGAATACAAAACGCTACGCACACCCCAGATCTGCACCCCGCGAATGCACATGAGACAGACAGGCGGGCCCCCCGCGGTCAACTGACCCCACCGGTCAGCCGGAGCCGAGGCGGCTCGCCGTTGACCGCGCGATCTCGCCGCCGATGAGCCAAACGGCGAGGTGGTCGGTGCGAGCGTGCTCGGGGCACCAAACCGCACCGACAGGTGTCCGGACTTGGCCGGACGGCTTACCGGAGCATGCTCGCCGGCGCGCATGGCACACGGTGGTGCTACCTCACCGCGGCCACACCTCACCGGTGCACGGCATGGCGGTCCGAGGAGCGCTGGAGCTCCAGCATCACCAGGCAAAGCTGACGCGCGCGAAAGATGGGAAGCAAGGTGACGGAAACAGCCCACCCGCGCGGAGTCGAGCTCCAACGAGCGGCGATGAATGACGGTCGGCCAAAATTGGCCCCCTCACCTTGACAATGGCGACAGCTGGAGGGAGCAAGGGGTGGAGCGGAGGGAGGCAGAGCAATGACCACGAGAAATCGAACGCGGGCGCAGCAGCGGTGGCGATAGGCGGTGGCGGAGCTCGGAGGGCGGCGGCAATGGCCCGGTGGCCGCTGGCTCCGCTGCGACTGCTGCTTGCGCGTGGGAAAAGCGAAATGGGAGAGACGAGGAGCGACCGTGCGGGTCAGTCGACTTGGAGGCGTGGCGAGGCGGTGGGGGCCACGGCGTGCCACCCGTACGCCGGCGACGGCGAACGGCTCCCACGCGGCGGCCGCGGTCTGAGCGCGGTCGTGCGCTGGCGCGGGGCGCGCGCGCGGCGCTGACGCGGGCCGGGCCGGCCTGCCGAGCTGGGCCAGAGCAGAGGCGGCGGCCCGTTAAGGCCGAGAAATTCCTTTTTCTTTTCTAAATAAAATTCCAGATTTTATTATTTGATTCAAATTCAAATTTTGAAGATGAAAAAGACATTTTCACAAATTGCCCCTAAAACAAAAGTTGTTCAAAATTTTATTCTCTACAACTTTCATTTAGGGCACTTTTCAAAATTCTAAACAGATTTTGAATTAGGGATTTGAAGTCAAATTTTTAAATGAAAACTCAATTTTCTGAAATATTTTTAGAAGCACAATTTGGGAAGATTTTGAATACTAAACTTGCTCCAAAAATCATGCTAATTATTTCTAAGTTATTTAAAGTTATAGCTCCACAAATTTTTACCATTTTAACCTAGGATTTTTAATAATTCAGAGCTCAAACATGATTATCACAGTTTAAATAAATTCTAACTTAATTTACATGTGATGATGATCATGTATGAAATGCAAATGCTCATGATTTAGGATGTGAATGCATGCTTAACACCTAGAGGTGTTACAGCCTTCCCCCTTATAAGAATCTCGTCCCGAGATTTTGGATTACGAACCATTTGTTATAAAAATCCTCATAAGCTTTTTGTAGATATTCACCCGTTTCTCAAGTTGCATCTCCTTCATCATGATGACTCCACTGTATCTTATATGTTTTCACCACACTGTTTTGAGTAACTCTTTCTTTAGAGTCCAACACTTGAACCGGTTGTTCATGATATACCAAATCTGACTTGAGCTTTTTGCCTCGAGGTTCAATTCTTTCCTCTGGAACACGCAAACACTTCTTGAGATGTGATACATGAAAAACTGGGAATATAGCACCCATTATCTCAGGTAACTCCAACTTATAAGCGACGAGACCCTTTCTTTCCAAGATCTTATATGGTCCCACAAATCTGGCTGCAAGCTTTCTGCGTACTCCAAACCATTTCTTCTTCATTGGCGTGACTTTCAGATAAACATAGTCACCAACCTCGAACATAAGCGGTCTCCTTCTTTGATCGGCATAGCTTTTCTGACAGGATTGAGCGGCTTTCATATGTTGCTGAATGATATGAACTTTCTTCTCAGCTTCTTCTACGAAGTCAATACCGTAGTATCTTCTTTCTCCTGGCTCAATCCAGTTAAGTGGTGTTCTACACTTTCTGTCATACAATGCTTCGAATGGTGCCATCTTGATACTTTCTTGATAACTATTATTGTAAGCGAACTCTGCTAAAGGTAACCATGACTCCCATGAACCTCTAGAAGATAACACACAGGCTCTCAACATGTCTTCTAGAACAGCATTAACTCTTTCGGTCTGACCATCTGTTTGAGGATGATAAGCAGTACTATGAATTAAACTCGTCCCCAAATCTTTATGCAAGTGCTCCCAAAAGTGAGCAGTGAATTGTGACCCTCTGTCAGACACGATATTCTTTGGTATGCCATGCAATCTTACAATCTCAGCAATATACTTCTCGACATATTGAGGTGATCTATAATCTGTCTTGACAGGTAAAAAGTGAGCTGTCTTTGTAAGGTGATCCACAATCACCCAAATCGAATCATATCCTTTCTGAGTAGTGGGCAAACCTATGATGAAATCCATACTTATATCATCCCACTTCCAACTAGGTACAGACAAAGGTTGCAACAATCCGGCAGGTCTCATATGAATAGCCTTTACCCTGCAACATGTGTCACATCTGGCTACATACGCTGCAATCTCTTTTTTCATCTTGGTCCACCAAAAACGAGGTCTTAGTTCTTGGTACATTTTGCTACTTCCGGGATGGATAGATAACTTTGAAAGGTGAGCCTCATCCATAAGTTTATTCTTAAGCTCTCCATCTTTAGGAACAACAAGACGGTCATCAAACCATAACATGTCATGTTCATCCAATCTAAAGTGCTTGGATGGTTCTTCTTTAATCTTTTCTTTGATATGGAATATCCCTTTGTCGGTTTTCTGGCCTTCTATTATCTTACTTTCTAAAGAACAACTAATCTGAATACTGTGTAACACTGCAGGATGCAGTAGATCAAAACCATCTTCGAGCAAAGGTTGCGCATTCAGGCAATGTGACTTTCTACTCAAAGCATCTGCCACCACATTGGCCTTTCCAGGATGATATTGCACATTCAAATTATAATCTTTGATCAATTCTAACCATCTTCGCTGTCTCATGTTCAATTCAGGTTGGGTGAAGATGTACTTGAGACTCTTGTGATCGGTGAAAATATTGCACACATTACCAAGTAAGTAATGTCTCCAAATTTTTAAGGCATGCACTACGGCAGCAAGTTCAAGATCATACGTCGGATAGTTGATCTCATGCTTTCTCAACTGACGGGAGGCATAAGCAATGACTCTTCCTTCTTGCATAAGAACACAGCATAATCCTGTTTTTGATGCGTCGCAAAATACATCAAAAGGTTTCTCAATGTCCGGTTGTGCTAGAACTGGAGCAGTGGTCAACAGTTTCCGCAAGATGTGGAAAGCTATCTCACACTCCTCTGTCCATATAAACTTATGATCTTTCTGTAGCAGACTTATCATTGGCTTGGCAATCTTCGAGAAATCTAGGATAAAACGACGATAGTAACCAGCTAAACCCAAGAAATTTCTGACTTCCGAAACTGTGATTGGTGTCTTCCAATCCATAACCTCTTGCACTTTACTCGGATCTACAAACACTCCATTTTCTGACAGACTATGACCAAGGAAAGGAACTTTCTTCAACCAAAATTCACACTTGCTAAACTTAGCATACAACTTATGATCTCTTAGTCTGGTTAAGATAATTTTCAGATGCTCTTCATGATCTTTCTCATTCTCAGAGTATACGAGAATATCATCAATGAACACAACCACAAACTTGTCCAAATCTGGCATGAAAACTGTATTCATCAGATACATAAAGTATGCAGGAGCATTTGTTAAGCCAAAGGACATAACAAGATACTCATATAACCCGTATCTGGTAGAAAAGGTGGTTTTCGGTATATCTTGTGGTCTAATCTTTATCTGATGATAACCTGATCTTAAATCTATTTTGGAGAACACTCTGGCTTTGGCTAACTGATCGAACAAAACATCAATGTGAGGTAAGGGATACTTATTCTTGATAGTTACAACATTAAGAGGCCTATAATCCACACACATTCTCAAAGTACCCTCTTTCTTTTTCTTCACAAACAAGGCAGGACATCCCCATTTAGACTTACTTGGCCGGATAAACCCCTTGTTCAACAACTCCTCTAGTTGCTTCTTCAACTCGGCTAACTCATTCGGAGGCATCCTATAAGGTTCCTTGAAATTGGAGTTGTCCCGGGGATCAATTCAATTCCAAACTCCACATCTCTATCCGGCGGAAGACCAGGTAACTCATCTGGAAACACGTCCGGAAACTCACACACGACCGGAATCTGATAAATCGGAATGACTTCCATAGCACATGTCACACTCACAAGGTCTGTTCTTTTGGGCAATGGTACCCGAAAAGTACCCTCTCCCTAGGGAACCTTCAGGGTAAGTACCCGACTTCCTGTATCTATAACTGCTCCCCATTCTTTCATCCAATTCATCCCTATGATGACATCCAGAACTAGTCCAGACATGACTATCAGGTTAACTCGAAACTTTCGACTACCTAACTCAAGGGTTGCCCCTCTAACCATCTGATTGGTTAAAACATCAGCCCCTACTGAACTTATACGGTAACCATAACTTAAGTCTGTGCATAGTTGTTCATGTTTCCGTGTAAATGCTTGACTCATGAAAGAATGCGATGATCCAGAATCAAATAGAACAACTGCAGGATTTTGGTTAACAGGAAACTTACCAGCAGTTACGGGCTCTCCCTCAGGAATCTCTTCCACAGTGGTGTGGTGCACTCGAGCATTATAAGTCTGTTGCTTCTTTCTGGGCGGATAAGGACAGAACTTGGAAAAGTGGCCTGGCTGATCACAATTATAGCAAGGTCCCTTCACTGTACCAGCAGACCCGATAGCTCCCTTCGCATTACCTTGTCCCGTGGTTGCGGCTGTCCTTGCTGGCGGCACTGCCATCTTGTACGGCTTCTGCGGTCCCTTATAGTTCTGGGTCTTATGCTGCGGTGGCCCAAACCTTGCACCAGGTGCAGACGGACGATAGGTCGAATGATTAGCAGTGATAACTCTTGACTGTGATGGTCCTAACTCAAAGGCTCTCTTACAAGTCTTGGAGGCTGTGTACGCGTTGTTGTTCTTCTCTTGTTTCAGACAATCACTGATGAAGTCATTGAATCTAGCGCGGGTATTGATACCCACATGCTTCATCATCTTTGGACCTAACCCTCTCTTGAAGCTAGCAATTTTCTTAGCATCTGTGTCAACTATGTCGGGAGCATAACGACACAAGTTGCTGAAGGCATGCAAATATTGTGTTACAGTTTTGGTGCCCTGATTTAAAGCCAAGAACTCTCCCAACTTCATCTCAACTAGCCCTGATGGAATATAAACTCCACGGAAGGCTTCGGTGAACTCTCTCCACGAGATCTGTGCATTTGGAGGAAAGGTGGTGCGATGATGCTTCCACCACATCTCTGCTGGTCCTTGTAACTGATGTGCAGCATACTCTGTTTTTAGTACTTCCTTCAGCCTTAACACATGGAACTTATCTTCCATAGTGTTGATCCATTCTTCAGCGTCAAGTGGCTCGGTTGCTTCCTTGAAAATTGGTGGCCTAGTGTCCATGAAATCCTTGAAATTGCTATACTGATTCACTTCATTGCCACCACCTTGGTTGTTACCACGTTGCATGTTGTTGGCAATGGTACGCAGGAAATCTTCCATATTTTTCTATGACTGCTCGGCATTGCGCTGACTTCCCAAAAATTGTGCAAACAAAACCTCTGCAGTGAGCGATGGAGGAGGCGGCAAATGCGGTTCCAGGTGTGGCTCGTTATGGTTGGCATTGTTAGCACCACTCCCACCTGCTCCTGCACCATTCCCACCAGTTTCGGCAGCCTCATACGTGGCGCGGCGAGTGTTTGCCATCTGCATATTTCAGCACAAGTAATGATTAAGCGAAGTTGTAGTAATTGTGAGTGAATGAAAAATTATGCCGTACTGAATTTATTGGAGAGAACAAAGTCATACAATAAAACAGAGGCACAATAATCGTATTCCAATTAAAACAACACCACTAATTAAATTACTTCAAATGCAAACATCGCGTCCAATACAACCACGTTGCCAGCATACACACGCTGGACTTTATGCGTTCAGGTATCGCATGAACAACCAAGATCCAACATTCCACCAAGTCTCAAGGTTCAAATGAGATACATCAAGATACATAAAACCAAAAGAAGGTCATCGCGACAGGGCCTAGCAGCTAACGCGAAGCAACTAGCCTACTCCTCGGGGCCATCATCGGGGTCGGAGACGTCACCATTGCTACCATCAGTAGCAGCGTCGTCGTTAGCAGGTGCGGCTGCGGGCTCGTCCTCATCGTCGTCGACGTCCATACCGGTGGCTTTTGGAGGAGCATATGGGCCAATCCCGTTGTAGAGCGCATGAAACTCCTCATGCAAGTTGATATTGTACTCTTCTAGCTCGTCGACCCTCTGCCTCAGGAGGTTCCTCTTGTTTTAGGCATCATTCCTTTCCTGAACCAACTGTCCAATCATGCGGTCTGCATTATTATTGGCCTGAGTCAACGTATGCACCCGCTGGAGAGAACTATCACCTCTCTCTAGAGTCTGGTCTCGCTGCAAGCTCATGTCAGCCAACTTCTCCTGCAAACTAGCGATAGCACGTGCCTGCTTCTTCTTTTGTTTTCTTGCTTTGAGTCGATCATCACCACGCAAACCAGTCAAAGTCCAATAGGTGCACTCTAGACCCTGGTATGCTCTGATAGCGGCATACATCGCACTCATAGCGTGGTTGTCGCTAGCCTGTCCTTCGTTTGGGCCTCTGACTAAAGCACTTCCTTGCGGCTGCACCCAAATAGCATCACGAGGATCATCTCTCGGAAAAGTTCTAGCCAAGGCTGCTGCCAGCTCGTTGGGAAATCAGCTCATTATGTCCCGGATGACACGGAAAGCTGCTCCCTCTGCACCCTCAACCGGAGTGCATCCTTCAAACTCTGGAGCATCACCAAGAGCAGGGACAGTGATCTCCACTACTGGCAGTCCATCCTCTGCCAACTGGTTCTCGCTCCAAGAGTACACCGGCTCCTGACCCTCCAGGTACACCACATCATGGAGCACTCTCCAAAGCAAAGTTGGCATGCCAAACTCGCTCAGAAAGGTGTCCGTGTTGTGGCGCTCCCGCGGGGCCAACTGGCGTCGGGGTGCTCTTCCACCTGCGGACTTGCGGGCAGTCTGCTTCGTGTGGGCCATCTGTACCAAAAGTTTTGATTACCCGGTGAGGACATATTTTAAGTTGGTACAATTTTTATCGAAAGGGGATAATCAATTTATAAGGGGAGGAATGCATGGCATGAATGAAATGCACAAGCAACATGATGCATGCACGTTTCTTACGTTCTCACAAACTTACGAAATAATGATATCTATCGATGAATTCGGTGGCATACCGGCGATCTCTCATATACGTAACTAATACGTTCTACACGAGAAACGCTGTTATGTACCTGTAGAAGATTCATTTCAGCTCAATTCCCCATGCATGCATGAAAGCAGTAAATTTATCTACACGCTCTACACGAATCCCCAGATACGCGTACAACGGTAGTAACCACCCAAAACATCGTCCTATTGACGGCATCGCCTCAACGGACGGAACAACCACACATGCGACACTTTTGTAAAAACATGCGTAAAACATGTAAGTACTCCAGTATCATATAAGCACTCTCCCTAGATCGGCGGTGTATCCGATCATGCTCTCACATCTCACACTTACCGAGGCGTAGAGGCAACTGATCCATACATTACCACTCAAGTAAGTGGCACTCATACAATAGCACGACGTATAAGCGATGAAAGAGAAATATGGTGCAAGAACCCCTAAGTCAGTACTTAATTAAGCCACCTAGAGTCCTTATTGGGCATAAAGGATATGGCCACTGGCACACTCTTAGTTTGTAAATCACGTTTTTCAAACACATTTTGTTTTAAATACACTTATGAACAGTAAACACGCTAAACCATACTCCGATGCTAGCTGTAACAGAACCGACCAATTATACGAGATTAAGTAAGAAAATCATCCACCGAGCAGACGATTTAGCAAACTTAAGCCCGTATAACCCGGTAGTCTGTGAAATCACGACGGATTTTAAACCAAATTACATACCAGCCAAGATCGTAATAAGTTTAGCGGTCACCATCACAAGTTACATAAAAGTTCACGTCACAAATACATCGGAGTTTAAACATAGTTATTACAAACCAGTTTCGAAAGAAAGTAGCGGAAGCATTTAGTTCCAATCACACACGCACACAGAGTTTGAAATACAGTGCCAGTTCAGGATCATCTTCCATCAAAAGCATCAGACGAGATGTAGTGAATGACCATTGCCCATGGTCCTAAGCTTCTCCCATTGCAGGATAAAGGCAGTTGATACAGTAGCCGTAATACATCTGCCCATCTGCAACAAGTGGGAACAAAGCCCTTTGTACGAGAAAGCACTCAGCTAGACTTACCCGACAGAACCAAAAATAAAAGACACCAAGAAATCATGACAGGCTTTCTGGTGGGGTAGCTGACTCATTTGCAAAAAGGCATTTTTAGGATTTAGAGAATCTTTACAAAAGCTTTGCATCAAGTTAAATCTTTATTAACCTGTCAACTACATTTGCACCTGTACTAAGGTAACATGTAATTAAACAGATAATGATAACCAATGATCATTAACAACTTCCATTATGTCATATTCCGTATAACTGTCCAAGTGTTCCATCAACATTACTACGATGAAGTAGCTCAAGTCAA
Source organism: Saccharum hybrid cultivar R570 (assembly GCA_038087645.1). Lineage (NCBI taxonomy): Eukaryota > Viridiplantae > Streptophyta > Magnoliopsida > Poales > Poaceae > Saccharum > Saccharum hybrid cultivar. The sequence goes on along the minus strand of JAQSUU010000312.1, from coordinate 19,364,799 downwards.
GTGCTCACTATCCAGTGAACGATGGCGATTCAAATCGATTATTAACCAGCTGGTAATTTATTCCTCACACAAACCTCACTCACCCGCTAAAGTGAGGTGTTGGTCACCGAGTCAACCATTCAGGTAAAGTCGCGAGCTTGCCAGGAACCACATGTACCCGGGGGCCGCCCGACTGCTCTTTGGCCTTATCATCGCGCCCCCATATCCTGCCACTACTGCTCCGGTACAGTGCGTTGCGGGCAATCCACTCAGCCCGAATAATCTCCCAGCTTCGTGGTCGAAAGGTACATTATTCGGCCAGCTAAATGTAAGGCATGCGTTCAACATGACTCGAGGCCCAACAACAGTCGGTCCTTAATCGACACAGACGGAAAACACTACAGTCCGAATCCCTGCAAGTTTTCGTCCGGTCTCGATTTCACATTAACACTTAGTTATTTCCTGACGACATCTTTTCTCAAGCAGATCCAGGTAAACACCTATAGCTCGCAGGTGACAGGAAATCACCCGACTTCTACCAGTCTAAGCAAGCTAAGCAATTACTTGACTGCGGATAACAGGGTGACAAGGATAGGGTAGAACGGAGTAGACAAGGTATAATGCAGCAACGGTTGCAAACAACTCCTAAACATAATGTAGCAGTTAAAGTAAAGCATTAATAAAATATTTGCAAACCGGGAGAGAGAAATGCTCCGGGATTGCCTCTCTCGAAAGAGCTCGGACGGTGGTCTGGGCACTCTGGAAGATCCTCACTGACCTCCTCGTCGGCTTCGGGCACTTCCTGCTCCTCGGGCTGCTCTTCCGGCTCCTCGGGAACTGCTACCGACGTTACTTCCTGCGATCCTGTATGATGCAATCGTATAAGTGCTTATGCCTAGGTGCATTACGAAAATGACAGGTAATGGTCATGATGAATGAAATGCAGATAATTAGGTTCACTTTATTTCATAAAGTAGGAATACATTTCTTCTACAAGGTAGTCAACATCATCCATGAATACAGACTACAAGCATATATCATTTACTGCATTCTCTTCTACCACTACCATGCTAAGCCAGCACATTTTATTAAATGCTTCAAAGATACACCAAAGCAAATCTTATTCACTAGTCATGCATTAACAAGGTTAAATAAAACCCTAATTACAACTAGGTTTGAACAACAACACCTATTTTAGTAGCACAAAAAAATCTAAGAAAATTATAGTAGCTTTCTATCATCTAATCTAGCATACCACAAAAATTTCATTGCATTTGAATTACTAGAACTGTCTATCCAAAAATAACAAGCTAGGGCCTAAAAATGAGCATAAAAATACTTTATACTACGAAAAGTATCAAACAACAGATTTAATATTTTTCCTACATTCTTCACAATAAACAATCACCATATAAAAATTATTACATGCATGTTTTATTCATATTTTTCTCTCTAGCAAAAATAACAATTATTAGCAATATTAAACACTTGTACTACAACTCAAGATTTTTCCGCAGAACATGAATGGCATATATTTTTCCTAGCAAGTACATCATAAAAGAAAATTATAGCAAGTGGAAACATATTTTTTTGAGTTTTCTGTGATTTACTACATATTTAACAAGAAAATAGCAGTTTTAGTGATTAAATAAAAACTCTACAGCAAAGTATTTAAATCTTGACATGCAATATTTTTAAAATGTAGATCTACTCATGAGGAACACTACAAAATTTGTTTCACCATTTTTGGAGCTAAAATGAGCAAGTTATGAATTTTAGAAACCCTTTTAACAATTTCTGAAAAATCATTTTCTTTATCTTTTTCTGAAAACCCCGAATACAAAACGCTACGCACACCCCAGATCTGCACCCCGCAAATGCACATGAGACAGACAGGCGGGCCCCCCGCGGTCAACTGACCCCACCGGTTAGCCGGAGCCAAGGCGGCTCGCCGTTGACCGCGCGATCTCGCCGCCGATGAGCCAAACGGCGAGGCGGTCAGTGCGAGCGTGCTCGGGGCACCAAACCGCACCGACAGGTGCCCGGACTTGGCCAGGCGGCTTACCGGAGCAAGCTTGCCGGCGCGCATGGCACACGACGGTGCTACCTCACCGCGGCCACACCTCACCGGTGCACGGCATGGCGGTCCGAGAAGCGCTGGAGCTCCAGCATCACCAGGCAAAGCTGACGCGCGTGAAAGAAGGGAAGAAAGACGACGGAAACAGCCCACCCGTGCAGAGCCGAGCTCCGACGAGCAGCGGTGAATGACGGCCGGCCAAAATTGGCCCCCTCACCTTGACAATGGCGACAGCTGGAGGGAGCAAGGGGTGGAGCGGAGGGAGGCGGAGCAACGACCACGAGAAATCGGACGCGGACGTAGCAGCGGTGGCGATAGGCGGTGGCGGAGCTCGGAGGGCGGCGGCAATGGCGCGGTGGCCGCTGGCTCCGCTGCGACTGCTGCTTGCGCGCGGGAAAAGCGAAATGGGAGAGACGAGGAGCGACCGTGCGGGTCAGTCGACTTGGAGGCGTGGCGAGGCGGTGGGGGCCACGGCGTGCCACCCGTACGCCGACGACGGCCAGCGGCTTCCACGCGACAGCCGTGGTCTGAGCGCGGTCGTGCGCTGGCGCGAGGCGCGCGCGCGGGCGCTGACTCGGGCCGTGCCGGCCTGCCGAGCTGGGCCAGAGCGGAGGCGGCGGCCCGTTAAGGCCGAGAAATTCCTTTTTCTTTTCTAAATAAAATTCCAGATTTTATTATTTAATTCAAATTCAAATTTTGAAGATGAAAAAGACATTTTCACAAATTGCCCCCAAAACAAAAGTTGTTCAAAATTTTATTCTCTACAACTTTCATTTAGGGCACTTTTCAAAATTCTAAACAGATTTTGAATTAGGGATTTAAAGTCAAATTTTTAAATGAAAACTCAATTTTCTAAAATATTTTTAGAAACACAATTTGGGAAGATTTTGAATACTAAACCTGCTCCAAAAATCATGCTAATTATTTCTAAGTTATTTAAAGTTATAGCTCTACAAATTTTTACCACTTTTACCTAGGATTTTTAATAATTCAGAGCTCAAACATGATTATCACAGTTTAAATAAATTCTAAGTTAATTTACATGTGATGATGATCATGTATGAAATGCAAATGCTCATGATTTAGGATGTGAATGCATGCTTAACACCTAGAGGTGTTACAGCAGCATATGTAGCTAGATATGACACATGTTGTAGGGTAAAAGCTATTCATATGAGACCTGCCGGATTGTTGCAACCTTTGTCCATACCTAGTTGGAAGTGGGATGATATAAGTATGGATTTCATCATAGGTTTGCCCACTACTCAGAAAAGACATGATTCGATTTGGGTAATCGTGGATCATCTTATAAAGACAGCTCACTTTTTACCTGTCAAGACAGATTATAGACCATCTCAATATGTCGAGAAGTATATTGCTGAGATTGTGAGATTGCATGACATACCGAAGACTATAGTGTCTGACAGAGGGTCACAATTCACTGCTCACTTTTGAGAGCACTTGCACAAAAGTTTGGGAACTAATTTGATCCGTAGTACTGCCTATCATCCTCAGACAGATGGTCAGACCGAAAGAGTTAATACTATTCTGGAGGATATGTTGAGAGCCTGTATGTTGTCTTCCAAGGGTTCATGGGAGTCATGGTTACCATTAGCAGAGTTTGCTTACAATAATAGTTATCAAGAAAGTATCAAAATGGCACCATTCGAAGCTTTGTATGGCAGAAAGTGTAGAACACCACTAAACTGGATTGAGCGAGGAGAAAGAAGATATTATGGTATTGACTTCGTAGAAGAAGCTGAGTTCATATCATTCAGCAAAATATGAAAGCCGCTCAATCATGTCAGAAAAGCTATGCGGAGAGAAGAAGGAGACTACTTGTGTTCGAAGTAGGTGACTATGTTTATCTGAAAGTCACGCTAATGAAGAAGAAACGGTTTGGAGTACGCAGAAAGCTCGCAGCCAGATTTATGGGACCATACAAGATATTGAAAAGAAAAGGTCCAGTAGCTTATAAGTTAGAGTTACCTGAGACAATGGGTGCTATATTCCCAGTTTTTCATGTATCACATCTCAAGAAGTGTTTGCGCATTCCAAAGGAAAGAATCGAACTCCGAGGCATAAAGCTCAAGTCAGATTTGGTATATCATGAGCAACCGGTTCAAGTGTTAGACTCTAAAGAGAGGGTTACTCGAAACAGTGTGGTGAAAACATATAAGATACAGTGGAGTCATCATGATGAAGGAGATGCAACTTGAAAAACGGGTGAATATCTACAAAAAGCTTATGAGGATTTTCATAACAAATGGTTCGTAACCCAAATCTCGGGACGAGATTTTTATAAGGGGGAGGGTTGTAACACCCCTGGGTGTTAAGCGTGCAATAACATCCCAAAGCATGGTCATTTGCACCACATTCATTTTATCATCACATGTAATATGACTTGAATTTAAATTAAAGTGTGAAAAATATCTGTTTGAACCCTAAATTAGTGCATTTTGCTTGCTAAGAGTGGTAAAACTTGTTCGGCTATAACTTTAAATGGCTTAGAATTTATTAGCATGATTTTTGGAGCAATTTTTGTATTCAAAATCTCCCCAAATTTTACTTTTAAAAATATTCTAGAAAAATGAGTTTTATTTAAAAATTTTACTTTAAATCACTAATTCAAAATCGGTTTAGAATTTTGAAAAGTGCCATAAATGAAAGTTGTAGAGAATTAAATTTTTAACAACTTTTGTTTTGGGGACAACTTTTGAAAATGCCCTTTTCATCTTCAAAATTTGAATTTGAATCAATTTATAAAATCTAGAAATTTATTTAGAAAAGAAAAACGATTTTCTCGGCCTTAACGTGGCGTCGCCTCACTTCCCGCCCTGCTCGTGAAGCCGGCCCGGCCCATGCCAACACCCGCTTCCTCCTCCCGCCCGCTCGCGCGTGCGACGCCGTGGCGCTCGCGGCAGAGCTCGCTCGCCCCGTGTCACCCGTACGCCGGCGTTGGCCGCCCCGTGGCGCCCGGCGGCCCCCGCGGCCGCGCTCTCCTTCACCCGCGTCTCGGCACCCCCGTCCACACCCACTCACTCCTCCTCCCCTCCCTCAGCTCGCCGAGCTCGCTCATCGGAGTTCCAGCCGAGCTCGCCGAAGCTTTCCGCTCTATGGACCGCACCTCTCCGCTCCACCTCGATCCCTCCTAGCGCGCGTATTTTGTTCGCCCTGGTTCACCGGTGCTCGAGCACCCTTCCAATGCCCGTTCCATGGTCGGAGGTGGCCGACCGGCGGCCACCCGCGCCATCGTTCCGCCATGAACGGCAGTGACCGGTCCTCCGAGCTCTATTGGCCACCGCGTGTGTACCATTGGGTTCGCAAGCACGAGGTGGTTCGCGTGGTGCCTTTGGCCTAGCCGGAGACCTCGCCGCTGGCGAGCTGTGGACGCCGGTGTCTTCCTCTCCCCCCTATGACTAACATGTGGGGTCACGGGTCCACCTGTCTGTCTCAGTGTGCGCTCGCGTGTGCACTGCACCGGGTGCATCTAACGTTTTCCGCGACTGATGTTTAAAAGGAATTCAAAAATGATTTTTCAGAAAATATGAAAATGGTTTAGAAATTCATAACTTGCTCATTTTAGCTCCAAAAATTGTGAAACAAATTTTGTAGTGTTTCTCATAAGTAGATCTATGATCTAAAAATATTGCATGTCAAGTTTGAAATACTTTTCTATAAGGTTTTTATTTAATCACAGAAATTGCTGTTTTCTTGATAAATATGTAATAAATCATAGAAAGCTCGAAAAAATATGGTTCCACTTGCAATAATTTTCTTTTGTGATGTACTTTCTAGGAAAAATATGTTCCATGCATGTTCTGTAGAAAAATTTTGATATGTAGTACAAGTGCTTATTATTATTAATAATTGTTATTTTTGATAAGAGAAAAATATGAATAAAACATGCATGTAATGATTTTTCTATAGTGATTGTTTATTGTGTAGACTGTAGGAAAAATACTAAATCTATTGTTTGACACTTTTTATAGTATAAAGTATTTTTATGCTTATTTTTAGGCCCTAGCTTGTTATTTGTTTGTAGGCAGTTCTAGTAATCCAAATGCAATGAAATTTTTATGGCATGCTAGATTAGATGATAGTAAGCTACTGTAATTTTCTTCAATTTTTCTGTATTACCAAAATAGATGTTGTTGTTCAAACCTAGTTGCAATTAGGGTTTAATTAACCTTGTTAATGCATGACTAATTAATAAGATTTACTTTGGTGTATCTTTGAAGCATCTTAGATTTCTGTGGTGACTTGGCTTGGTAGGGAATTTTGGTAGTAGTACACTAGTACATGTTCTTAGATGATGTTGACTACCTTGTAGAAGAGTTGTATTCATACTTTATGCCATAAAGTAAACATGTTCATCTACATCTCATTCATCATGATCATTACATGTCATCTCTGCAATGCACCTAGGTATGAGCACTTATACATTTGCATCATACAGGATCGCAAGAAGTAACTCCGGTAGCAGTTCCCGAGGAGCCGGAAGAACAGCCCGAGGTGCAAGAACAGGAGGTGCCCGAAGCCGAAGAGGAGGTCGGTGAGGATCTTCCAGAGTGTCCCGACCACCGTCCGAGCTCATTCAAAAGAGGCAAGCCCCAGAGCATTTTCTCTCCTGGTTTGCAAAATATTTTATTAATACTTTACTTTAACTGATGCATTACGTTTAGGAGTTGTTTGCAACTGTTGCTGCATTATACCTTGTTTACCTTGTTCTACCAAATCCTTGTTACCTTGGTATTCGCAGTCAAGAAATACTTAGCTTGCTTAGACCGATAGAAGTCGGGTGATTTCCTGTCACCTGCGAGCTATAGGTGGTTACCTGGATCTGCTTGAGTAGGTATGTCATCATAGAATAACTAAGTGTTAATGTAAAATTGAGACCGGACAGAGACTTACAGGGTTTCGGATTGTAGTGTTTTTTGTCCGTGTCGATTAAGGACCGACTGTTGTTGGGCCTCGAATCATGTTGAACACATGCCTTATATTTAGCTGGCCGAATAATGTACCTTTCGATCACGAAATGGGAGATTATTCGGGCCGAGTGGATTGCCCGTAACGCACTGTACCGGAGCACGTGTGGTAGGACATGGGGGCACGATGATAAGGCCAAAGAGTAGTCGGGCGGCCCTCGAGTACATGTGGTTCCTGGCAAGCTCGAGACTTTACCTGAATGGTTGACTCGGTGACCAATATATCACTTTAGCGGGTGAGTGAGGTTTGTGTCAGGAATAAATTACTAGCTGGTTAATAATCGATTCGAATCGCCATCGTTCACTGGATAGTGGACACTTGACTTGAGTTACTTCATCGTAATAATCTTGATGGAACACTTGGACAGTTATATGGAATATGACATGATGGAAGTTGTTAATGATCATTGGTTATCCATACATGTTTAATTACATGTTACTCTAGTACAGGTGCAAATGTAGTTGATAGGTTAATAAAGATTTAACTTGATGCAAAGCTTCTGGAAAATGATTCTTTAAATACTAAAAATGCCTTTTGCAAATGAGTCAGCTACCCTACCATAAAGCCTGTCATGATCCTTGGTGTCTTTTATTTTCGGTTATGTTGGGTAAGTATAGCTGAGTACCTTCTCGTACTCAGGGCTTTGTTCCCACTTGTTGCAGATGGGCAGATGTATTACGGCTACTGTATCAACTGCCTTTATCCTGCGATGGAAGAAGCTTAGGACCATGGGCAATGGTCATTCACTACGTCTCGTCTGATGCTTTTGTTGAAAATAATCCTGAGCTGGCACTTTATTTCGAACTCTGTGTGAGTGTGTGTGGTTTGAACTAAATGCTTCCGCTACTTTTATTTGAACTTGGTTTGTAATAACTATGTTTAAACTCCGATGTATTTACGACATGAACTTTTATGTAACTTGTGATGGTGACCGTTGAACTTATTACGATCTTGGCTGGTATGTAAGTTGGTTTGAAATCCATCGTGATTTCATGAACTACCGGGTTATACGGGCTTAAGTTTACTAAATCGTCTGCTCGGTGGATGATTTTCTTAATCTCGTATAATTGGTCAGTTCTGTTACACCAACCCCTCCTCATCTTCAAGGTCCCTCGTCTTCTCCCTATTTCGATCCGTTTCTGCAAGTTCTTTGATCTTCATTATAGACACTGCCGTCGATAACCTGCCCAGGAGGGCCATTGTAACACCTCGGGTGTTATGGTTGCTAATTAACCTGCCATGTCATCATATTGCATCGCAAAGCATCTATGATTAGGTCAACCCTGTTATGCATAACTAAAATGAGTTTACCTTTCTAGGTTGGATGTGCTTCTGAGCGGTGTGTTTCGAACCGAAAACCCTAAATTCGAATGTCACCGCAAATACTTAGTCCATGCCCTGCGTAATTTGAGGTGTGTGACTGTGTTACACACTAGTGTCAAGTGTAGGGTATGAACTCAAGTACAACACATAAAATGAAGCTCAAAGTTTGAGTTTGAATTGGAATCCAAATCTTGTCGCGAGTTTTCCAATTCGAATTTGAATTCAAATTTGGGGAAATATTAAAAGATTTTCAAAAGCTAAATTGGTCAACCAAGAGTGGCATTTGGTCAACTATGTGAAAATTGACTCAATGATGCACTTGGGTGATGGTTTGATCATTAAGTAATCACCAACTAAGGTAGCAACAAATTTCAAATGGAATTCCTCCGAAAACCCTAAATTCAAAATCCTAGTTTTACCCCAATTGAAATAATTCAAAATCTAAGCAAAATTTGGAAAAAAAAAAAAGTTTAAAACCAAGTTTGTAGAACTTTTCAAGGGCTACAACTTTGATGTTTTGAGTTTTCAAAGTTTTAGTGTAAAATGTGGAGCAATTTTGAAAATAAGCAAATTTCAAATTTAACCCCTTTTTATCCCCAAACTCAAAATTCAAAATAGAGGCAGCATTTGAAAATAGTTTGAATAGCAAAGTTGTAGGTCTTGGCTAGATGTACAACTTTGGTGTTTGGAGTTTTTGAAGTTTCAATACAAAATCCAAAGTAATTTCTAAATTACCAAATTTCCGAAAAGTGTCCCCTTTTGAATTTAAACTCAAATTTCAAAATCCAGTTCGAATTTGGAAAAATGTTCAATGCAAAACTTGTAGAGCTTGAAATTTTCAAGATTTCATATCTTGGGAATTTTTCAAGTTATTACATGAATTTGGGAGTAATTTAAGAAAACAGTTTGAATTGGAACAGTTTGGGGGGGGAGCTACAGTACTCCGGCGAATCAGACCAGGGCACCGCGCGGCATGGCACCGGCGAGATCGCCATGGCTTTTCTGGCCATTTCTAGGCGTCGTCGTGGCCGTCAGCAGCTCCTAGACCTCGCTACACTTTTCTACCCCGTGTTGCCATGCTATTGATCAGCTTCTTCTATATAAACAACCGACGTCGTCGTCGTTTTCCTCTTCCGCTACCATTGCCGCTGAGTTCACCCGCCGGTGAAATTCACCGCTGTCCAGCCATCACCGTCCTCTCCGTCTCTCCCAGAGCATCGCCCAGACCTTGCGCTTCTCCAGAGCCAACTCCCAGCCAATCGCATAGCCCACAGAGCCTCAGTCGCCACCATCCTCCTCAGGTCTGGCAAGGCGCCGCCGCAATCCACCTCGTCGTGGCCAGCCGCCTCCACTGCCTCTCATCGCTTGTTGGTTGCTTCGCTGCACTCGCGGTGAGCTACTAATGCTATCCATGCCATTATTTTAGTCGCTACCGGCCTTGGTTGCCGGGACGCCGGGCACCGCGACCACCGTGTCGCCATGGCCGGTGGGATGCTACCCCCGAGGGGTTTACGGTCGAGCGAAGGGTCCGGGAAGGTTCGTGGGGTGGTGTAGATAGTTTTGGTCAAGACGGTTGAGTCGCTGGTGGTGTGATCGCCGGCCGGCCGCCATGCGGACATGGCCGAGCGCGCAGGAGAGAGCGAGAGAGCGGAGGAAGGGGATGACAGGCGAGCCCGGGATGTCAGCGAGAGAGGGAGAGAGAGCGCGGGCGCGGGCGCGGGTGGGCCGCGATGCTGGGCCACGCAGGCACGAGCGCGCAGGTGCAATGCGAACGGGCCATTCGGCTGGGCCGAACCGGAGGAAGGAAGGGAAGGCGGCCCGAGTTGAATTTTGTTTTTCTTTTTTTTATAAAATGTCAATAGTGTTGGTATTTGTTTATTTCATTAAAAATTTGTAGAGCTCCAAAAATAATGAAAAATTTTGTGTAAGCTTTTCAAGGTGTAAACTACTTAGGAAAATTATTAAATACTAAATTTGATTACTTTTTACAAGTTATTTAATTAGTTCAATTAAATATTAAATGCAACTTCCATGAATTTTAATAATTAAATTATTCATCCAAAAATTATGAAATTTATTTTGACACTGTTTTAGGCTATGATTAATCCTTAGAAAAAGTTTAAGCTCAATTAGATGAAGTTTAATTTATTATTAATTATGACCTAATTAATTAAATGTTTAAATAAATGTTAAATTGATAACTTTAAGTGTTGTGTGTCCTTTTGATTGAGTGATAACCTTGGGTCACTAATTCTTGGTGATCTTTGGCAACTTAATTTCATGATTGAGCTCGTTAATAACATGTTTGGTAAGAAACGTTAGTATCGCTTAAATTATCGCTATTAGTTAGTAGGTTTTACTTTTTGCGACTGTACCGCGAAGGAAAGTTGTACTCAAGTCATAAACCGTGGCATATCATCATCAAGCATCATGTTTATCACCGCATCATGTTGAATCATGTTATATGCTCATGTAGTTCCCGCTTTCGAAGAAGTCGAAGTTGGCGAGCAAGTCTCCGGAGAAGAGTTGTCGTCGGTGGGTTCCAGACCGGAAGTCGGAGTCTTTGAGCCTGAGTCAGTCGTCGCGTCAGAGCAAGGTAAGCCTCAGTGCATTTAAACCCTACCTTGAGTTTTACAAATCTTTATTAATTATACTATGGTTTACTGCATTAAGTAATTAGGAGTTGAGTGATAACCCAATTGCTGCATCGTCATCCTTGATTATTGCGATATCACCCTTGATACCTGTTTTACTAAAAATGCGTAGTATGCTTCGCTATGCTTATGAATTAAGCTTTTAAATGAAATATTTACATGGCCATGACGGCATACTTAATGAATATTGAAAGATGAGAATGAACTTGAAAGATCGGGCGGGTGGTTTGGCCACTGCTAACTTGCATTGAGAAAGGAGTCTCAATGTAGTGTTTTCGCCTTATCGACTAAGGACCGTTCGTTGTAAGTCCGCTTGTGTTTTGAGACTTTGCAACTAGCCTCATGCCTTGGGTAAGCCCAAAATGTTGTTGATTCCATTTCAAAAACGTCTAACCTCGTACTGGGAGTGGAGAGATGGCGAGAGTAGCGTGTACCCTCGGGGCTAGAATCGGGCCGGGTTCGAGGAGTATTGTACTCTCGGGTGGCGATGGACACGTTCTAGTTTTAGGAGATCTAAATGAGGGTTGGCATATGCACGATTTAGTTCTACTTATGTCATGAGGTTAGAGATCCCCAGCTGGGTATAATCGGTTCGAATCGTCGTTGCTCCTCGGTTATGGAGACTCGATCACCTGACTTACATCGTAGTTAAGAACTAGAATTGAAAGAGAATGAGAAAGGTCTTGATGAGAATTACTTTGATCTAGATTAGGATCACTTAGAATTGGTTAATGAACCATCAATGGTAAAAGTAAAATATTGAAGGTAAGGACTTACTTTAGTAAGCTTTTCTGCAAAAGAAATTTTGATTCTTGAATACCCGTACCTTGATTCCCAAAAGCTAGCATGCCCTTGGAGTCTTTTTCTTAGTCGGGTAAGTCTTGTTGAGTACTCTCGTACTCAGGGTTTGTTAAACCCCTTGTTGCAGGCGCGGTTCATGAACAAGTTTGCTTTGAGCCTTGTTGCATGACCGTTGTGGCTGAAGAAAGTGACGACGAGTAGACTATGTGGCTTCTAGGCAAGGCATCTCGTTTGTGTGATTGTAATACAGTTACTACTGATACTTCCCTACTACCGGTTTGTAATAATGCTACATAAGGTTTGAAGTTGGAAACTATATTTTGTAAACTTAAGTTATTGTAAGACTTCCGCTACTTTACTCTGTTGATATTTTGAATAAACTATTGTAATATGGCAATACTCCTGTGATTGGATCCTGTTCGAAGGAAAGCAAGCCTTTTAAGTTATGAGGAACATAAGTACGACCATCAGAGGTCATTATGACGATGACAGGTACTTGTGGGCCATCATAATTAGGAGATTCTGTGACAGCTGGTATCAGAGCATAATTACTGGAGTTATTGTAGTATTACTTTGCAAAACTTCAAAATGATTTGGATTGAACAAACTTAATATTGATATTTTGGTCCAAATTGCTTTTGGCTTATCCCAATCTACTCTCTGTAGTTTCCTTAGCTCATATTCGAAAGCTTCGTAGTGAAGTATCATGTTATATTGCCCTAAGTTACAAATGTTATTGCATGTGTTACTTAAACTTTTCTGTTAGTTCGTAAGTACGATGCATGCATCATGTTTAATTAACTTGCTTAAGTTATCTTCCCTTTTAAAGTGGTTTGGGTTAAGTAAGGTTCGATCCTGTTCATGCTAACCTTCACATCCCTCCCATCTGTCCTTATCTTTCTAATTCTATCTTGCTTCAGGATGACACGTGTGAAGATGACTCCTCGTAAGAAAACTGGTCCGCAAAGAGTGCCACATCATCAGTTGGCAATCAGAGGTGATGGAGCGAGCAGTAGTCACAATTTGAACCCGGATTCACAAGCAGAGGTCGCAAGGCTTATGTCAGAGATAGAGCGACTGAAGCGCAACATGCATTTTTAGAAGTAGTGCCAAAACGAGTCTCTGGAAAAGGAGACAGAAGTCAGGGCTCGTGTTTGAGAGTTGGAACTTTATGTGACACACCTGGAGCAATACAATACAATTCTGCATGAGGAAGTCCATAGGCTACATGACCTGATGAATCTCAATCATCAGCCCCAGGCGGTAGAAGATGATGTCGGTGCCATGGTCGTTCCTGGTGGAGAGGATAACGAGAAAGAGGATCTGGAAGAAAATGAACCCATGATGGAAAGTGGGGATGAGGCAAGTCATGTCACTGGTACAAGTGCTCCGGAGAATGAGGATGAAGTGATTGTGATCAGTGATGATGAGGAGGAGTGAAGTGTGTGAAATGGATGATTATGTAACATAGTAGTCTTTCCTGTTTTCTAAGAACCTTAGCGGGGTTGGTTTGCTTGCTTGTGAGCAAGTTTGTAATAAAAGTAATGTAAGATAAGTTTAATGTGTGTACTAGTACTGTACTAACTGCTTTTTAATTCAATAAAGCAATGTAAATAAACATGGTTTGTGTACAACAGATGGACGGTACTAGAACTTCTTAGGCTAGGGACAATGCTCCTAATCCCCCACCATTTCCACCTACTCTGGCAGAAGCTATTGCAGCACTTGTCAATGCCACTACTCTGTTGGCCCAGAATCAGAATGGAAATCAGGGTTGTCAAGGCCAAAACAATGGAGGAGAAACCACTTATGTGGATTTCACCGATACCCGTCCACCGGTGTTTTCAAAGGCCGATGAGCCGCTAGAGGCGGATGACTGGCTTCAAACAATGGAGCAAAAGTTTAAACTTATCCAGTGCACTGAATACCAGAAACCAGTGTTTGCAGCACAACAGCTCAAGGGTGCCACAGGGGCGTGGTGGGCGAATCTGGTCGCCGCACAGCCCGCTGGCCATCGTATCACTTAGCAAGAGTTTCATGATGCTTTCAGAGCACACTACATCCTAGATGGTGCCATGGCAATAAAGTTAGAAGATTTTCTCTCTCTAAAATAGGGAAACCAGACAATTCTTAAGTATGTTGGCAAATTCAATCATCTATCACAGTATGCAGCCGAGTATGTGAACACTGATGCAAAGAAGAAGAGTTGTTTTGACTCGTCTGAGAGATCATCAACTGTATGTCAAGTTTAGTAAATGTGAGTTTTGGCTAAAGGAAGTACAATTCTTAGGACATGTGTTATCAGCCGAAGGAGTAGCAGTTGATCCTGGTAAGGTGAAGGATATTTTAAATTGGAAACCACCAATCTCAGTTCATGAAGTCCGAAGTTTTCTGGGAATGGCGGGTTATTTCCATCGATTCATACCTGACTTTTTAAAAGTAGCCAAGCCAATCACGGAATTGTTGAAGAATCAAACCAAGTTCATCTGGTCTTCAAAATGTGAGAAGGCTTTTAGAATTCTAAAGAAGTCACTGATAACTGCTCCAGTTTTAGCACAGCCAGATATAGAAAAACCATTTGATGTTTACTGTGATGCCTCTAGTATTGGCCTTAGTTGTGTATTGATGCAAGAAGGCAGAGTCATTGCTTATGCCTCGAGACAGTTGAAGCGTCACGAAGAGCATTATCTAACTCATGATCTTGAACTAGCAGCTGTGGTTCATGCATTGAAAATCTAGCATCATTACTTGTTGGGTAATACTTGCCACATTTATACAGATCACAAAAGCTTGAAGTATATCTTTACTCAGTCAGAACTAAATATGAGGCAAAGAAGGTGGTTTGAGTTAATAAAGGATTATGATCTAGAAGTGCACTATCACCCTAGAAAAACAAATGTTATTGTTGATGCACTCAGTAGAAAGAATCATTGCAATTGTATAACTGTGAAGCCCATGGATCATAGTTTGTGTTACGAATTGGAAAAGCTAAATATTGAAATAGTCCAACAAGGTCAGTCAACCAATGTCATTGTGGAATCAATAATCAAAGATCAAATTATATCTGCTCAGAGAAATAATTCCAGTATAGCCCACATCAAAGAAAAAGTTAGAATAGGTCAACAGACAGATTTCAGTATTGATGATATAAATGTGTTGTGGTTCAAGAACCGGCTAGTGGTCTCAAAGGTTCTGGAGTTACGTCAGCTCATTCTTGATGAAGAACATAATACAAGGTTTTCTATTCATCTAGGGAGTAATAAGATGTATCAGGATTTGAAACAAAGATTATGGTAGACTAAAATGAAAATTAAGATTGCTAGGTATGTTGTCAGATGTGACACTTATCGTAAAGTGAAGGTTATATATTTAAAGTCGGCAGGAATGTTACAACCCTTGCCTATTCCATCTTGGAAGTGGGAAGATATCAATATGGATTTCATTACTGGGTTACCCAAGACCTCAAGAGGCTTTGATTCAATTTGGGTCATTGTGGACCGACTGACAAAATCAGCTCATTTTATTCTAGTCAAGATAGAACATTCTGCTATGACCTATGCAAAATTGTATATTGCACGGATTTTTAAGTCTTCATGGAGTACCAAAGACTATTATGTCTGATAGAGGTACACAGTTTGTTAACAATTTCTAGAGGCACTTACATGAGTCCCTGGGTATAAAACTTCTGCACAGTATCGCTTATCATCCACAAACAAGTGGCCAGACCGAAAGGATCAATCAAATTCTAGAAGATATGTTAAGGTCGTGTGCACTCAATTATTCAGATACTTGGGACGAGTGGTTACCTTTAGCAGAATTCTCCTATAATAATAGTTATCAAGAGAGTATCAAAATAGCACCCTTTGAGACACTGTATGGCCGCAGGTGCAGGACTCCGTTGAACTGGTCAGAACCGGGAGAAAGATGGTTTTTCGGTGTCGATATTGTAAAAGAAACTGAAGCAAAAGTCAGGCAGATCTAGAATAATTTGAAAGTGGCTCAGTCCCAACAAAAGAGTTATGCTGACAAAAGGCGCATACCCTTGGTATTCGAAGTAGGAGATTATGTTTATCTGAAAGTATCACCCATGAAAGGAGTTAACCGATTTGGAGTCAAAGGCAAACTCGCACCACATTATATTGGCCCATTCCAAATCATTCAAAAATGTGAAAAGGTGGCATATAAATTAAAGTTGTTTGAACAACTATCAGCCGTGCACAATGTATTTCATGTATCGCAATTGAAGAAGTGTCTTCAAGTGCCTGATCAAGTTGTTGATGTTGATGGAGTTGAACTTGAGCCTGATTTGACATATTCTGAATATCCTATTCGAGTTATGGATCGAAAGGATCATGTTACCCGAAGTAGAACAATCAAATGGTACAGGATACAATGGAATCAACATTCAGAAGAGGAAGCCACATGAGAATCTGAAGACTACCTGTTGGAGAATTTTCCCGAGTTTTTTGCTTCTATCTAGGTTGCAATTTCTTATTTAAATTGTAACCTATTCTTTTCAAATTTTTGTAATGTAGAAAACCCCCTACCTATTTTGTAGACGAGTTCTAAACGTGTTTGCTTGACTTGTTTCCTTTTCCATTACTTAACTCAAGGCTTTAAATCTCGGGACGAGATTTCTTTAAGGGGGAAGGGCTGTAACACCTTAGGTGTTATGGTTGCTAATTAACCTGCCATGTCATCATATTGCATCACAAAGCATCCATGATTAGGTCAACCCTGTTATGCATTAACTAAAATGAGTTTACCTTTCTAGGTTGGATGTGCTTCTGAGTGGTGTGTTTCGAACTGAAAACCCTAAATTCAAATGTTACTGCAAATACTTAGTTCATGCCCTGCGTAATTTGAGGTGTGTGACTGTGTTACACACTAGTATCAAGTGTAGGGTATGAACTCAAGTACAACACATAAAATGAAGCTCCAAGTTTGAGTTTGAATTGGAATCCAAAACTTGTCGCGAGTTTTCCGATTCGAATTTGAATTCAAATTTAGGGAAATATTAAAAGATTTTTAAAAGCTAAATTGGTCAACCAAGAGTGGCATTTGGTCAACTATGTGAAAATTGACTCAATGATGCACTTGGGTGATGGTTTGATCATTAAGTAATCACCAATTAAGGTAGCAACAAATTTCAAATGGAATTCCTCCGAAAACCCTAAATTCAAAATCCTAGTTTTACCCCTTTTGAAATAATTCAAAATCTAAGCAAAATTTGGAAAAAAAAGTTTAAAACCAAGTTTGTAGAACTTTTCAAGGGCTACAACTTTGATGTTTTGAGTTTTCAAAGTTTTAGTGTAAAATGTGGAGCAATTTTGAAAATAAGCAAATTTCAAATTTAACCTCCTTTTATCCCCAAACTCAAATTTTAAAATGGAGGTAGCATTTGAAAATGGTTTGAATAGCAAAGTTGTAGGTCTTGGCTAGATGTACAACTTTGGTGTTTGGAGTTTTTGAAGTTTACATACAAAATCCAAAGTAATTTCTAAATTACCAATTTTCCGAAAAGTGTCCCCTTTTTAATTTAAACTCAAATTTCAAAATTCAGTTCGAATTTGGAAAAATGTTCAATGCAAAACTTGTAGAGCTTGAAATTCTGAAGATTTCATATCTTGGGAATTTTTCAAGTTGTTACATGAATTTGAGAGTAATTTGAGAAAACATTTTGAATTGGAACAGTTTGGGGGGAGCTACAGTACTCCGGCGAATCAGAGCAGGGCACCGCGCGGCATGGGCGCCGGCGAGATCGCCGTGGCCTTTCTGGCCGTTTCTAGGCGTCGTCGTGGCTGTCAGCAGCTCCTAGACCTCGCTACACTTTTCTACCCCGTGTTGCCATGCTATTGATCGGCTTCTTCTATATAAACAACCGACGTCGTCGTCGTTTTCCTCTTCCGCCACCATTGCCGCCGAGTTCATCCACCGGTGAAATTCACTGCCGTCCAGCCATCACCGTCCTCTCCATCTCTCCCAGAGCATCGCCCAGACCTTACGCTTCTCCTGAGCCAACTCCCAGCCAACCGCATAGCCCACAGAGCCTCAGTCACCACCATCCTCCTCAGGTCCGGCAAGGCGCCGCCGCAGTCCACCTCATCGTGGCCGGCCGTCTCCACTGCCTCTCATCGCTTGCGGGTTGCTTAGCTGCACTCGCGGTGAGCTACTGATGCTCTTCATGCCGTTATTTTAGTCGCTACCGGCCTTGGTTACCGGGACGTCGGGCACCGCGACCACTGTGCCGCCATGGCCGGTGGGATGCTATCCCCGAGGGGTTTACGGTCGAGCGAAGGGTCCGAGAAGGTTCGTGGGGTGGTGTAGATAGTTTTGGTCAAGACGGTTGAGTCACTGGTGGTGTGATCGCCGGCCGGCCGCCGTGCGGACATGGCCGAGCGCGCGGGAGAGAGCGAGAGAGCGGAGGAAGGGGATGACAGGCGAGGCCGGGATGTCAGCGAGAGAGGGAGAGAGAGCGCGGGCGCGGGCGCGGGTGGGCCGCGATGCTGGGCCGCGCAGGCGCGAGCGCGCGAGCGCAATGCGAACGGGCCGTTCGGCTGGGCCGAACCGGAGGAAGGAAGGGAAGGCGGCTCGAGTTGAATTTTGTTTTTCTTTTTTTTATAAAATGTGAATAGTGTTGGTATTTGTTTATTTCATTAAAAATTTGTAGAGCTCCAAAAATAATGAAAAATTTTGTGTAAGCTTTTCAAAGAGTAAACTACTTAGAAAAATTATTAAATGCTAAATTTGATTATTTTTTGCAAGTTATTTAATTAGTTCAATTAAATATTAAATGCAACTTTCATGAATTTTAATAATTAAATTATTAATCCAAAAATCATGAAATTTATTTTGACACTGTTTTAGGCCATGATTAATCCTTAGAAAAAGTTTAAGCTCAATTAGATGAAGTTTGATTTATTATTAATTTATGCCCTAATTAATTAAATGTTTAAATAAATATTAAATTGATAACTTTAAGTGTTGTGTGTCCTTTTGATTGAGTGATGACCTTGGGTCACTAATTCTTGGTGATCTTTGGCAACTTAATTTCATGATTGAGCTCATTAATAACATGTTTGGTAAGAAACGTTAGTATCACTTAAATTATCGCTATTAGTTAGTAGGTTTTACTGTTTTGCGACTATACCGCGAAGGAAAGTTGTACTCAAGTCGTAAACCGTAGCATATCATCATCAAGCATCATGTTTATCACCGCATCATGTTGAATCATGTTATATGCTCGTGTAGTTCCCGCTTTCGAAGAAGTCAAAGTTGACGAGCAAGTCTCCGGAGAAGAGTTGTCGTCGGTGGGTTCCGAACCAGAAGTTAGAGTCTTTGAACCTGAGTCAGTCGTCGCGTCAGAGCAAGGCAAGCCCTGGTGCATTTAAACCCTACCTTGAGTTTTACAAATTTTTATTAATTATACTATGGTTTACTGCATTAAGTAATTAGGAGTTGAGTGATAACCCAATTGCTGCATCGTCATCCTTGATTATTGCGATGTCACCCTTGATACCTGTTTTACTAAAAATGCGTAGTATGCTTCGCTATGCTTATGAATTAAGCTTTTAAACGAAATGTTTACATGGCCATTACGGCATATTTAATGAATATTGAAAGATGAGAATGAACTTGAAAGATCGGGCGGGTGGTTTGGCCACTGCTAACTTGCATTGAGAAAGAAGTCTTAATGTAGTGTTTTCGCCTTGTCGACTAAGGACCGTTCGTTGTAAGCCCGCTTGTGTTTCAAGACTTTGCAACTAGCCTCATGCCTTGGGTAAGCCCAAAATGTTGTTGATTTCATTTTGAGAACGTCTAACCTCGCACTGAGAGTGGAGAGATGGGGGGAGTAGCGTGTACCCTCGGGGCTAGAATCGGACCAGGTTCGAGGAGTACTGTACTCTCGGGTGGCGATGGACACATTCTGGTTTTAGGAGATCTAAATGAGGGTTGGCATATGCACGATTTGGTTCTACATATGTCGTAAGGTTTGAGATCCCCAGCTGGGTATAATCGGTTCGAATCGTCGTTGCTCCTCGGTTATGAAGACTCGATCGCCTGACTTACATCGTAGTTAAGAACTGGAATTGAAAGAGAATGAGAAAGGTCTTAATGAGAATTACTTTGATCTAGATTAGGATCACTTAGAATTGGTTAATGAACCATCAATGGTAAAAGTAAAATATTGAAGGTAATGACTTACTTTAGTAAGCTTTTCTACAAAAGAAATTTTGATTCTTGAATACACGTACCTTGATTCCTAAAATCTAGCATGCCCTTGGAGTCTTTTTCTTAGTCGGGTAAGTCTTGTTGAGTACTCTTATACTCATGGTTTGTTAAACCCCTTGTTGCAGGCGCGATTCATGAACAAGTCTGTTTTGAGACTTGTTGCATGATCGTTGTGGCTGAAGAAAGTGACGACGAGTAGACTGTGTTGCCTCTGGGCAAGGCATCTCGTTTGTGTGATTGTAATATAGTTACTACTGATACTTCCCTACTACCGGTTTGTAATAATGCTATATAAGATTTGAAGTTGGAACTGTAGTTTGTAAACTTAAGTTATTGTAAGACTTTCGCTACTTTACTCTGTTGGTATTTTAAATAAACTGTTGTAATATTGCAATACTCCTATGATTGAATCATGTTCGGAGGAAAGCAGACCTTTTAAGTTATGAGAAACATAAGTACGGCTGTCAGAGGTCATTGTGACGATGACATGTACATGCGGGCCATCATAATTAGGAGGTTCTGTGACAGCCATGTCTGCCTTCCTCCCCCCCTCCGCCCCCCGGTCGTCCGCTCTCACATCGTCTTCCGCGTTCCTCGAGCGGAGGGCCTCCCTGTCCGACGCCCTCTCCATCTTCCTTCCCCGCGGGGGCACGGCGCGGGCACAACTTGGGGTCGGGTGCGTACTGCATAGAACCCTGATGAGTCCCTCTCGGCTCTCCATGAAACGCTCCTCCGTGCGATGCGAAACACGGACACAGGCTCTTGCGTCTCGCCACAGGGGGCTGCCAATCTGCGTAGGAACGGAAGACCCAGGCCTGGTTTAGATGCATTTTAAATTCTAAATTTTTACACACTCTCTCCATCGTATCGATTTTTTGACACATGTATGGAGCATTAAATATAGATAAAAAATAACTAATTGTACAGTTTGTTGGTAAATCACGAGACAAATCTTTTGAGCCTAATTAGTCTATGATTGGAAACTAATTGTTAAATACAAACGAAAGTGCTACAATATCTAAATTCTAATTTTTTTACATCTAAACACCCCAATACAAACGAAAGTATTGCAATAGCCAAATTATAATTTTTTTTTGCATCTATGTGGTGTTTAGATGTAAAAAAATTTGAAATTTGGATACTGTAACACTTTCGTTTGTATTTGACAATTAGTGTCCAATCATAGACTAATTAGGCTCAAAAGATTCGTCTCGTAATTTACAACCAAACTGTGTAATTAGTTATTTCTTTTATCTACATTAAATGCTCCATGTATACGTCTAAAAATTGACGTAACAGAGAGTATAAAAATTTAAAATTTAAAAGGCCTTATTCGGTGCCATACCCGAAGCATCTCAACCCGACACTGCCGGTCTAATTGTAGGTAACACTTTCGTTTGTATTTGACAATTAGTGTCCAATCATAGACTAATTAGGCTCAAAAGATTCGTCTCGTAATTTACAACCAAACTGTGTAATTAGTTATTTATTTTATCTACATTAAATACTCTATGTATGCGTCTAAAATTTGACGTAACAGAGAGTATAAAAATTTAAAATTCAGAAGGCCTTATTCGGTGCCATACCCGAAGCATCTCAACCCGACACTGCCGGTCTAATTGTAGGGACAGTTTTTAAAGAGAATTCGGTTCGTTTTTTTATGGGTCCACAGTCGGTCCGCTCCGGTATGCGCCCGCTCCTTGCCCGGCACGATTCCTGTATTCCCGTCCTTCTCCCTTCCTCCGGAAGGAAACGCCATCAAAAACCCCGTACCCACTCCAAAACGGCAAAGGCACCGTTTAGATGCCAAAAATTTTGCCAAAATTTTCAGATTTTCCGTCACATCGAATCTTTAAACACATGCATGAAGCATTAAATATAGATAAAAAATAAAACTAATTACACAGTTTAGACGAAATGGACGAGACAAATCTTTTAAACCTAATTAGATAATGATTAGACAATATTTACCAAATAACAACAAAACTGCTACCGTAACCTTTCGCCGAAAATTTTGCCAACTAAACAGCCCCAAAACCCCGTTGAGCCAAAAACCCCGCGCGCCATTCCCCTCCAACGACCTCACCCCACCGCCGCCACCGCCACCGCCCACCGCCCGGGGGCCCGAACCTTCTGGAACCCCAGGGCCGAGGAGCAGATGTCGGCGAGGCTACGGGTGGAGGAGCTCCGCGCGGCGCTGCTGAGCCGCGGCCTCGATGTCACCGGCACCAAGAATGCTCTCGTGAGTCCTCCCGCCTTTCCCCAAGACGTCAGAAGCTTACCCCAGCAATCGCCCAGCTGCTATTCGCGTCCGATTTTTGCTGCGGTTTGCGCGGCCCAGCGGCGCGAATGGGCGCCCGCATCATGTGCTCGTGCTGCGCTGGCTTGCTGTGCTTGTTCTAGGTTTCTATTGCGTGCGCGTATTGATGCGTTCGAGATCCTTGTTGTGACTGCTGTAATGTCATCTGCACCAGATGCGGAGGCTGGAAGCCGCAATCTGCAAGGATGAGAAGATCGCGGCTGCTGCTGCGGCAACCGATGTGGCAGATGGGTATGGCGTAGCCGTAGATGGTGTGCTCGTGGATGGCAAAGGGAACGACGGGAACAATAAGAAGAGAAAAAGGTCCCGTGATGGGGATGAAGAGGGGAACGGCGATACGTCTATAGATCTGGCAAAACTAGAGGGCATGAGCTATCGCGAGCTGCAGGGATTGGCTAAGGCACGGGGACTCGCGGCAAATGGGGGCAAGAAGGATGTTATCCAGAGGTTGCTCTCGGCGACTGCTGATCCTGCTGCAGTTGCAGATGGTGGTCCTCAGGGCGAAAAGGAAGTCATAAAAGGTCTCCAATTCTGTAGATCTATTTGTTTCTTCATGTATTTTTCCCCTGGATTGGGTTGCAGTACCTATGCTCATTCATTAAAGGTGAGGCTATAATATGTTCCTGTAATTGATTGGTACAGGTGGTGATGAGAAGGTTGAGGTGAAAAACGAGAAGATGGTTACAGCCACGAAGAAGGGAGCTGCAGTGCTGGATCAGTACATTCCCGATCACATAAAAGTGAACTATCATGTCTTGCAAGTGGTACGATGATTTACTTTGCCTTTAATTGTCTTATACTTGCTGTGTGCCTTGGGTGTGCACTTCAATTTGCTCCACCTCATACTCATATGCTGAACTAATGAAAAATATGATCCCTCTTGGATGAAAAAACAAATTATAGACCATTTGTGTCCCCTAAGCCAAATCACATTAACTGAGTGCTGCTGCAATCGTGGGGTATTCAGTTTGTCTGTTAATAGACATTTTGTGGTAGCCTAATCTAGCAGGACTAATTCTTGTCTGAAATTGAAAGACTATTCCAAGGAAAACTTATAATTTTTCCCTAATTTCTTCCCTTAAGTTTTGGTATTGAAAGTAGGTGTAAAGTTTTTTAATAGACATCTTTTTAGAATGGAATGCCAAATATTTAGTACCCTTAAACTGATTTTTGATGACCTTATGCTTCTTTTGTTATCATGTTTATGGTGGACATGCTTTCTACAGGGCGATGAGATCTATGATGCCACCTTGAACCAGACTAATGTTGGAGACAACAACAATAAGTTCTATATCATTCAAGTTTTAGGTTTGTCATTCAAATCACTTTTGCAGTTGCCTTTCTTCAATTCATTTTAAATTGTCAACAACTGAGTGATTAAATTGGTCGATGAAAATACCATGCTATCCAAAAAATGTTGCAAGTTTCTCTTTTTTTCTCTCATGTGCATCTGTACTATTTTATTCAAATTTAATGCAGTAATGCACAAGTCAAATGTACTTGTTGCCAACATGGTTTCAATCTATGAAATATGAATGATGGTTGATATTAGATAGAGAGTTAACTTGTGCCTGTTAATTGTAGAATCTGATGCTGGTGGAAGCTTCATGGTTTACAATAGATGGGGAAGAGTAGGGGTACGAGGTCAAGATAAACTACAAGGTCCCTTTTTAACACGAGACCAAGCAATATATGAATTTGAGGGGAAGTTCCATGACAAAACTAATAATCATTGGTCTGATCGCAAGAACTTCAAATGTTATGCAAAGAAATACACTTGGCTTGAAATGGATTATGGTGAAACTGATAAAGAAATGGTAAGTTTCACTTATCAAATTGTTTCTAATTTAATATTTGTATTGGTTTTAATTCTTTGTTCTTATTTGCCCCAGGAGAAAGGTTCCATTACTGATCAGATAAAAGAGACAAAACTTGAAACTAGAATTGCGCAGTTCATACCCCTGATCTGGAATATTAGCATGATGAAGCAACAAATGGTGGAAATAGGTAAGTTGCATTGTTCCTGTTCAAACAGATTCTAGTATCATAAATTCATAATGTAAAGTCTGTGCGAAGGTAATTATTAGTTGTATTTATTTCCTAAGATGATATTGTTATCACCAAAAATCTTCGATGATGTGTGCCACCTTCATAAGTTTCGTGGAATAATTAATGCTTTGCACATTTAATGGACTTAATTTCAAAAAGAAAAACTGAGTTTCAAGGGAGTAAATTGATTATTAATCACCAGTTCAAATAGTAGCGCTGATTTAATTCAGAAAAAAAAACGAACAATCAATTGCACGCTTTTATCTTGTCCCTGTCTGTATCTGTTATGTTGAAAAATGAAAAATATATTTATGTTGCTTATACATTTAGCATTAGCATGTACTTATCATCTTGCTCAATCAAATAGGTTATAATGCTGACAAGCTTCCCCTTGGAAAGCTAAGCAAATCTACAATACTTCAGGTGAGTTATGTTGATGTTTTTTTTCTCGAAAAGCGCAGGAGAGCTGCGCTTCATTATATTAAGAAGAAAGATGGGTTAAGAACCCTTTACAACACACACCACACACCACAGTTTGATTGATTACATTCGCGCCCGTGAACTTGGTTATGTTGATGTTTCTAATTGTGAATTATGAATTCGTTGTGGACATAATACTATAGGGTGAAGAATGATTCACATATGCAACTGGCACTTAACTATCTTACAAGCTAGGTGAAAGAATAACATAGAGTTGCATCGGCACAAACTTTACAAGTAAATAACTTAAATATAGCATACACTGAAACTGTTTCACAAGATGTGTGTCAAAAGCTTCACTCTGTTTTAATAACGATAACATTTCCGAGCTTTCCATAGGGTTATGATGTTTTGAAAAGGATATCCAATGTTATTTCAAAGGCAGACAGGAGACAGCTTGAGCAATTGACTGGGTAAGCTCATAGTTTCTTTTTATTTGACAAAGTATATTATATGACTAAAATATGATGCTTGTTGACACCCTATTGGACATATTCAACATGCTTTCATCATGTGTCTTATATTATTTAAATTCTGGAAATATTGACATTTTGTTGCTTCACATGTTATTGAGTGTCTTTTTACTCATTAGCCTAGCATTGTGGGCAATTGGACATCGTTTAATAGGAGTCATAGACTTTCAAAATATCAATGATAAACATCAGTATGTTCCTGTTGCCATACATGGTATGGTCTTTAATATTGTAACGATTGATTATGGTTGTTTGCCAATCTCAAGGTATGAAGTAGTTTATTGGAAATATTGAACATTTCTTTATCAGAATCAATGATGGCTGTTCTATGCTTGAAATCATCCATGCCCAGTATAGAGAATAGTCAAATTCTACTGATTCTGGTTGCAGTAGACATTTTTGTCCTTCAACCACTAAACTATTTTGTATGTTGCCTCTGGTTGTAGGGAATTCTACACCGTGATTCCTCATGACTTTGGTTTCAGAAAGATGTGTGAGTCTCGAACTTTCTAGCTTAGTGTCCTTACAAAATGAATATATTATGTTTAGCACTGTTTCAGTTGCCTCTAGCATTCTTTTGGTTCAGGGGACAAGTGGGGATGGGACTTGGTGATACTCTTTCCATCAGTGTTTGGTTGTGGGGCGTCAGGGCATGGGTTGATCCTAGACGGGAATATGCTACTTAGATGTGGGGTGAGCCTATAATACCTTGGCCCATTATTAGCTTGTAGTAGTTGGTCCATGCGGTTCATGTGTAGTTGTGGTTGACGGGTTTAGTATCATCTTCGAAGTTTAGGAGGGTGAGGGCCAGCTTATAATCTTTGTCGCTCCAAACGTACTACCCCTGAGAATGACAGTGTAAGAGAGGTGCTATGCATATGCGGGCTCATTCCACGTGTGAGATGGGCCATCAGCAGATTTTGCACATGGGGGTGGGGATTATAGAGCGCGTCCCTCATTGACGGTATCGTTATCCATCTTCGACTCTAGGCATATCACCAAGGCTGGAGCTTTGGTGCTGGCCAGCTCGAGGCCGAGCCGCTTCGGTGCAGGGGCGAGGCGGTGTGTGTAACCTTGAATCTGAGCGCACTGGATGCAGGTGAGAGCGACAAGGCGAGCTCGAGCCTTTGTGGCACATGGGGACGAGGGTGGCGCGGGGACCTTGAGCTGATCCGACACTGGGGTGGCATGGTGGTGAGGCCAGTGTGGCGAGCTCCATCCGTTGTGGCTGTAGGCAACGGCGATGGGAAGCGAGCAGTGGGAGTGGCCGGATCAACTGTTACAGTCTTAGAGACGGGTACGGTGGGAGCAGGTGGATGGACCGAGGATGGATTTGTTTTTTTATATAGGAAAAAGATGTTGCACGTGAGTTTGACAGGTGGGTCCCATGGCTGACAGATTGGTTCCGCTCAATGCCATCCCACCTACCAAACAAAAAACCGGGATTGACCTATCCTTCACAACAAATTGGGACAGTCATGCCCCAAAAAATAGGGATGGGATCATCCCGTCCCACCTCATCTTGAAACCAAACAGATGCTAGTTTCGAAGTGATTGCCTTCTAACAAACGTCATCTGACAGGTGAATTTATTATCGACACTCCTCAGAAACTAAAAGCTAAGCTGGAGATGGTAATAGGCTATTGCCTTCTACTCATTTCTATTATCTTGCTGCTTTCAATTCTTATTTGTTTAGAAACAGAATGCATTTAGTTCATTTTAAGTTCTGATATCCTAGTTTTTATATGTAACTGGGAAACATACCTGTCATTCTTATGCAAATTCAATCAGAGTAGCTGAATGATTTAAGTTTCATATTATTGTTATTCACATCACTTATTGATGGAGATTCACAGTCATGCCCCTTATTTGTATGATGCAGCACACGACTGTACATTGTCCTCTATGGCTGATGTTTGTGCAGAATCTGCTCACCTTGTTTTCTTGCACTAGGTTGAAGCCCTTGGTGAGATTGAAATTGCAACTAAACTTTTGGAGGATGATTCAAGTGACCAGGTATTCCATTTCACTAATGGGTCAAGTTTTTTTTAGGAATAATTCCTTATATGCTACCGACTATACCTTAAATCCTTTATATGGCACTGTCAGTGACTGTGGGGGTCAGTGATGGCATATCAGGGATTGTGAGTTTTCTCAGTGGCATATAAGGAAATTGACCATGTTATGTCTCTTTGGCTTTAAAAAATTGAATCAGTTATATGCCATTAACAGTCTGGCCACAAGTTCCATTTGCCTGGGCCGATGTCATCTCTTCCTTAAAAGATATGCCCTAAATATGTTTTGTTGTACCTTTTTATATACCATCTCTTCCAAATTATAGTTCACTTTAGATTTGTCTCAAGTTAAACCTCTTTTGACTTAGAAAAGTTTATAGAAAAATACACTGACTCTAGAAATCAAATTAGTTTCATAAAATTCTCCGTGAATATGTTTAAATTAATCATTTGTTTAGACTTATATATGTTGATATATTTTTCTAAAAATGTCATCAAAGTTACGGAAGTTTGACTTGGGACAAAGCCAAAGTGAGCTATAATTTGGAACGGAGGGAGTATATATCACTATAAAATAAATACTTTATTTTTTTCATTGATTTTGATTATTGTTGAGTGAATCTACAAAAACATACATATATGTGAATGTGAATGTGAACTATCTTTTTTTTTTCCTTGAACACACATCACGTGAACCATCAGAAAACTGCACGCTGCATAGAACTCAGTCTACATATTGGATCTTACTCATCAGATTCTGTTGCATTTATCATGAATCTACAGATGTGGTTTTATTGAAATCTTACACATCGAATTGAACTAAATTGTGTAGTTTTCTGAGAGACGTGGAAAAATTGTGTAATTGTGTGAATTTAATCTAATCGCAAATGTGCAATTTTCACTTGTTTCTGGAGTTGGCGGCACATTTTGATTTGTTTGGGTAACTAAAATAATAGTTTCCATGCTTCATACCTATACACATTTTTAAACATAAGCATAACATTGTTGAAAATGTAGGATGATCCGCTATATGCTCGATACAAGCAACTTCATTGTGATCTCACACCTCTTGAAGCTGATTCAGATGAGTACTCTATGGTAATTTTCCTACCAACAACATACATACATATATTGTGGACGTTCGAGTCTGTAGCTCAAAAGGATTCTTTCACATTTCAAGCTAACATATTTACATCTCAATCTTACATATTTTCTTTTAGATATGGGGATTCAACCTTATAAATAAATGTGTGAAAACATTCTTATGCAACATGGAATGGTGTCTTTATTCTTGTCCGCTGTCTTTGGCAAATTGCTCGTCTGAAGTTTTTAATTATTTACAAAAATATCTGCTGTCCAGATAAAAACATATTTGAGGAATACACATGGAAAAACACACTCTGGTTATATGGTGGACATAGTGCAAATATTTAAGGTTTCAAGGCATGGTGAAACAGAGCGATTTCAGAAAGTGAGATATTTCTGTTATGTTATAATCTGCACAACCCAAAAGATTGGACTGACATGACTAATTTTCAACATGTGCATGCAGTTTGCTAGTACAAGAAATAGGATGCTTTTGTGGCATGGTTCTCGGTTGAGCAACTGGACTGGGATCCTTTGTCAGGGTAATTCATGCTATCTAAAATTATTTACTACCACTTCTATATATGGCTTCACTCTGCTTTCTAAGTTGATGAGATACTTCCTGCTATCTACTTGTCCTGGAGCTCACAAGATCAGCATCTAGTTCGTAGTGGGACTGCTTTCAATGTTAAAGTTATCAGCACGATTTTCATGAGAATTTGTTATGGTGCTTTTCTTCACGTTTTTAATGCTTGTGTCTATCAAAGTTTGTTCATTCATATGGAAAAAGCTAAATTCAGCTTGTGTTACCTTTTGTGCTCTTTGAGACTTGGCACTTTGATAGGTGATGGTTCTTGTCTTGAATTACTATCTCCCAGGTCTGCGAATCGCTCCTCCTGAAGCACCTGTTAGTGGTTACATGTTCGGCAAGGGTGTTTACTTTGCTGACATGTTTTCAAAGAGTGCAAACTATTGCTGCGCTTCAGAAGCATGTAGATCTGGAGTGCTGCTTTTATGTGAGGTCTGCTGCCTACTGAATATTCATGCATGATTTTACTAGCTTCAGATTGTGTGGTATGTTATCTATTTGTTACACTGGTTGATCACTTGATTGTCATATGTGCATGTCCCAATTATTTTGGTTGTTACACTAGTTACTTTGTCATATAGAGACTAGAGTTCTGCCCAATTATTTTGTTGTAAGGTATTTGCTGAGTTCAGGGTAAATGCAGATTACGAGTGAGCTATTTAACTTCAATTTGCCAGGTTGCATTGGGCGATATGAATGAGCTACTAAATGCAGATTACGATGCTAATAACCTGCCCAAGGGAAAATTAAGGTCAGTTACTGATGTAATTTCTTTTGATTATAGCACCTTCTTTTCTCCCCCTAAATCATTTTCTATATGTATTCCTTTGGCCAATTTCTAATGTTAAATGATATGCAATAATGGAAGACAGGGCCTGTTTAGTTCCCAAAATTTTGCAAATTTTTTCAAGATTCCCGGTCATATTGAATCTTTGGACGCATGCATGAAGCATTAAATATAGATAAAAAATAAAACTATTACACAGTTTAGACGAAATTCACGAGATGAATCTTTTAAGCCTAATTAGACCATGATTGGACACTAATTGTCAAATAACAACGAAAGTGCTACAGCACCATTTCCCCAAAAATTTCGCGAACTAAACAAGGCCACAATATGTTTCCTAAATCATTGTTTGCTTGTGTTCTTCTTGTGGCCAATTCCTGATGTTAACTCAGTACTTATAATGGCGCAAGATTGGAAGATATTTTTTATGCTCCATTTAATATACACTACTGTAACGTCCCTCATCTATTCCTTTTTGAATTTTAAAATTGCATGAAAACGATACAAGAGAATGGACTAATTGCTTGTTAGTGGCTGAAAATATTATGCATGCTGCTGATATGAACAAGATTTGGTTGCAATTATTTTTGTGCAGCACGAAGGGAGTTGGTCAAACAGCACCTGACATGGTCGAGTCTAAGATCACTGACGATGGTGTGGTTGTTCCCCTTGGCAAACCTAAACAGGAACCTTCCAAAAGGGTATGTACATTCCCGTGCTGCATTTACATGGTTATATATTTCCAAATGCAAATCCCATATGGAAAGCACCGTAACTGTGAAAATACTGCTCTCTGGTTGCAGGGTGGCTTGCTTTACAATGAGTACATAGTGTACAACGTAGATCAGATAAGAATGCGGTATGTCCTACTTGTTAACTTCAACTTCAAGAGACGGTAGATGCTGTTGGCCTGTTGCAAAGAGCTGAAGGTGTTGCCGAGATCTTTCTTAGCAGAACATCTGTGGAATTATAGCACTAAAGGGTTCATCTTAGGTGCCGTCATCCTCATTTTCTGAGCAGATTTGGTAGCCTTTGCATTTCGATTTGGTTTCAGGCTTCCAGCCCCGTTGATAACTAATGCTGAGTGTGTATATGATCCATCGCAATCCATCTTCCATGTAGTTATATCTTCCATTTATCGGCACATTAGGTTTTTAACATGTTCCATGCATGTAAATCTGATGAAGCATATAGCCCTAACACGATTCTAACTATCCGCAAGCTAAAACTAACATGGTGGCATTTGTAGTTTTTCAACAGATCATAAATTGTGGACCCTTAAAAAGATACTCTAGGCACTATGAAATCTTGCCCTCAGATACTTGAATTGAATAATTCATAACGCCATTGTAATTTTAGAAATCCTTGTCTGTATGAGCCAACAACAATAAATCATGAGATAATGGGTCATGTTTCTTGCACGTCCACTTGGTAGGTGCACTTATGCATGATACCAATGTTAAGATTATACTAATACAAATGGAGGCATGGATGGGAGTTTGTCCTATTCTTTAGACTTTGCCACAAAAGATATAAGTTAAAACTAGTGCAAACTATCTAAAGACTAAAAAACCATGTATATTGCTCATGGGTTGGATTGCAGCATAATCAACCTATCTTAAGAAAACTTACTGTAAGCAATGGACAAGTAGAACTAGGGTGTGTTTGGCAGTGAGAAACGTTTTAGATTCTCACTAGAATCACTAGAGTCGCTTGCAGAGAGAATCACCTGAAACTGATTCTCGTTTTTTACCGGTTCAGATAAAATATGTAAGACCTTATATCTTGTGATTCTAGTTCTAGTTTGAAGAATTTAGTGAGCTGAAGTGATTCTAGATTTGCAGAGACATTTTTAGAGAATCTAGATCAAAAACGTTTCTAGGAGAATCTAGAACCCTACCAATGCACACTGAGTAAACATTATTTTTTTGAAAAGCTGCAGGTAAGAAATTTATCGGACATGTATGAATAGAGAAGAAACAACTTATAGTAACACAAAACAAAGAACACCCCCATCACAATGAGAGCAACAACAACCACAACATAATACATCGCCAACAAGTCACCAAAGCACCGGTAAACAGGCGCCCTTCCAGGCCGTAACAAACAAGCAAAGAGCTTTGAGGATGAGGGGTGTTCACCACGACATACCTTCAATGAGGAAAGTGACATCCATAAATGCCGCCAACATTGACAAATGGACCCAAGGTTTTCAATCCTGGGAGTCAGGAGGCCTCACAAAAATGCTTTCATTGAGAAGCACATCCGCAGGTTGCAGCCGCAAGATGTGGCTTTCGGCCTGCTGCCAGGGTGCCCCCACCCGGGCAGTTTCGTACGTTGATTGAGAATAATAATAGGCCCGGCCCAAACATAACCTGCTACTCTCGTCGGCCTGGTGGGATACCGCTCGGCGCTCGCTACCGGCCGGCGGGCGGCGGCCGAGCATTGCATCGCATCGACGCATCGTCAGAGACGAACAAGCCAGCAGCCCGGCACGGCCGCCGCCCTTTTCTGCCTTTCCCTGCTCCCGGACGAGCAACGCCGGACAAAACACCGCGCCGCACCTCGCCGCCCTCGCCCTTCCGCCGTTGGTAGCCCATCGCTCCAACGGAGGCAGGGAAAGAGAGCAGAGCGAGGACTCGCGCCGGGAAAACCAGGCCGAAGATCCTGTCAGCATCTACAAATCTTCCGGATGTGTATGTGGCAAGCAACGTTTCCCCTTCATTTTCTCAATCCAGTGGAACTTTAAATTTTTTCGACTGACTAGCCTCCTTTGATTCTGAAGGGTTGATGCGCGCATGAAATAGATCTACCAAGCTTATAAGCTGGTCTCAACGACTAGCCTTCTTTGATTCTGAAGTATATATGCTCCACGATGCTCGTCCATCCAAAGGGGTCACTTAGACCGTCCGCACCGGGGCCGCTAAAGGGAAACACAAAAGGCTTTTGCGTTCCTCGATCGCTGCAACGGCGAACGCTATGCGAAACACAAGTGTTGCTTTTGGGGCTGGGAACCCCATCTGTGGCGTATGTACGGAGGCGAACGGCAAACGCTGCTACGGGCCCGAGGGAGGAGAGAGAAGGACGGGCTCGCCGCGTCCGCGCGCAGTCCGCCGCCTCTGCCCGCACTCGTGGGGGAGAGAGAGAGGAGGATAACTTCAACATCTTGAACTGGTAGCATCAACATAAACTAACATATCCAGTTCTTTCTACCCTTGCTAGAGATGTTTTCAGTGTGTCTGTTTCTACCATTTCTTCTGAAGCTATTTTTAGTAACACTGGCAGGATCATTGAAGACCGGCGGCGGAGGCTGAACCCTGAAACTGTGGAGACACTCACATGCATCAAGGACTGGGAAGCTGCAGAGACAAGGCTACATCATATGGTGGAGGATAAGGAGCTCGAGGAGGCCTTTGAACAACTTTATCTTGATTAGTCATTTATGTAATGGCTATGTAATCTTAAGACTTGGATGCTTTGGACCTTTGGTTGTGGATGTAATGAACAATTGAACTTATGGAGCTAGCTGCACTCTTTTTCCCTGTCTAGGGTTTCTCACGAGGGTGAGTTTTACCTAGACAGGTTTTTAATAAGGCAGCCATTGCACAGCTCCTTTAATTTTGTATTTTGTTATCTCTGTCTTGTGTTTTCTTCTTTGTGATTTCAGTTTCATCAGATTTCAAGTTTGTTTTTGAACTGTTCTTTTGATTCTGATATGTTGAAGTGGTGATGTGGTTTTAGTGCCAATGCACGACACTAGTCCGCTGGGTTGCCTTGCCCTGTGGCACGACACGACACTATCTGAGGGCTTTAGTGCCGTGCCTGGGCCAGAGTCAGGGCACGGTGGCACTACACGGCACGGCACGGCAGTGACACCGTGCCTGATAGTGTTATATCGTGTAGTGCTAGTGCCGTGTAGTGTCAGTGCCGCCCGTTTGAAAAACTATAGTCAAACCCAATGTTGGACCCTGTGATCTTCGAGGTTAAACTAAAAGTGAAGGGCAGTAATGAATTTAAGGATAAAGACTTAATGGTGCTTGTTGTACCATTAAAGCATGTCAAGGACCCTGATTCTTCACGTCCGCACCTACTTTATAGTGGTTACGGTAGCAAGCGTGGCAAACTATTGTTTACTTGGGGGCGCATTATTTTATCAGTGGAGGCTACTATATTTATTCGAGTGATTGATGGATCTTGGCCAGAGGGTTTTCAATGTCAATTTGCAGCCAGTACCTCTAGTATTGATAATGAGAATTTCATCCTTTTTATTTTTTTAGAAAACAATTTGCCTATTGGTGATGATGGCATTATAAAACTTTCTCGTCACGTTGTATCTGTGGAAGTTACTGGGATGTTGAAAGTTTGTTTGAAGGCATGGCAAGA
Source organism: Saccharum hybrid cultivar R570 (assembly GCA_038087645.1). NCBI lineage: Eukaryota > Viridiplantae > Streptophyta > Magnoliopsida > Poales > Poaceae > Saccharum > Saccharum hybrid cultivar. The sequence goes on along the minus strand of JAQSUU010000312.1, from coordinate 19,330,562 downwards.
TGGTAGCAAGGATGTGGGAGGGCAGGAGGTGGCCTTCAAGCCCGCAAAGTCTGGTAGAAGCTTTGGCACTCTTAATTTTGGCTCGTGTAAAATGGAAGTTCTTGTGGCTTGGTCGCTCATTTCACCTGAGCCTGAACCCCGACGGCTTAGGGATGTAAGTTTTGAGTCTGACTCACCGAGTGGAGTTTGTATCCCAACTAACTGGTGAATTGTGAGGTAATGTCTATTGTTATGCCGCACAATTGTGCTAATTAAAGTTTGAGAATATCTCACCCTGTTTGCTTATGCTGAAATTTGACTTGTGCTGATGCTTATGCTGAAATGTTGTGAGAGAAAAACACTGTTCCATGGCTGAAAAGTAGCTTAAGCGAATAGGACGTCTGTTTTGTTAGATAATTGTGACATGGTCCATATTCGCTGTCTTTAGTCTTTACTGTATCTAGAAAAAGCAATATTTTGAATCATCAGATATATTATTTACTAGCTACTGTATAGTGTCTGATCACGCTGACTCATTACTTATTGTCACTCAATCCGTTCCAAAAAGAACGTAATTGTAGAATGGTGACAGTCAAACTGATTATAGACCAGTTGGTTAGGTTCCTTGTGGTGGAACTTGCTCACCCGGTTCAAGTCCTCGACTTAGCATGGGTGCTCGCATTTGCATGGGTGTTCGCATTTTCCTGGATTTACTCTAGGATTTAACGGCGCTATGCTTTCAGTAGTAGGCGACGTCCTCGTCGACAACGAGGCGCCAGTGGTGACTTCGTGAATCTCGAGATCTACTGGCTCTGTCCTTCGGATGTGCTTATAGGGGGTAGGGTTTGCGTACGTGTATTCATAGGGATGAGTGTGCGTGCATGTTGTGGACATCTCCGTTGTAGTGTGTAATTCTCAAAAAAATTTGACCAAACTTATAGTAAATAGTATTAACATTTATGTGTACAAATAAGTTTATTATGAAAATATATTCTGTAATTAATATAATTGTACTTATTCTGTATTATAAATGTTAGTATATTTTTTATAATTTTGATCAAAGTTTAAATCATTTATATTAACTCTTTGAAAAACGAGAATTATATTCTTTTTTGGATGGAGTGATGGTGTGTTTAGTTCGCGAAAGTTTTTGGTTTTTGGCTACTGCAGCACTTTTATTTATATTTGTCAATTAGTGTCTAATTATGGACTAATTAAGCTCAAAAATTTGTCTCGTGGTTTTTCTATCAAATTGTGCAATTAGTTTTTTCGTCTATATTTAATGCTCCATACATATGTCTAAACATTCGATGTGACTGGAAATCTTGAAAAAATTTTAAAACTAAACATGGCCCCAATACATCTTTATACCACATTCATTGCAACCATGGCCATAGCACTCTTTCCAACGTTTTTGTCATCCTCAGTTTGCTTTTGCCTTGTCCACCTCCATTGTAACATTTCACAAAAATAACCCTAAATAAAAAAATGTGATTCTTTTTTGTTTTTTCTTAAAATGCTTGGTGCCATGATCGCATAACTTTGGCTAGGTCAAACTCTAGTCATAATTATCCTCCTTTACATCGAAATCCCAACCAAAAGTTTTCATTCCAAATGTTTTGGGAGTGTATTTAGCAAAACCAAATACCTGCAAGGCAAAGGCAAACGTGAACCAATACTTATTTCAGACAATACCTATTTTGAACTAGTACCTATCTAATTGAAACTTAAATGTAAACATTTGAAACCAACTTACTCTGAAAACTCTCAAGGAGAGTTTATAACTATTTGCCTTTAGAAAAAAAATGTCTAGGAAACGACACTGCTTGCGATCAACATGAAGCAGTAGCGCGGCAAATTGCGTCTTGAAACGACACTGATTTACACAGCCGCTGTCCGCCGAGCACGCAAATAAAGCTCTCTGAATACATTTTTGTTTTCATAAAATACTTGTGTATTCACAGGGCAGGCACAGCTTCGTCTCGCTCAAAACTCGTAGTCCCCGCCGGATTCGCCGTGCCGCCGCGACTGGCTCTCGTGCATCCTCGTCATGTTCGCCCTCTGCACCAGGCGCACCAGCGACTGCACGACCTCGGACATCGGCGGCCGAAACTCCGGCTCGGGCTGCAGGAAGCCAGGAACCAGCGTCCACATTTCAGCAGTGTCAGAAATGTTGCTCACATATGGGGGCAATGAGAGCTGGATGCACTGAAGATAATTTTTCACCTGAACACATAGCGCGATGGCGTCGGCGAAGCGGGAGAGGGATTTGGACGGGTACAGCCCTTGCAGCGCGGGGTCTACCATCTGGTCCAGTGCGTCGATGTCGTGCAGCTGCGGAGTTGCCCATCGGACTAGTGACTGCTCAGGCCGCGGTCGGGACCTGCAAAAGTTCAGAGAGAAAGTGCTGACTATAGGTGTTGCTACAACTAGAATTACCTGTCTCAGATTGTTCTTGTGGCATTTCAGAACAAATGCGAGAGACAGGGGCGGATCCAGCACCGGGCCGGGGTGGGCTAAGCCCCCGCTACCGCTGCTCGGACCATGGAACCCCTCCTAAGCCCCCGCTATAAATTTGCACATATTCAAGCTTAGAAGGAGATGCTAGAGATGAAAGATTATGAGATAAGCCCCTCCTAACTTATTTCCTAGATCCGCCACTGGCGAGAGAGGAAAAGATGGTGTGCCGCAGCGGATTGATCTGTGTTCACCTGTCAAACGGTTTCCGGCCAGTCAGAAGCTCTAGGATGACGACTCCAAAGCTGTACACGTCGCTCTTCGGGGAGTACTGACCAGACAAGGTCACCTCAGGTGCTCTGTATCCTGAGTTCTCATCTGATTCCTGAAATTGTTGCTTATATATTTAGTAATCTTGTGCAGAAAGCTTAACACTAACATTCGTTAAATCAGCACTCGTGCTATAAAGTTACGTTGAGCTCAACTTGGTATCATATAGCTTGCTGATCAAAGCTTAGCTTGCAGCTAGGTATGCAGAACTATTGTGCTAGCCATAAGATCCCGAATCTCTTCAGTTCTGTTACTGTAATGATAATCTATGCTTGCTACTTTACTTCTTGGTGACTTGATGTAGCATTTTGTAATTGAATAGTATGAACTTCATATATAATTATATATCATTAAAAACACTAGGTACTTCCACAAAGAAATAATAATGTAAAGCATTTCTTCTGCAGAGAAGTCAATCACAGATGTATTAAAAGTACCTGGAATTCCTGGTTTGAAAGAAGGCCTGCAAACCCAGAATCAGAGAGGTGGGGATTCAGCTCACCATCCAATAAAATGTTAGATGACTTGAAATTCTTGTGCACCACAGAGGGTGAACAAGTCTCATGTAGGTACCTGAAAAGTTCATATGGTTACCATAACCTGTCAGTTCTAAAAAAAAATGGTGGTGAAAAGGCTGCACCACTTACTCTAATGCCCTTGCAGATCCAAGCGCAATCTTGACACGGTTGTTCCAAGACAATGGCTTGCTGCGTTCATCCTTCAGATGAAGGAAGTCATGGAGAGAACTGTTTCTGTAGAATTCATATGCCAGCAAGCATTGTCCATGCTCTGAGCAGTAACCAGCAAGCTCAGCAAGGTTTGGATGATTCAGCCTTGAAATGTTTGCAACCAACTCAACGAACAAATCGGAAGGATGGCTTGGAAATGCAGAAAAGTTTATTTTCTTTATAGCCATGACCTGAAATTTACCATCCAGAAAGTGATGATATCGTAATAGTTTGGATCATAATTTGAAAATCATGAAACTGAAATGAAGCATATCATCAACATAAAATAGCCTAATAATTGGTCTGAACATGTAAGAATTAGCCATATACCTTCTGATCACCGAATTTTGCTTTGTAAACACGGCCTAACGATCCCTCACCGATAAGACTGTCAGGACTGAAACTGCCTGTTGCCACCTGAAGGTCTGCCACTGTGTATGCAGGTATTGTGATGGAAGACAAACTTAATTTCCTTGAGATGGACTTGTTAATGGTATCATTTTCATCGAAGGACTTGTGCAGGTCAATTTTTGTTGGAGGCTTCAAACTCATCGAAACAGTCTTCTGCAATTCTTCTTTGCCAATTGTTGATATCATTTTGATAGATTTGATCGATTTCATCTCTGAATAGCATGGTTTTGGGCACAAGGATAACATATTATGTAATCATCTTCCACAAGAAAAAGAATACAGAAGGGAGAAATTGCACAATTCTTCTTTAAAGATATGAGCTTGTGGTTCCTACTAGAACAGCAGCAATAAGATGAAAACACAACTACTGTCATACTTACGTTTAAGTCCAGAAGCGAGAGGGCTGAGAGGTTCATTTTGTTCAGGGTCTTGTCCCCGTGATAACCTCCAAGATTTCCTTTTGATCACAAGGAATGCAACTATTGCGCCAACAACCAGCAAACATATTACGATTCCTGCTACTGCACCACCACCAAGTTTGGAGTGTTTGCCACCATCTACGGCTGGGGTATCTTTACCAGCAGTACTTGGAACAGCAGGTTGCCAGGAGGGAGGAGGGGTATTTGGTGATGGTGGTGATAGTGTTGGTTTTGATGGTGGAGGTGGTGGAGCAGGGCCATTGTTAAACGAGTTTCCACTTGTCCTGTAAAAGGACGACTAGATTGTTGTATCCATCCCATATGGTTAAATAGCAATCACCGCAACAGTTGCAGTAAAGGTACTTACTGGAGATTATTGATTCCCTTTAGTTTATCAGGTACCCAACCGGTGAATTGGTTGTTTTCGACATTTCTGCAAGGATTGTTAAATGTGCATTAAGAAATTAAACTTGTACTGTAATTGGAGTAGGTGGTAAGCATGTCAACTTACAAGTCAGTAAGAGGAAGATTGGTGAGAACATCTATTGTGCCGCTAAGTTTGTTGTTTTGAAGGTAACTGACAACAGGGGAGATTGGATTTGTAAGTAACCATGTGATGTTTTTTTTCCAATTGATGAAGTTGAACAGAACATGTGGAGTACTCACAGTGTTTTCAAACTTGTCAAGGAGTTAAAGCTTTGTGGAATATTACCAGAGAATATGTTGTATGATAGATCCCTGGAAATTGAACAGTCGGTTCATGTTTACCACTGTGGATTGTGGAGCAATGAAGACAACAGCATGCATAAGCAGTCAGAAAGAAAGGAAAGTCACTCACAGTGTTGTTAAATTTGTGAGTTGACTAAACATATCATTGATGTTCGAGAGCTGATTATGACCAAGATTTCTACAGCAAAGGAGTGAAAGATATAATTTGGCCAAATCTTGTTGAAGAAAACAGCTTAGTACAAATCCCAATAGGCAACTTACAAATTCCTAAGTGCAACCATCTGGGAGATGGAGTAAGGTACTGTCCCAGTGAAGTTATTTCCTTCAAGATTTCTGCATACCAGGTAATTCTATGTAAGACCTCAAAAATATTTTTTAAAACATAAATAGGAATGATGAGGTACACATACAAACATGAGTACATGACTCACAAGCTCTGGAGATTCGGAGGAAGATTATAAGGAATGTCACTGCCACCAAGATTATTGTTGCTCGTATCCCTGCAGAACTCCAAAGTTAGATTAAGACCGAACAATGGCATGTTATCTGTAACCATCCACGCATTGAGATTTAAGAGCATGTGAGATATCTCTTACAGCTGAACGAGTGCAGTCAGCTGGTTCATGTTGTAGCCCAAGGTGCCGTTAAGCCGCATCCCAGATAAGTTTCTGTTGAGCATTATTCAGGAAAAAGGAAAATCAGTCGAGAAGGATCAATTGCCGTGACACAAAAACAACCAACCCTTCTGAAGGTTTCAGCTAGCTCACATTGCTGTCACTCTGGAACCCGAGCAGGTGACCCCCAGCCACGACTGCCCACAGGGATCCCCATTTTGGGACACCCAGTTCGTCAGCTGCGGTGGCGAATTCATGGTTGTGTAGAAGACATTGAGGGCATTCACTGCATATGCAAGAACAAGATTCGGAACAAATCAGTAACAACGGAGGATTGATGTTTCAGGTAACACGGTAGATTTCAGTCATATTTTGCTGTTCTACAACATTTTTCTTAAAATAACTAAGATGTTCGCATTCGCAAGTAGCAAAATGAAGGGATAGCATTCCCTTGGTCAACTTCACTGATTCAACAAGAAAAATTCCTATGGAGTTGTGGACAGCAAGCCTGTACATGAACCGAAATTTCACGAAACCAGTCATATATGCCAACCCGAAATTTCAGAACCCGTACTTCTTGTTCTTTGGACTCGATGGACTGACCAGAGCAGGGGGGATACAGACAAGAATGAGCCTTTCGCATCCATTTATGGCTGAGAAAACCAAACTAAACCATGACGAAATGCATCGTTTCTTGATGCGCGGAAGCCAAGAGGAGCAGAACACACTCACCATCATTCGAGTCCGTGTTGGCATTAACCCCAAATGAAGCTACAGCCAAGAACAGCGCCACGACCCCAATGGCCGCCCCAGCCATGTCTGCGGCTCCTCTCCCCTCCTATGCCCCTCCTGCTACTGCCCCTTCACCGCTGCACCACTCCTCTGCAGGCTCCAAGAAACAAGACCAACTTTTATATGCCAAAAAAACAAAGGTTCCCTTTTTCGTTCCACTCTTTTTGTATGCTTGCGGTGCTGCTTCTCTCTCTGCTCCGGTGTCAGCGAGCTAGAACGAAGGAAGTGGGAAAAGGGGTGTTAATTAAATAAGGGTGCATTTAGTTCATAAAAATTTTTAGCTTTTGCATTTAGTTCGGTAAAATTTTTAGTTTTGATTACTGTAGCATTTTCGTTTGTATTTGTCAATTAGTGTCCAATCATAAACTAATTAGACTTAAAAAATTCGTCTCGTAGTTTTGTATCCAACTGTATAATTAGTTTTTTTCGTCTACGTTTAATGCTTCATACAGGGACAAGTATCTGATGTGACGGGAATAAGAGCGCTTCGGAATCGCGAAAAAGGTTTAAACATTTCACTGACTGCGTCTGGTGTTTTGCTTTTCGCGTGTTGGAGAGTGGAGGAGTAAATGCGAGATTTCGACAGCTGATGACGACGCTGGGGTTGTTAGAGCAGTGTAATTAGTGTTCTAGATTACTGGGATGAGATCTCATTTGGCTCAGGCCGTGTTTAGATGCCGAGTTGGAGGCGCCGAGTAGGGTGCTGCTGCTACGGTGTTCCTGTCGGAACACTGTAGCAGCTTTTGTTTTGTAGTGCAAAAAATTGTCTAAAAATTGATTAATTAGACTTAAAATGTTCGTCTTGTAAAGTACAACAAAACTATGTAATTAGTTTTTGATTTCATCTACATTTAGTACTCCATGTATTTGCCGACATTTTGATGTGATGGAGAATCTCCTTTTTGCATAGTAAAATTTGGGAGAAAATTTAGGAACTAACCAAGGCCTTCGAGTAAAAAGGAAAGGCGTGCTGAAATAGGAGAGCAAAAACAGAAATTATTTTATTTTACTTTACAAAAATGGCATAGTATGGAACATGGAGAAGTAACCAAATTTGCACCGGAACACCTCGTGCCTGCATGTCCGCATGGGACGTCGTGTCCGGACGCAGCTCTCTGCTCCGCCCCGTCCGCTCGGACTCGTGACAGATCCGTCCCATCCCACTTTGTTTCACGCGCCACCCCGTCCGCTCCATCACACGTGCGTGCGGGCCCCGTGGGACCGTCCCGCCTGTTCCTTTCCACGCGCATGCGGTTCCACTCGCTCGCGCGGGAATTTGAAAAGCAGATGTACTTTTGCAACCTCCGAAAACTAGTTTTGCAACATCTAGGAAAACACTTGCAACATGCGTTTGAAAAACAAATGAAACACTTAGAACATAAAATTACAACATACATGTGAAGTCATTGTAACACATGGAACATCCAGATCTACTTTGCAACTTCTAAATAAAACAGCTGCAACATCCATCTGGAATAGATTAAACACTTGAAACACTTACAACATGCGTATGAAACACTTGCAACATCCAGATAAAACACTTAAAACATGCGTATGAAACACTGAAACATACCCTTGCAACATGAGTTCAGCGCAACATCTTCTTCCTACTTGGGCGAATGGAGGCTCATCGGCGTGGATACAGGGGAGGCCACGGGTCTTGCACGAGCTAGTGCTGGAGAAGGATGGGGGCGCTCAGATCTCGCCACTCGAATCTCGGAGTGGGGCGCGACAATGAATAAGGCGCGGCGAGGGATAGATTGCGGCGCAGCCGAGGCATGCGCGCGACTCGGGAGAGGCGCAGCTTGTGCAGGGGCGGGGACACTGCTCGGGCAGAGGCGCGTCGCGTCCAATGGAACAGAAGCCGTGATAAGAGAAGAGGGTTGGAGGATGAGTGGAGTGGGTTTTTCTGAGAGAGATGGGAGCCGGTCCTGCGCAGGTAGCCGCGTCCTGATGAGAGTCACAAGACGGACGCCCGTGGTCATTATTGAATTTGCAAGCCTATTTTTCTAAGGCAGTTTTATACCATTCTAGTAGAAAATGGTTTCGGTTAATAATACATAAATATTGCAACAGTCTATAATTTTTTTTCCGATGAGCAACTCTAAAATACTCTTCGTATCTTTCTACACTTACAGGAATAGCGACATTTTGAGAAAAAAAAACTCCCCAACTATTTCTTTAATTAGGTGTGTAAATATTTTCATCTTTTATTCTTGGTTTCTCACACATCCTCTGTTCTTGGTTTCTCACTCGCCAAAGGCAGAGAGCAGACCTAGCTCTTCAAAGTGATGAGCAAGATATCGAGAAGTTGTTGGAGGTAGAGAGATGTAACGAACATTTTTTTTTATTAAAATGACTCTCCAAATAAGGATTTAGAGAGTGGGTTTAAGAAATATTGTTACAGAGCATCTCCACTAGATCTCTTATATTACATCTCTTATAAGTTGTTTTATTAGTAGTGTCTTAAAATCATTTTAGGATATCAAAAAGCATTATTTCAGTAGATTACCTAAAACTTGTCTCCTATATTTTTTTTTGAGACAGGGGAGAAGAGGTATCTCCTTTTATTTATGAGAAATGATGCTTTTTTTACGGAGATCTCTTAAAAATTATAGGTATAAAAGATTAGTAAGAGATCCGCCGCAACACCTCCATCTCTTAAAAATACTACTTTTTAGGTAGAAGGGATTGATAGGACATCTGATAAAAATACTTTTTGCTACAATGTCCTCAAAACTTGTTTAAACATCTCCTGAAGTACTATTTTTTTATGTATAAGAGACTGGTTATGATATCCAGTGAAGATGTTCTTGGTATAAGGTCCTCAGAACATGTTAAAACAACTCTTAAAATACATTTTTTTATGCATAAGAGATTGGATATGATATCTGGTGAAGATGTTTTTAGCTATAAGTTCCTCAAAATCTGTTAAGACATCACCATGTAGTTTCATGTCCTCTTAAAATACTTTTTTTTATGTATAACAAATCGGGTAGGATATCTGGTGAAGATGGTCTTGGCTATAAGGTCGTCAAAACGTGTTTAAGTTATTAACATGTAGTTTCATGTCTCTAGACCTTAAAATTCAGAGCTCCATTTAGTATTCCGGGCAGGTGTAAGGACCGATGGTGTATTTCACTTCAAATAAAACAAATACAAAGAAACAGCGACATGCAGAGGCGGAACCGCCCCCCCCCCACCCCACCCCCAGCACAGTGATTCATTTAAATACCTATATAAATATTGGTATTTATAGCACAAAAAACAATTTCACCCATTTTTTTGTTACAATATGATGATTTTGATAAGAAATAGTGTAATTTTTTTAAAAAGTTCTTGAAACATATGATTATATATATTTTATCACACTAAAAAAATACAATTATATTTGTCCGACCTCCCTTAACCAAAATCGTTGATTCCGCCTTTGGCGACATGGTCTTTTTTATGTCCTGAACGAACTGTAAGCGCATAGTATTTGGCTGATGCATGTTCTAAAAAAAAGAACAGTAAATGTTGTTTCTTTTCTTGGGGGATGACATTTAGTACTGGTTCTTCTTTATTATAGCAAAAAAAAAAGGACAGGGCGCAATGACACGTCGAAGAAGATATTGCCTCGCTTCTCTTTTTTTGGATGGAACCTCGCTTTGTTTTGCAGCTGTCGTGCGTCGTGGCTCCCATAAGAGCAAGTATTATGGCTGGCTGCAAGCCGGCTGAATCTCTGCTGGCAGAGAGAGGACAGGAGAGAGAGTGCGGAGCGGGCGTCTCGCAAAACGCCGGCTTGAAGCGGGTGGATACGCGTGTGCTGCGTTTTTACTGGCTGCTCTGCTGCTGCGCAGGCTCCACATTGGGTGCAACGTGCTGCTGGCTGCCGCTGCTGCATTTAATGGAAGTCAGGCTGGAGTTTGTTTCGCCGGCAGCAGGCTGTATCATTGCACTTGCTCTAACGAAGCAAGCATTGCCGTCCATCTTGAGGTCGCTTTTGCTGATTGGCAATGATACAATACAATGTGCGCGTGCGCAGGGTATGCTGTGGAGCACCACCTTTTGACCGGCATCGGTATGGGCTACATACAGCCTGCAGTGGCGTACTACTCGAGTGTGGACCTCCAGCTCCATAAGGCCATGCCTCACCTAGTCACCTCAGGATTGCAGTGACGTGAGGACGAGGGCGATAACCCGGGCATCCTCTCGGCTCTCCCCAGAACAGAAATAGACAGGGGATGAACGACTGATATGAACACGAATTTGCGTTGTCAAGTTCCGTGAAAATTTAAGCCTGTTTTAAGCAAATCATTTGCCGGATTCCTGTCAGCGGCCCAAACAAGCAGCAGCGAACCAGCACCGTCGAGCGGGCTAGCTAGGCACTAGTACGAGAGACAGGCGAATCTGATGATCACGGTCGTAACAGAAAAGCAGCGGAGAGACGGACGAGCGAGCGCGTTGGCTTGCAACCTCTTCTTGTTCGAAAGCGAGCGAGCGATTTTATTCTCGGCATGACTGCACCCTGCCTGGCATGATGGACCATGATCGATCAGCTCCTACTACTATCCTCCATTTTGCTTTATTTCTCTGTTCATGTGTTCCCCTATGATATTCTCATCTAACGCAGTGGTGATTACAAGAGACTAACAGAGTGATTGTAGTTGACCAGTTGTAGGTAGACCCCACTCTACTAGATCCCCGGCTTATGCGTCGCAACAGGTGGCCAAACTCGCCCAATCCAGCGATTACATCACACTCGCAACTCGCTGCATTTGGAAGCAGCAGCAGAAAAAGTTGTCATTGTCGTGAGCTGTTTGTTTCCGATCCAGATAGATGCAGTTTCCTTCCATCTTCTTGCGTTTGCCCACCTGTGCCATACATCTTGGATCTTGCCATTCGAGCACGCAACATCTATGACACAATGCGTTTTTTAAGTCTCCCGGTTTGGTTTGGAACTGGGTAGGCATGCTTAGCTTTCGTCCTCCGTCATCAAGATCGTACGTGTTGTTTAATAACTAATACTCCTAGTAGGAGGATGGATGGAAACGGTTGCTTGTTGTTGCTGCCGGTCGCCTGCACACGATTTTTTTTTTTTGATGGTCGCAGTTGTTAAATCAGGGTGTCGACACAAAACAAAGTGCGTTCTCTGATTTCCCTGAACGGCTCAACCCTAGATGTTGGACTTGTGGTCTGTGAAGGGTGTCAAGCTTAATGCTCGCGTAGTCGTGTTGGTAGGAGTTCTAGGTAGGTGGAGGTGGAGGTGATGGGACCAATAACGAACCAAGTTAGACCACCTAAAATGGGATGTTAGTTCTGACGACGGGACCGGGACATGGAGGAAGACGTTAGACAAGGGAGAGCGGCCAGATTCTGGCAGGCAGGCAGGCCTCTAGACGACCTAACTGAAACGAAGGCAGGTAATCTGGTTAGCCAACCCAAGGCCTTGTTTAGATAACATTTTTTTTTGCGAAAATGTCACGTCGGATATTTCGTGCGATGTCGGAAGGGGTTTTCGGATACTAATAAAAAAACTAATTACATAGCTTGCCTGGAAACCGCGAGACGAATTTATTAAGCCTAATTAATCCGTCGTTAGCGCATTTGTTACTGTAGCACTTTGGTGTCAAATCACGGCCTAATTAGACTCAAAACGTTCATCCCGTGATTTTCAACCAAACTGTGTAATTAGTTTTTTATTTCGTCTATATTTAATACTCCATGTATGTGCCACAAGATTCGTTGTGACGGGGTGAAAAGTTTTTGGAAATAAACTAAACATGGCCCAAGTGTCGGTCAAGGTGGAGGCCCACGGCTCTGAAATTTGCACATTCAGCGTATGTCGTGCATGCACGTCGAGGCAGATGAGGTTCAGGCATCCAGGGCCCAGGGTTTTCTGAATTTCTGTCTCACTAGCATATGCCCGTGCGTTGCTACGGGTATAAATTTTTTTAAATTTTAATGTAAATAAACACAATAAAAATAAGAAAAAAAAGTTAGGAGCCTCAAATTTTTCAACGCAATAAGAGTATCAACGAAGACAATTAAATTTTAACTTGGCTTAGCAACATAATGTTTCGAGCCACATTCGAATAAATAAGCGTCAAGTTTAGTACCAAATGTCAAAATAAGTGCATGATAGATAAGTCTTCCACAACTATCTCTCTTCATTGTCTTATGCCAGTGATGCCGCTAAGATATTCTCGTACGGATAGAGGAATCATGCACCGCCGTGAATTCCCATCATACGCCAATAGGTTGATCACAAATTCCTTCCGCAGTCTTTGGCCATCCTGTGCACAAGACAAACATAAATAATAAGTTGGAAATACATATATATATATATATATATATATATATATATATATATATATATATATATATATATATATATATATATAGAGAGAGAGAGAGAGAGAGAGAGAGAGATGACCACAAACATAATGCTCACGGTAGAAATTGACATGAGTTTTCCATTGTTCCATTCAGACATGAGTTGCAGAAGGATAAAGGCATTTAAATCCCTATAGCACAATAAATATTCAACTTAACGGTCCATTTCTCTATATAAAGCATAATAAAAGATGGTTCAAATGAAATTACCTATCTTCTGTGACTGGAATGCTACTTGGGAGTATATGTTTTCACTGAAAGACATCCACTCCCATTGCACGTCTATAACTATTAGAAACATTAATAATTCTATGCACATAGGGCTTGTATGGCATATCTTTACACCAATTAGGAATAGGAGTAGGATCAAGCACAGTGAGAGTTTTTCCTCACTGTCGAACACAAAAAGGTTAAGGCCGTGGGTTGCTACGGGAGTCTCAAAATTTTCTATTGCAATAAGAGTGAAAAAAAAATTGTGGGTCAAAACCAATAGATAAATAAAGTGTTCGGCCTATATTGCAACAACAGAAATAATGGAACAAAATATGCATAAAAGACGAATTTACAAGTCATATTTAAAGAAAGTCTAAATTAGACTGGTCAAGTGTAAATAAAGATAGACCAACTTCTTGAGGCTCTGATATGCGATGCCCAGAATTCAAGCTTGCAACTTCTTGCAACGCAAGGAACTCAAGATCGTGCTCCTGAATTCAAGCTTACTACTTCTTGAGCAACGTGCTCCTGAATTCAAGCTTACAACTTCTTGAGCCTTTGATATGTTCCTTTCCTGAGTCCACAGATATTACAACTCCTTCAGGCTAGCAACAAAAGCCATCGTCACTCCTCTATTCTATCTGAGAAAGCCATCCCCGATAGGTAGCTTATTTCTTCAGATATTCAGCGGGTGTAGTTGTTAAATTTCTTTAGATGAAAATGATCTGCAGGTTTCATATTGAAACTCCATCAATCTAGGAAATATTTTGCACAGTCTAGAAAACTAACAGGCAATAAGCTGATTCTTTTAAACAAAATATGCAACAATGGCGTCGGTAGGAAACTGCACATTGACAAAGTTGTATGGACTATTTGCAGAACATAAAAAGAAAAAAGAAAACTATTTGCTGCTAGCTAAAAGTTATATAGATACAAAACAGAAGTGTAACTGGCATTGCTGCATGATGACTTGATTTTTTCAGAATCATACTAAATATGCACAATGATCTATCAGCTTATAAGTCTGTTTACTGTAGAGTGTGGAACCCTATCATGAATCATAGAATCATACTTTGGCCTATCAATGAAAAAATTCATCCATTTTTCTGCATGAGTGGTGAATCTGAATTTTCAAAGTGCAGGACATCATAGGGATAGGGCTTAACTTGCTTATGCAATACTTGTTTTGCAAGCAAGGTAATTTGTTGGACAAAAATATGTGGAATGGTCACAGCTACGGATTGTGTACAGATTGTTATAGGGAATAGTCATGTTAACTGACCAGCTCTTACTGTGAGGAGTTATGGAGTTTCAGAGGTTTGGAGATGCAGTTGGCTACATGATGGCAGAGGCTGCATCTCATTGGCCAGCTGAAATTCGGAGATGGTAACAGTACAAAGGATGTGTCTGCCAAATGGTCAGTAGAAGGTCAACTCAAATGTTTGTTGTGCTGAATTTTACTTTGATACGATAGCACATAACTACAATTCATAAAAACTGTAATATGAAGTAAAATACTGAGGTCGTGCTGACTGGAACTGAGGTCCCGCACACTGGTTGGTCTGTTGTGCTGTTTACCTGAAAAATGGAACCAAGCTACAGCTGCAGAAAAGTGACAGTAGGTGAAATGAAAATTCAGATCAAAGGCACAGCTGTAGAAGATGACACTAAACAGCAAGAGCAAACAACAGTGATGGGCTGGGCATGACATTATTGTTGGAATACTACTCCAATCTTCAAAGACAAGTGAGACCATGGAATATGCTCCATGTGATCGGTGTGGACAAATGAGTAATGATATAACAATTATCAAACTACATATCAAAGCTAGATGGCCCTTGAGGAAGATACGTAGGGGAATACAAAAATAAAAAAGTGAGAAGTGATTGATTTGCATATGACCTGAACACACAAAAGTTAATTAAACTTCACCCCAGTGGTTGTAGTCAATGTTCCCACGGCAACCTTTTCCTGCAGCACAACCACCAAACAAATCTGTCATTTTATTTTGCATAAAGAAAAATCAGTAGGTAACATGTTTTTCGTTCTTGCATAAATAGTACCTTATGAGAAAGACACAACTTGCTGCTAGTTAACTCCTAAGAAAAACAGTGAAAGTTAGCAGCTGCAAGGTTAACACATTTCCGTTAAGTTCAAATAGGAGCCTTGTGTCGAGTGGCAGTGCAAAGAAACATATGCAAATAACTGAATCACTCAATTTAGCAAGCGTATGAGAAGAAAAGGGCTACTAGAACTATATAACAGGGCCAAAATTATATAATAGCTAAAAGATCATTGTTTTAAATGGTTGCACATTGTTGTCGGCATTAGCACATTGCTTTAGATGGTTTCAAATGCCTTACCAAGCAGAGCAAGCAGGTTGCATTAACATGACATTGCTTTTGTCTAGTTGGACACTGAGTTCACCATCAAACTCGCCAAATTAGCTTATTTCTGAATTTTATTTGAATGACCTCTAATCTGAATTTTCTTTAAGCAAGGCAACAATAACAAATTTATTGATGTTGATGATTAATTTCTGCAGATTTGTATGGTCAATACATGGAGAATATGACTTCTTAGATCAATGCAGGCTGCCAAAAGAAGATTGTAAATAGTGAACAATAAATTAATAAGCATTCACAGTGGACAGTGAGCAAATTTGATTACTTGTTAGCAAGAGCAAATTTCATAGTATTAGCTTGACTTTTCTCAAATCTTCAGGTCTGAGGACAAAGTCAATACATGGTGCTAGGTTGGAGTCGACTTGCGTCATGCACAGCAGCCAGACTACAGGAGTCACACAGGAGTCAAGTCGCTTCTGGCCACTCGTCCGGCGTCGAGCAGCGGAGGTCAGTTGCGACTTGGGGTGAGCAGCAGTGCACCTCCCCTCTCCTCTACAGCGCCCCGGCAGCGTCTCGGACCACCTCCCTCTCCTCCAGGCTCCTAGGATGGGACTTGGACTGCAGAGGCCAGGTCGTAGCAGCATATTGGGGGAGGGAGCCGTGGATCGAGTACAGGAGGTCCAAGATGCAAACGGCGAGGCAGACTCGCGGCGGCCGGACGGCGCTCCGGGTGGCAGTGATTGGGCGGGATGGGCGGTCGGGATGGAGGCAGTTGGACGGCTCCCTGAGTGGCGCGAAGGGCGGCAACCTGAGGGAGGCGCCCAGGCGGCGCAGAGGGCGGTAGCCAGAGGGAGGCGCCCCCGGGCGGCGCGGAGTGCGACCTCCGTGCGGCGCGTAGGGAGTCCAGGTGGGGAAGGGCAATGGGGCTGGCGGCGCGGAGCGAGGCGCTCGGGCGGCGGCCAGGCTACGCCAAGGGAGTCGCGGTGGGGCAGCTGAGGGAGGGAGCCTGGTCCCACCTGTCGCGCGCGGGGTGAATGCGGACCGAATTGACTCGCGAGGTTGAGAGAATGGAGTTGGGGGAGGCGTGGGAGTCGGAGGCCCGTTAATTTGCCTGTTGACGTCTCCACTTTCATCTTTTTAGGAGTAGAGAGGGAGGGAAGACTTGCATCGTACTACTACTCCGTACTACTAGTACCTCTGAGAACTGAAGATATATACGGAGTACTGCCTTTCCAAGGTGAACTAGAGAATTTCTTCCGGTCATGCATCCCTATATATATATATATATATATATATATATATATATATATATATATATATATATATATATATATACACACACACACACACACACGGTTAGCGTTGCTGCATTAGCAGTGCAGTGTTTTCACCTCTAGTGTTGACTCGTGCAGTGGCTCGAGTGAGTGCAACCTGACAACCTGTCATTTCTTCCTCCTGCATTAATAAGCGAGACTCAATAAGGGTGTGTTTAGATCCATCGAAAAGTGCACTATGCAAAAAAAGATTCCCCGTCACATCAAACTTGCGATACATGTATAAAGTACTAAATGTGGATAAAATCAAAAACTAATTGCACAATTTGGTTATACTTTACGAGACGAACGTTTTGAGTCTAATTAGTCAATAATTGGACAATTATTACCAAATACAAACGAAATGCTACAGTGTATTTTGGCACTCCAAATTTTGGATCCAAACACAGCCTAATTGATTGACACGTTGTCAAAAAAAATTAATTGATTGACAGGACAGTGCCACGGACGGATGCACTGACCGTAGTAACCGAGTTCGATGTCGAGATTTTTGATCTTAGCGTCTGAAACCTCTGGGCTCTGGTTTCTCTTGCTTTTTTTTTGAGAAAAACCGGGTTAAATTTCATTGAAATATTTGATAGTTTACATCACACATCTTACAAAGACATCCTTGAAAGAAAAGGAAATTACAAACAAGACCTTGTAAGGAACTCCCGGTCGTTCTCGTCGGCTATTCTCGTCGCCGGTAGCCGGAGGAGACGCCAAGAAGCCGACCACCTTCCCGACGAAGAATCTTCAGAGTTTTGGAATGGCACCAAGAGTAGCACCTTGGGAAATCCAAGATGTCGTGTAAACGTTGAACGAGCAGGGCGAACAAGATGGTCAACGACCATCACCTCGCCGGTGTCGAAGCGGTCCGACGCCACGAACAGCATGAACCCCAACACGCCGGTGAAGAAAACACCCAGAAGGAGATGCAAACCACCAGATTCGGTGGGATATAGCAAACAACCCGATCTCCCAAACTGGTCAAGAAACATCCCAAGAAACTCCACCGGACAAACGCCGATGAAGACGAGGGATGGAGAAAAGCAGAACCCAACAAAATCCAGAACACACAGAGAACCAGATCTGCCAAGTTCTACCTTTATTCTCCAAGAAACGTCGCCGAAAGAAGGAATCGCAGAATCACCAACGACGTCGGCAGTTCTACCACTCCTGCATGCTCCGACGGCGCTCAGGAGCATCAAAAGCTCCGGCAGCCCACTAAGACGAGGACCCGCCGGCAAGTCACCAGAAAAGGAAACAACCGGATCTTGAACACCAACGTGGTCTCCAGATCCAGAAATTCCTGACCTCACCGGCCCGCCGTCGACACTAGAGGAAGTGAGGACGAAGTGGAAGAGAGCCGTGAGTACCTTATTCCACCATGGCGACGCCGTTTCCACCTCACGACCGCCGCCCGGAGATCTACTCCTATAGTAAGAACATAATCTACACCGCCGGTCGAAGATCCACCTTTCCCCCACACATCCTAGGGCCCGAAGGCCGCCGGAGGCGGAGAGGAACGGCGACCTCGCCGGCGGGAGCGCGAGTCGCCCCTTTGTCGCCCCTCTCAACTGTAGCAGAAAGAGGATTCGAGAAAAGAGGTGGAATGAGTTCCACGTCCACGTGCAAATATGTTTCCGGAGCCTTGTTAAGCTCAAGCAGCAGATCGGCCCAGAGGAGAGAAAGCGAGATGGCCCAATGAAGGGCAGGCCCAACTCTCTGCCTACCTGGGTCTGATCAAGCCCGCAAAAAGGTCTATGAGAGACGGCTAGTTTACTGTGGCCCAGATTCCCAAAAAAAAAAGGGTTGCTATGGCCCATACTTTCGATACAGCTACGACCAGCCTTGTGAATTTCGAACAAATGTCATTTTTGGCGAAAAAAGACGCTCAAGATTGGTGGTACCGCGACTGGGGACTCTTGAGTTCCAAGCAAGAAGCAGCAAAGACAACTAGTCCGGTGGTGCGATCGCTGAAAGAACTCTTGATTTGATGCGTGGTTCTGGTTCAGTTTTTTGAACCTGAGCCACACCATCCGTCCGTTACCACGTCGTCCCGCCCGTCTGCTCGCACCAAATGAGAGAGTCCCCACCACTTTGGTTCCAAGGCAAGCTCTCACTCAATACACGCTCGCAGAGAGAAAGGATGGGATCGGACGGGGCAAAGGGTCCCGGCGAAATCATTCATACCGCTGGACGCTGGGTCCTGGGTGCTCCTTGCTGGCTCGTGCGCACGAGTGCAGGTAGGTACTGTCGCTACATGATTCTGCCGTGATTGTGGGTTTGTGGCCGGCCGGGCATGTCATGCCACATCATGCCGTCCTTGACGCAACGCAATCGGCCAAGCTTCCGTCCACCGTCCCAGATTTCTTGGCACGGTCGCCTCGATGGATCGTGGTGGGGAGATGAAAGCATGGTGGACATGGTGCCACCCAGTGTGCCAAGTGGCCCGCTCCTTATTAGCTCGGCCAAAAGTAAGGGCTAATACAGCCAAGGTGTGGTCACTGGCTGTGGTTAGCCGGCGTTCATATCCAGGAAACATCTTTGTAGCCGACCAGACACGTCCGTCCCGGGCTTCTGGTCCCGTGGATGTCTGCCGCGCAGGCACTGAAAACCAAAAGGAACACAGATCGCAGAAACCATGTTGGATTGGACATGTCGAGACGCACAAATAGAATCCAGTTTGAAATTTAAGAAAAGACAAACTTTCTTAAATCCAACTAATTTTATTAAAAATAACAATAATATTTATATCTCTAAATAGATTTTTTACAAAACTATGTTCTATAATTAGTCTAATGATATTTATTCGGCATCATAAATGATGATATTTTTATAGAATTTGGTTAAATCTGAAATTGTGACTCATTAAGAAGCAAGAATTGTATTCTTTTGGAATATTAGCATCGTTTTTAGAAGGACTTTGCCTTATAACTGCAGAAGCAACGGTACATATAACATACTTCCTAAGTTGTTTTAATTTTATTATCTTAAGTCAATTTATCTAACTTTGATCAAGTTTAGAAGAATAGTACAATACCAAGTGAAATTGTTGTTAAGATATATTTCTAGTGGTGGAGCCAGGGATTGGTCCGTGTGGAGGTGAATCCAAACACCCCCGACTGTGTTTGTTTCCCCTCCTAAACTTTAGTCCCTGTCACATCGGATGTTTGATCACATGCATGGAGTATTAAATATAAACTAATTATGAAACTAAATGCACATATTGAGACTAATTTGCGAGACGAATTTTTAAAGCCTAATTAGTTCATGATTTTGACAATATGGTGTTACAGTAAACATATGCTAATGATGGATTAATTAGGCTTAATAAATTCATCTCGCTGATTACTGATGACTTCTATAATTTGTTTTATTATTATTACTATCCGAACACTCGATGTGACACCCCATGTGACACCCCTAAACTTTAGTCCCTGAATTCAAACACCGCAGACATGTTGGATTGGGCATGTCGAGGCGTGCAAATAGAATCCAGTTTGAAATTTAAGAGAAGTCAAACTTTCTAAAATTCAATCAATTTGATTAAAAATAATATTAACATTTATATCTCCAAATAGATTAAATATAAAATTATGTTATATAATTAGTCTGATGATATTTATTCGGCATCATAGATGATGCTATTTTTTATGGATTTGGTTAAATTTGAAATTGTTACTCATTGAAAAGCAAGAATTGTATTCTTTTGAAATGAAGAGAGTAATATTCTTTTTTTTTAAGAACACAAACCAAGATACCACCATGAGAGAAGGATTCTATCTTATAACTGGAGAAGCAGCGGTATGCTGGTATATATAACATACTTCCTAGTAAGTTGTTTTAATTTTATTATCTTAAGTCAACTTATCTAACTTTGATCGAGTTTAGAAGAATAGTACAATACCAAATGAAATTGTTGTCGAGAATATGTTTCTAGTGGTGGAGCCAGGGGTTGGTCCGTGTGGGCCACAAACCATCCTAGAATTTTGGGCAAGAGTATTATAGGCATTTTAGGTAGCTAGTAGGCTATTTTTTTTAATAAACTTCAGAGTCTACTGCTCATTCCAAAAATGTTTGCAACACTTTTTTAATGTGCTCGTCTCATATTTTAGTAAATTATATATTTGTATGGTAATATATACTACATTTATATTGTCAACAAAAAGTTTATATTCAATCAGACCACACTAGGTTAAAATCCTAGCTACGCTGCAGTATATTTCACTGTGTATATAACAAGTATAGTTCAATGTATGAAGTGTTGGTGTTCTTTTTCTATAAACTTGGTTAAGGCTACAATATTGTAATTTATAAACTTAAATAGCTTACAATCGGTAACGGATGTAATAATACAGACATTAAGATATGGCTGGTCAGGCACAATCTACTAGTCCCTCTATCCCCGAATAAATTAATTATTAGAGTTGTCATAAGTCAATCTTTTTTTAAGTTTTTGACCAGATTTGAAAAAAACACCATTATTTATGATATCAAATTAGTACCATTAGATACATAATAAATTATAATTTATTCTAGGAATTGTCTTAAGTTAATCTTTTTTAAGTTTGACTAAATTTGCAGAAAAAACATCAATACTTATGACATTTAATATCATTAGATACACAATAACTGTATTACAAATAGTTATATTTTTTTTATATAAATTTGGTAAAATCAACAAAAATTGACTTAAGACAAATTTAAGAATTAATTTATTCCGGAACACGGAGTATATGTGCATCACAACCAAAGACGCGATGACCGATAAATAGATGTCCCAATACGCTGCAACTGCAACCTATATAAGCGGCAAAACTTTACAGAACGAAGCAGAGCACGCGTGTGCTCTTCTGTACTGTGCCTCACACGCGATCCACGCTGTACGCAGTAGTATATCCAAGCCGCACGCCCTCAGGCTCTACTGTACGCGCGATCCACGCTGTACGTAGTTTTAGTATATCCAAGCCGCACGCCACGTATGATCCGATCCAAGCAAGCCGAGGTCGATGATGGATCGTCGGCGATCTGCGGCCTCGGGGTTCTGGGTGGGTCGGCAAGACGGCAACCGGGGCTCCCGGCATGATGGCGCACCAGGCCAATTCCCAGGCGTGGCGCGCTTCAGCGTCCCCTGGCCCGCCTTTAGCCGACCTGCATGCGTATCCCATTCATTCAACGCCCCTCCAAACTGCCAGAAACAACGGAGTCATGGGCGCGGCGCAGCGGTCAGCGGCCACGCACGGTGACGGGCCCGGGCGCGGACGGCTCCCGTCGCTGTCCCCGTCCGTGCGCGCTGCCGGACCCATCGACCGATCCCATGGGCCACCAACGCCCCCGTCGGCCGTCGCTGCCGAGACCCCCGGCGCGGCGCCGGATAAGGGTCGCTTGCGGTTGCGGGGGAGAGCGGCCAGCCAGCCACGTCCGCTGCGGCCGTCATCGAGTCAGCCGCTGATTCGGCCAAGGAGCGGAGGAGGCCTTGCGGTTTCGGTTCAGAGCACCTGGCGCTTCCATTTCCATTCACCTGGCTGTCGTTGAAAGCGTCTCTGGCTGGCCGGCTGGAGGCGGCAACGAGGACTTGGCTTGGGTTTATCTGGATGACCGGATCGGGGCACAGCAACCGTACGTGGACCTGGCATGTTCAACTTCCGCAGAGGACTCGGCCGATCGAGGTTGTCGTCCAGTCCAGCCTCGTACCACAGTACGATCGGTTATCCCCAAGTCCCATGATGGTTCAGGCTGTGGTCGCCCAGGCTCCAGGCAGAACGGCACCTAGTTACTGTACTGTGGCCAACAATTAAGGCTAAAACTACACCTTCACAGCAGCGTTGCAGATTCACGTCCGTCGTGCTCTGAACAAGCAGTCTTTCTTTCCTTTAATTTGCCAATTTGGTACGACTAAGTAGTCGAGTTAGACGAAGTTGGGTCGGGCTAGCTTAGCAACGTTTGGTCAACCATCCAAGACTTTGGACTCAATCAAGTTAGATAAGGCCGCTTACTTACAATGCGGCTCTCCTCTCCTCTCCTCTCCTCCAGTTGCTTCCCAGAAAATCCAGCCAACTCTTATCTATCTAGAAAAAATCAAGGCAAGACACGGGATCGGAGAACCGTCCACCAAGTGGGGCTGGGCAGTTGCTTGGGCCGTGTTTAGATCCAGAGTTGGATCGCCGGATTCGGCTACACTGTAGCAACTTTTGTTTTTTAGTGCAAAAAATTGTCCAAAAAATGATAAATTAGACTTAAAATGTTCATCTCGCAAAATACAACAAAACTGTGCAATTAGTTTTTGATTTCATCTACATTTAGTATTCCATGCATTTGCCGACATTTTGATGTGATGAGGAATCTTCTTTTTGCATAGTGGAATTTAGGGGTTGGATTTGGTAACTAAACAAGGCCTTGCTCCCAAAAACGCATAACCGGAAGGGGAAAGGGACAGGATGCAGTCGAGCACAAACCGCTATACCGAACCTCCCTAGCCACGGCAGGCAGGCACGGTGGTCCACCCGCCGGCCCCGGCCCACCCTCGTGGCCTTTGCCTGCAGCTCATGCTCATTCCTTCCATCAGCTGGGACCGGACCGGAGGCCCCGCACGCGACACGCTCACGGCATACGGTCCACGTTTCCTGGAGTCCGCTGGGAGCGTTTCCCCCCATTTTTAACCGAACAGGCTGTTGTTTCAGCCAAGTGAACAGGGCGGTGCATAATGCCACAACTCACATCATCCTTGGTTCGTTAAGATATTCTAATCTTGTTCCTTAATCACATTCCTGAGCTGACAAGCAGCAGTATTACAGTGGCATAGTACATGGCGCACGGTACGCATGGTACAGAGCCGAGGCACTACTTTGACTACAGTGGCTGTGGCCCGCCTGCCAGTGGCCGTGCGCACCAATCATCGGCGGAGCCCGCGCGGGCGGGCGGTGTCGCGGCTCACCGGCCCGTCTGGTTGCATCTGGTGCAACCGAGCAGCGGCGCGAGCCGGGACAGACGTACGCCGGCGACGCCATCACGGGGGGACTAGACGGCGACGGCCGTGGGAGGGACGGGAGGTTCCAACGGCGCGCGCCTGGTCTGCTGGTTCCACAGCCGCCTCGCGCTCGCATCAACGCTTTCGAAACCGTCGCCGTCCCCCTCGCTTGCTTTCCCTCCTCCAGGTCCAGTCCAAGGCCAGGCCTCTCTGCCTCCACGGTTCGCTCACCTTCCCCTCCAAACCCAAGCCTTCTTCTCTCCCGGCCCCGGCCCCGGCCCCCCCTGGTCCGGCCTTGAGCGAGTCTTATCCTTTGCACTCCCGCGCCGCCCTCGTATAAGTAGCCGCGCTAATCATTCGAATTCCCAACGCCCCAGCACGACACGAGCACTAATACATTTATTGCCTCCAAGAGCTTCGCGGCGCGAACGTCGAGGAGCTTCCGGCAGCAGAAGGGTACACCAGCAATTGCGTAAGCGACCAAGCGCAAGGTTCTACTTCTTCCAAGGAAAGGAAAGGGAAGGGAAGGGAAGGGAAGGGAAGGGAAGGGAAGGGAACGACCGAGCAGAGAGGGCGTTTGAGGCTGATCGTCTCATAGATCGATGGCGGTGACCGCGACGACGGTCGCGGCGGCGACTACGATGCTGGCGGCCGTGGCGGCGGTCTTCCTCACCCTGGTGCTCTGCTTCTACATCTTCCTCTGCGCCAAGCGGTACCGCGGCGGGGCGCCGCCGCCGCACGCGGGCGGGGTCAGGGCGTGGCTGCGCGTCGTGTTCGGCGGTGGCGGCGGGACACGCCCGGACGGCGGCGCCACGGAGTGGTGCTACGACGGCGGGCTCGACGAGAAGTCCATGGCGAAGCTGCCCCGGCGGGAGGTGGCCAAGGGCGAGGCGCTGGACTGCGCCGTGTGCATCACGGAGCTGGCGCCCGGGGAGACGGCGCGCGTGCTGCCGCGGTGCGGCCACGGCTTCCACGTCGACTGCGTCGACATGTGGCTCCGCTCCCACTCCACCTGCCCGCTCTGCCGGTGCCCCGCCGTCGACGACCCGCCGGTCCCGCCCGCCGTGCCCACGCCCGAGGCCGACCCGGAGTCCCCCAACTTCCCCACCAACGTCCTCTTCTTCGGCTCTCAGGACGAGGTCAGCACCGGCCGCTCGCAGTCGCAGCACCACTCGGCGGCGGCGCCTCCTCTGCCGGCGCTGCCGCAGGAGCACGCCGCCGCCGTCGACGCCGCGCGGGCGTGCGGCGGGCTGCGGAGGCTGATTGGGTGTGGCGGCGCGACGCCGCCCACGCAGCCGCCGCATCGTTGCGATCGTCAGCATCACCATCATCAGGAGGAGGAGGAGGAGGG
Source organism: Saccharum hybrid cultivar R570 (assembly GCA_038087645.1). Taxonomy (NCBI): domain Eukaryota; kingdom Viridiplantae; phylum Streptophyta; class Magnoliopsida; order Poales; family Poaceae; genus Saccharum; species Saccharum hybrid cultivar. Next base: position 19,305,530 of record JAQSUU010000312.1, on the reverse strand, counting down.
CGGGGACATCGAGATGGGCCTCGCCGCCGGCGGCGGCGAGAGCAGCGCATCGTCGCGGCCGGTGAAGCCGCCGCAGCCCGGTTCGTGAGGCTGCTTTGGTTTCTTTCGTGCCGTTTCCTTGTGTGTGACATCACAAGTTTTGCTTCCCTTCTTCGCGTCGCGTGCGTACGTGTCTTCCGATAGGGAGAGAATGATATCAACCAAACAGAAAAAGAGAGAAATGTACAGATTCTTATAGCCGTCTGATGTAAATTCCTCGTGTGGATAGGGCATGAACTGGGGAGAGAAAATCGAAAGCAAAAAAAATCAAAGCTTGGACGTCCACTCCAGTTGTTCTCGCATGCAGTGAATTCAGCATTCAGTTACTTTCAGTTTCGCCATCCGCTGCAGCAGCTGCAATGCAATGCAAGCTACGTGCGGCTTCCAGTTCCAGTAACTGAAGGCAGGCAGCAGTAGCCAGGAGTAGAATATCCATTCACCTTTGGCCAATTTGTTCTCTTCATCCACCTCTTGCGTGTCCATGTTGTTTTGACCACAAGCTGCCGCTGTCAAACAAACCTGTCGCCCATCTCTCGCCCACAAGCAACTAAGCAAGTCACAACGCCGCATTTGTCAGGAGGCCCGGGGACCTCGCCCTGTACCCGCCAAAACTGCAGATTTGATGGCAGATAAGCTGAGAAGAACATGTGTGTCTGACCGCACCCTGTTCCTGGAACTCCCCACAGGTAGGTTGGGTTGTGTACTTGCGTTGTGCCCGCCATGCCCTGGCCAATGACCCAATGCGCCATTACCAACCACCGCAGCCACCTGATGCACTACCAAAACACCAGTTCCATTGAAAACATTCTCTGCGCTTGTCTTCCAAGCGACTACTCAGTCTGAACCACCAGCCGCAAGAATCCAACGCAGCCAATGGCATAGTCCTGCATAATTGCATGCTTTGCTTCTTTATTTCAGGACACGTATATGTTTTGCCCAGTAACTGCGTCATGCATTGTGGCTTGGCTGCATCAGTTGTATGCCCAAAGGAACGAAGCGAGTTGACCCGAAAGGAGAAGATAGTTGAGTTAGCAGCAAGCATGGCCGGGCCGGGCAGGTGGCCGAACAAGCAACAGCAACGGCAGCACCAGGCCACCAGCGAATGGAGACGGTCGATGAGCCAGCCGATCGCCCAATCCGCCAATCGCCTGCATTATCATCATACTAGACGATACCAAACTCTGCTCTGGAAAAACAAATGAGGCGATTGATGTGGGTGACGCCACACGATCGATGTGGATTTATGCAGCAGGAAGGAAACTTGGGTTTGCTCAACCGAAACCGCCACAACGGATAGGCACGCACCAACGTGTCGCGCTCGTGGGCCATAGAGGCCATAGCCCATAGCTCGCCGTCAGGGCAATTCTTTTTTTTTTTCTTCCCATCCTGAGCGAGCGATTTCGCCGTCAGAACACACACACGCGAGGACAAATGCGCACGCATCAGCACCGATACTAAAGCTTCCGTGTCCATATACATTTGCATCATGCATCCGCTGCGTTTTCTTGCGTTTCGATCGTTTTCTCCTTTGTTTGTTCATCTCATGATGGATTCTCTCTTGCAGACACGTCAATATATAAATCCTATCGTCCTGCTCGCTGCAGTCTTCGACCTACTCTTCGTCATCATACTTCAATACCTGCAACCCTTGAATGATGTGGCGTTGCCCTTGCTTACCGATATCGTTAACACCTTGCTTTACGAGCTCCGTCTTCAGGCTTAAATCCAATCACGAGGAGGCTGGCTTTCTTGAAGGTTCATCGATATCTATCTACAGCCTACAGGTTCCTTTGCCCCCATGATTTTTCGTTGTGTCGTAGCAGTATTATAATCTGATGCTGTCCTTTGGAAGATAAAAGGATTCTGAAGATGTGTGTGTGTGTTGGGGGGGGGGGGGGGGGGGGGGGGGGGGGGGGGGGGGGGGGGATGCAGAATAAGCTTGAGATTCCGGGCGTGTCAAAAGGATTGACAATTGCGATTATTCTTATCCACGATTGCGTCGCTTTCCTAGTTGGACATGCTTACACGCGGGAAGGCTGCAGCAGTTGAAACATTGTTTGAGTCTGACAAAGATGACCTGGAAATAGTAGCAGTCAAAGTCTAAGCTATAGCAGCTTCTTATGGATTTCCTCATGAACTTACAACGGTATAGGGTATAGCCATGTTGACCTTTTCCTACAATTTTATTACACCGTGTTATGGATGGTCGGCTAGGCATGGGCGCATGGAGAATGGACGACATATGCCATGGCTGAGCCTGAATTTGATTTGAATTTGTCAGCCATGAACTCCCTGACGGGTTTGGTTCATTCCCAACAAAGGGCACGCCTGAATATATGGTGTCAAGATTAAAGATTCAGTATTTGCAGCGGTTTTTGATAGAAAAAAGAAAAGTTCTATTGTAATCGAATCCTGCGAAAGCCAAACTGACCACATTGAAACTCTCGCGATATCTCTGCGTTTGAAGGACGCCAAACTTGTTTATGCTTTCACCTCCATCATGATCCATGACACGTTCTGCATCTGGTCTTGAATATTCCGAGCGAATCCAGGCGGAGGGTAGCCGTTTTTTACGCTCTGGTGGCCTCTTGTGTGCAGCGCACGCGGGGCTGCCTTTGTTCTCGATCCCTTGAAAGCAGGACGCAGTTGCAGGCATGTGCAGCAGAACCGGAAAACAACAAACAAACGCACGGGCACAGCACAGAGCAGCAGGCAGGCAGGCTCTGAATTTTCTGAAACAACGGACAGCACATGACCGTCATCAGATGAGATGACAGGCACACTGATTACAGGGTGCCTTCTTTTGCGGGCGCCGGCGCCGGCGCCGCGGCAGCCTTTCTTTTCTTTTCTCGAGTGCCACCATTAAAATGATGGGAGTCGAAGTCCCAAAGCCTGTTGATTAGGGCTTTGTCTTTGACATCACCATTAGATAGTGCACTACGCGCATTATAATGGGTCAAGGGGACAGAGAGCGCCTGCCTACATTATACTTGCGGTCTTGGAATCTGTTTGGAGCTTGTTTGGGAGAATAAAGTACATGTGCTCCATATATACTTGCGGTCTTGCAGAATAGAGAACACTCGCAGCGTCCCAACTCCCAACGACGGCGACCAAGTGTTCCGGAGGGAGAAACCTAGGACTCGTCCAGCTACTGTTGCACTTGCATCAGATGAGATGCATTGAGAATTTGAGATGGGGGGCTGGCCACCAGTTGCGGTTGGGGCTGCTCTTCTGAATTGAGAATTCGGACAGCTTCTGGCTGCGCTTTGGAAGCTTCCTCTCATCACTGTGTCAACACAGAGCTGGCGTTTCCTGCATGCGCGATGCGAAGAGGAAAAAAGACGGGTTCGTGGTCGGCATGCAGATGCACAGCGAGGCACCGAAGCGTGCACGCACGGACACGGACCAACCAACGTCGCGCCAGGTGCGAGGCGGGTGCGGAGTGGAGCGCTGGAATCCGTCCTGCGTCCTGATACAGGTGGCACCGGCGACCGCGACGCGCAGCCACCGGTGGAGCACTCGTGTTGGCGAGCATGGGCATGGCGTGTGGCCGTGTCGGAGATAGGCGCCGCCGCACTGCCGCCAGGTCGGCAGCGACTAGAAAGGAGGTGGGCACGTCGTGGCGCGAGCGGATTGCGGGTGGACGTCAGACGGCGCGGCTGAGGCCGATTGCCGAAGAAGGGTACGTTGCGGGCTTGTGTCATCGCTGCTAGTAGTTCTTGCTTGGCCGGCCCATGTTGCTTCACTAGCGGTTGTACTCGGTCAAAGTAGGCCGCCGTAATCTTTACTTTTGTGTACTATCACCTCTATTAAAAAAGAATACAATTCTAGATGCATTTTTTAATTAAAGTGTCTAAATTTAAACAAATATATAGATAAAAATATCATATTTATGACACCACATAAATATACTATGAAAATGCATTTCGTGATACATGTTTAGTATGGTAAATATTAGTAACTTTTTTATATAAATTCTCTAACTTTTTACAATACGTAGCTACACATAATCACGTGACTTTACCTAAAGCCACTCCGCATTGTTCAATATATTAATCATTTTCATGAATTTTTCAGTAACTCAACGATTTCCAATCGGCCATGGACTGTTGTATCCATGTAGAAATGGAATTTAAAATTTCTGTCCCACACTACAAAGAAATAACTATGGGCCCAAATAAACATGAGCACCCTGTTAGCAGCCGTTCTGAAGATGGCGCAGAAGGTTTAACTTCACAGCCGGTGCAGGCGGATGGGCTGTCGTCTCCACGCAAAGCCCAAACCAGGAAGCCAAACCCAAGGATTCGCGGCCCATAATGGACCAGCTTGTTACGAAACAGTGTCTCTCAACCGACACCCCTTTGGTGATCTCATCAACAACGTCAGACGCCACCAACAGCTTGTTTACGAAGTGATCTCATCCATCAAATATAAAATTAGTGGATAGCATTAGACCGTTAATGTTACTCCCAAAGGACATATTCTTTGGGAACCGTCTCTAAACAGTTCTTCCTATCTTGTATATTTACCTTCACTTCTAACACGTTATCCACACTTTGCTCTAAAAACGAGCATAGGAGAATGACAGCAGCGGCATGCAGGCCTCTGCACCGGCCTTTGTACCATCTGAGCACTTTATCTAGAACAAGAGAAGAGAACGACAGAGGCAGAGGCCGAGCGAAGATCGCCGGCGACTGCACCCTGATGGCTTGCATCGGAGACACCTTGCATCAAGAACAAGACACGTAGGATGGGTTCGTGGTCGGCATGCAGCAGATGCACAGCGAGGCACCGAAGGTGAGCACGGACGAACCAACGTCGCGCCAGGTGCCAGGCGAGCGGGGGGTGGAACGTGTTGGAATTAATTGATCTCTGGCTCGAGCCGTTACGAAGGCGTACAGGGTTAAAGACCGTTCCCCCTGGCCGTGTAAGGTCCAAATGATTAGAGAGGGATGAATAGCCTATTTAAATTTTCTATAAGCTTTACTAAACAACAAGTTAGTAAATAAGATGACGAAGCTAATTCTAGCACTAGCTCAACTACTTTTATGCAAGCCACAAATACAATTCTAGTGTAAGGCTACGATCTCTAGTTCACACCAACAATGCTAAGTCTCTAAACTAATTACTCCTAAGTGATAAGCTAATATACTCAAGCTAGACAAAGCAAAGAACAAAAAGTAAAGGAGTGAGCTTGAATAGATATACCAACGTTGATGAGAAGAGATATGTCCAATGTACCCATCAATCAACGTGATCACATACACAAATGAAATCCTCGATAATAAGATGACACAAGATTTTTTTACCGAGGTGCACTTTGAAAGCATCTAGGCCCCGGTGTTGGTTTCGGCAATTGATGACAACGCTTAATTACCATGACTAACGTGTGTTTTGCAGAAACATTGGTAAGTTAGGTCATGGAGATGATAACTGCTTTGAGCAATATGGTATTCATGTCCCTTGATGGAAATTGTTTCGGTTTTCAAAGGATCAATGATAAGATTAAGGACGGTTAGTTCCGGATGTCAAGGTGTTGAGTTACATCTGGAATAGTCGTTAGGATCTTTGTTTCTTCCTTTAACCGTACTATAAAGAGGGGCATGAGCGAGTAGCTTGACCTAGGTGAGTCTTGTGTTTAGGTGTGGTGCACACTTGTCAAACTTAGCACTAGGTAGCTCGAGAAAAGCTCAGAGTTCAGTTGGAAGCAACTTGATTCAAGTTGCGTCACGTTTCGGAGTGTTTAGAGTGTTTTTCTCTTGACCGGACGCGGTTCTCGGCTTGACCGGACGCGTCCGGTTAGTTCAAAACCGCGACTGCATTTCGGCGCTGACGACCGGACGCGGTCCTTGCGAGGACCGAACGTGGTGGTCAGACCGACACGTATCACTTGAGGGAAACCATCCATTCGGACGCGCCCTGGGTGTGATCGGCGCGTCCGGTCATGTTCCAGTAAGGTCCTGCGACGACCGGACGCGTCCGATCACCTACGATCGGACGCGGTCGCGCGTCCGATCTCGTTACAGTAAGCTCCCTGCACGATCGGACGCGTCCGATCACCCCTGACCGGCGCGTCCGGTCACTCAGCCGAAATTTCAGAATTTCGACCGTTACGAGCGACCAGCGCGTACGGTCACTTCGAGCGGCGCGTCCGGTCACTCAGCCAAAATTTTAGAATTTCGACCGTTACGAGCGTCCGGTCACTTCGAGCGGCGCGTCCGGTCACCCTGCGTTTTGCTGAGTTGGCAGGTAACGTTTCGTTTCGACTGTGGGGTGTATAAATACATCCCCACCACCTCTTTTAGAGGTTTCTTGCTCATTTGTTTAGCTGAGAAACACCTTTGAAGTGCAAGGGAGTGCAAGAGCCCTAGTGAGGATAGAGATTTGCGAATCAAAGTTTGAGAATCCTCTCTAGTGATAAGAGTGTAGCAAGGTGCATCCATCTTCTCATTAGGCTTGTTGAGGTCAAGTGAGAGTTCTAGCTTGTTACTCTTGGTGATCGCCATCACCTAGACGGTTTGGTGGTGATTGGGAGTTTGGTGATCATCCGACGAGATTGTGGGTGACCCAACTCAAGTTGTGAGCGGTTTTTGGGTGATTCACCGCGACGGAGTGTCGAAGAATCAACCCGTAGAGAGCACTTGATCCTTGCGCGGATCAAGGGGGAGCTACACCCTTGCGCGGGTGCTCCAACGAGGACTAGTGGGGAGTGGCGACTCTCCGATACCTCGGCAAAACATCACCGTGTTCCTAACCCTTACTTTCAAGCATTTACTTTCGAGCATTACTTTCATTGCTTGTTTACTTTCCTAGAATTGCCATGCTAGTTTAGGATTGGAACTTAGGATGTAAAACTTTTATCGGTAGAATCACAAGGAATACTAGTAGGCACTAGGGGTGAAGTTTGGCTTGTAGGATTTAATTCTTGCAATTAATTTTTAGAGAAGCCCAATTCACCCCCCCTCTTGGACATCTTGATCCTTTCAATTGGTATCGGAGCCGTGTTGCTCTTAATTTAGGCTTCACCGCCTAGAGCAAGATGTCTAATGGGGAAGGACCACCTTCCACTTTTGAGGGAGACGATTTTCCTTATTAGAAAATTCGTATGGAGGCATACCTCGAAGCCATAGATGTTGGGTGTCTTAGAGCCGCAACCGAAGGGCTTCCTCCTATAAGGGATCCCGCTAACCCAAGTGGTGACGAGGAGAAATACGACCGGTGGAATGCAAAGGCAAAAAATGCACTCTACCGGGGCTTAGGCAAAGATATCTTCAATCGTGTGCGCAATGCCAAAAACGCTCATGAATTGTGGGAAAATCTTTATGCTCTCCATGAGGGAACTAAGAGTGAGCGTGAGGAACGCTATCATATTGCCTTAAAGAAAATTAATTCTTTTGAGATGCTTTCCAAAGAAAGTGCTAATGAGATGTACACTCGTTTGAATGTTCTTGTAGAAGATCTCAATGCTCTTGGACTCACTCAAATGAGTCAATCGGATGTTACAAGGAGGATCTTGAGTGTTCTTCCCGTTGAGAAGTATGGACACATTGTCACCGTACTTCACCAAAGTGATCTCTCCGCCGTAACACCGACTCAAGTATTGGAAAAGATCAATGCTCATGAGATGTACATGCATATCACTCTGAAAGAGGGCTCATCATCTTCCAAGAAGAAAGACTTGGCCTTCAAAGCTAGCCATGAAAAGAAAAAGAAGAAGGGCCAAGCCATGATAGTGCAAGAAAGCTCAAGTGAAAGTGACATTGATGATGAATCACTTGCACTCATGGTGAGGAAGACCACCAAGATGCTAAAGAAGCTCAACAAGAGTGGCATCAAGTTCGATGACAAGAAGAAGAAATTCTTCAGAAGTAGCAAAAGGAAGCCAATCTCCGAAATGGATTGCTTCAATTGTGGAGAACTTGGCCATCTAGCTCATCAATGCCCAAAACCTCCAAAAGACAAGTACAAGAACAAATACAAGGGCAAGAAAGATGATTCAAGTGATGAAGAAGATGAGAAGAGAAAGAACAAGCTATACAAAAAGAAAGATGGCAAGAAAAGAGAGTTCTATAAGAAGAAGAAGGGAGGCAAGGCTTATATTGTTGGTGATTGGCTCACCGACATTGAATCATCATGTAAGTCCTCCGGCGATGAAAGTGATAATGAAAAAGAGAAGATCACCGCATTTGTGATTGGGCCATCATCATCTTCACCGACATCTTCATCACCACCTTCACCGCCATCTTCACCATCATCTTTCGCTACTCATCTATGCCTTATGACTAAGGGTGATCGAAAGGTACAAAATAGTGATAGTGATGATGATGATAGTGATAGTGATGATGAATATGATGCACCCTCTTATGATGAGCTAGTAAAATTGTTAAACAAATATTCTAAAATCATAAGGAGGACTAGAAATGAAAATGATGAGCTTCAACATGAAAATGAATCACTCTCATCTAAGCTTGAAAGTGCACATAAGACTAGGGATGAGCTCATAGATCAAAATGAAACTATGTCTTCTTCTCTCAAAGAGCTCAAAACTTCCAACAAGGAGCTTAGAGATAAACATGATAAAATTGAGAAGAAGCATAGTGAACTCATCACTAGGCTAAACTTGCTAAAAGATGAATACACCGCATTGAAAATCAACTATGATACTCTTATTGTTGCTAATGAGCTTGCCCTTGAGACACATGAGGCTACTAACTAAATTGTTAAGATTGATATAGCTACATCATGTGATGATTTGATTGTTGAGAACTTTGAGCAAGGCTCTAGCGGCAAAGTCAAGAGTGTGGTTGAGGCCAATGACTATGATGAGTATGTCAAGCTCAAGAGTGAGAATGAGATGCTTAAAGTTGAGAACAAGAAGTTGTTTGCTCTTAAAAAGCAAGCTTCAAATAAGTCACTTATTGAAGAAAACAAGAAGTTAAAGCAAGAGAAAGAGCATCTCAAGACCGGCCTAAGCAAGTTCACAAGAGGCCAACATTTGCAAAGTGAGCTACTCATGAACACCGTCATAAAGTTGGATAGGAGTGGCATTGGTTATTTGGCAAATCAAGAGAAGAAGGTCAAGGCCAAACAACAACAAAGCAAAACAAAGCCCAAGCCAAAGAGATGTGTTGAGTGTGGACAAGAAGGCCACTTTACTCATGAGTGCAAAACTCCACCACCACAACCCTTGCCCAAGCATGCTAGACCCTTTGCCTTCAATGCTCATTACATGCTTAGAAAGGACTCAAGTGGAAAGATGAAAGTCATATTTTTGGGTCCCCCTAACAAGAATAGGCCAAAGAAAATTTGGGTTGCCAAGTCACTAGTTGAGAAAGTTAAGGGTCCCTCTCAAGTTTGGGTCCCTAAACAAAAGGCTTGATCTCTTGTGTGTAGGTGAACTACAAGACCGGTGGATCTCATTGGGTGATTGATAGTGGTTGCAGACAACATATGACCGGTGATCCTCGTATGTTCACCTCACTTGAAGAGGATGGGGTATGTCAAGACAAGATCACATTTGGGGACAATTCCAAAAGCAAAGTCAAGGGTATAGGCAAGGTTGCAATATCAAATGATCATTCTCTCTCAAATGTGCTCTATGTTGCTTCATTGAGTTTCAACTTACTATCCGTTGGGCAACTATGTGATCTTGGCTACCAATGCTTGTTCACTCCAAATAAAGTGGTAGTTACAAAGATAGATGACAAGCAAGTGATTTTCAAGGGTTTAGATACAACAATCTTTATCTTGTTGACTTCACCTCCGAAGATGCAAACTTGATGACATGTTTGTTCACCAAGACCACACTTGGATGGCTTTGGCATAGGAGGCTTGCTCATGTTGGAATGAACACTCTCAACAAGCTATTGAAGAAAGAATTAGTGAGAGGTTTGAAGGATGTAAAGTTTGAGAAGGACAAACCTTGTAGTGCATGTCAAGCCGGCAAACAAGTTGCAAACACTTATCCAACCAAAGCCTACATTTCAACATCAAGAGTACTAGAACTTCTACACATGGATTTGTTTGGTCCTACAACTTACAAGAGTTTGGGTGGAAATCTTTATTGTCTTGTGATTGTGGATGACTTCTCAAGATACACTTGGACCTTCTTCCTTCATGACAAATCCGAAGTGGCAAGTTGCTTCAAGAAGTTTGCAAAGAGAGCTCAAAATGAATTTGAAGTCAAGATAAAGAAGATTAGAAGTGACAATGGAAAAGAGTTTGACAACACCAACATTGAAGCTTATTGTGATGAAATTAGAATAAAGCATGAAGTGTCATCAACCTACACTCCTCAACAAAATGGTGTAGTTGAGAGAAAGAACCGGACCTTGATCACTCTTGCAAGAACAATGCTAGATGAGTACAACACACCGGAGATATTGTGGGCCGAGGCAATCAACACCGCATGCTATGCTTCAAATCGCCTTTTCCTACAAAAGTTTCTTGGCAAGACCCCCTATGAGTTGCTAAATGGGAAAAAGCCGGACGTCTCATTCTTCTGGGTGTTTGGTTGTAAATGTTATATCTAAAAGAAGCGTCAACACCTAGGGAAGTTCCAAAGACATTGTGATATTGGTTTTATTGTTGGCTACTCATCAAAGTCCAAAGCATATAGAGTATTTAACCATGCCACCGGTTTGGTTAAAGAAACATATGATGTGGAATTTGATGAATCTAACGGCTCCCAAGGAGCAATTGAGAATTGTGATGATGTAGGTGATGAACCATTGAGGGAGGCCATGAAGAACATGCCGGTGGGTGACATCAAGCCTAAAGATGATGAAGACGATGTACAAATTGTAAATCCACCATCTTTATCATGTGTGCCTCAAGATGATGACAAGAATGAGAGAGTTGAAAATGAAGACACCCATGTCTCTCATCATCAAGCCGAGGCACAAGCACAAGATGTTGATGCTCCCCATCCTACTCCTCAAATGGTTGATCGAAGAAACTCACCCCTACTTCAAGCACATCCACAAGATCTCATCATAGGGAGTCCTACAAACGGTGTAATGACTCGATCTCAAAAGTTTAATTCTTTTGTTGAACATCACTCTTTTATCTCTTGTCTTGAACCTAAGAATGTAGAAGAAGCTCTTCAAGATCCAGATTGGGTAAATGCCATGCATGAAGAATTGAACAACTTTGCCCGCAATCAAGTATGGACACTTGAAGAGTATCCAAAAGGTGCAAGAGTCATTGGAACCAAGTGGGTGTTCCGCAACAAGCAAGATGATCAAGGGGTAGTAGTAAGAAACAAGGCAAGACTAGTAGCAAAAGGGTTCTCTCAAGTTGAAGGTCTTGATTTCGGAGAGACTTTTGCACCCGTTGTAAGACTTGAAGCCATCCGTATCCTTCTTGCATATGCATCATATCATGATATGAAACTATATCAAATAGATGTGAAAAGTGCATTCTTAAATGGCTTTATAAATGAACTAGTCTATGTTGAACAACCTCCCGGGTTTGAAGATCCTAGATATCCTAATCATGTTTATAGGTTGTCCAAGGCGCTATATGGGCTCAAGCAAGCCCCTAGAGCGTGGTATGAGCGCCTCCGGGACTTCCTCATTGAGAAGGGCTTCACTATTAGGAAGGTTAACACTACACTATTCACCAAGAAATTTAATAAAGAGATCTTCATTTGTCAAGTCTATGTTGATGATATCATCTTCGGGTCAACAAATGAAGACTATTGCAAAGAATTTGGTGAATTGATGTCAAAAGAGTTCGAGATGTCAATGATTGATGAGCTAACATTCTTCCTTGGGTTTCAAGTCAAGCAAATGAGAGAAGGGATTTTTATCTCTCAAGAAAAGTATATCAAGGATCTTCTCAAAATATTCAAGATGGAAGAATGCAAGCCAATCAAGACCCCAATGCCAACTAATGGATATCTCGACCTAGATGAGGGAGGTAAACCAATCGATCAAACTCTTTACCGTTCTATGATTGGTAGCTTGTTGTACCTTACCGCATCTAGGCCCGACATCATGTTTAGTGTGTGCATGTGTGCCCGCTTTCAAGCGTGCCCTAAAGAACCTCACCTAAGTGCCGTAAAAAGAATCCTAAGATATCTTAAGTATACCCCAAGCATTGGACTTTGGTACCCCAAAGGAGCTAGATTCCAACTAGTTGGCTACTCTGATTCGGATTATGCCGGTTGCAAAATTGATAGAAAAAGCACATCCGGAGGATGCCATTTGCTTGGGAGATCCTTAGTATCTTGGTCATCTAAAAAGCAAAATAGTGTGGCTTTGTCCACCGCCGAGGCGGAATACATTGCCGCGGGGGCTTGTTGTGCACAAATCTTATACATGAAACAAACCCTCCTAAACTATGGAGTTGTTCTTGAAAAGGTGCCGCTTTTATGTGATAATGAAAGTGCGGTTAAAATTGCTAATAATCCGGTACAACACTCTCGCACCAAGCACATTGATATCCGCCACCACTTTCTAAGAGATCACGTTGCTAAAAATGACATATCACTAGAAGGTGTAAGAAGTGAAAATCAATTAGCAGATATCTTCACTAAACCTTTGGATGAAGCTACCTTTTGTAGGTTAAGAAGTGAACTCAATGTGCTTGACTCTAGTAACTTTAAAAAATAAGCTTGTGTTGTCCCTTGCATTGCATTGTATTATATGTCATGTTTAATTACCCGCAATGCATCCAGGGCTTGGCTAACACGGTTACGATAACCCTCCTTTGGAGGAGTGAAGAAGCCTAACCGTGGATCAAACTTGACAAGCAACCCAGCTTTACTTACTTGTTTTGCATTGCATTTGCATGGTTGTTGCTTTGTCGTTCCTTTTCGGTTAAGCTTTGAGCAACCTCTGTGTTCGTCCATGGGTAGAGAGAGCATTTTGACGCTCCCAAGGGTTCAAAAACTCTATTGCATGGTCATACGTTGCTCCTCGGGTGTTTGTTGCCTATTTTCCTAAAAATAATATTAGCCTAAGGCAAACTATTTTTGAGAAACTTGAGGGTTTGAGTGAGGTCACTCATATCATGTTCTAATTGGTGTTTATTTATGTCTCTTTGAATTGGAACCTGATTGGGAGAAGTCGCGTTGAAGTTTGGAATGAAGAAGGGCGAAAAACTGTGACCGGACGCTGGACCGGACGCTGCACCGGACGCAGTGATGCTTCACCACCGCGTTCGGTCCCGGCGACCACCAGCGCATCCGGTCATTCAGAAGACCAACTCCTAATCTAGTGACCGGACGCGCTGCTGTTGACCACCGCGTCTGGTCCCGGTAATCACCACCGCGTCCGGTCATTCGCGATGACTTTCTCGTGTAACCCTTGACCGGACTCTATCCGCGTCCGGTCAGTCCTAACCGAACGCGTCCGGTCTCTCCAGGTGCTTACTGGAGTATGACCGGACGCTGCACCACCGCGTCCGGTCATATCGACCACCGCGTCCGGTCATCGCGTGACGAGCGGATTTAACCCCTCATATAACCTTTCGTGTTCCTTCCTTTTTTCCTCATCCGCCGCCGTATTTTCTCGCGACTCCGCCGCCTCCCTACCCTAACTCACCGGAAACCTCGCCATCGCCGCGCACCGGAGCTCACCGCCACGCCCTGCCTTCTCCTTCTCCTCCGGTGACTCGCACAGCGCCGCCTCGCACCGCAGCTCCGCCCGCACCGCGTAGCTCCGCCCCTGCCGCGCCGCCGCCATCTCTGCCGTGCCTGCACCACCGCCGCCGTCTGCCACCGGTGAGCCATGCCCTCCATCACCTGCGCCATCTTCGGTCGGCCCCTGCCTTCCCTCACGACCATCTTTGTTTTTGGCCATCACGCGTTGCCCTAACCCTAGGGTTCGCACTGCGGCGTCTCCTACGTTTGACGTCGAAATTTCTTCGCGCGACGTCTTCACTCCGAGGTTGTTACGCATATCCTTGATCTTCTTGTTAGGGTTTGCCGAAATCTCGTTATTGTTATCCTAATTGACCTTTGTTTCGGCAAATCAGCGCTCGTCCGGTGCTTCGGGAAGTCTCGCGAACTAGGTCATCTCACCTCGTCACCGTTTTCTCGTCAATCCGAGGTAGCCATCGCGTTTCGATTCACATCTTATCTTATATGCTTGCTATCTCTAGGGTTTCGTACCTTTTAGATCATATATGTTGCTTATAGTAGATCCATCTATTCTGTCTTTTCAGCAAGTTTGTCGGTGTGTCGGGGTGACTGCTGTTCAGTTGTTGAATCCGAGGCCAAGCCTGTGGATACGGTTTGAGGCCAAGCCTCTCGAGTGTCAGTACACCATCTTTTAGAGGTTTCCCGACAGTGTGACAGCATGGTTCATTGCAAGAATGCTGGTGGTGCTCCTAGTGATGGGGACGACAGTCCTCCTCGTCTGTCTGAGGTTGCGCGTGGAAAGCGCATCAAGATCATGGCTAGAAAGAAGAAGAAGACTCTTACTGATGCAGAGATCGCTCAGGCAGTAGCAGATGCAGCTGATGCAGCAGAAAGGGGTGGCAGGAGCAGTGGTATACGCATTGGCGAGCGTAGCTTTCATCTTGAAGGTCGACAGCTTGGTACAGAGGCTACTGAGACCACTGAGGGCACAGAGGTGACAATGGATGTAGATGCTATGTTAGTTGATCCACCTGCAGAAGCTCCAGAGGGGACAGAGGAGCAGCCAGCTCAGACTCGCCGCTCCACACTCACACGAGCTCAGGTGACTCCTAGGCCAGAGGGCCAGCGTCGTGGAGGACGTCCACCTCCCATGGTTAGAGGTTCACCCCCTGTCGAGCACTTTGACTTGAGAAGTGCTACATCACGTCAGGTGCAAGGGTTAAGATTTGTTGAGGTCAGCCGGTGGTTCCCACCTCAGAGGGACTCCAGAGCTTCAGAGGGCTTTTATACTCCTCTATAGGAGGATTTTTACAGAGTTTATGTTGACAGTGGCATTGCCTTTAGACCACAGAGGGTCTGTCGTATTGAGTCACTTGTTGAGGTAGTGGGTGAGCAGCTTCGTCCACACCTGTCCTTTCTACCAGGCTTATCAGATTTTCTTGGACGGACAGGTGCATACTACGACACTTGGGTTAGGGAGTTCTATGCTTCACTATGGATTGATCCAGCCCATGAGTTCATACACTTTGCATTCCGAGGCCGTGACCGTAGACTGTACAGCACAAGAGTGCGGGAGATTCTCAGACTCCCAGCTTCAGACACGAAGATCCACCAGCTCTGTTTCGGTCAGATAGCTCCACCTAGACGCCCTCATGGCGGTACTGTGCCACCTACAGATCTGATCCGACCCTGCTTCCGTGAGCCTTTTGGCAAAGGGTCTCATCGCACACCTGCCAGTTTGACACCGCTTGCCCGAGTTCTGAATGCTATTGTCAGGCGTACTCTTCTTCCCAGGCTTGGTTACAGAGAGGGATTGACCAGGATGCAGCTATGGGTTATTCACCATCTCCTCTCACAGACACCTTTTGACATTTGGGATCTTATGATTAATGAGATGGAGGACACCCTGGCAGAAGGCTTCAAGGGACACCGTCAGCTGTCCTATGCTCATTGGATTTGCTTCATCATCAGATCTGCACTTGAGCTGCCTTCAGAGATTAGAGCTGAGATATCTGATACTACCACTGCTTTTCCTGAGTATGATATTCGTCAGCTATGGGCTTCAGTTACGAGGGAGCAGGCCTCTGTGCCAGGATAGAGAGAGAGACCTCAGGTGCCTGAGACAGCGGCTGAGTAGGACGCGACCGTACAGGGTCTTGCTGAGGCAGAGCTTGCAGATCTAGATGCTCAGCCCGCTAATATAGCTGAGGATGAGGCCTCTGACAGCACTGACGAGGATTATCAGCCCATCCCCAGGTATCGGTCTTCTCAGCCTCACGACCACGAGGCCGGTGGCTCTAGTTTAGCCTCACGCTCAGACCCAGCCATGGTGGCTATTCTTGAGAGGCTAACCCAGACACAGGAGCGACAGGAGCTTCAGCTATAGAGACAGGCTCAGGACACAGCTGCCGCATTTGCACAGATACAGGCTCGATAGGACGAGTTCCAGAGACAGCAGCTTGAGATACAGCGCTAACAAGTTGAGATGCAACGTCAGCAGTATGAGATGCAGCGATAGAGTGCAGCTAGCCAGCAGCAGTACTTGGATCTTCTGCGTCACCTAGTCACAGTTGGGGTTCCTCCACCTACATCTGTCCTGACTTCAACCTTACAGTCTAGTGGGCCTTCGAGTCAGGGACAGCCAAGCTTTCAGTTCACCTCTCCACAGCTGCAGGTCCCTCAGTCGTTCCAGTCCCTGAGCTACACGCCTATTCAGACGGGATTTACTCCTTCAGACCAGCCTCGCCCTCACCTTTTGACCGGGACACCTTTCGTTGATCTTAGTGCCACATATAGCGAGTTGACTGGTCAGCCGACGCCCTCGTAGACTACTTTTGCTACTTCATCAGGGTTGTCAGCTTCAGAGGCAGCTGTTCCTCCCGTGACAGGGACGGGTACTTCAGAGACAGTTCTTTCGTCCGTTGCCTCGACAGATCCCCCAGCTATTGGCTCACTTCAGGCTTAGGTCACAGAGACTGCTCCACTTGTTGCTACTTCGTCAGTACCTGTTCCTGTTGATCAGACCCAGACCGCTTCACAGCCGCGTGCTTCTTCAGAGGGTCAGCCTGATAGCTCCGAGTCCGAGGGAGACACTTCTCAGTTTGTGATTACTCCGCGCTCCTCGGCACCCGACTCGACTCCGTCTGTTCCCCCGTCAGATCCTTTGATTAGTTTTTGGCGGTTGATGCCAAAGGGGGAGAGAGAGTAGATTCAGGGGGAGTTTTTGTTAGAGGGTTTTTGTTCTTTTCTTGTGTGCTACACTCATGCATCATGTTTACTTTATAGTAATTGCATTCTTGTGACATGTGGTCATGTGAGATACCTTGAGTCTCTATGGTTTATCTAGTCACAGGTTTAAATCATGTCACTTGTTTGTTTATAGCTCATAAGGTTGTGCTTCCGTGCCATACTCTGATTTCTTTTGAGTTATATCGTTTTGTGTACTAACATTTCATGTCTTATCTTGTAAGTACACTCTTTTGGCTTGGAACACATAAGCAATTCCTAATCTCCAGTGCTTACTGCTTTTTGCTTATGTAAACCAAGCATGTTCGAAAACCTCAACTACTATCCTTTGAATCTTAGTGTTGTCATCAATCACCAAAAAGGGGGAGATTGAAAGCATCTAAGCCCCGGTGTTGGTTTCGGCAATTGATGACAACGCTTAATTACCATGACTAACGTGTGTTTTGCAGAAACATTGGTAAGTTAGGTCATGGAGATGATAACTGCTTTGAGCAATATGGTATTCATGTCCCTTGATGGAAATCGTTTCAGTTTTCAAAGGATCAACGATAAGATTAAGGACGGTTAGTTCCGGATGTCAAGGTGTTGAGTTACATCTGGAATAGTCATTAGGATCTTTGTTTCATCCTTTGACCGAACTATAAAGAGGGGCATGAGCGAGTAGCTTGACCTAGGTGAGTCTTGTGTTTAGGTGTGGTGCACACTTGTCAAACTTAGCACTAGGTAGCTCGAGAAAAGCTCAGAGTTCAGTTGGAAGCAACTTGATTCAAGTTGCGTCGCGTTTCGGAGTGTTTAGAGTGTTTTTCTCTTGACCGGACGCGGTTCTCGGCTTGACCGGACGCGTCCGGTCAGTTCAAAACCGCGACTGCGTTTCGGCGCTGATGACCGGACGCGGTCCTTGCGAGGACCGGACGTGGTGGTCAGACCGACACGTATCACTTGAGGGAAACCATCCATTCGGACGCGCCCTGGGTGTGATCAGCGCGTCCGGTCACGTTTCAGTAAGGTCCTGCGACGACCGGACGCGTTCGGTCACCTATGATCGGACGCGGTCGCGCGTCCGGTCTCGTTACAGTAAGCTCCCTGCACGATCGGACGCGTCCGATCACCCCTGACCGGCGCGTCCGGTCACTCAGCCGAAATTTTAGAATTTCGACCGTTATGAGCGACCAGCGCGTCCGGTCACTTCGAGCGGCGCGTCCGTTCACTCAGCCGAAATTTCAGAATTTCGACCGTTACGAGCGACCGGCGCGTCCGGTCACCCCGCGTTTTGCTGAGTTGGCAGGTAAAGTTTCGTTTCGACTGTGGGGTGTATAAATACATCCCCACCACCTCTTTTAGAGGTCTCTTGCTCATTTGTTCAGCTGAGAAACACCTTTGAAGTGCAAGGGAGTGCAAGAGCCCTAGTGAGGATAGAGATTTGCGAATCAAAGTTTGAGAATCCTCTCTAGTGACAAGAGTGTAGCAAGTGTGCATCCATCTTCTCATTAGGCTTGTTGAGGTCAAGTGAGAGTTCTAGCTTGTTACTCTTGGTGATCGCCATCACCTAGACGGTTTGGTGGTGATTGAGAGTTTGGTGATCATCCGACGAGATTATGGGTGACCCAACTCAAGTTGTGAGCGGTTTTGGGTGATTCGCCGCGACGAAGTGTCGAAGAATCAACCCATAGAGAGCACTTGATCCTTGCGCGGATCAAGGGGGAGCTACACCCTTGCGCGGGTGCTCCAACGAGGACTAGTGGAGAGTGGCGACTCTCCGATACCTCGGCAAAACATCGCCATGTTCCTAACCCTTACTTTCAAGCATTTACTTTCGAGCATTACTTTCATTGCTTATTTACTTTTCTAGAATTGCCATGCTAGTCTAGGATTGGAACTTAGGGTGCAAAACTTTTATCGGTAGAATCACAAGGAACACTAGTAGGCACTAGGGGTGAAGTTTGGCTTATAGGATTTAATTCTTGCAATTAATTTTTAGAGAAGCCTAATTCACCCCCCTCTTGGGCATCTTGATCCTTTCACACTTGCTTCCCGGCAAGCTACTCCTCGTTATGGCGATGCACCCATTTGATGGATCGCGAGCTAATCAACTATCAAGAGTTGAACCTTCAGCGGGTGCCGTATATCCACTCACAAGATGGGGATCCTCCAAGCCACGAGCTCCACTAAAGTAGCCAATTCACGAACTCCCGCGAGGAAGGCTCAAGAACCCCTCACAATCACTTGGTGAGGCTCGAAACAATATCTAATCACGAGCTCAACACCACCGCTGCTCCAAGCCGTCTAGGGTGTCGGGAAACATCCAAGAGTAACAAGCAATCCGCAGCAAACTCAAGAAACAAGTGCCACTAGATACAACTCTCAATGCAATGCACTTGAATCTCACTCAATCTCTCTAGAGTATGCAACCAAGCAAGGAGATGAGTGCACTACAAGAAATATGTGGTTTTTTGACGTATTTAGTATGACAACACGTCATATTGTCATTATATCATCCGGTTTATGACATTTTGTTGTAGGCATTTCGACTTAGTGACAATAAAAAGTTGTATGTCATAAAAAACGTCATACAGCGAGTCAAATTCTATCTAGTGACGATATTTGCTACGTCACATTTTCTGTGTCACAAAGTCCAATTTACAAATGCCATCAACTATGACAGAGTTTGTGCGTCACAAAATAATTTATTGATTTTTTAAGCATCATTGTTCATGTTGGCATGTTCCATAGCCACATGGTCAGGTGGGTCCATATATTTTTTTCTTATTTTCATTGTTTTCCTAACATATTTCAGCCCATGTTGTCTATATTTCACCGTCCAAGTTGTAAAAGTTGGCGCTCTATTTTATATATGCCTAATCACTATAGAAAAAAAGCATCCCAAAATTAGCATAGGAGGAGGTTGCTAAAAATACCAAAACACTGGTGCCATAGATTTATAGTCAGTCCCAATAAAAATGTATTTTTGTGTTGTTTAATAAAATAATAAATAAAGAAACATTGAGTGATTTTTTATCGTACGTGTAATTGTTTGTTTCTAAACTCAATTTAGGAGGTTTGCAATGTGAAGAGGATATGTTGGAAAGGGAAGTGGAGAGATAAAAATTAATAGGGATATAAATGGGGACATGGACACAATATTATATTTATTAGTTTGTTCTTACATGTTAATATATATACTCGTGCTAATGAGTAATTAATCCTGCATGCCTCATTTTTTCTGAAAATGAAGCGCTAATGAGTAATTTATTGGTAAATGTAATCACAATAGAAATCGGAGTGGTTCTAAACTGATCCCAGGCCCAGGTCCTTCTACGTGTAGTGTGAGACTAGTTCTGACCCGTTGGCGCGAGTAGCACAAGCAAAAGCAGCACAGAGGTTCCCTCCTCAGACAAATGGGCCCACTGGCCACTTGCCAGTCAAGTCGACCGCCCCGGTTCCCTCCGTAGAGGTAGCCCAGAACGACTTCGGCCCTCGCGTGGAGGCCGGCCCAGCACTCCTCCGATGTCCGGCCTGCCCAGCGCGCAGAAATTTAATTATAAAGAAACAACAAAAAAAAACAAGTGCAGCGAGGACTCGAACCTGGAGCGTTGGGAACAGAAGACGGAAGCGCACCACTGAACTGCGTACATGTTTTTTGTTAGATGTTGTCATTTTAATCTTTATCTATTTTAACAGATAATTTGCTCTTGGAGGGAACGTCTCCACTCTCCAGAAACTATGCATATTTAATTTTAACACCTGTTCATTCATTCTCAAATACTTTCTTATGGCCCCGTGGCACACTTGCAAGACTTTTATTAAGCGTCGATTCATGGGTTCGACACCTTACGCAGCATTTTTTATAGTATTTTTCACACTTTTTACCAAAAACAATTTGTACATTAGCTAGTAGAAAAGAACGTGCGTCACACATGTTGATTATATAAAATCTAGTTATTATGCAACAGGAGTATTGGTGAGATTGTCGATATGTCAATCATATTTTTTTTAAATCACACATATATATTATAATAAGGAGCAGGTCAATTAAACACTGGTCCTCTGGATTTTGACATTAGTGTCAGTACACTCCTATTTTCGTCTATGTCCAAATGGTTTAAAATTTTACTGGCAAGCATGTACACCCAAATTATGGCCCCACACAAGATCTTAGGTTTTTCTGATCATTTTTTTTGTTTTTATTATATTTTTTTGCTGAACGGGACGAAGGAGACTCAATCACCCCTTCAACACACTAGATTTTTGCATCTACCTCCACAAAAATTGGTTCCCTAGACCACATGAGACGCCGTGGAAAAGTTTGGCACCATTCCAGATCGTTTCGGGGATATAATTAGTTCAACCTGACGTCGCGCGGAAATTCAATTAAACCGGAGAAAGTACCAAACCATCTCCAAAAAATCCCGAACTTAGGTGTTTAGTCAAGGTAGCATGAGACGGTTTATCTAGGTTTGTGAAGCATGTATATTCCGCCTATTTCCAAATGGCTTGAAAATTTTTTGGCAAGCACGTACACCCAAATTATGGCCTCACACAAGATCTTAGTTTTTTCTAATCATTTTTTGTTTTTATTATATTTGTTTGTGCTAAACGGGACAAAGGAGGCTGAATCACCCCTTCAACACACTAGATTTTTGCATCTACCTCCACAAAAATTGGTTCTCTAGGCCACATGAAACCCTGTGGAAAAGTTTGGCACTATTCCGAATTGTTTCGGGAGTAGACTCAGTTTAACCTCAAATTACTTGGTGACGTCACGCGGAAATTCAATTAAATCGGATAAAGTACCAAACCGTCTCCGAAAAATCCCAAATTTGGTGTTTCCTTCACCCGTGGCACATGCAAGCCTGAGAAAAAGTTTGATACCAATATGACACCGAAATGTAGAGTTCTAGTTGTCGGACACTTGGACACCCGGGAGCTATCGAGTATATGAAATCTTGGTAGTTGTCGGACGCTCGGATCAGACAAGGGAATATGGAGGTGAGCGATCGAACCTGTGCCATATGATTTACAGGAGATTTTGGCCTGGCCAAGACTTTAAAGGCACATGATTTAGCCTCTTCAAAGGTCTATTTTTTTCTTCTCTTATTTCCTTTGTTTCATGTTTTAAAATTTGTTCTTCATTCTGATTTTTTATATTCCGAAATCCTAATGAAAACTGGAACCATATGTTTGACTAATCCTTGTCTGATAAAGTTAGACATCTTGTCTGTTTGAACTTCATACATACTGATTTTAATGGCAAATGTTAGCTGCTGGACTACATATAATTTCATACAATTTGTGGTCTCTTGCAATTTACTTCCACCGGAACTCTTACATTAATTTCAATTCAAAGTTATTTGTTTGCATGAGCTACAACTAGGGACATCGTGAGTGACTGTACTTACGTGTTTGCATGAGCTTTTCGATTAACCATGCCTTTGAAACATCGTGAGTGACTGTACTCACGTGTTTTTGTGTCCGAATTTTAGGGAAATCCAGAAAGCTCACGTATTTGTTCCATCTGCTCCAAAGAATATACAAGAACCAAGAATGGAGATGAAAGATCGCTTCATGTGTATCGTTATAGGAAGTACATTTAATTGAACATGACGAAATCTGTCCCTATCTTCTGTAAAATATGTTATTTTGGTCATTAGTGAAATTTAAGTGGATATGGATAATACTGTAATGAATAGTTGATTAAATATGTTATGTTGGCATATACGTGTTACATGGGCTGCTTGTATCTGATATGTTTGGGCCGTTTTGATGGGCTGTACTGTATTAAAATCAGGTTGTGTGGCCTGTTATCCTGCTGGGCTGGAAAAAATTTGCACGGGCTGACAGAAAAATTGGGCTGTGAAAAATCATGTGGGCTAATTGAGAACGAAGTGGGCTGAAAATAAAATTTGAGAAAGTTAAATGGGCTGAAAAATTACAAAATAAGTGGGCCATGATGTTAAAAAAAGCAAGCCAAATTTATGTTTTGGTCCTGTTATAAGTCTGCCAACCACATGGGCCTTAACAGGCTGTATTTCAATTTTATGACGTTTACTGACTTGCCAACTCAACGCCACGTCATCTGCCTATATGGCATGGTGTAAGGACTTGTGACAATAAACCATTGTCATAAGCTTTGACATTAAATATACAAACGTTACATAATCAATTTGTGACACTGGTTTTTTGACGTTCGAATTTTCGTCAACTGGATGTCACAAACCTTAAGTTGTGACATTAATTCCATATATTTTGACATAAATGAAACTTCAAAAAATCACACAATTATTGTAGTGGTGAGAGGGGAAGTTCTCTAGCTCAAAGTATGTCTCAAGTGTTCAAAGCGTCAAACGTTAGCCCCCAAACCCAGTCACCATCTATATATAGCGAAGGTGTAAGCAACTAGCCGTTACAAGACAACGCAGTGAAACACGTGATGACCGGAAGCACCAATCAGGGTGACCGGACGCGTCCGATCACTACAGGACAAACAACAGCAGTGCGCGTCAGAGAGAGCCGTTGCCGTGACCGGACGCGCCGCACCGTTTGACTGGACGCGCTGCACCCGGCGTCCGATCAGAGTCCAGAGAGCTCCTCGTGCGATCGGACTCGTCCGGTCGCACGTGACCGGACGCGCTGCACCCGGCGTCTGATCAGAGTCTAGTAAGGGTCCACTCACGACCGGACGCGTCCGATCGACCACACGAACTACAGACCCTCTGAGCGCCTGACCGGACGCGTCGGTGCAAAACCCTAGCCCGCGCGCCTCTGCAACAGCTGCTACTGACCGGACGCGTCCGGTTAAGCCGAGATCGCGTCCGGTTCAGCGTCCGGTCGTAATTTTTCAGAGACAAACACTCCGAACTTTCGCCAGCTTTTCTCGCCTCCGGCGCAATGGAAAATAGGCATTTCATTTCCTCGAAAACGCTTTCACAAATGTGCTAACACCACCAAGTGTACACCATCATGTGCATGTGTGTTAGTATTTTCACAATCATTTTTTAAGGCGTTACGTTAGCTCTCTACTAGATCCTCATGCATATGCTCAAGATGATGACCTAGTAGCACTTGATTCACGAGCCAACCGTGATTGCCCCTCTTAATAGTCAGCTATCAATCCTAAACCCAGTCAATCACTTCTCAACTCATCTTAGACCGACAAAAGCAAATCCTACTATTATACCTTTGATTTGATCAATTTGTTCCATGTCCATCTCCACATGCTTGATCACCTTGATCATCATTTTATGTGTATCTCCACCTCTTGTGATCTTGTGGCCATCACTTCATGCCACATGCTCCTTCATCACGTGTGTTGTTTATGCCTAACTCAAACCACTTAACATATGACATTAGCAACTTGGTGTCATTAATTACCAAAAGCAAACTTGGGCTTTCACAGAGTTAGTCGGTGGACCATTTCCCCTAACCGAGTTAGTCGGTGGAAACTCCACACGCGCGAAGATCTATAGCGTCTAAACCAACCAATGGTTACGACCCTGAGTCGAGCAGCGCCATATTAAAAGGGGTGGCCCAGTTTCTCCTTTGGCCAACACACAACTGAGAAACAGTTCACCCTGATACTTTTCGATCTTAACAGGGCACTGGATCGACCCGAAGGCCGCCACCCTTCTTCTCCGACTCCAGCACCGACCAAGGTGATTGGCCAGTGCCGCTGGCGCCCTAAAGGTCGACGCTACACCACCAAACAGCACCGTCCTCCTCACATCCTTACTCCACCAATGGCAGAACCCCAAGGTCTGTGTTTCATGATCATGATGTGATCTTTTGACTAGGCTAGATCATCACTTGTGTTGATCTCGATCTAACATAACGCAGATACACATACAGTGGCACCGGCGACCGCGACGTGCAGCCACCGGCGGAACATCGTGTTGGTGAGGCGGCATGGCGCGTGGCCGTCCATGTGGGAGCCTAGGACTGGAGGTAGGCGCCGCCGCCAGTGCCAGG
The DNA here is from genome assembly GCA_038087645.1 of Saccharum hybrid cultivar R570. Taxonomy (NCBI): domain Eukaryota; kingdom Viridiplantae; phylum Streptophyta; class Magnoliopsida; order Poales; family Poaceae; genus Saccharum; species Saccharum hybrid cultivar. Next base: position 19,280,695 of record JAQSUU010000312.1, on the reverse strand, counting down.
TCGGTAGTGACTAGAAAGGAGGTGGGCATGTCGTGGCGAGAGCGGGATTAGCGAGTGGGCGAGACGCACTGAAAGGCAATGATATTCACATGGTTTGCTGCTCAATCTTCCTATGGCTGAGGCTGAACAGTACGTTGCGGGCTAGTAACACCCTAAAATTTGTCTCTTTTGAAATAGAGCTAAAATGATTTATTTGTGTATTTTGTGCTCATGAAAATATAGTAAAATAAAATTTTCATTAAATTAAAATTTATCATAGGGTGTAGAAACATGTTTGAATATTGATGCCTTTGCATTTGATTTATTGTGCTGAGTGGTTTGATCTAAAATTCAAAATGTTTTAAACTGTGCTTGAAAATGGATTTGAAAATAGAATTCAGAAAATAAAAAGAAAAAGGAAAAACTCCCTCTCTCTCGGCCTGCTTCACCACTCTGGCTTAGCTCCAGCTTTGCACCCGCAAGCAAGCCGCTTCGGCCCAAAGGCAGCAGACCACAAGCCCAAGCCGAGACATCCCTATCTAAGGAGGAGCCCTATGTGTCCTGTTTCGATCTACGCGTAGCCCGCAGCGCCGCACCCAAGCTCAAAACCCTAACGCCGCCGCTGCCAAGTACGTTCTGCCATCTCGACGTCGCTGAACTCGTCACCTGCTGTCTGCCACCTCGCCGTCATTCATGACCCGCTTTCGAGCTTGAAGCTGAGGAAAGCCGCTGCTTCTTCGCCAAGCTCGAAGAGCAGCCGCCGCAGTCGTGCTCGTTGTCCGCCGCTATAGCCGTCGCTGGACGCTTCCCCGTCATCAATGTTCGCCTTCCGCTCTCCGTCTCAAGGAAGTTGCTGCTGCCCCATCGAGCCGTACGTCATCGACGATCGTCTTCTGCCGTCGTAAACACCGTAGGTAAGATCGGCGTTGCTCTCTCGGTCTCCCTGTGTTTTTCTTTTTGAATAAAAGGTTTCCCTAGCTTTATTACCATAAAGCTATATCAAGTTTTTGGCAGTTCACAGTACTGTTCTAAACTGACAGAATGCAAGGCGACATGGCCGAAGAACAAGTTTAGGCCAGGAACGTTAACCAAAACCAACTCACACAAAATAACTAAGCCCTATTACATTGTAAGATTGGTGCATTTCCTGAGCCCCCCAAAAGCAGAACAGTTGATTGAGCCAACCCTAATGTATCCACACTCCACTTGAGCCGCGGTGCTGAGCCTGCTTCGTCCTCCACCATTTGTATCACCTGCTCCACTCTCTCCTTGACCTCCGGTGTGAACATCGGCAACCAACTTCTTAGCATTCTTCCCACCATAGCAAACACCTTCTTCATCCCATTCCATGGTACACCCTGAAAGCAAAGAATATTTCGTAATTTCTAGAGCACCCAAATGACTGCTGACGAAACAATATTACACACCCTGAATTTTTTGTTTGCAATCCACAAGGAAGCAACAGATTCATAATCAGTACCAATAGATCTATTAAGCCATATTGAGATGTACTCCCAGACATTTTTTTGCCACACAACAATGAAAAAACAAATGAATAATTGACTCCTTTTCATCACAAAAAAGGCAGGTAGGGTCGTTAACTTCCCTCTTTTTAGCTAGGTTATCTCTGGTTAGCACTCTGTTATTGGACATCAGCCAAAGAAAGAACTGTACCCTAGCAGGAATATTCAGTTTCCACACAGATTGAATGAAAACTGGAACCACACCCCTGTGGTTAATGATAGCATAAAGAGATTGCACAGAATATTTCCCAGTAGAACTGTATGTCCACAGGATTTGGTCTTCTTCATTATTTAAAACAATGCTTTCCACATCAGCTTTTAGCTCTTCCCATAAACTCATAAGCCTTACAGAAACATTTCTCCTAAAGGAGAGCCTTAGCTCCTCACCATCCCACACCTCACCAATTATTTTTCCCTGCTGCTCATTAATAATATACAATGGCCAGAAAAGAATAGCTAAGCTAGTGTTACCCAGCCGTTGATCTTCCCAGAACCTCACCTTTTCTCCATTCCCCACTACCCATTTAATACCCATATGGGAAGCTTGCATGGCCCAGATCACCCCTTTCCAAAAAGGAGAGACCCCTACCTTAGAACAACAAAAAATATTTGGTTTCTTAGTTTTATATTTGAAATCAACAATCTTTGTCCAAATGGATGCTGAATTTAAGTGATACCTAAAGATCGAAGAGCTTAACAGAGCCATGTTCAAACTTCTCAAATCAGGGATACCTAAGCCCCCATCTCCTTTTTCTGAGACACAAGTTGCCAATTGGCCAAATGATATTTGTGTTTCTCCTCAGTGTTATTCCAAAGAAAGTGCCCCATATGGGTGTTGATCAGGTCAATAGCCCATCTAGGGAACTTAATTACAGACAATAGGTATATAGGGATGCTGGCCAGACATGACTTAAGTAAGGTCAGTCTTCCTGCATAAGACAGGAGTCTGCCCTTCCAACCATCTATCCTCTTCACTATTTTATCAATCACAGGTTGTAAATCTTCTCTTCTTAGTTTTGAAAAATGCAAATGAACTCCGAGAGGTAACCGGTAAGTTCGATTTGTGGAGATCTCGACGTTGGCGATCCAGCTTCAAATCAGACACGATTCGAACCCTGCAACCGTTACACCACTGCTCCATTGGTTATCAACCAAGCACAACTTGATTGACCTCGCCAAGAAGGCTTTTCCTGCAAGCGAATCGAAGAGCACAAGCAAGAAGGTAAAAATACGCAATCTAAAATTGCAAATATGAATGATGCGAATATCAATAGAGAGTTCAAGAACTCGGTTCCAAAGGACTAATCGACACAGTGGAGGAGATCAAGAACAGGGGCCCTGGATCACTGTAAAAGGATTTGTCACCACAGTTACAATGAACGATTCAGTTTCTCGATGGAAAACTAAACTCTAAACAAAACCCAATTGTCTAACAGTGGCGGTGGCTGTGTTTATAGTCTAAGACTCGACCTAGGGTTGGGAACGGCCAGGGGTTAGGCGCCCACAACTTGGGCTTGAGGCCCGACACGATACATGGCCAGGTTGGCCCAAATAGGTGACGCAACACCTTGCCGTGGTCACACAGAATGATCCACGGATCTTCTGGAGCTGGGACCAGATCCAAAACAACGGCGTCGTCGTCCCCCTTTCCAACGCATCCAAGAACGCCCTGTTTTGATGTCGTATGAGAGAGTTATGACCGAAACAGTGACGACGTGTCTGCTGAATCCGAGGGTGACGTGGCAGCTGAGTTGGGGACAAATTGCAACTTGGGGAAGACCATAACGTCGGTATGTCCAGCGTGGCGATGTCCTCATCAAGCAGTCCCCTTGGCTGGCAGTACATGCCACCTGAAATCCTTATGTATATAGGAGAGGAAGGACTCCTCAAAGTTCTCCTTTTTCGTTTCTTGTAAGCCAACAAAATCTATATAATTGTCTTTCACAAAATCAACTAAGCACTGAAGACGACCTTCTTTATTAAGGCCTCTAACATTCCAAAAGGCTTCTATCATTTGTGATTATATCTAAATTACCAGCATAGCTTTTAGAAGCGACCTCAACCCAAGATTTAGGATCCCTATTATCAGGTTCCTTGATGCTACCAGCACACACATCATTTAAAGGAGGAAAATCCTCAACTGATATCTCTACATCTAGATTGCTAGGGAGGTTAACCTCCAGCTTATTGTTCTAAAAAATCACAATATCACCCAGCTCCTTACTTTTCAAGTTATTCAATTTTTCATGTACTATCTTATCATCAGTACCAAAAGAAATATTCACACTCTTAGCTTTTTGTAATAACACTTCATTGCTTTCAAAAGCAAAGGAAGTCGTTTTGGCCATACCTTGCATTTTATCTCTATCCTTTTTAAGATCTTGAGCTTTTTGCATAACTGTTCTTTCATCTTCTGGAGCTCTCCTAGGGCGATCAACTCTCAAGGAGGGTCCCCATTGCCTTTTCTGCCTCTTGTTAGCTTGCACAACCTCTTGCTCACCATCAGGTTGCATCACCTCCTCTTGAACTTGTACATTTTGTATGTCCTCCACTTGTTGGCTCTTATCAACACAGTCAACTTCTTTATCTTTTACCAGTTCTCCCAAAGAAATTAATTCTTCATCCACATCCATTTATGATTTAACAGTATCCACCTCAGAATCAGATTCCTCCAGTTCCATTCTTCTTAGCAGGTTAGCACAATCCTCATTCATGCTATCTGACAGTGCCCCTCTCCTAAACTCTTCCCATTTTAAGTAATGAGATTCTTCACTAATCAATTGGTAGAATTTGTTTCCCACAATTTGACAATCAGAGTTCTGGCATTGAGAAGCTTCAGGTGTCTGGAATGGCCATTCAGTCAACCCAATTGCAATTGGTGGTTTCTCAGATACAAGACTGCTGCTAGCCTGGTTTAAACCATCATAAAGACTACCACTGTAAGGTCCAAATGGCTAGAGGGGGGTGAATAGCCTATTTAAATATTCTACAAGCTTTACTAAACAACAAGTTAGTAAATAAGATGGCGAAGCTAATTTTAGCACTAGCTCAACTACTTTTATGCAAGCCACAAATACAATTCTAGTGCAAGGCTATGATCTCTAGTTCACACCAACAACGCTAAGTCTCTAAACTGATTACCCCTAAGTATAAGCTACACTAAGCAAACTACACAAGAACTAGTACAAGAAAGTAAAGAGCAAGTGACTTGATTCTTATACCAACGATGTAGAGAAGCAATGCACTCGAAGAATCAATCACAATGAGTAGTCACAAGAGAAATCTTCGGCAAAGAGATGACACAAGGTTTTTATCGATGTTCACTTGCTTCCCGACAAACTACTCCTCGTTGTGGCGATGCACCCATTTGATGGATCGCGAGCTAATCAACTATCGAGAGTCGAACCCTCAGCGGGTGCCGCACATCCGCTCACAAGATGAGGATCCTCCAAGCCACGAGCTTCACTATAGTAGCCAATTTGCGAACTCCCGTGGAGAAGGCTCAAGAACCCCTCACAATCACTTGGTGAGGCTCGAAACAATCTCCAATCACGAGCTCAACACCATCGCTGCTCCAAGCCATCTAGGGTGTCGGGAAACACCCAAGAGTAACAAGCAAACCATAGCAAACTCAAGAATCAAGTGCCACTAGATGCAACTCTCAATACAACGCACTTGAATCTCACTCAATCTCTCTAGAGTATGCAACCAAGCAAGGAGATGAGTGGAGGAGAAGTTCTCTAGCTCAAAGTATGCCTCAATATCTCAAATGTACAAGAGAGAACCCCCAAGAGGTCGGCCACCACATATTTATAGCGAATGGAAACGCCACTAGCCGTTATACCCTTCACTGGGCAAATTTCGAGGGCGACAGACGCTGCACAGTAGCGTCAGTCGCCAAGCCGATAGGCGCACGCCCAGCATCTGTCGCGTTCTCCTCGTGCCACGTGTCCCCACACGCTCAAAGCTAACGGTCGAAATCCCAGCGTCAGACGCGTTCGACGCTTCGCGACCTAGCGTCTGTCGCGGGCGACAGACGCGTCCGACGCTCCGCACCCTCAGCGTCCGTCGCGCGACAGACGCGGTCTAGTAAGGACTAGAACCGCGCTATCACGCAACAGACATGTCTGGTGATCGCCCGACAGACGCGGCCTGGCGTCTATCGCTCCATAGCTCAGTCCGCTTCCTCTACGCGTAGCCGACAGACGCTGACGTCAGCGTCTGTTGCGCGACCAACCGCGCGTCCGTCGCCACGTCCAGCTCCGCGCTGCTAGGGTTTAGCGTCAGACACTGCATGCCCGCGTCTGTTGCTCGCGGCGCCAGCGTCTGTCACTCACAACTCAGCGAATCTTCGTCGTTTTCTCGTTCCGCTTGATCGCTCTTGTCACTTATGAGCTACTCTTTATATGTGTATCACTAAAACACATGTTTTAGCTCATGAAACACTTTCGTGCTTTCACCATTTTTTTAACCTCTGGCGCAATAGAAAATAGGCATTTCATTTATCCGAAAACGCCTGAATCCCGCCGAGCTTGCGAGCTCGAGCTCGGCGGGAGGGAGAGCGAACCCCAAACCCCTCACAACTGCTCAAACACCGCCGCCTTCGCAAATGTGCCAACACCATCATGTGTATATATCACCACGTGCATGCGTGTTAGCATTTTCACAATTATTTCCAAGGTGATATGTTAGCTCTCTACTAGATCCTATTGCATATACTCAAGAAGATGACATAGTAGCACTTGATCCACGAGCTAACCGTGATTACCCCTCTTGATAGTCGGCTATCAATTCTAAACCCGGTCAATCACTTCTCTACCCATCTTAGACCAGCAAAAGTAAACCCTACGATTATACCTTTGCCTTGATCACTTAGTTCGATGTCCATCTCCTTATGCTTGATCACCATGATCATCATTTCATGTGCATCTCCACCATGATCGTCATTTCATGTCCATGCACCATCTCTTTGTGATCTTGTGGCCATCACTCCATGCCACCATGCACCTTCATCATATGTGTTGCTATGCCTAGCTCAAATCACTTAACACAATGACATTAACAACTTGGTGTCATTAATTACCAAAATCAAACTTGGGCTTTTAACCACCCTCAATTACCAAAACACAATGACATGCACCTCCATTTGTTTGGTCCATCTCTCTTTAACTACCAGACGACATAGAGTTTTTTTCCTATTTAGACTTATATATATAACCCATGCTCATATATGAGTTAGAATAGCTCTTGTCCAGCGTGAGGTAGAGTACGATTCCATACATGAGATGCGAGGGCACTTTAGAAAGAAAAAAAACAAGATGAAGAACAATTTTGGTAAAAAAGCAGGTTTTAAGAAACACTCTGTTTTAATATCAAATATATAAATATAAATTTACCATGGCTAATCCGTAGACATATATACACATAACACATAAAATCCAAACGTTGTTTTTTTTCTACATACAAAGTGTAAGAGTACTCTCGTAACAGGGCACACTTGCATACACGTATTATCGTAAGATTCTTTGCATTGGATGGACGTGCGCATTTGCATGTGTTGTTTTGGATGGAGAGATACCTGTTTTGCTTAGAATATTTTGCGAATCGAGAGTTTCTATTTCGGGCGATCTTTTACCGTAAGGAACGAGGAAGGCAGTTCCCGAGCGGGCGGGGGCGTGGGACGGAAAACCCTGAACTAATGATAGCAACGACCAAATTAAACCAGTGGACCCTAAATTTCCTAGTGTCCACTCAAAATTTTCAGGTTCGCCCCCTATATAATAAGCTAAGATAAGATCTTTATTTTCCCATAATAACATAACATTACAGCAGCGCCCGCCGCGCCACCAAGAATAAAGTACAAGTCATCATCGATCTCTCGATCGGCCGATCGATCATGGCAGGCGCAGCAAAGAAGGTGAGCAGCGCCGTGGTGGCGCTAGTGCTGCTAGGCCTGCTGCTGATGGCGGGGCTGCAGGAGGCCGACGCCGGCAGGGACGACCCTATGTGCGCTATCCTACATAAATCCGGGCTCTGCAAATAAATGTGTATATACACCAGATCGCGATGCAGCAGGAGCTGGCCTGGCCACCCAGCTGAATCTGATCACGCGAGAAAGGCAGCATGCACGCGAGGTCTCCACTGCTCACAGATTCTTCTTATATTAATTTGATCAAGTATGTATCTTTTCCTTTTGTCCCGTGAGAATGTAGGGACAACAGTTCCTTGCCCTGCAACTTGATTCATTGTTGCAAACCATTCTATAATTAATTTACCTTATTTTCTTTGTTTCCATTTTCTTGGATCCTTTTTTTGTGTGGACCTTTTGGCTTTTAATTCATTCATTCATCCAGCAGGGGTCTTTCATATTCCTTCAAAGAAAGAAAAAACAGTCGATCAATATGTATAGGTGCAGAAATGAACTAAAATGTCGTGAGCGAGGTTGGTCCATCAGACTCGCGTCCACTGATGATATAGAGTTCGATTCAGAATTGGATCCATGTGTCCAAAATGTATCATGTCTGTGTACAGTACATAACAACAAACATAGCACAAACCGCAAGCAGGTACGGGTACATATTTCTCATGGTAGTAAAGATGGTGAGCAGCTGGCGTCTCGCCATGGTGGCGCTAGGCCTTTCGTGAAAGAAAAATGTTTGGGTGTCACATCAGATGTTTTATGGGATGTTGAAAGGTTTTTGGGTACTAATTAAAAAACTAATTACAAAACTTGCCTGGAAATCGCGAGACGAATTTATTAAGCCTAATTAAGGTGTCATTAGCACATGTGTGTTACTGTAGCACTTAAGGCTAATCATGGACTAATTAGGCTTAAAAGATTCATCTCGTGGTTTTCCAATCAAACTGTGTAATTAGTTTTTTTTCCGTCTATATTTAGTACTCTATGCATGTGTTAAACCTTCGATGTGATGAGATGAAAAATTTTTAGGTGGAAACTCAACACAGCCGATGTTGCTGGGCCTGCTGCTGTTGGCGGGGCTGTAGCCTGTAGGAGGCTGACGCCCGCAGGGTGCCTGACTACGAGCCCATAACGGACACCAACGAAGCTCTGCGTCATCTACAAGGATGTTCCACGAGCTAGCCGGCCTGGCCGCCCGGCCAGGATCCTGCGAGGTGAAGATTAGGGAAGATGAGTACTGGGAATGTTATATCAGTGATGCTTCATCCTTCCGGACACGCTCTGAGTGGGCCTGTGGACCATCCCAAAACGCTGTCCAAGAGCAGCCAGTCGTAGGCTAATTATTTTACGGCAGTTGTTGTGGCTAGGGACTCGCAAAAGCTTCGCCTCTTTTGAGAAGCTGCCTCAACCCGCCCGCCCTTTCCTCTCCAGATCCCCAAAAGCTTCCTTCTAGTCTCCACTCTCCTGTGCCGCTTCTGCTGCTACTGCAGGGGAAGGAGGAAGAGGAGCAGCTGTAGATTTGGGGGCATAGAGACAGAGGTAGGGATGGGGGCTAGTAATGCGGGGCGACCAGAGGTCGAGGGGGGCTAGCAGCGACCGCGTGGGTGCTAACCGTGGTGATGCCCTCGACCCTGCGCCGGGAGAACATGGACCGCCCCGAGGAGCCGCATCCACTGTGGCGGCGCCTCGCCGCGGGGGACTGCACATGCCCGCCCTGTCGCTGGGAGTCGGGCAGCAGCCCGCCCGTTGGCATCCCCTCCCTGCGTCACTCTGCGGCAGACCCATACCTACGATTTGTAAGACCCTGAACGAAACACGGGGATGTGGCCCTAAAATTTATAAGAAAATATGACAAAACATACTTTACTTCATTATAAAGCTTTAAATTTACGTTGTTCTTACAGTACTTATAACATATTAAATCTTGATGCCAAAACAATACAATAAGTACTTAAGCAACAAACTGACCTTATGTTCTACTGAAAAGCATCATTCTACTGTGTTGCTACCATCTTCAGCGTGACCCTCAGCCAACATTAGCACCAGGGGTTTGATTTTGAGAAGTAAACTGAGATCCTTTCACAGCATATCTATCAAGAGCACGCCTTTGAGTTTGAGCTGCAGCCTGCAGCTTATAATCTCTGTTTCTTCTTATGTTTTTCATGACCAGAATAAAACCTATTTCTAGAAGACATGATGCAAATCTCCTCTGATATTCCCTGATTATAATGCAAATTTTTAAACCAATTTGCTTTTTTTCTCAAATACGCAAAAGATTTGCGTATCATTGTATTACGTAGAAGAGTTTAAATATACAGACAACACGCTTCTATCGAGCGCCGAAGGAGGTCGACTTAAAACAGCCGTAGCTAGACCATCCTAGCGAAAGAGCTCTAGTTTCAATATTACATAAAATGGAAAACAACCAAGACCGACGCAGCGGTGCGACCTAGGAGGTGGCCTTGGGCCTTCGCGGCTGCCTAGATGAGCCCTTTCCACCGTTCGGGAAGAGCGCGTCTAGTGCTTCGACATTGGACGCAGCCAGGTTGCCGTCGAAGACCTGATCAAAGGTCTCCAGCTCCGATGCGGATGGCGTTGATGGACCCTTGGTGTAGCCCATATGCTGCATGATCAGCACCTTACCTCGCTTGGAAGCAGGTACTCGAGAGAGGCTCTAAGCCGCCAACCGCCTGCTCCGCCACGGCAAAACCGGCTTAGGAGGAGACTGTTTGGAGGGCTCACGAATAAGCAGAGAGTCAGCCTTTTTCAGCACGCGCCTGGAGAAGCTCTTGAGTCGACCAATTTGCTTTTCAAGATACAACCGTAAACAATTGGGGATGAAAGGCGTGTGCGTACCGAGCTGCCGACGTGTTGGCTCTCGGCGGATGACGGCTTGGCGTCTTGGCGATGGTTGCGTGGTCGCTGCAGTGCCGAACTGCCAACGTCTAGCAGCGGTGCCGGCCAATCTGTTTTGTATGGGGAAGCCAAGGAGTCACCCAAGCAGTCTGGTGGGCTAGGCATGGCGGATAGCCATGGGCCTTACGTTGGGCCAACTCTAATTAACAAATTATTGATTACAGGCCTGGCTGTTAATTAATTGCAACGTACTTACTACTTAGTGCCATGTGAAAAATTTGGAGGCTCTATAATTTTGGAGGCCCCAAACAGTCACACACTATGCACCTGCTAATGTACGGGCCTGCTCCGCGGCATCGAGCTTCGCTTCGACGCCTCCATTTGTCTCAGCAATAAGTAGATGTTGCGCTTGAAAACGCACGTTGCAGGCGCATATTTCAAGTGTTTCAAATGTTTTAGAGATATGTTGCAACTGTTTTAGAGGATGTCCGGGCGCTAGCACTTCCGTTCTTATATTTCTTTATCTTAAAAAAACACATACCGAGCACGTAAAGTGCCCAGGTAAAATTTCATGTACGCATCTAGTAAAGTTTTATGTTCGTTGCGCTGGGCACATACGCACGTTGGGCACCTATGTGCAGCATGGGTGACTTACATAAAAAAGATAGTTTATACGAATTAAATTTTGTTATATCCAAAGCTAAAATAAAAGATTTACTACATCCACATGTATCAATCAGATCTAGAAAAAAAGATTTTTATATCTAAAAATTCTCTTATATTTATCCTATTTTTGAAAATATTAAGCCTCCCTTTGGATTGCGGGAAAAATTCCTGTTTCCTGCAATTTTTCCTACGAAAGTGAACTGGTTCCTGTAAAATTCCCGTAAAATTCATGTGAAGTTCATGCATTTCAAAGGGGCCCTAAATAATTAAATTACTACATCTAATAGATCACACATGCATCGATCAGATCTAGAAAAAAAACTAAAAGCATCAATTAGATCTAGAAAAATATTTTTATATCAAAAACTTCCTTTATAAATCCTATTTTCCAAAATAAGTAATTAAATAAACGTATATTTGGGAAGTAATAAGTGATCGTAGCCTTCCGACAATTCGACTTATTAAATGAACGACTCACGCTTATTTAGAAGTGCTACAACAAAGTCCAACAAGAAAACAAGTGTGTGCTAGTACCAGATCACCAGTCAAAGCTTGCCCGAATCGAAGGGAGATAGATTAGCTTCAGTCGTCTACTATACAGTCTCATGTGTCTTCTCAGATCAGCAGGGCTGTGAAAACCATCACAAGTAGCATGCCAGCACTCATAGTAGCCGTGTGAGCATCAGAAGGTGTGCCAGGAGTTCTGGTGCCCCCTGAGGAACTACCATCAGATACACCTCTTGACGCAACGGTAGGAAGAGGTGGCTCCTCCACGCTTGAAGAATTCAGTGTTGGCATTGGTGGCAGAGATGGCGGCTGGGTTTTGAAGGTTTGGAGAAACTGTGCAAGGGAGCCAGCCTGAGGAGGCTGCATGCAGCTGGGCATATCCTTTCCCAGAACTGTACAAGTGTTTTCTGCCAATACAAGAGTATGCAGCTGTCAGAAAATTGAGCATAAATACTGCAACTAATAATCAAATACAGTTACATGAAACTGTGCAGTTGAGAAATGACACCATCATTGCGAAAACTTGAAAAATGACCTAAACACCACTAGTCATGTTCCCATGCTATTTTCCATCACACCCTGTTAATGCAGCAAAATGATGTCCCGCTATATGTAGATGTTTTTCTTTTCCTGAGATAACAGGACAACTGTGCATTATGAAGAAATATAATAATGAATTTTAGTATATTACAACATGAGGCCTGGAAGCACTCCCCAACTCATACCCGTGAAACTTGTACCTTCAGTATTGAAGACAGCCGGGAAGAAAATAAAACACTGCAAGATAGTGAACTACTAGTAGAAAGCGCGCGCCCCTGCGCGCGACGCAAGCGAGTACCTTTAGGTTTATACAGGTAAGATACACATTTTTTTCCCCATAGAGCACGTTCATAAGTACATGTAGTTTTGTGTGATAGTAGAAGATATATTTTTAATTTATGGGCTCAAAAGTACCTAAGAGTTACATAAATATATAAAGAGCTTTATATATGCATTACATATTGTGTGCACCACTTGGAGAATCAAAAAGCTGAATACATATATGATACAAGCACTTGCATTTACTGATGCAACAGGGTACAAAACGTTGTAGCTGTTAAGTTCAAAGAATGTATGTAAGCATACATATTTACAGGCGTGGAGCTGACTCCTGATGTAGTATGGAAAGGACAAAAATATACATACACAAAATACACAAGAAGCTCTATTTATTGTGCATACATCAACAACTTTTGGTAGAGTCAGACATGTTACATACTCATATACGCCACACACCACGAGATTGAGATAGGATCCAGTAGGCCTAACACTGAATTTGGAGTCTGAACATCTCTCTGTCTGTCACAAGACACATAATTAGGGAGAAGATGTAGAATTAAGAAGAGTACCAATACAACTAATTTTATTTGGCATCTCCGATCTTGAACGAAAACAGATAAGTAGTATTGTTGTGATTGGAACATTATATGTCGAATGGTTATGTGAAAAGAAATTTATGTTCATGTGTGTTCCCTAAACTCATAACATCTAGTTATGACAAAATAGGATAATTTGAGCCACTACACATAGCTATGATAAAATAGATATGTTAATTATGAAGGCTATTGTAAACTATAAATCTTTTTGGACCTGTAGGTGGCTAATTCCAGTGTTATAGGGATTATCAAATGCTGCAAATTCACAGTAATTTGTGTATGGCATACATGTTCTGAAATCATAGATATGAATTTGGAAGGGATATGTACGTCATCACACTTGTCTAGGTTTAGACATGCAACTATTAAGACTTTTTTTTTTACGGGACGTCAATCTAGAAATAGGTAACAACTAAAAAGGAGGGTAAAAGAGATGTTAGCAGGGGACTAAGGAATTTAGCCGAACCAGTTAAGTAAAGCTTAAGGTGTGATCACACAATGGGTGGAGGCAGAGGATCTGTACCTTGGGGAATAAGCGGTACAAAAGTTGATGATCTTGTCATTTGATTGGAGCGCCGTCCTCAGTAAGTAGCAGTTGCTGCTCTGGAGTTTCCAGAGTTTGAAAAAGGGTAGCTATATGGAAACACTGATAATCAGGGTGTGTAACAAAGTGTACGGTGAGATGTACTATGTGTAGTGTATGAAGAGAGAATCGGTGAATATGAAATTAGCTGGTAGTCATATAGTACTTTCCAGGTAAGTAGCAACTGGTAAATGTAGTTTTGACATGTAATTAAAATATATATAAGAATTATTCTTGAGAGGTATGTACTTGGTCATTTAGCACAAATTTTTAAAGGACATACATGGCTTTCTTCTGAATCATGTGCCTCTATAATGGTCATGGAACATCCACATAAGCATTCAGATATTTTGCTGGTTCTGATCTACAAAGATTAGTATTTTTTTTCGCGATCAGGGAATATAGCCCGTTTTTCATTAAGAAGAGTGAATTACAAGTCAGCTATGAGAGAACCCTCATAGCGCAGATTACAAACCACCAAGATAGTAGTGAGTAATATGGGATAAACATAGGAACACTGAAAGATACAAAGAGAGAGCGACCGCCCTCAACACCCTAGACCTGCCACTGTGCCTGCGGTAAAAAGAATGCAATGGTTTCCTGCGCAAAAGACCAAGTCGTGGTGGCGAAGCATCCACCCAACGAAAGAGCAACGGCGGCAAAGCATCCGCCAACGAACCGAGCGACCATGGCGGCAAAGCATCCGCCAACGAACCAAGCGACCAGGGCAGCGAAGCATCCGCCAAGAAATGGACCAACTCACTCTCGGTAGCAAAACATCTACCAAAGAGGGGGTCAAAGAGCAAGCTTCCACAGACGGCCAAGCATCCGTCGGGAGAAACGTCCCCAATGGTAAGGCATCCGAAGGGGGGTTGGCCGTCGCACCCTCAGCATGGCAGACTAACGTGGGGAACGACCGGAGCGGCTCACCAAGCCTAGCAAGCGCGAACGGGGCAGGAACCCCGTTGCTTCCTGCCCTGGAAAAGTACGTTCAATGCCTCCCTCTTGGAAGCCGATAGGGGCAATTTGAAGGCCTCCTGGAACTCCTGGAAGGTTGCATTGTCCGGACGGACAGTTTCAAGGTCAAGGTCGATGCGACGCATCATAACCTTCCTTGCTTGTGCTTCAGGTTGAGCAGCGCATGACTTGGTCTTGGCCGCAAGGCGTGCACTGCGCTTGGGGATGAGTTCCTCGTCGCATCTGTCTCGTACTCTCGTGGCCTTTGACTTACGTGGCCGCGGTGGCGAGACCAGGATTGGTTGTTCAAGAGGCTTCTTGAAAATGTTGACGAATTCCTCGGCCGGTAGCGTCGCGGTGGCAGCGTGTGGCGCGGCAGGACCGCTAGACAGCGGTGTCAGCTGCTGTTGGTCCCTGGAGGTTACGTCTAGGTTGGATGGGCCAGTTGCTTTGTCTCCGACCGACCCCGACGTAGAGAGGGTCGCGTAGGAGCCATTCGACCTAGAGAGAACAAGGTCGAGACCATGGAGTAGCACGCGTTCTTGTGAAGCGACCTGAGCAGGCCCGAAGGCGAACCCGCCCATCGTCTCTGGCCCATCATCAGTTGGCCCCGAGGGCAGACAGCGGCCCTCCCCAGCCCATAGCACAAACTCATCGTCTAGGGCAGCAGAGACCATGCCCCTACGGCGGCGGACAGATGCGCAGGAATCCCGCGGGCAGACATAGGAGGACTGTGGCGACGCGAGCATAGACTTGTCAGTGCAGGCAACTTGGCGCGCTGTGCACATGACCGCCTCAGCCAGCATCGGGTCGCTAGCTGTGCATCTGACAAGAGAGGGTGAGCCGGACCATAAGAGGTCGGAGTCAACTACGACCCGTGCCCTGTCAGCGGCTAAAGTCGCGCCCCCGTGACAGGGACGTAGCGAGGCATTCCCCACGATGTGCAGTGGCCTAGTCGCAGGCCTGCTACCCAATCCGCGGCAGGGCATGGCACCGCGCGCGGACACGACCGGGCATACCACAGTCCCGACTGTGACAACAGACATCGAACCCTGTGCACGGAACGGCGGACCGTAGCCAGGGCCCAGGCGCGGCTCGACGCTAGCGGTGAACCGGGTCATACGCGGCCACGCGCCTCGGCCTCCGCAGTCAAATCCAGGGTGGTAACCGTTGTAGTTATTGTCCCCGCTGTCGTCGATGTCGTTGTTGCCGGCGTAGAACTCGTCGTTGTCGGAAGTGGGTGGGGTGTGCCAGTCCTAGAACTCGATGATGCGCAGGCAAACCAGGTAGCGGAGGGCCGAGAGGTCATCATGGATGATCTCGTGAGGGCGGAGGTAGAGCGGGGGGCCGCCGTCATGCTGAACCTCAGGCTCGGGCACCACCATGATGAGCTCGTCAGGTACCGAGTCAGGATGTGCACACCATGCAGCAACGAAGAGCTCGCGTTCATCGTCGGGATCGGCAACGGCTTCCGGGTTGGCGATGATGACCCTAGCACAAGAAGAGCCCAAGATACGCTGCGCGACCTCCTCCAAGCGGGCGTGCGCCGGAATGCCCGTCATACCGACCAGAACGCGGAACCGGAAAGCTCCGGCCGACACTAAGAAGAGACGGCTCCACCGATGCCAACACAGGGTGAAGTGGGACTCCAGCGGCGGCGCGGAGCCCAGAACACGCTCCAGATCATCGGAGCTAGTGAACCGCACGATGAAGTCATCCGGCCAAGTCCGATGGACGGAGACCCTGTCACCGGCAATCCTGTAGTGGCGATGAAGATGTTGAAGTAGCATCGCCGGGGTGACGGGTGGCCACGTTCCCAGCACTAGTGCGACGAGCGCCATGGAGAGCACGTCTTCTGCTGCCTGCAGGTCAATGGAGCGCGGTACCACCACCAACTGGAGCATGGGCGACCGGGCGCGAGTGCGCGGGGAGGCTGGGGGCTCTCGGGCCCTCCTCAGTAGCGACCTTGGCGGAAGGTAGGGCCGACGAGGAAGGTTCGGCGAAGTGGGAGCGGCCTGGGATCCTCCAGGTGTCGTCCGTGTTCCCGAAGGCTCACCCGACCTGCCCAGCGAAAGTCCCCTCATCGGAGCGTCGACCGGCTCTGGGGCCGGTTCCTCGGCGCCTACCCCGGGAGCACCCCACGAAGTACCAGCGTCACCGGTGGAATGCTCCGGGGTCGGAGGCACGCACACACAGGGGACAGAGGGCTCGCGACCAGTAGAGGCTGAGCGTGCGGAAACCGTATCCGCCGAGTCCGCTCGTCGTCGTCACGGAGAACGACGACGTCTCCGGGCGTGGTGGCAACCCGCATGGGCAGCCGGGGAACGGCCGCGCTTGCCATCCCCGCGACGACGCGCGGGTGGAGGGCAGTCGCGAGCCAGGTGGCCAACCACGTCGCAGTTGAAGCATCATGGTGGCAAGGAGCACTCAGCGCGAACGTGGTCCGTAGCAAAGCAGTTGAAGCATTTGCCCACAAGGTCTTGAGGAACCGGCCGGCGAGGCGAGGCGGCCCGGCGCCAACGGCGATGACTCTCCACCAGGCAGAAACCATCATCTCCCGGCCAGACGGACATGCACGGCGGATGTACGACCACTGACGCGAGCCGAACATGGCCCTGCAGGTGAGGGCGAGGCGGGGCTAGCTGGCGAGGGCGACTACGACGACGCCGGCGCAGACGACGGCGCAGCGGATAGGACTCGTGACGCGCAGAAGTCGCTGCTTTCGAGTCACCCAGGGAGACATCGCTGTCGGAGAAGTGTAGACGCTCTGATGCCGCGAGCAAGGCGTCGAAAGGCACGACATCCGGATCCAAGGAGCTGGAGCGGAGCACCAAGCGAGCGTGAGCCGAGGCCGCCAAAGGTGGCAGTACTGGGAAGGAGGGCTGGCCAGCGCTGCGGGGGGAGTCCTCCTCCTCAACCTCGTCCGCCCAGGAGCGTCGTGAGGGCGAACCAAACTCCATGCAGGCTGTGGGCGGAGCAGCCGGGGCAGGCTACGGCGCGGCCATCCAACTACGTGGCCATCCAAACTCCATCCTCCCCACTTCCTTCGCCTGGGGCATTCAAAGTTGTGGTGATAAGCACATAAAAAGTACAGATGGGAACTACTGTTCAAATTTGTTAGCCAAGTGGAAGCACATTTTCGAGTGTCCATTGTTATATACAGGCTAGAGATACAGAGCTGCTATATCTGTGAAAGGAAAACTTACAGGGTTTTTTGAAAGCAGGCAACAAACACTATCAATGTTGAAATCCTTAGCTTGTGCACCCCATAAGGTTACTTTGAGCTCCGTGTCATTGCAAAATATGGGAACAACATTTTCCCTCCATATGTCGATTTAAAAAAAATTACTATGAAGATGCAAGGTGGTGACCAAGTACTGAGAGCTCTTTTTAGGTAAAAACACTTACTACATATCCTTTATGAGCACCTCTTTAAGGGTAGCTAGCTTGTCATTGCCTCTGGAAACTATATTGGAACTGGTGGCTAAATATCAATGATGAAACCAATGACATCTGCAAATATCTCTGTTAGATAAAGAATCAATGGTGTGCATGTATAATGATAAATAAAAATAGGATGACAAATGGCATCACATGATTACCATACTTATTCACAAGGGAGGATTGTGCATGCTGTATGCGAGCACGCCGAAATTGGTATGTCTGTGAATTGTGTGTTCAATGGAATCTTAGTGGAGCCATATTATGTACTCCATGCAATGAGTCAGATAAAAAATCGGTATCTATTCATGTTGTTGAAGGAGGATTCCCTGGTCCTGTGAAAAGGACGGATTAAGTTTTGCTAGGAAACATATAGGAATGCTGAAATATAATGCATCAACCATATATTGAATTTGTAGTACCATAGATTTAAAATGACTGAACCGGAAATGAAGTAAAGCATTACTACCCTGTAACAAAAAACTATAAACAACCGTCACATGTACATTGATTGAATCCCACGTACAACAAATCAGGTCTAGGTAAAACAAACCAAAAATTGAACCAAGACCTACATAAGGAAATCTTGAACAGATAAGACCCCAACCCACGAGGAACACACACAGTTTACTGCCCTAAACACAAGGATCCTGATAGGGCAGCATACATACGGGATATGCACCGAAGCAGATCGGCAAGGTAATCATAGGGCATACAAAGAAGTACGATAGGATGTCCTGTCTGTCCCATTATCAATTAGGAGTTAGGATTGGAAAATTGAAAAAAAATTGAAGTAAGAGGGAGCCTCAGAAATAAACAGAATGACATCATTTGATCGCTTTAGTTAGGTTACCACAACATATAATGGAACAGGAAGAAGCATAGCAGGATAATAAGAAAAGGAATTGAAAAATAAGGGAACAAAGACATAGGCTAAAAAAATCTGTTTAAGTCAGGCAAGCATAACATGGAACTGATGAGAAGAGGCATTCATTTTAAAAATAAAGGTGTTGGAACATACAGAAAAGCATATAGATAGATGGAGAGGGATGCAGTGCCAAGAAACTGCCTTTAGGAGGACATAGGGAAGGGGATGTTGTATAAACATGTTGTGGACCTTTCAAGATCATCAACCCATATTCCCAAGTAACATGAAACCTCATTTTCGTCACAGGCTTTAGAACGTCAAAGATTTCCATAACCTGGACAATTGTCGCTTGACTTAGAATCAGACGGCAGAGAGATTCTAGGGAGATGTGGATGGCCGGACAAGCGAGAAACATGTTCCAATCTAAAGAACTTAACAAAGAACGTGTCACACCCATTTAAAGACCAAATGGAATGCATACTCGTATGTGTGCCCAGAGATCAATCACACATAAGTTGACAAATTATAAAGGAAGTATCATCACAAATGTTATTACATCACGATTATTAACACATAGTCTTTACACAAATGTAGCGGAAAGTAAAAAAGATAAATCTCTCGTGATAGCTCCAATCACATGCACATTGACTGGTTGACTGCAAGTCTAATAATCTTCAGGGAAGTAGGAGTAGTAGTCACTATTTGCACCATCTGTTATCCATCCGGGATTTTTTATCCAAGTAAGAAAAATAAACAAGCATAAGTACATCTCGTACTCAACAAGTGTAACATGGGGTTCATGAGGCTCAAAGGCATGACATTAGTTTATCAGCATGTAGCTTTTAATTGGCATAATTTTACCATATCAATAGTGTCAAGATGTCTCAATATAACAATAAACATATGATCCATGTGAAATGATTAACGAATAGCAAAAACATATTCATTATTAATTATCAACTATTCCATAAGGGTCCAAGGCCAATCGTGACCGTGAGCACGGCTGTTATAACAGTTTTACACTCTGCAGAGGTTGTACACTTTCACTGTGAGTCATGTTGCCCATATGCCCAGATTAATTACTCCCAAAACACTTCTAAGGTGAGCAGGCAGGGAAACACTATGAAGTCTTTCGAAGGTTCGTCTAACAAGTTAGGGCCATTAGATTCACTCGGCAAACAGATATAGAGCTCCCCTTCCAAATAACATAATGACACGCAACCTATACACATAAGGATAGAGGTCACACTATACCTGATTCGTCAAGCCATTCTTATGCCAAAAAGGTTACCACTAACAAGCTAGAAAAGGTCCTTCTATATGACTAAAGCCAGAGCCATATAGCCCTCACAGTTGTACTGTAAATCCCGGATGTTCGCTTACAGATAAGTCCTTAAGGAGAGAAACTAGAGCACCAAAAATAACCCCATGCTATAGCCTCCTTTAAACAGTAATCAAAAGTCATCTTTTAATGTTTATTGCATATTCCATTAGTCAAATTACATGATCATAGTTCATGTTAAGCACTAGTAACGCTACTCAATGCAATATAATAGGTGTCAAGGTATAAGATCAAAACTAAGTCATCCTTATCAAGGGAATATATGCATAATGATTATATTTGCTTATTGTGAATAGGACAACAAGAATAATCCCATGCTATACTTGTCTTTCTCAAACTGGTCCTGAAGATCTTGCTCGTAGAAAAATTCTTGGTCTCCAACGAATTGCTCACCGTCTATACTCGATCAACAACGGCAACAATATTCATCCAGAAACAATCATGCATAAACAAACAAGATTATAATTAGAACAGTAACCCAACAGTAATAAAATAAGATAAAAAGCCTTTAAAATGAATCTACAACTCACTAGGATCACACATACGCGAAGATCACGAAAAACGGAGCTAAAACGACGAAGTTATGAATTTACTAAGATTTCCTATAGAAAAATAATTACTTTAATTCAAACTCGAAAATAAAATGTTACAAACCTACTATACAGTGGTACTAACATGTAGAGCTCACAAATACGAACCTAACGCAGTTTGAACGGGTCAAATCGGAGTTAAAACGGAGATTCTATGCATGAATTAACCTAGTGGCAAATCTGTAAATAAGTGAAAACGTATTTCTGAAGTTACCGCGATCAAAATGCGCTTTAGGAAAAAGAAAACGTAATTCGGGAATACGTCTTGGACTGCGAGTTCTATATTTAAAAATTACAGGGACTCTTTAACAAAAACGCCGGCTGAACCGGTATCTTCTAATCATGGCCGTTGGATTTGATTTGGACGCTCCAGATCGGATCGGGGAAAACCGAGCGGCGCTCCGGCCGGAACAGTGGCCTAGCGGCGAGTTCCACGGCGGCATCATGGCCGGACTTGGCTATCTAGCGCTACAAAGCATGAGCTCACGAAAGAAGGACATCAGATGGTAGAGCACATCAATGCGAACTCACCAAGGGTCAAATCGAAGCCGAGGACGAGACAAGGAAGTCGCGCGGCTCGGAGAGGTGGGCGGCTAGGGCTGCGTCTCGAGCGTGGCCTCCTCGGGACGACGATGGACCTCTGCTTCGGGGCAAGATGGAACGGAGGGGTGCATGAGCTCGGATATATATAGCCCAGTGGTGCTCTAAACAAGGAAGGAAGGGATTAGGGAGGCGGATTCGATCGGTGGTGAACAAGGAAAGAAATCCGACGCCGGCGTGGGGAGGAAGAAGGCGTCCCTGATGCGTGGGCCCATGGCATCAGCGTTAGAGAGAGAAAAAGGGAAGGCGCGCGCGTCAGGCCATTGGCTGGGCTCGGCCCAAGCGGGATGCGAGGAAAAGAAAACGGGTCGCGCGCTGTCGGGTTGCGGAGGAAAATAAGGCCGGGCCGGGATACTGGGCCGAAACTGAAGGGGAGAGGAAAATCCTTTTCTTTTTCCTTTTCTAATTTTTCAAAGCCATTTTCCAAAAGATTTTGAATCCTCTTTTGAATTTGATTCAAACCACTCATTACAAAAATTCAAATGCAGCAGCATGAATGCTCAATCATGTTTCTACCCTTATATTTGATTTTAAATTAATAAAAATTATTACTTTTCTAAGTTTGTATGCTCACGAAAATACAAAAAAAATTATATTCACCTATTTTTAAATCATGCCAAAATTTTAGGGTGTTACAATTCTACCCCCTTAAGATGAATCTCGTCCCGAGATTCGGCTGGTGCTTACTCGAACAGTTGCAGGTAGGTTTTTCTCAGGTCCTTTTCTCTTTCCCATGTGGCCTCATCTGCAGTGTACCGATTCCACTGAACCTTACACATCTTGATAGTTCGAGTCCTTGTGACTCTTTCAGTAGTCTCTAAAATTCTAACTGAAAACTCTTCATATGTGAGATCCTCTTTAACAGTGAGCTCCTCCAACGGAATCTGCTCCTCTGGTACTCGCAAATATTTCTTAAGTTGAGACACGTGAAACACATCATGTACACTAGCCAAACTCTCAAGTAATTCCAACTTATACGCCACCTCACCACGTCTCTCAATGATCTTGAATGGCCCAATATACCTTGGTGCCAATTTACCCTTCATGTTGAACCTTTTCACACTCCTCATTGGTGATACTTTCAAGTAGACATAATCCCCTACTTCAAAAGTCAACTCTCTTCTCCAAGTATCAGCATAACTTTTCTGTTGGGACTGAGCTATTTTTAGATTATCTCTAATCATCCTTACTTTCTTTTTAGCATCCTTGAGTACATCAGGCCCAAACACTTGACTTTCCCCTGTCTGATTCCAGAACAACGGGGTTCTACACTTTCGTCCATACAAAGCCTCAAACGGTGCCGTCTGAAGACTCTTCTGATAACTATTGTTATAAGAGAACTACGCGTAAGGCAAACTCTTATCCCAACTAGTACCATATTGTAAAGCACAAGCTCTCAACATATCTTCCAATATCTGATTAATTCTCTCCGTCTGTCCATCTGTCTGTGGATGGTAAGTTGTACTAAAGTTCAGCTTGGTTCCTAGTGATTCATGTATCTTTTACCAATAATAAGATGTAAACTGGGTACCCCGATCAGACACAATTTTCTTAGGAACTCCATGTCGACTCACTATTCATTTCATATACAATTCAGCCAATTTTGCACTGCTATATGTAGTCTTAACTGATAGAAAATAAGCAACCTTTGTTAGACGATCTACTATTACCCAAATCGAATCGTACCCTCTCTGAGTACGTGACAACCCAACTATGAAATCTATACCAACTTCTTCCCATTTCCATTCGGGTATATGCATAGGCTGTAACAATCCTGCAGGCCTCTGATGTTCAGCTTTCACCCTTTGACAAGTGTCACACAAAGCAACATATTCAACAACATCTCTTTTTATACCATACCACCAATATTTCTCTCTCAGGTCCAGATACATCTTAGTACTTCTAGGATATATGAAATAAGCTGACTCGTGAGCTTCACGCAGAATTGCCTCTCTGATAGTCTTATCCTCAGACACACATAGCCTTTTTCTAAACCATAGCGTACCATTATCATCCTTACGGAATCCTGGTGATTTGCCCTTCGCTATATTCTCCGCTATCTCTCTCAACTTTGCATCTTTTAGCTGACTCTTGCGTATTTCTTTCTCCAGAGTAGGTTCTAGTACCAACTCTACTGCATTGGTGGTAAACTCTAAGTTCAGATGCTCACATTCAGCACACAACTCTCTTGGCATAGGCATTATTTACACTTCATTAGCATAACTTTTCCTACTAAGAGCATCAACAACGACGTTGGCCTTTCCTGGGTGATAATGCACCTCCAGATCATAGTCCTTTATCAACTCCAACCATCTATGCTGCCTCAAGTTCAGATCTGATTGAGTGAAGATATACTTCAGACTCTTGTGATCAGTGTATATATCACTCTTATGTCCAATCAAATAATGTCTCCATATCTTTAGTGTATGAACCACTACAGCTAATTCCAGGTCATGAATAGGATAATTTAATTCATGCTTTCTCAACTGTCTCGATGCATATGACATAACTCTACCTTCTTGCATAAGAACACATCCCAAACCCAAACGAGATGCATCATAGTAGATAGAGAAGTTTTTACTTAGATCTGGCAAGATTAATACTGGTGCAGCGATCAATCTTTTCTTCAATTCCTCAAAATTAGCCTGACACTTCTCAGACCACACAAACTTGGCATTCTTCTCCAATAGTGTCGTCATTGGCTTCGCAAGCTTAGAGAATCCCTCTATAAATCTCCTGTAATAGCTAGCTAATCCCAAGAAACTACGGATCTCACTTACATTGGTTGGTGGCTTCCAGTTCAATACATCTTTCACTTTGCTAGGATCTACTGATATTCCTCCATTTGAGACAACATGGCCAAGAAAGGAAACTTCCTTCAACCAAAACTCATATTTACTCCGCTTGGCATATAGCTAGTGTTCTCTGAGCTTTTGCAAAACCAACCTCAAATATTCAGCATGTTCCTCCTCAGTCTTGGAGAATACTAGGATATCATCAATGAATACCACTACAAACTTGTCCAGATATTCCATGAACACCTTATTCATCAAGTACATAAAGTATGTTGGGGCATTAGTCAAACCAAAAGACATCACTGTATACTCATATAAACCATACCGTGTGGTAAAAGCTGTCTTTGGTATATCACTAGCACGAATCTTCAACTGGTGATATCTAGAACGAAGATCAATCTTGGAGAATACACAAGCATCTCTCAACTGATCAAACAAGTCATCGATTCTAGGCAACGGATACTTATTCTTGATAGTAACCTCATTGAGAGACCGATAATCTACACACATCCTCTGAGTGTCATATTTCTTGTCCACAAAGATCACTGGTGCTCTCCAAGGTGAAGAACTAGGACGAATGAAACATTTATCCCGCAACTCCTTAATTTGTTTCTTAAGTTCCTCTAATTCATCTACTCCCATTCTATATGGATGCTTAGCTATGGGTGCAGTTTCAGGTAATAATTCAATAATAAATTCAATGTCATGGTCTGGTTGCATACTTGACAATTCCTCGGGAAACACATCAGGGAACTCCTCCACAACCGGGTCCTCCTTGTTGGCACCATCATTAAGCTGGTTCACTGTAGCGGTCTCTTGTTTCTGCACTTTCACCTCAACCCTGATTCTATCTCCCTTCGGTGTTGTCAGCACTACTAATTTCTCCTTGTACTAAATCTCTGCTTGTTGTTGCATCATCCAATCCATTCCCAATATGAGGTCAATCCCAGTGGTTCTCAATACTATAGGGCTCACCTTAAACTCTACCCCCCTTAAAATAAGACTAATCGAGAGACAACAATAAGATGCTAGCATGCTTCCCCCAGGTGAGTTTACTAATATAGAGTTCTTCATGGCACACAAATGAATTCTATGTATTCTAACAAATGGTTGTGATATGAAAGAATGTGATGCTCCAGAATCAAAAATAACAGTGGCAAGAGTGGAATGGACATCGAACGTACCAAGCATAACTTCTGGTTCCTCCACTGCTGTTTCTTGAGATAAGTGGTTCACCCTTCCAGTGTTAGGCGCAGGCTTCTGATGACTACTCTGCCTCTAGGGAGTCTGCTGGTTGGGCTTCTCAGGGCAATTGTAAGACAAATGACCCTCTTTCCCACATCAAAAGCACCTGTTGGGGGTATTGGGAATACTAGTCTTCATAGGAGTATTGTTGGAAGAGCCCTGACGCTGAGTTTGATTCCCACTCTGCTGCGGAGGGCGTTGGTTGCCATTCTGCGGCTGGAATGGGGGACGTTGTGGAAACTAATTACGGAAAGGGATCTGACCACGATTCCACTGACCAGGTGGATGTCTCTGTTGATTACCTTGCTGGAAACTAGTACGCTGACGAGTGTTGCTACCGGAGGCCTGTCCTTGAAGCCTTTTCCTCTTGGCATCCATCTCCTTGCGCTTGTTATCCACCACAATAGCGCGGTTCACAAGCGTCTGAAAATTGGGATAGGTATTAGACATCAGTTGCAACTGTAGACCATCATACAATCCCTTCAGAAAGCAGCGCTGCTTATCACTGTCATTAGCCACCTCATGTGGAGCATATCGTGACAACTGAGCAAACTTGTCACGATACTCAGCTACAGACAATGACTCTTGGGTCAAGCTCCTGAATTCCTCTTCAGCTCTATCATCCCTTCTGGTATATGGTAAGCCTTGAAGCTCTCTCTAAACTCCTGCCAAGTGACCGTGGGAGCATTGGCGGGGTGGCCATACTCATACGATTCCCACCAATCATGAGCCTCTCCCTGGAGTTGTCCAGAAGCAAACAACACTTTCTGTCGGTCATCACATTGTGTAATGTTGAGTTGCTTTTCCATGGCACAAAGCCAATCATCGGCTTCCAATGGATTTGCAGCATGCATGAACACTAGGGGACGACCCTTCAAAAATTCACCACACTTATCACGTGGGGGTGCCCCAGTAACTGGCTGATTCTGTTGGTTCTGTACCAGTGTTGCATAAGCTATGTCTGCACTGCCAATAGTTGCTCAATAGTTGGTGGCGGTGGTGGTGGTGGATTTGGGAGAACACCTCCACGACCCCTTCCTCTTCCTCTTCCAGCCATTTGCTATCCATAAAAATGCAAACTTTGAGATTTCTACGTTATCAACCACTTATAAGATAAAGAATGAGATCTGAAAGTTTTCTGGGCGAGTATCAATATTAACAGTTCAGTAAATCAATCATATCTTGAGCTACAGAAGTCCAATAGAGGCATGCTTTATATGGTTGGAAAGCTTATGAAGTTATCCACAACTTTTATTTAGACCCCAAGATCAGATTATGTCGTTAAGTTAATGAAAAATAAGGTGCAACAGAAACTATTCTAGATTCCAGACTGTGTAGAAACTTTAACTTGTGACAGTTATATCTCTCAAACCAGATTAGATAAAAAGGTGATTCTAGTGGCATTTGAAAGGTGCTTAAGTCTAGTTTCTCTCATAAAAATTTCATAAATGTTGCACGAACCGTTTTTGAACCATAGCAGAAATATTACAGACTGCTATAGAAAACAGTAAGGACAGAAACGTGAAAATACCAAACCCAACTATTATTTCCTTGACTATTAAACTTATTGTTCTTAGAAATAGAACTTGTAGACATGCCTACAAGCCCCAACACTCATAACAAAATCTAACTCACATATAAACATAATGACAAAGCAACTATCACATAAAAGTTCAAACCACACGACAGACTCGAAGACTCAACTGATGTTACTAAAAACGTTCTTATTACATAAAGAACTTCTATTTTCTAAGGACGTGGCTCATGCTCTAATGTCTCATAAATCTTAGCCATGCCTTGGTTTGCTCTGAGTTCATCAATTGTTTCCTAACACCTCTTGATGGTCTTCCCCTGTGCCTTCACCATCTCCTCTAACTGCAGCTTCCTCTCCATCATATCATAGACAAGGTTCACCATCACCCGAGGAAGTGGTTCCAACTGCACTGATCCATCATGGCCCATCCAAGGTCGGGGTGTGCACAAGGGAAATAACGGTGAACATCATGCTTCATGCTGTCAAAGCGAAGGTAGCGGAGGCCCATACATGCTTCAAAGGCGGCATCTTCAATGCTAGCCTCCATGGTAGATCGACGACCCATGTGAGAATACATCCTGTCTAGCTGGTATGCCCCTTTTTTCTCATTCTTAGGAAAAATACTTGCTCTTGCCTTCAAGTAAGTGTCCTCCAGCGGATGCGTATACTCCCAGCAAACGTACTCCATAGCTGGGTGCCAATCAGCGAAGTAGGCAGCGAGCATTCCCACCAGTCGATGGTGAGAGACAGCGTCTCCTCCAGCCTTGTGGTAGATATTCATAGTCCACCCCATTGGAGAAGGTGGCACATCCTCAGCAGCTTCATCATGTGGTGGAGACGGGGGCTGCTCTCCTCCATTAGCTTCCTCCTCTTCATCATCTTCAATCTCAATGATCTCACGATCTTCTTCAGGCTCGGGTTCTTCCTAGTAAGGTGTTGGCGCTTGGATTGGTGCTTCAGAGGCCTGCTCCTGTTCCTGGGGTGCTTCCTCTTGTGGCTCTTCTAGTGCAAGCAAGGCACGAGGTGGGTGGTGGCCTCCAGTGGTGATGCGGGCAGTCTTGCGGCCACGAACCATCTACAGAGTTTTAGATGTAGTTAGAATAGAGGCAAAATTTCATAATAGAATGAGACATAAGGAGCATAAAAATTTATCAAATAACAAGAGCAAGATAATAAGCATAAAAATAGTGAACAACTAAATACTAAATCGACCATTTCTAACTAGGCTTACGTCCTACAGTCAATAAAAGCTCTGATACCAATTTGTCACACCCATTTAAATACCAAATGAAATGCAAACTCTTATGTGTGCCTAGAGATCAATCACACATAAGTTGATAAATTATAAAGGAAGTATCATCATAAATGTTATTACATCACGATTATTAACACATAGTCTTTACACAAATGTAGTAGAAAGTAAAAAGATAAATCTCTCGTGGTAGCTCTAATCATAGGCATATTGACTGGTTGACTGTAAGTCTAGTAATCTTCAGAGAAGTAGGAGTAGTAGTCACTATTAGCACCATCTGTTACCCATCTGGGATTTTTTTATCCAAGTAAGAAAAATAAACAAGCGTAAGTACATCTCGTACTCAACAAGTGTAACATGGGGTTCATGAGGCTCAAAGGCATGACATTAGTTTATCATCATGTAGCTTTTAATTGGCATAATTTTAGTATATCAATAGCGTCAAGATGTCTCAATATAACAATAAACATATGATCCATGTGAAATGATTAACGAATAGCAAAAACATATTTATTATTAATTATCAACTATTTCATAAGGGTCCAAGGCCACTTGTGACCGTGAGCACGACTGTTATAACAGTTTTACACTCTGCAGAGGTTGTACACTTTCATTGTGAGTCGTGTTACCCATATACCCAAGTTAATTACTCCCAAAACACATCTAAGGTGAGCAGGCAGGGAAACACTATGAAGTCTTTCGAAGGTTCATCTAACAAGTTAGGACCATTAGATTCACTCGGCAAACAGATATAGAGCCCCCTTCCAAATGGCATAATGACACGCGGCCTATATACATAAGGACAGAGGCCGTACTATACCCGATTCGTCAAGCCATTCTTATGCCAAAAAGGTTACCACTAACAAGCTAGAAAAGATCCTTCTATATGACTAAAGCCAGAGCCATATAGCCCTCACAGTTGTACTGTAAATCCCGGATGTTCGCTTACAAATAAGTCCTTAAGGACAGAAACTAGAGCACAAAAAATAACCCCATGCTCTAGCCCCCTTTAAACAGTAATCAAAAGTCATCTTTTAATGTTTATTGCATATTTCATTAGTCAAATTACATGATCATAGTTCATGTTAAGCACTAGCAACGCTACTCAATGCAATATAATAGGTGTCAAGGTATAAGATTAAAACTAAGTCATCCTTATCAAGGGAATATATACATAATGATTATATTTGCTTATTGTGAATAGGACAACAAGGATAATCCCATGCTATACTTGCCTTGCTCAAACTGGTCCTGAAGATCTTGCTCGTAGAAAAACTCTTGGTCTCCAACGAATTGCTCACCATCTATACTCGATCAACAACGGCAACAATATTCATCCAGAAACAATCATGCATAAACAAACAAGACTATAATTAGAACAGTACACCAACAGTAATAAAATAAGATAAAAAGTCTTTAAAACGAATCTACAACTCACTAGGATCACACAGACATGAAGATCATGAAAAACAGAGCTAAAACGACGAAGTTATGAATTTACTAAGATTTCCTATAGAAAAATAATTACTTTAATTCAAACTCAAAATAAAATATTATGAACCTACTATACAGTGGTACTAACATGTAGAGCTCGCAAATACGAACCTAATGTAATTTGAACGGGTCAAATCGGAGTTAAAACGGAGATTCTATGCATGAATTAACCTAGTGGCAAATCTGTAAATAAGTGAAAACGTATTTCTGAAGTTACCACGATCAAAATACGCTTTAGGAAAAAGAAAACGTAATTCGGTAATACATCTTGGACTGCGGGTTCTATATTTAAAAATTACAGGGACTCTTTAACAAAAACGCCGGCCGAACCGGTATCTTCTAATCCTGGCCGTTGGATTTGATTTGGACGCTCTAGATCGGATCGGGGAAAAACCGAGCGGCGCTCCGACCGGAACAGTGGCCTGACGGCGAGTTCCGTGGCGGCGCCATGGCCGGACTTGGCTATCTAGCGCTACAAAACATGAGCTCGCGAAAGAAGGACACCAGATGGTAGAGCACATCAATACGAACTCACCAAGGGTCAAATCCAAGCCGAGGACGAGACAAGGAAGTCGCGCGGCTTGGAGAGGCGGGCGGCTAGGGCTGCGTCTCGAGCGTGGCCTCCTCGGGACGACGATGGACCTCTGCTTCGGGGCAAGATGGAGCGGAGGGGTGCACGAGCTCGGATTATATAGCCCGGTGGTGCTCTAAACAAGGAAGGAAGGGATTGGGGAGGCGGATTCGATTAGTGGTGAACAAGGAAAGAAATCTGACGCCGCCGACGTGGGGAGAAAGAAAGCGTCCCTGATGCGTGGGCCCGCGGCGTTAGCGTCAGAGAGAGAGAAAAAGGGAAGGCGCACGCGTCAGGCCATTGGTTGGGCTCGGCCCAAGCGGGATGCGGGGAAAAGAAAACGGGCCGCGCGCTGCCGGGCTACGGAAGAAAATAAGGCCGGGCCGGGATATTGGGCTGAAACCGAAGGGGTGAGGAAAATCCTTTTCTTTTTCCTTTTCTAATTTTTCAAAGCCATTTTCCAAAAGATTTTGAATCCTCTTTTGAATTTGATTCAAACCACTCATTACAAAAATTCAAATGCAGCAGTATGAATGCTCAATCATGTTTCTACCCTTATATTTGATTTTAAATTAATAAAAATTATTACTTTTCTAAGTTTGTATGCTCACGAAAATACAAAAAAATCATATTCACCTATTTTAAAATCATGCCAAAATTTTAGGGTGTTACAGAACGAATCAAGTTCAGGTAAAACAACCAAAAAACTGAACCAAGAGCAGCAGAAGGAAATCTTGAACATATAGGACACCAACCAGCGACGAGCACATGCAGTTTGCTGCTCCAAACACAACGATTCTGGCAGGGCGGCACACATACGGGATATGCACCAAATCAGATCGGCAATGCAATTCTAGGGCATAGAGAGAAGCACGATAGGATGTCTTGTCTGTCCATCGTCAATTAGGAGTTAGGACTGAAAAGTGCAAAAAAAGTTATGTAACAGGTAGCCTCGGCAATAAACAAAACGGCATCATTTGATCGCTCTAGTTAGGTAACCACAGCATGTAAAGGACAGACCCATCCCATTTACAAAGAATTAGCAATCTGATAGTTGCCATCTGAACCATGAAAGCATAGGAGGATAATAAGAAAAGGAATTAAAAAATAAGGGAACCAAGAGAGAGCCTCAAAAACCTCTTTAAGTCGGGCAAGCATAACATGAAACTGAGAAGAGATATTTATTTGAGAATAAATAAAAGTGTTCGCACATACAAAAAAGAATATAGATAGGAGTCGAGGGCCGCAGTGGCAAGAAACTGCATTTAGGAGAACATAGGGAAGGGGATGGTGTATAAATATGCTGTGGACCTTTGAAGATCATCAACCAATATTCCCAAGTAACATGAGACATCACTTTCATCA
Organism: Saccharum hybrid cultivar R570; assembly: GCA_038087645.1. NCBI lineage: Eukaryota > Viridiplantae > Streptophyta > Magnoliopsida > Poales > Poaceae > Saccharum > Saccharum hybrid cultivar. The sequence continues at coordinate 19,249,192 of JAQSUU010000312.1, read as the reverse complement.
CAGGCTTTAGAACAACAAAGATTTCAATAACCTGGACTGTTGTCAGTTGACAGTGTGACATCAATGTATAATCAACCTTTGGAAAAACAATAGGTTTCACAAGCATATAGCACTCAAATCAGCAGCGAATCTGGTGTACAAAGCAGCATACAAAAACGAAATTTCTGAGGTAATTGTGTGCATGAAAACCCAAATTACGAAATATAAATCTTCTCCTTCAGGAAGGAAGTAGAGAAAGAGAGGAAAATAAGAGAGAAACAAATATATTCTGTAACATGGGAGTATAAAGAACTTACGTAACCTATTTTATTCATAAGACCATGTAGACCTATGTTCCTAATCTGCATATATTTATTTGTTTGTAAGAACAGATATATTCTGTAATAATGCACATACCTGTTCTCATAGTGCATTTCAGTGATAATGCAAATACCCGTTTTTACATATTCTGGTACAAGGATTTTTCACCTTCGGAGGCTCAGGAAGCAGCAATAGCCTGTATGGAAATCGCGTTACGTAGTAAAAATCTTGCATTAGTGCCTCTAAAGATACTGATGGAACGTAGTTCCCAAAGATAAGTTTCAAAAGGGTTCGTTAATAAACAAGATAGCAAAGGCTAATTAATATTGTTCAGAGAAGATCTCCTAAACCATCACTTGTTGTTGCATGAACCCAAATGCAGACAACGAATTTGGAGGATGAGTTAGTGTAACCAGGAAGATCATATACAAATGATGCATACTTGTCACAGAACCTCCTAATTATGATGACCCACATGTACCTGTCATCGTCATAATGACCTCTGACAGCCGTACTTATGTTCCTCGTAACTTAAAAGGTCTGCTTTCCTCCGAACAAGATCCAATCACAGGAGTATTGCAATATTACAACAATTTATTCAAAATGTCATCAGAGTAAAGTAGCGGAAGTCTTACAATAACTTAAGTTTACAAACCACAGTTTCCAAACTTTAAACCTTAAGTAGCATTATTACAAACCGGTAGTAGGGAAGTATCAGTAGTAACTTTATTACAATCACACAAACGAGATGTCTTGCCCAGAGGCCACACAGTCTACTCGTCGTCACTTTCTTCAGCCACAACGGTCATGCAACAAGGCTCCAAGCAGACTTGTTCATGAACCACACCTGCAACAAGGGGTTTAACAAACCCTGAGTACGAGAGTACTCAACAAGACTTACCCGACTAAGAAAAAGACTCCAAGGGCATGCTAGCTTTAGAGAATCAAGGTACGAGTATTCAAGAATCCAAAATTTCTTTTGCAGAAAAGCTTACTAAACTAAGTCCTTACCTTCAATATTTTACTTTTACCATTGATGGTTCCTTAACCAATTCTAGGTGATCCAAATCTAGATCAAAGTAATTCTCATCAAGATCTTTCTCACTCCCTTTCAATTCCAGTTCTTAACTACGATGTTGGTGCAAGGCCAAGACTCCTTTCTCGTGGAGCAACGACGATTCAAACCGCTTCATTTACCTAGCTGGGGATTCTTAACCACACGACATATGTAGAATCGAATCTTGCATATATCAACTCTTACCCGAGTAACCCAAAACCAGAACGTGTCCATCGCCACCCGAGAGCACAGTACTCCTCGAACCCGACCCAATTCTAGCCCCGAGGGTACACGCTACTCTCGACATCTCTCCACTCCTAGTGCGAGGTTAGACGTTCTCGTAATGGAATAGTCGAAGTAAGGCTTACCCGACATGGGTACATGGCTAGTACTAATAAAAATTCCATGACGTGAGGGCCAATAATGTACGGTCCTTAACTGATAAGGCGGAAACACTACATTGAGACTCCTTTCCCAATACAAGTTAGCAGTGGTCAAACCACCCGCCTGATCTTACAAGTTTATTTTCATATTTCAATATTCATCAAGTATGTCGTTATGGCCATATAAACATTCATTTAAAAAGCTTAACTCATAAGCATAGTGAAGCATACTATGTATTTTCAGTAAAACAGGTATCAAGGGTGATATCGCAATAATCAAGGATGATAATGCAGCAATTAGGTTATCACTCAACTCCTAATTACTTAATGCAGTAAACCCTAGTATAAATAATAAAGGTTTGTAAAACTCAAGGTAGGGTTTAAATGCACCAGGGCTTGCCTTCCTCTGATGAGACGGCTAACTCAGGCTCAAAGACTTCGACTTCTGGTTCGGAACCCACCGAAGACAACTCTTCTCCGGAGACTTGCTCGCCGATGTCGACTTGTTCGAAAGCGGGAACTACACGAGCATATAACATGTTTCAACATGATGCGGTGATAAAATATGATGCTTGATGATGATATGCCATGGTTTACGACTTGAGTACAACTTTCCTTCGCGGTACAGTCGCAAAACAGTAAAACCTACTCACTAATAGCGGTTACTTAAGCAACACTAACGTTTCTTACTAAACATGTTACTAACGAGCTCAAACAAGTAATTAAGGCGCAAAAGATCACCAAGAATTAGTGACCCAAGGTCATCACTCAATCAAAAAGGCACACAACACTTAAAGTTATCAATTAACAATTAATTAAACATTTAATTAATTAGGGCATAATTAATAATAAATCATACTTTATCTAAATGAGCTTAAACTTTTATATAGATTAATCATGGCCTAAAACAGTGTCAAAATAAATTTCATGATTTTTGGATTAATATTTTAATTACTAAAATTCATGGAAGTTGCATTTAATATTTAATTGAACTAATTAAATAACTTGCAAAAAGTAATCAAATTTAGCATTTAATATTTTTTCTAATTAGTTTATACCTTGAAAAGCTTACACAAAATTTTTCACTATTTTTGGAGCTCCACAGAAATTCTAATGAAATAAATAAATACTAATACTATTTACATTTTTGAAAAAGAAAAACAAAATTGCCGATCGGGCCAACTCCTCCTTTCTCGCTCCGGCTCGGCCCAACCGCGCGGCCCAGCTGCATCACGCCTGCGCTCGCGCTCGCTCGCGCCCGTGCGGCCAGCAACGCATGGCCCATCCGCGCTCGCGTTCTCCCTCTCTCTCGCTGACACGCTGTCCCCACCCGTCATCTTCCTCCTTCGTCTCTCTCGCTCTCTCCCGTGACCTGGCCATGTCCGCACGGCCGTCGGCCGGCGATCATGACGTCGGTCGCCCAACTAACTTGACCAAAACAATCTACTCTTCACCGCGAACCTCACCGGACCACTCACGCGACCGCAAACGCCCTAGAGGTAACACCTCATCGGCAATGGCGACACGGTGCTCGCGGTGACCGGTGTCCCGGCGATCCACGATGGTAGCGTCTAAAACGAAAGCACGAGGAGCAACAGGAGCTCACAACGATTGCAGCGAAGCCACAAGGAGGCGCTGGGAGGCGGTGGAGAGTGCTAGCCACGTGAGGGTGGTGGCGGCTGTGCTCCAACCGGACGTGGGGAAGAAAAGGGTGGCACGACGATTTGGGCGGGAAAAAGGCTAGTTCAGGCGGACCACTAGATGCGCGAGGGCGAGGCGAACATGATGACGTGATTTGCGTGGCTGGTGGCGGCTCAACGGCGGCAGCGGCGAGCGACGGAGCTAAGCAGCGGCGGTGGCAAAAACAGAGAAGAAAAACGACCCACGGTGAACTCGAGTATATATAGGGCACGGCCATGGTGACGGCACTGGAAGACGCGCGACGTCGTGCTGGCGATCCTGGCGCGCGCGAGAAGAGCCCAGACAGCCACGGCGGCGTGCTGGCGCCCATACCGGACGGTGGCCGGCCGTCATTGGTCACGACATTGTAGCATCCCCTCTCCAATTTTGCAATTTCAAACTGTTTTATCAAATTACTCCCAAATTCATATAGCAACTTGAAAAATTCCTAAGATATGAAATCTTCAGAATTTCAAGCTCTACAAGTTTTGTATTGAACACTTTTTCAAATTTGAACTGGATTTTGAAATTTGAGTTTAAAATTAGAAGGGGACACTTTTCGGAAATTTGGTAATTTAGAAATTACTTTGGATTTTGTATTGAAACTTTAAAAACTCCAAACACCAAAGTTGTACATCTAGCCAAGACCAACAACTTTGCTATTAAAACCATTCTCAAATTCTGCCTCCATTTTGAAATTTGAGTTTGGGGATGAAAAGGGGTCAAATTTGAAATTTGCTTCTTTTCAAAATTGCTCCATATTTTACACTAAAACTTTGAGAACTCAAAACACCAAAGTTGTAGCCCTTGAAAAGTTCTACAAACTTGGTTTTAAACTTTTTCCCAAATTTTGTTTAGATTTTGAATTATTTCAAAAGGGATAAAACCAGGGTTTTGGATTTTAGGGTTTTCGGAGGAATTTCCAATTGAAATTTGTTGCTACCTTAATTAGTGATTATTTAATGATCAAACCATCACCCAAGTGCATCATTGAGTCAATTATCACATAGTTGACCAAATGCCACTCTTGGTTGACCAATTTAACTTTTGAAAATCTTTTAATATTTTCCCAAATTTGAATTCAAATTCAAATCGGAAAATCGCGACAAGTTTTTGGATTTCAATTCAAACTCAAACTTGGAGCTTCATTTTATGTGTTGTACTTGAGTTCATACCCTACATTTGACACTAGTGTGTAACACAGTCACACACCTCAAATTACGCAGGGCATGGACTAAGTTTTTGCGGTGGCATTTGAAATTAGGGTTTTCAGTTCGAATCACACCACTGAGAAGCACATCCAACCTAGAAAGGTAAACTCATTTTAGTTAATGCATAACATGGTTGACCTAATCATGGATGCTTTGCGATGCAATATGATGACATGGCGAATTAATTAGTCACTATAACACCCGAGGTGTTACAATACTTGACAACAATTTTTTTTTTCAATTAGCTTATCGTAGGTGGAACCTTCAGATAGCCCAGTACAATCAGAATGAAACGTAGCATGCAACACGTTTGATTATAGAATAACGGGAAACCACCCAACAATTAAAATATATCCCTTCCATATACACTGAACACTGGTAGCTTTATGGAGACATAGAGCAAATAGCATCTATTTCTTTTTTTTTGGTAAATAGTCTGTTGGTAATCAAATTGCTAAACCCAGCTTTAATTATATACAACATCTTGAGAACAAATCCTTTGAACTTGTTTACACAAAGGAATAACACAAATATGCTAGTAGGGACGAAGACAGACTACTGACCTAAGGAGGGCAGGAGCAAGGTGAAATTTGGTGGGCTAGAAACTCTATTTCTTCATCTGCTCTAACACAGAAAGCACCAACCGGCACAACATAAGAAAATTTAGCACCAACCGTCACAACATAAAAAGATTTCAACTAAGAAAGTCTAAACTGCCGAAAGTTCTCTCATTCTAAATGCAAAAACAATCATTTATGAGCGAAGTACAGACAAATATGAATGGGAGCATGGGGCAAAACACTACACAGAAGCACGCACCTTGCATTTTAGGTCTTCACTTTGCTGCTCTGAAATTGTGGACCATCGCAGGGATTTTTGTTCCTGTTTTTTGAAGCTAGAACCTGCATCTAGAAATTGTATTACTTCTCAGAGTTAACGAAAGCATCAGGCAAATATGAAGCATTAGACAATAATACCCAAAAATGGCAGCTAGGGTTTGGTGATGGCACCAACAGATGGAAATAGCAGGAAGGAGGCGGCCCAACATGGCGCACCGTCCATGCCACGCGAGGAGGAGGGACGGAGAAGGGTGACAGCCATCGCGCCGAGCAGCGTCGCCGCCGTAGTCACCCAGGTCGCGCGAGGAGAGTGAGAGAGGAAGCGAAACCGGAGATTAGAGAGAGCGAGAGGGAGAGAGGAGCCCGCACGGAGGATGGAGGAGAGGAGGAGGAGGCAGAGGGTGGCCGCCGGCCCGGGGCATCGGCACCGGCGGATGCTGCCCGTGCCGCCGCGTTGTCCGCTTCTGGAGAGATCGGGAGGAAGGGAGAGGGAGGGGAAGGGAAGAGACGGGAGAGGGAGAGAGGGAGATATTTTCTACCGGCGGACTGTAGTTGTCCGGGGAGTGATTGAGCTGAGGTGGACCGATGGGAAGAGAAGCAGCTGATGTGGTCCAATCAGGGGAATTTGGGGCGACGTGGCCGGCTGGCTGTGCGGGGTTCAACTGCCAATTCTAGTTGTTAATATGCACATGACATGGCAAACGAGACTTACTTTTGTATCTTTTGACGGTCTTCGGGAAATGAGACAGTTAAATTTACTCTCAAAGGGCATATTCTCTGAGAACAGTCTCTGAACAGTTCTTCCTATCTCGTACATTTACCTTCGCTCCTGACACGTTATCCGCACTTTGCTCTAAAAAAGAGAATAGGAGAACGACAGCAGCGGCATGCAGGCCTCTCTGTACCGGCCTTTGTACCATCCGAGCACTTTATCTAGAACAAGAGAAGAGAACGACAGAGGCAGAGGCCGAGCGAAGATCGCCGGCGACGACAACTACCTACGCAGCGCTCACTGCAACACCGGCAGAATGGTCACCGGCACCCTGATGGCTTGCATCGGAGACACCTTGCATCAAGAAGAAGACACGTAGGACGGGTTCGTGGTCGGCATGCAGCAGATGCACAGCGAGGCACCGAAGGCGAGCACGGACGAACCAACGTCGCGCCAGGTGCCAGGCGAGCGGGGGATGGAATGTGTTGGAATTAATTGATCTCTGGCTCGAGCCGTTACGAAGGGGTACAGGGTCAAAGACCGTTTCCCCTGGCCGAGTTAGTCGGTGGACCGTTTCCCCTGACCGAGTTAGTCGGTGGAAACTCCACACGCGCGACGATCTGTAGCACCCAAACCAACCAATGGTTATGGCCCCGAGTCGAGCAGCGCCATATTAAAAGAGGTGGCCCGGCTTCTCCTTTGGCCAACGCGCAACTGAGAAACAGCCCACCCCGATACTTTCCGATCCTAACAGGGAGCTGGATCGACCCAAAGGCCGCCGCCCTTCTTCTCTGACTCTGGCACCAGCCAAGGTGATTGACCAGTGCCGCTGGCGCTCTGAAGGTCGACGCTACACCACCAAACAGTACCGTCCTCACATCCCTACCCCACCGATGGCGGAACCCCAAGGTCCGTGTTTCATGATCATGATGTGATCTTTTGACTAGGCTAGATCATCATTTGTGTTGATCTCGATCTAACAGAACGCAGATACACATACAGGTGACCCCGGTGACCGTGACGCGTAGCCACCGGCGGAACATCGTGTTGGCGAGGCGGCATGGCACGTGGCCGTCCGTGTGGGAGCCTGGGACTGGAGGTAGGCGCCGCCGCCAGCGCCAGGTCGGCAGCGACTAGAAAGGAGGTGGGCACGTCGTGGCGAGAGCGGGATTAGCGGGTGGGCGAGACGCGGCTGAGGCCGAACAAGGGTACGTTGCGGGCTATACAGTCACACGACCCTGCCCTGCCCTGCCTCCTATCTCTCTCTCTCTTCCATGGTTTGCTGCTCAATCTTCCTATGAGTTTGATGTGTTTTAAAATGCCACACACGAAAAGAAAAGTAAAATCATACCAAACTATAAACTTGACTTCATAAAGGATGGCAGGCATAAACCTTATTTCTTACTTATATACTTGTTGCTTGTGGACATATCTTTATTAGAAAACATGACAAGTACATATATGGAAGGACAACTACATGGCAAGGTTTCTTAGGACAGCTATTGCTAGCTTCCTTGCTTCTTGGCTGCTGAACCTGTCGTCCAAGATCGCTGCAAGATTCATCTGTAGGGTCGGATGTTCCATGAGCTCGTGCCTTAGCCGCGTACCAATCTTCCCACCGACGCTTGAGAGCTTACCTAGCAGCTGGAGTGCTGAGCCCATCAAAAATCTCCTTTGCACAGCCGCCGTAGCCGCCTCATTGATGTTCTGCTCTTGCGTGCCATTGCCATCGTCTTTGTAGTAGGTAAACTGCACTATCTTTGGGATAAGATCATCCGCTTCTTTGCTGATCTTTAGGCAATTGCTGTGAAAATAATAGCTATTGTCACTGGCCAAACTGTCAAAAAATGGCAGTGCCAGCGCGGGAAGATTATCCTCGGGTTCTCCACTCTCAGTCTCAATTCCATCACTATCAGCATCCAGAAGGGCAGAGAATGCTTGCATGGCCCCGGGGATTGAGATGATCCGGAGCGTCCCGGCAGGCAAGCATAGCACTAGCAGTGACCTTTGCGGCGAATAATCTGATGGTCGCGTCCTCTGGGCTTCTCCACTCTAGCATGTTGATCAATCTAGCTGTTGCGTTTGCATCTCTGTGGAGCTTTGAAAGGAGCTGTGTCCTGGATGGCTCCTTGCGCAGAAGATTGTGCATCATGCCATCATCCAAACCCCATGGAACTGTAGTTTCGGTGAGTCTGAACTTATGGATTGAATGACAAAGCTGTCGAGGCTTCTCTGCTTCCGAGCAACAACATGCATCTCCATGCATTTCTCCCGAGCATATTCGTAGTACAGATTGGCTGATTCACTTCCTCGGTGTCCTCTGAATCCACCCTGACGGGCAAGAGAGCTCCGAGGGATGAACGAGAACATCTCTAGCGTGCAGGATACAATGTGGAGTATTCCTTGACAGAGCACCATAGTGTAAAAGATATCGAGAGATGGTTCGAGGTTGATCCTGCTCTCTTGCTGCTCCTCCGCACTGCTGCTGTTGTAGTCATGTGGTACAAGGCGGCACAGTGCGAGCACGACTCTCATAACTGCTGTTGGCATTAGTAAATTGCCAAATAACACAGACGATAGAGCATATACTTGGAAAAGGGCCATGACAATCCGATGAGTGAGGCTATCATGGATGAACACCAACATCATGAGTTCAGCAAACATGCAGACATTCAGAATTAGTCGACGCCAGAATACGCGTTTGCTTCCCAGACCAGTATCTAGTAGTTTGATAATACTTGGAAAATGTAGCCTACTGACCGTAAGGACAAGCACAGCTATAAGTAACAGTGTGAACATGACCCAGTTGGCTACCATGTGTGATTGCTTTGTGGAGGTGGCCTTCACTAGTGACGGGACCAGTAATAAAACTGCTGCCAGAGGACTGGTGAGGGAAATGAAACGCCGTACCGTTACAGGCAGCAATCTGAGAGCTCCGGGTCCGGGAGACAGGAATTTGCTAATCACAGCAGTCAATAATAGCAGGAAAATGCCCAGTACTTGAAGGAGTTTTCGAAGCCTAATTGCAGATGCCGCCGATGCAGTGGGAGCAGGCAAGAGATAAGAAAACATCACCAAAACATTTGAAAGCCACGCCACGACGATTAGGCCATTCCACCCAAGATGCCTAACGGAACCTCTGCTGCGAAAGAATAGTTGGTAATCCATACTGTTCTCACGATTGAACATCCTGAAAATAAATGTAATTTAATTATTAAACAAAAAGACGCAGCAGCATGAGACCAACAAAACAAACAAGAAAAAACAAACATGCTTCCTTGTTTTCTATCCCCTCCGTTCCCAAGTGTAATATGTTTTAGTATCGTCCTAAGTTATACATTTTTTTTAACTTCGATCATTGTTATAGAAAAAAATTCATTAACAACGTTTTCTCCATGGAATATGCCTTTGCAGTGTATTCAATTTATTTGTCATGATTTTTATAACAATATTGTTTGTCTGTCACAATTGTTTAATTGCCATAGGCAATACGGAATTGCCACTACAGGATAGCTAGATAATACTACCCTGATAGAGTAGTGATTTTCATATCTAGCAGTGCCATATTTCTACAGCCGAAAATAAAAATCACATATATAAAAGAGTCATTGTTTATACAAAATGACTCCTGAAAAAAAATTTGGACGTGAATAAATCAAGCATGGCTCACTAGTCTAAAGGAAAATACAATAATGGCATCCTACGTGCGTATATAAAAATGTGCATATAGTCACAATGGTTCTTGTTTAATTTGTTTAATGAAAATAATTCTTAAAAGGACATATTTTAAAACCAACATAATAATAGTGAAATATTTATTATATAAAGAGCTGTGATTTTTCTTCATTTTTCCATATGCTAATATGCATGTATATAACCCACCTTGTATATATAATAAATTATTTTGCCAAATGTAATGATCTAAAAATATCCAAATATTGTATCCAATCTTTTAAAACCACATATTTATTGTGATTTTTTCAAGATTTTTGGATCAAGTTTCAAAGGAAAGTTAATTAAATTTGAATTCCAAAAAAACAAATCAGAGAGAATCTTCTTTCACTCGCCGCGTCTTAGCTTGGGCTGAATTTCTCTGGCCCATTCCTCCCTCCTGGCTAGACCAGATAGCAGGCCTCAACACTCCACCTTCGGCCCAGGTCGGCTCTTAGCCAACAAAGCACAGCAGGAGAAAAAAAAATGTTTGCTAAAAAAAAGCAGGAGAAAAATTTGAAGAAGAAGAATAAGAAGAAAATATGGCAATGTTTGGACTCAAACCCACGCCGACACTATCCCTCAATATGTAATAAGCTATAAATAAATACACTTGTAAAATAAGAGCCTCTTATTCATCTATGTATGTATATAGTTCAAAGTTAGAGGAAAGAAAGTGTCTAATACTCTTCTACTTCGGTGTTAACTCTACCTTTTTTCATGACTGAAAAGATTAAAGTTTATTCCTTATGTTTTCTTTCATAAATAATTTCATTATAATTTTTGGCAATGGGGCTTCAGGAAGTAAAAGTATTTATGCGAACTGGAATTACTTAAAATTTGCAATACATGTGCTATAAAAAATCTTTAAATGGCAAACAAATATATATGTGACTACACACATGCATTTCAGGTCTTATGTGAGTTTTGGGAGAACAAATTTAAATGTTTATATACTTTAGCACCTAGTTTTTTGTAGTTAGGTAATAGTTTTTAATCAATAATACACAAATATTCTTGAAAAATTCTAAAATTTTGCAAGGGACCAAACCGTATTCTTATTATAACAACCTCAACAAAGTTTCCATAAAAAACAATAATTGTTTCCTATATTTGATATTTGTTTGAGAGACATCTTCCTAGTCCATATATATAAAATGCCCAAAAAAGTTTCATCAAGAAATCAAATTGATGTAACAACTTCCTTTATTCGGTGTTCATATGAGAGCACATGCTTACAATCAATTTGCTCGTCCATAACAAGATTCAGTATGACAAATTAACTTTATATTTCTTAGCTGAAAATGTAATATAAGTTTTATTTATTATGTTTGGATATGAAATTGATTTAATTGTATGTTCTTAAAAGATAATATGCTTTATGGTGTTTTAAACGTATTTATTCTCTTTCACTGGAATTTCATCACATCTAAATGAACTACGTGTGTGTTGCAAAAGTTACCTTTAAATTTCAGAAAACATACCCATGAGTCGTGTGGAAACTTGAATTAATTAAAACCCAAATGTTTGCATGAATTATTACTCCGATGTACGGTACCCACGTGGCTATACTACTACTGGTATACTACACCTTTATACTACACCTATAATAATAAAAAGACTGAACTGGCCTGGTGTCGATGGGTGGTTACGACGTACTCACTGCTGTGCAATATAATGTAGACAATTGACAAGTTTGGTAACGATCGACCTCCCTGCACGAGGTGGGGCGGCTTGGAATGTTCTGGTTTGCTATGAATTTTGCTGAAGTTATGTGCTCTATGCTCAGCTTTCTATGGAATATATTTTTAAACGGCTATGTTTTTACCTTTTCATCAGTTTTCAATGGATTGTATTTGAACAGTTATGTTTTTGCCTTTTTAGTTTTCAATAGAATGCTCATGTGCTCCAATTCTTGTTTAATATACACCACTGAATATACTTCGTTTATTGTATTTCGCATGAAGCCTTCTCCGCTGGAAATCGATACTCTTCTAATTTAATGTTAGTGCCAAAAGGTCATATACACTTATGCATGCCTTCTTTTGATTTTAACGTTTATTGGACAAACATTTTATACAAGAGATCTACTGTAGTGTAGGTCATGCTTACCTTAGGGCTTCGAGAGAAACGATGAGAACCGCATAACAAAAGTCGCTGCCTTGGCCTTGGCCGAGCACCGTCGGGTAGCCGCCCAAAAGGACGACGGTGGCCCATGTGAAGACCCGCGCCCCGAGCGCGTTGCCCAGCTTTTCGATCAGCGCGACGGCGCGAACGAAACGGTTGACCTTCTTCTCTGGTGACGATGTGATGGCCGTTGCGGCAACCCGGCCGCGTCCTCCAGATGAGCTGCTCCCGCCCTCCTCCATCGCCGCCCAATGCTTAGCTTCGGTCGGCGCCCGGCCAGCCGGAGTGGATCGGCGCTGACGACCGGCGGGCTGGCTTTGTGTGTTGCGTATGTAAGTGTCTTCCGATCGCTAGTTGCAGCATCCGCACTGAAACTGCACCAATCTAATTTCAACTTACAAGTCTCGTAAACCCACCCCTAACCATTCCCTCGGCTGTGGAAACCACACCACACCAAACCACTAGTGTTTTTGAGCCCACACTAAACCAAACTGTGGTCTAAATATGGATTCTAACCCATTTGCCGTGGGGTCCTCTTTTGCTGCCCGTCGGAGTGCACGCGGCCGGCGAGCTGGGCAGCGGGCCCGCGAGGCTGTCGTGGATTCCTGGGATCTCGCCTGTTCTTGCTTCCGTGGGGTTGGACTTGACCACGATCTGCTCGAGCGAGGAAGACGCGGCCGCAAACAGCGTGGGCGGCAGCTCGACGGCGGCAGCCTCGGCGGTGCCGAAGCAGCCGGAGATGGAGAGCATCCCAAGGTGCAGCAGGCCGCGCAGCGAGGCGGCGTCATCGAGGCTGACCCCGGACCTGCACTGCGGGGTGGCTACGTCGGGGACGAAGTGGAGGTGCGTGGTGTGGAGCTGCGGCCATTCCGGGTCGCCGAGGAGGTCCGCCATCACGCGGAAGACCGCCCTCGGCAGATGCAGCGCCGGCGCGTCCACTACTTCACTTCGACAGGCGAGCGGATGAGTTCAGCTTGTTTCCACCCGAACCAAACCAAACAGATCCACTTTAATAGCTAAGCCGAACCCAACCAGCCTATGAATCTTCTCAGTTTGTTTCCCACCGAACCAGATCAGACCAAATGAGAAACCAGACCGTATAAACTGGGTTTGACCCAAACCATTCTCAGGTTTACTCCGGCCTATTTCCCAGTGGCAGTACTGGTACAGTGAGTGGTACTGGTACCGGGCAATACACAGGGTGTGTTTGGTTCGCGTTTAATTCGAAGCCTAGCAAGCTTTCTGAGCCAGGCTAGATTTAGCCAGGTTGACACAAGCCAACAATCAAGCCAACAATCACTTGTTTAGGTGGAGTGTTTCCTTAAGCCTGACTAAATTTTGGTGTGTTTGGTTAGCTGGTTTTGCTCGAATAGAATCACCTCCTCTTTCAGCCGGTAAAAGTTACCCCTTTGAGGCATTTCATCGAACATGTGTTGTGCGGTGGTGACGTAGCTCCGGCAGATCGAACAGCACGGCGCGCCAGCGGTGGTGACGCAGCCCAGTGGCGGTGTGTTGGCGCGGATAGCTCCACGGTCGTCCTTGTGAGACCCCAACCCCCCCAACCGTCCTCGTCAGAGCTCCATCGTCGTTCTCGTGAGAGCTTGTCGTCTACGTGCCAAGGTCAGTGAGAGCTTGTCATCGTCTGGTGCCAGGTGACCCCGCCGCCGCTCCTTATGCCCCTAGCCGCGCGAGGCCAGGGCCGCGCCCCTGCCACCCTGGCACACCACTGTCGCTTTGCCGCCGCTGAGACCCTCTTCTGCACGGCCCACCTCCGCACTCTGCCGCGCTAACCACCAGCCCACCGCCATTGACGATGAGCAGGGGCGGACACCACTGACGACGAGGATGACGGGGAGCATGGCCACCGCATCTGAGGCCTCCGCTGCATGCTCCACGACCACCATCTCGAACCAGCCCACCAGCGCCCGCATCTACTCGCAGCCTCCCCTCCGCCCCTGCCGCCCCAGGGAGCTCGCCGGGGAAGTGGATGGCCGGTGCACGGACGCGGAGCAGGTGAAGGAGATGCGGCGCCATACGGGAAGTGAAGCGAGCCTTGGCTCAAGCCTGGCCCTAGAAAAACGAGCTCTACCTGCGTTCTTTCGTAGCCAGGCTAGAGGCGTAGGGATGGCCTCCTAAAGCCAGGTCCAAGCAACCAAAAGTCCATCTTGGCTCTACAGAACCGGGCTAAAATTGGGCACCCAACCAAACACACCTATATAGGTCGGGGTACGTACTGATAAACTACTCCTATATAGCTAGCGCCTAGTTTTCCTAAAGAAAAAAAAGGAAAACTAGCGCCTAGTGATCGATCCACCCAACCAAACACACCTATATAGGCCAAAGTGATTATAGTTTGACTTAGAACAAAAATGTATTGATTCATTATATTTCAGGATGAAGGGAGGAGTATTATTTTAAGATCTATTTTCACACAATTAAATTTATAAAACAAGATCCCACTTAGCTACGTTTTAATAAAAAAAATCATTTAGTAGTATATGTATGTACCAAACTGTGGTGTTGACCTGTGTGTCAGTGCTGTCGTTCGCCTTCGTCGCATTATAATTCTGTGTACGTGCTTTTGCATGCCATGCATGTGCCTTTAGATCCTCGTCGCCGCGTGGCTCGTGCACACGGATGGTGCAAATTAATAAGGGCCCATTTAGATCCTTGTTATTGAATTTATTCTAATAATTATAATTTAGGTATAAATTAATTAAGTTAATATAGTTGTATATGAAATATATTTATGTATTTATTGTTATGCATATAAGGGACATACTTATATGTTGCATTTTTATTGTAGGGAAGTGAGTTGAAAGGTGTGCTATAAGTTGGAGAATAGAATTATAGCACAGTGATCTATAGAATCTATTTCTATTTCATATCCTTTGAATTTGAGATAGAGTTATTTGTGAGTTTAAAAAGGTCGTAGAATGTTAAATTATAAGGTAAATAGTCTGATCCACTACGGTAGATTTCAATAGCTTCGAAATAAAGGATCCAAGCGGCCCCCGAATCAATTTGGTGCGCGGGCGGGAGGCAGAGCTAGCTAGCTAGGTTAGTTCCCTTAATTAATTATTACATGCATCCATTATTACTGCTTACTACGTAGCTAGCTAGCTAGCTAGGAGCTCCGAGTTAAGGGTGTGTTCACTTCGCGAAAAGTAGTTGAAAAGTTACTGAAGCATCTTTCGTTGTTATTTGGCAAAATTTGTCCAATCATGGACTAACTAGGCTCAAAAGATTCGTCCCGACATTTACGGACAAACTATGCAATTAGTTATCTTTTTTACCTACATTTAATGCTCCATGCATGCGTCGAAAGATTCGATGTGATGGATGGAAGAGGAAATATTTTGGGTTTACATGGCAACTAAACAGGCCTAAGTAAAACGCCAAGCTACTAGCATAGCAGGAACTAATACCGGAGCTACAAATTAAAACGTCTAGCACAATATCTCATGCTAGCTTGTGCACAGTCCAGCAATCTATGTAGGAGTACGCATCAGATTGTGATTTCTAACCAAACTAATGTTAGTTGAAATTACATTTACCACTCTCTCCGAAAAAAACAATAGTTTTGTCCAATTTTGTCTATAAAAAAGTTTTTCATTATTATGTGGTACTATGTCTTATTTTCTCTTTCTTACTCCTCGTCACATACAATATTGTTTGGGCCCACATATGCATATATGCTTTCGAACCCAGCTTGGTGCTTCAATAAGAGCAAAACTCTCTTCTCTCTCCTCCACATTAGCAAAAATGTTAGCTAGCTTGGCTCCATTATTATACTTCCTTACGCACTTGTAAATTCAGAAACTTTTTCCAAACCTAATTAACACGCCCCTGAATCAAAGACGGAGATATATATATATATATACTGTATATCCCTACACGACAACACTGCAAGTGGTATTTTATTGGTTCACTGCTAGAGCTACAAATGAGTTGAGCTCTATGGAGTCTTGTTTGTATGCGTATGTATTCATCTCAATCTACATGTATTGAAGTGGATTGGAGTAGAATTAAACTAAATTTTATTCCATTCCACTCCAACACATGTGGATTGAAGTAAATACACATACATCCAAACAAGGCCTGATGGGGATGAAAACCCCTAATAATAACCTCTGCTAGTTAGATACAACAAAGAGCTAGTAATAGATGCACGAACGGAAACAACTAACCTAACTCGACCTTTTCGTCCGCACAAAATATAATTAAGGGTGGGTTTAGTTGGGTGAAAAGTTTTTAGGAAAATGTCACATCGGATATTCTGTGCGATGTCAGAAGGGGTTTTCGAATACTAATAAAAAAAACTAATTACATAACTTGCCTCGAAACCGCGAGACGAATTTATTAAGCCTAATTAATCTGTCATTAACACATTTATTACTGTAGCACTTTAGTGTCAAATTACAGATTAATTAGGCTCAAAACGTTCGTCTCGTGATTTCCAACCAAACTGTGCAATTAGTTTTTTCGTCTATGTTTAATGCTCCATGCAGTGCCGCAAGATTCGTTACTGTAGTTTTTCATAAAAAGTTTTTGGATCTAAACACACCCTAATAATTGAACAAAAAATTTTGCATATCTCCACGTGCACGCGCGGCGACGACGACATTGCTGTATCTAAAAGGCACATGGCATGCGGCAATATGCAAAGCACACGTACAGGCTGGATTAAATTACGCGAAGACGAACGGTAACGACACTAACACAAACGGCCGCTAGTACGTAGCGGAGTTGGTACACGCGTACGTGTACAAATACCACGTACGGAGAATCATTCTTGCATTGCCAGTCGACGACAGCAGTCAGGGCTAATTATTAATAACTAGTATATTGGCACGTGCTAATGCTATGGTGTGATCTAGAAACACAATTCAACCAACCAAAAAATAATATATGCGTCTGCAAAGCATATATAGATCATATGATATTTGACACCGTTATTCTAGCCACAAAAATACTTTGGATTGTGCAGTGATTTTTGAAGGCTCCAAGCATGCTAGCCCTGCTGTACCAACAGAATACAAATTTAACCATTGTCCTGATGATTGGAACAATGCAACAAAACTAAAAGAGGCATTATTCGACCCTTACACCTGCAGTAAGAAAGAAAACTTCCGAAACAACACAAAAATACTTGATGTGGCTGTAGTAGTATAGGTCACCAGTTCACCAGCAGCATATCATCCTCTTATCACCTGTTTAGCTTCATAGAGGACCATGTGCTGAAGCATGTGTGACATAGACTCATTCCCCTCTCACTGTCCAAAAAAGGTGTTGCATTCTCATCTCTTCTTACTTATCCATCAGCTAGGAAAAAATAGTGAATCATCAACTAACCTTAATCTACTGCTGGCACAACAACTCATTACAAATCAGTCAATTTTTTTTAAAAAAATCAGCTGGCTCGTGCCTACTTTGCCGATACGATTCCCAAATTTCTCAAGAAATAAATTCAGTCAGATAACTACTTCCTTTTGAAATTCAATCAGAACATATATCTCACATGATTGTTGTTTCTCAAGAGCAGAACATCTATTTGTTTCAGTTGCAAAAATAAGGAAAATGACAACCAAATCAATTTTGATCAAGTGCTGAACTCTTGAAATACACTCGATTTGGACATGGAGACATTGAATCTAAGTTACACATGCTACTGAGAAAGATCAAAATTATGTTGTTGCACATGGTTAGGTGAACAGAATAGGTCGTCCTGGCCTTAGCACATGCAAACAAACGATGAAGTAAAGGAAAATACAACTTTTATGACGTACGGAGTAGAAGACAGTGTAGATGTTGACAGAGCAATCACACGCTTTTGAGATTTGCTAGCATGGAGACACAGCATGAGCCTCTTCGTGGACATTTTGTTGAACATGTTGCCCGCGTTACATTACCCACTTCCTTGCGAAGAGATTTTGCTGGCTCGCGGTGTTCCCATCGTAGCTCCCTCCTCCGCTGCTCTCCCGCGCTGCTGCCATCGCCGGAGAAAATCAGCCGCCCAGATCCGGAGCGGCAGTGGCGAGGCGGATTGGTCTTGGGCGACAGCCATAGTCACCGGGAACGTGGTACGGTGCCACGTTTCACGTTCCGGGAACGTGGATCAGTTTCGTCCCGACAGTGGAAAATCCTTTCTCAAGTAGCGTTCCACGTTCCACGTTCCTCGTTCCACGACCCAATCATTCCGGGAACTTTGTGACTGTTGCGACAGCTTGCCCGAGTGGTTCCCCCAACCTCCTGTGCCCACCGCAGCCACATTGTGTGTCGCCTCGCCGGTGACTTGGCCAAGCTCAAACGGCGGCTTGTCGGAGCGGCTTCTGGTGCGGCGAATAGCAGCGGCCTTCGACAACGGAGCGTTAGGGTGTGGGGCCGGCGCGACGCTTCAACACTCACAGCGCTCCTGCAGGGTTCCGGGGGCACTCCTGCGTGACGGGAGGCGCAGGGCGCGGCGCTGCAAACACTCCTGCGGGGCTCTAGCGGCAGCGCAGGTCTGCGCCGGGCAGAACAGTAACGGGCGAAGTGCGGCGCGGGTAGTCTTGGCTGGCCAGGACGGCGAGGCTGAAGCATCGGGGCAGGCGGTGGGTCCTGTGGCGGCGTGCAGGCGGCACGGAGCACACGAGCAGGTGGCGTGCAGATCGGAACGGCCGGAGCACGTGAGGCGCGAAGAAGGAAAAAAACAAAGGAAACTTTTTTTCGTTTATTCCATCCTGTGGTTGGTCGTGTGGGTCGTGACATGCGTTGTTGGTGCACAATGGTTGAACATCAAAGGAAACTTTTTTTTCGTTTATTCCATCCTATGGTTGGTCGTGTGGGTCGTGACGTGCGTCGTTGGTGTACAATGGTTGAACTCTCTCAGCAGGAACGTATTATTTGGTGTACTTAAAATATTTTGGATTGGTGCATTAGATTTGAATATATTAGCAATGATTTGATCATGGAACGTACGTGCATGTGATCAGATGGAGGAGGATCGAATTACATCATCAGTTAGGATTCCGACGATCGACACTACTATTGCTCGATCCGGTATTATATATCGATAATGATTCTTGGAGGACGTCCCCCACTCCCATCCGATGACCGCCCCGCTCCCATGACCGCCCCGCTCCGCCCGCCCATTCGCTGCCGCCTGCTATAAGGTCCTAGATAGCTAGAGGTGGTGAATAGCCTATAAAAAAATCCTACACGAACCAATAAGCAAACTTGTTAGAATAACAAACGGCGTAAAGCGAGTTTTGCTTAGCCTACGATTGTGATGCAAGCCTCCTATCTACAAGTCTAGTAGATTATGATCTCTAGTTCACACAAGGGCTATGTCACTAATTTTACACTAGTGAGCAAGCTAACAACACTACTAGCAAAGCTACCACTAGAGCTACACAAGACAATCTAGTAAAAGTAAATTCAAGAGAGAGGATTGTTATTCTTATACCGACGGTGGAGTGAAGATGTTGCCAATCACCAAGATGATATACAATCAATCAATATTGACAATAACACAATATGAAGACCAATCACCGGGAGACAAGGGATACAATATTTTTGTTCACCCGTTGTTCACTTGTGCACCGATAAGCTACGTCACCGGTTGTGTCGACCAACATTTAGATGGTTTCTCGGTATGACCCTCAAGTCACTTGCCCCTCAAGGCACGCCCCGCAAGGCACTGCAAGACACCACTCTCAAGTGAGGTAACTCAATGACACGCGCAATGTATTAGAGTTGCTTTTGGCACTCCGCCGAGGAAAGCACAAGAACCTCTTACAATCAACAGGAGGTGACCAAGAACAATCTCCTTCTCTTGCCAACGCCTCCAACAATCTTCAAGCCGGCTAGGAGCGGTACTCTCCAAGAGTAACAAGAAATCCACCGACTAAACCACCCACAAGTGCCACTAGATATCCTCAAACTATGCAATGGACTTTGGGATCACTCAATCTCACTTTTGATTTGCAATCAAGCAAGAGAGATGAATGAGAGGGAGAAGCTTTAGCTCAAAGGATGCACAAGAGTGTTAGAAATGTCAAGTTAGCTCCCCAAGGGCCGACCAACAAGTATTTATAAGCACCCCAAACAAATAGAGCCGTTAGGAGCCAAAAGGGTTGCAGACGCACGCGACAGACACGTCTGTCACTCAACCGACAGACGCGTTGTCTAGCGTCTGTTGCTCCTCGTGAACGCGACAGGCGCGTCTGTCGCACGTACGTGTGCCACGTGTCCTGACCATTTGAACTTTACCGTGTTCGCGCCCACTGCGTCAAACGTGTACGTCGCAACCGAGTCTAGCGTTTGTCGCAGCGACAGACGCGGTCAGTAAGCCCCATTCGCGAAAACAATCGACAGACGCGTCCGTTGCCAGCCCGTCAGACGCACCGAGCGTCTGTCGCTCGCGCGACCGCAAAACCCTGGGCGATAGACGCTGACGAAGCGCGTCTGTCGCTTCGGCGTCCGCGCGTCTGTCGCGCGCGCGCGCAGAGAGCCACGGCTAGGGTTGCCTGAAAGACGCGCCCACAGCGTCTGTCGCTCCCGGAGTCGGCGTCTGTCGCTGTTATTTTAAGCACGTTTTCATCTTTTCTTGCTCCACTTGTTTCAACCTTTCACAACTAAGCTAGACTAAGTATGTGTAATACTTTAGCATATGTTTTAGCTCGTGAAACACCACGTGACAAAGCCTTCACAAACGTGCCAACACCAATAAGTGATCACCACCTTGTGCACGTGTGTTAGCACTTTTATAATCATTTTCAAAGGTTTTCCAGTTAGCTCGCTAGGCCCTACATACAATGCACTTCATGAATTCACCTAGTAGCACCCGTGCGTCGAGTAACCAATAAGACTTCCTCTCTTAATAGTTCGGCTATCGATCCTTAAACCACTCACACCCTCTATGGTGTCTTGAGTGCAAAACAAAATGGCTCTATGGTTATACCTTTGCCTTGAGCCCATTTTGTTTCTCCAAATGATATGATCCACTTCATATCATCACATGACCGTCTCGATCCATCGACCTTGACTTCACTTGCTCTTCACCATTGCATTGGTCTGTCGGCGCCAAGTCTTGCTCAAGCTTCACCATCGCATGGTCCTTCGCTTCGAAGCCTCGACTTGCCCTTCACCTTCACAACCGGTCCATCGAGCCAAGCCTCATCTTGGTCTTCACCATCTTGGTCGCATGAGTCAATGTCATGTCTCATATTTAATGACCACATTTATCTAAATCATACACTTAGATACAAAGGTTAATCTTAGGTTTCATCAATTAGCCAAAATCAAACTAGGGACTTTCACCTGTGCCGCGCCGTGCTCCGAGCTTGCTAGCGCCATGGGACAGACGCCGTGCCTCCTGATTGGTTCGCTCGTATCGAATCGTTACGTTGCTTGGTCGGGATCGGACGGTTCCTGGTAGGTCAATCGAACGGCCTTGAGGGGCGTTCGGACGCGCGCTCGTGCGCAGGCGTCCAGGCGCTAGGTACGTCATATATATATATATATATATATATATATATATATATATATATATATATATATATATATATATATATATATATATATATATATATATATATATATATATATATATATATATATATATATATATATATATATATATATATATATATATACTATCGACACTGTTTGTTGTAGTTGTTATATAATGTTTTGTCTGCATGCATACACTACAGCTACGCCAACTGTGACTCCATAGATGAGACCCAAGGGCACTTTAGAAAGAAAAAAAAACAAGATGAAGAACAATTTTGGTAAAAAAACAGGTTTTAAGAAACACTCTGTTTTAATATCAAATATATCTATGGCCTTGTTCATCTGGCTTATAATCCGTCTTATTCAGCTTGTTTTTTCAGCCGGAACAGTATTTTTCTCTCACAAAAAATCAGCCAACAGTGTTTTTCAGCCGGCTTATAATTCCAGCCGAACGGCTCCTATATCTATATATATGTACCTAATAATAAAGAGATAAAATTTCAGGCTCTTTTTTCATCCATCCATTTGTTTGGTATGTCTCCCTTTAACTACCGGACGATGGAGAGTTTTTTCTTTCCTATATATATATATATATATATATATATATATATATATATATATATATATATATATATATATATATATATATATATATATATATATATATATATATATATATATATATATATATATATATATATATATATATATAACACATACTCATAAATGAGTTAGAATAGCCCTTGTCTAGCGTGAAGCAGAGTACGATTCCAAAACATATTGGGTCTGTGCTCGTATGTGTTAGAACAACTCGCGTCTAACGATGAAACGGAGTCCAATTATAATATATACGCAGTCTTAAGGTAATATATGGATAGCTAGAAATCCTAGTCCAAATAAATATCTCTGATTCCTAAATCTAAAATAGGAATTCTAATCAAATAGAAAAAAATATAATATAATCTATACCTCTCTATACCGAATACCAAATAGACAAAATTTCTTGCCACATTTTTTTTCGTCCAACACAGTCATCAACATTCATCCTCATGCAGCTTAGCTACAACGTTTGGTCCGGGTCTCTTTTGTTCTCAATTTCATTTTTGTTTTCTGTTCGGTCACTTTGTCTTCTTTTCCTTTTCCTATACCTTCACACACACATTTGGTATATTGGGTTTAAGAAAAGTGCCGCCTCTCCTGGATGTCATGTCTATGACTTTTATGTTCCTTTTATGTGTTTTTTCTTTCCTGATGAGTGATGAAGTAACTATACTTTTTATCATAATTAAGATATAATAAATAAAATATTACGGGTCTTTTAAACATGGACCCTTACTTATAATAAACAAATATTTCTATTACTATATTTTAAAAAATATATTTCTATTACTAAGTTGTTGGTTTTAATTAAAAATAAATTATTGTTTATAATTTTTTGTGACTTCTTGCCTTTCATTATCAGCTGGCCGAGGCCTCGAAATCGATCGAGTCATAGATATGCATGTCGGAGCATCAAGCCACACCTTCGAACGATGCGAACAAGAGACCTGCCTAGCTAAGCAGTGTGTAACCTTATTACAATTTCTACTATTGTGAGAGAGAAACAATTCATAAAAAGGCAAGACTTATCTCCTCCATCTCCTTTAGAATGGGATGAACGTTGCATATTCTTCCTTTTCCATAGCTGCACAGCCTCAGTGGCGGAGGCATGATTTAAAAGTTGGGTATTCCTGCTTCCACATAAAAAAAATAATGCATCCATAGGTTTAAATATAATTCAAAATAGTACGTTACCTATAATTAAAGTCATAAAAATAATCAGATAACAAATTGTTCAGCTAATCGGCTCTAAGATATGCATGAAACAAACTAATAATTAATAAAGAGAAACAAACCAATAGCAATACTATTACTGCAATAGACAATAACACTACAAATAAACCAATATTTGTAACCAAGATCAAGAACTGGAGTATGGAGATTGGAGAGTGGACAATGGAAGATGGAGACCTGGAGCCGGGGACGCTGGTGACTGCTACTGGCGTCGTGGCCCCTAGCCCACCCGCGCCGCGCGGCTAGCGGCAGAGCCGCCCCCTGGACGGCTGGGCACTGGCCCTGGCCCATGCCGGCTTGCCGGCTGCCGCGGTGCCGCCTCTCGCCCGGAGCCACGGAGCACCGCCCGACGACCGCTAGCTGCTGGCCTGCTCTGCTGGCTGCTGCTGCCACGCTCGGCTCTTGTGCTCATCACCGCTGCAGCCTAGGGGCTAGGGTTAGTACCCCGCCGGCCGTCGGTTCCGCAGTGGGTGTTGGGTGCAAATTGCAAGTTGCAACGCGACGCGACGAGGCCGAGCGGCCTTGCTCGGTCTGTGCGTCGGGCAGCTGAAAATGGCTTAGTGGGCCTAGTGGGCTTGGCCTAGGGAGCGGGAAATTAGGAAGCAAGGCCAAAAGGCCAGTTTTTTACTTGTTTTGGGCTGAAATACACGAAAATACTACAGATTATACCTTTATACATTTATATATACAAATATATACACATATATACGTAGAAGTGTCACAAAAAAAAAGTTGGGTATTCCCGGAAATACATGGGAATACCCTTAAATCCGCCCATGCACAGCCTGAAGGCAATCCGATTCCAGCTGCACTCTCCGTAGCCCCAGCTGCATAGCCAGTTTGAGGCCATCCCTGCACGCCAAAGCCTCCATGGTATATGCATCAAGGCCTTGTTCGTACCAGAGTGCCTCTACCGCTTGGAGCGCTCCCTGATCATCTCTGATGACAGATGTTGTTGCGCCCTTTTTGCTATCTTCAGAGAATGTTGCGTCTGTGTTAACATTCGACCATCCCTCCTCCGGTCGCCGCCATTTAGGGATTTTCTTCTCTCGCTTTTGCTGGTTCGGCGGGTGACTCAGGTGCCACAAGTCAAAGGCTGTATTATTTGCCCAACTCATCGCATGTTGAGCCGATGACCTAACTAATCAAACCGTATACTTAAATCTTGAACACTTTGTCATCTAATCTAATCTAAAAAGATAAATGTTTCTTCAAGCTATCTGCACATGCCAACGCAAATATCTAAGTTGTCCGCATATAACATTGCAAACTCTCGATAAGGCTGACATGTGTAAATTGAAATATATTTTTATGGATCATAAAAAAGCCATAAAACTTGATATTTAACTTCACCAGAAAAATAAATAGATACCTAAGACTGGCATCCTTGTCTCCTTTAATGAGCCAGCTCGTTTGTGATTGCTACGATAATCACACACAGTACAAGTAGCACCTATACAAATTAAGCTGTCATGGCTGTTGCAGCCGTGTATAAGCTGAAGCGAAATATTTGATACTTTTTTTCTCCTGTTACAACGCACTGACATGTTTGCTAGTAAATATAAATTTACATGGCTAATCCGTAGACATATATACACATAACACATAAAATCCAAACGTTATTTTTTTCTACATACAAAGTGTAAGAGTACTCTCGTAACAGGGCACACTTGCATACACGTATTATCGTAGGATTCTTTGCTTTGGATGGACGTGCGCACTTGCATGTGTTGTTTTGGATGGAGAGAGACCTGTTTTGCTTAGAATATTTTGCGAATCGAGAGTTTCTATCATACTTATAAATACCGTTCTGGACGTCATTCCGGTTCATCTATTGGCATGGAATGTTTCGATACCGGACAATACCGGTGTACCGTTTCGGAGTGCAACAAATAAATTTTAAATATCTTTATCTATATGCATATTTATTTATTTTTAAGGTATGTTTATTAATTTATACCTTATAAATGCACGATATATATGTTTGCACCAAAATTACCATTCTTTAACCATGGCTGCATGTAGTCAAAGCAAAATACATTCCTTTACTGCAGCTTTTTAGTCGTGTACTACAGTGCAGAGACTAGAGAGTAAAGATGGCAATGAGTAATTACCCGCTAGGTATGTGCTGCCCATACCCTTACTCATATAAAAATATTTTACCCGTTAATTTATCTATACCCATGCATGGGTAACAGTTCTTTCTCATACCCTTATCCATGCGAGTAACGGGTACCCATGGGTTATCCTTACCCATGATTCTAAGGATGTTTACAAATCAAAATTACATGTATCAATATAGCAGTCTCCCAGTTTTAGCCAAAGCATCACAAGTCAATAATAAATTCATCAAACAAACAAGCTACAAGAACACCTTATCAAATAGTCTAATAGATAAATCCATCATTACTAATACGAAGTGACCAATTTCACGAATTCACATATAGTACAACATACCAGCTAGGAATTACTATAAAGTCTCCACCACATGACAGCCACACGGCCACACCCACACA
Organism: Saccharum hybrid cultivar R570; assembly: GCA_038087645.1. NCBI lineage: Eukaryota > Viridiplantae > Streptophyta > Magnoliopsida > Poales > Poaceae > Saccharum > Saccharum hybrid cultivar. The sequence continues at coordinate 19,223,325 of JAQSUU010000312.1, read as the reverse complement.
TAATATTAAATTAGTGAGTTCATCACATATTACATGTTGGCCTATGATTTCAGACATATTGAATCGGATTTAATTTATCCATGGGTTAACGGGCATGGGTAATGCAGTTCCATACCCTTACCCGTTTTACCTGCTAGGTAAGACTTTTTCCCCATTAATTTACCTATGGGTAAAAAAAATTAGCCATACCCTTGCCTAATTACCCATCGGGTTTCGGGCTTCGGGTAGAAATTTCCATCTTTACTAGAGAGATGATCACTGTGTGAAACCTTGGGCTGTGGCGTTTGCTAAAGTGCTGTCATGCATGCAGTGATCCCTTAAAGCCAGCTGTTGTGCCTGGTACCGATACAGCTGGTATTTAAATTCCGGCCGGTACAAAGAGGAATGGCCGGAACGACCGGTAACTTAACCAGTATGGGATGAAGTCATTTACATCTCGGTTTGACTGCTGGAATGGAATGTACCGGTCATTCCGGCCGGTATCGGAATGGAATCGATAACTATGGTTTCTATTTCGGGCGATCTTTTACCTTAAGGAACGAGGAAGGCAGTTCCCGAACGGGCGGGGGCGTGGGACGGAAAACCCTGAACTAACGATAGCAACGACCAAATTAAACCAGTGGACCCTAAATTTCCTAGTGTCCACTCAAAATTTTCAGGTTCGCCCCCCTATATAATAAGCTAAGATAAGATCTTTATTTTCCCATAATAACATAACATTACAGCAGCGCCCGCCGCGCCACCAAGAATAAAGTACAAGTCATCATCGATCTCTCGGTCGGCCGATCGATCATGGCAGGCGCAGCAAAGAAGGTGAGCAGCGCCGTGGTGGCGCTAGTGCTGCTAGGCCTGCTGCTGATGGCGGGGCTGCAGGAGGCCGACGCCGGCAGGGACGACCCTATGTGCGCTATCCTACATAAATCCGGGCTCTGCAAATAAATGTGTATATACACCAGATCGCGATGCAGCAGGAGCTGGCCTGGCCACCCAGCTGAATCTGATCACGCGAGAAAGGCAGCATGCACGCGAGGTCTCCACTGTTCACAGATTCTTCTTATATTAATTTGATCAAGTATGTATCTTTTCCTTTTGTCCCGTGAGAATGTAGGGACAACAGTTCCTTGCCCTGCAACTTGATTCATTGTTGCAAACCATTCTATAATTAATTTACCTTATTTTCTTTGTTTCCATTTTCTTGGATCCTTTTTTTGTGTGGACCTTTTGACTTTTAATTCATTCATTCATCCAGCAGGGGTCTTTCATATTCCTTCAAAGAAAAAAAAACAGTCGATCAATATGTATAGGTACAGAAATGAACTAAAATGTCGTGAGCGAGGTTGGTCCATCAGACTCGCGTCCACGGATGATAGAGTTCGATTCAGAATTGGATCCATGTGTCCAAAATGTATCATGTCTGTGTACAGTACATAACAACAAACATAGCACAAACCGCAAGCAGGTACGGGTACATATTTCTCATGGTAGTAAAGATGGTGAGCAGCTGGCGTCTTGCCGTGGTGGCGCTGGGCCTCGTTTAATTCGTGAAAGAAAAATGTTTGGTGCCACCTCAGATGTTTCATGGGATGTTGAAAGAGTTTTTAGATACTAATTAAAAAACTAATTACATAACTTGTATGGAAACCGCGAGACGAATTTATTAAGCCTAATTAAGTTGTCATTAGCACATGTGCGTTACTGTAGCACTTAAGGCTAATCATGGACTAATTAGGCTTAAAAGATTCGTCTCGTGGTTTTCCAATCAAACTGTGCAATTAATTTTTTTTCGTCTACATTTAGTATTTTATGCATGTGTTAAACATTCAATGTGATGAGATGAAAAATTTTTAGGTAAAAACTAAACACAACCGGTGTTGCTGGGCCTGCTGCTGTTGGCGGGGCTGTAGCCTGTAGGAGGCTGACGCCCGCAGGGTGCCTGACTACGAGCCCATAACGGACACTAACGAAGCTCTGCGTCATCTACAAGGATGTTCCACGAGCTAGCCGGCCTGGCCGCCCGGCCAGGATCCTGCGAGGTGAAGATTAGGGAAGATGAGTACTGGGATTGTTATATCAGTGATGCTCCATCCTTCCGGACACGCTCTGAGTGGGCCTGTGGACCATCCCAAAACGCTGCCCAAGAGCAGCCAGTCGTAAGCTAATTATTTTACGGCAGTTGTTGTGGCTAGGGACTCGCAAAAGCTTTGCCTCTTTTGAGAAGCCGCCTCAACTAGAGATGGCAACGGGTACCCGAAACCCGAGTACCCGACGGGTTTTACCCGATAAAGAGGCGGTTATGAGATAAATTCTATACCCGTGAGTACGTTATTGGGCAAAATCCTATACCCATCGGGTATGGCGGGTACGGGTATGGATGTATACTACCCATACCCGCTTACCCGCGGGTAAAAAACACCCGCAGAAAGAATAAGTCACCCTCATCATTTTTGCCTATACAACCTATGAATTTGGCACAAATCCAACTAAACTCTTCTAGTATATATATTGCAATGATGTCATTATTTGAATGTTTGTTTATATCTTGTTAGAAGCTTGGAATGATTTATTTTTGTATGTGAATGTTTGGTATTTATATGTAATTCTCGGGTATGTTGTCGGGTGCGGGTTACCCGTCGGGTAGAATTTACCCGCGCGGGTGCGGGTATGGAAGCATTTTCCTACCCGTGCGCGGTTGCGGGTAACCCGACGGGTACAACTTGGCGGGTGCGGGTGCGGGTACGGGTGGCCACTACCCGTCGGGTACGTACCCGTTGCCATCTTGAGCCTCAACCATAGTTATCGATTCCATTCCGGTACCGGCCGGAATGACCAGTACATTCCATTCCAGCAGTCAAACCGAGATGCAAATGACTTCATCCCATACCGGTTAAGTTACCGGTCGTTCCGGCCATTCCTCTTTGTACCGGCCGGAATTTAAATACCAGCTGTATCGGTACCAGGCACAGCAGCTAGCTTTAAGGGATCACTGCATGCATGACAGCACTTTAGCAAACGCCACTGCCCAAGGTTTCACACAGTGATCATCTCTCTAGTAAAGATGGAAATTTCTACCCGAAGCCCGAAACCCGATGGGTAATACCTTATTAGGGCAAGGGTATGGCTAATTTTTTTTACCCATGGGTAAATTAATGGGGAAAAAGTCTTACCCAGCAAGTAAAACGGGTAAGGGTATGGAACTACATTACCCATACTCGTTAACCCATGGATAAATTAAATCCGATTCAATATGTCTGAAATCATAGGCCAACATGTAATATGTGATGAACTCACTAATTTAGTATTATGTGTGGGTGTGGCCGTGTGGCTGTCATGTGGTGGAGACTTTGTAGTAATTCCTAGCTGGTATGTTGTACTATATGTGAACTCGTGAAATTGGTCACTTCGTATTAGTAATGATGGATTTATCTATTAGACTATTTGATAAGGTGTTCTTGTAGCTTGTTTGTTTGATGAATTTATTATTGACTTGTGATGCTTTGGCTAAAACTGGGAGACTGCTATATTGATACATGTAATTTTGATTTGCAAACATCCTTGGAATCATGGGTAAGGATAACCTATGGGTACCCGTTACCTGCATGGATAAGGGTATGAGAAAGAACTGTTACCCATGCATGGGTATAGATAAATTAACGGGTAAAATATTTTTATACGAGTAAGAGTATGGGCAGCACATACCTAGCGGGTAATTACCCATTGCCATCTTTACTCTCTAGTCTCTGCACTGTAGTACACGACTAAAAAGCTGTCGTAAAGGAATGTATTTTGCTTTGACTACATGCAGCCATGGTTAAAGAATGGTAATTTTGGTGCAAACATATATATCGTGCATTTATAAGGTATAAATTAATAAACATACCTTAAAAATAAATAAATATGCATATAGATAAAGATATTTAAAATTTATTTGTTACACTCCGAAACGGTACACCGGTATTGTCCGGTATCGAAACATTCCATGCCAATAGATGAACCGGAATGACGTCCAAAACGGTATTTATAAGTATGGCCTCAACCCACCCGCCCTTCCCTCTCTAGATCCCCAAAAGCTTCCTTCTAGTCTCCCACTCTCCTATGCCGCTTCTGCTGCTACTGCAGGGGAAGGAGGAAGAGGAGGAGCAGCCGTAGATTTGGGGGCATAGAGGCAGAGGCAGGGATGGGGGCAAGTAATGCGGGGCGAGGACGAGAGGTCGAGGGGGGCTGGCAGCGACCGCATGGGTGCTAACCGTGGTGATGCCCTCGACCCTGCGTCGGGAGAGCATGGATCGCCCCGAGGAGCCGCCTCCACCGTGGCAGCGTCTCGCCACGGGGGACTGCACCTGCCCGCCCTGTCGCTGGGAGTCGGGCAGCAGCCCGCCCGTTGGCGCCCCTCCCTGCGCCACTCTGCGGCAGGCCCATACCTACGATTTGTAAGACCCTGAACGAAACACGGGGATGTGGCCCTAAAATTTATAAGAAAATAATATAACAAAAGCATACTTTACTTCATTATAAAGCTTCAAATATATGTTGTTCTTAAAGTACTTAGAGCATATTAAATCTTGATGCCAAAACAATACAAAAAGTACTTAAGCAACAAACTGACCTTATGTTCTACTAAAAAGCATCATTCTACTGTGTTGCTACCATCTTCAGCATGACCCTCAGCCAACATTAGCACCAGGGGTTTGATTTTGAGAAGTAAACTGAGATTCTTTCACAACATATCTATCAAGAGCACGACTTTGAGTTTGAGCTGCAGCCTGCAGCTTATAATCTCTGTTTCTTCTTACGTTTTTCACAACTAGAATAAAACCTCCTATTTCTAGAAGACATGATGCAAATCTCCTCTGATATTCCCTGATTATATTGCAAATTTTTAGATCAATTTTTTTTCTTGAATACACAAAAGATTTGTGTATCATTGTATTAAGTAGAAGAGTTTAAATATACAGACAACGCGCTTCTATCGAGCGCTGAAGGAGGTCGACCTAAAACGGCCGTAGCTAGACCATCCTAGCGAAAGAGCTGTAGTTTTGATATTACATAAAATGAAAAACAACCAAGACCGACGCAATGGTGCGACCTATGAGGTGGCCTTACGCCTTCGTGGCTGCCTAGAAGAGCCCTTTCCACCATCCGGAGAGAGCGCGTCCAGTGCTTTGACATTGGACGCAGCCAGGTTGCCGTCGAAGACCTGATCAAAGGCCTCCAGCTTCGATGCGGATGGCGCTCATTCGCTGCATAATTAGCACCTCACCTCGCTTGGAAGCAGGTATTCAAGAGAGGCTCTGAGCCGCCAACCGCCTGCTCCGCCACGGCAGAACCAGCTTAGAAGGAGGCTGTTTGGAGGGCTCACGAATAAGTGGAGAGTCAACCTTTTTCAGCACGCACCTGGAGAAGCTCTTGAGTCGACCAATTTGCTTTTCAAGATACAACCGTAAACAATTAGGGATGAAAGGCGTGTGCATACCGAGCTGCCGACGTGTTGGCTCTCGGTGGATGACGGCTTGGCGTCTCGGCGATGGTTACGCGGTCGCCGCGGTGCCAAACTGCCAACGTCTAGAAGCGGTGCCGCTGAAAGGTCTTGATGGCTAGAGGAGGGTGAATAGCCTTTTAAAATTTTCTACAAAGACAAGCTAAACAAGTTTATCAATATAACAAAAAGCGAGATGCGAGTTTTGCTTAGCCTACGGGGTGTTTGCAAGCCACCTATCCAAAACACAATTCTAGTAATTGCACTCAACCACACAAGTCAAACCGCACAACTTAACTACAACTAAAGCTAGCTAGCTACACAAGCTAAGAGTTACACTAACAAGCTAGCAAGGTAACTAAGAAATTAATACAAGAGAGAGTTAGGAGGGTATCACCGAGGGGCGAAGTATTGAGCCAACCAATCAATATGATCAAGAGATGAATACCACAATACACAACCACCGGGATCAATCAAACACAATAAGAATGATGACACGAAGATTTATCCCGAGGTTCACGTGCTTGCCGGCACGCTAGTCCCTGTTGTGTCCCTCTTCACCACGTGGTTTGGTGGCTAATCGGTCTCACACCGAGCCTCTCAAAAGGCACCACAAGAACCTACCAAATGGCAAAAGGTTACAATGACATGTCCCTCTTCACCGAGGTAGGCACAAACCCCTCACAATCACCGGAGGTGGCCAAGAACAATCACCAACTCTTGCCAACGCCTCCAAGCTGCTCCAAGCCGTCTAGGTGGCGGCAACCACCAAGAGAAACAAGAATCCCGCAGCAAATCAACCACCAAGTGCCAACTAGATGCAATCTCATAATGCAAATGCACTTGGATCACTCAATCTCACTTCAATTATGCAAAGAAGTAAGAGAGATGAGTGGGAGGGGAGTTGCTTAGCTCAAAGTGCTCACAAGTATGTCAAAATGTTCGAGAGAGAGAGCCTTGAGCCGGCCAACGAGTATTTATAGACGTACCCCTTCAAAAAGAGTCGTTAGTCGCACAACGGCTAACTCGTGAAGAACTGACCGGACGCGCTGGTCCAACTGACCGGACGCGCCGGTCGCCCAACGGCTAACTGCGAAGCAACGACCGGATGCGCTCATCGCGCAGACTAGACGCGCTGGAAATGACCGGACATGACAGTGCCAGCGTCCGGTTAGAGTCCAGTAAGCTCCCTGAACGACCGGACGCGTCCGATCGTCAGTGACCGGACGCGCTGCGCGTCCGATCATCAAACTGAAAAACCGCGTAGAGACTGAACACTGACCGGACGCATCCGGTCATGCAAAGACCGCGTCCGGTTCAGCGTCCGGTCACCTCTGTGACCTCCGTTCGCCTCCGTTTCTTTTCCGGACTTTCAGCGAAGTGGAAAATAGTCGTTTCAACTCCTCGAAAACGCCTGAATCCCGCCTCGCAAGCTCGACAGGAGGGAGATGTAACACCCTAGGTGTTTGTCACTCATTAAGTAGTGGGTTTGATCTCAAATATGATAGATTAAGTGGAGATGACGATGTCAAGGTCAACCTATGGAGATGAGCCTCACCTAAAGTGGATGCTGCACCATTGCCTTACATATAGGCCATTTTCAAAGATATATGTTTGGATAGTGTTATTGCCATATCTTCATGTGTCTCACCTTGGTAACTATCTATATTGATCCCTGGAAAAGTTTCATGAAGTTTGGAATCAAAAAGTCACATGAAATGACAAGTTTCATTCCTATTGGAATTTGCCCCATTAAGTTAATGTAACTATAGAACATCCACCAAACCTTGCAAACTATCCAAATGACTCTAGATGAACTCTACAACACCTTAACTACACTTAGGGCACTTAATGGAATAATGTTCATGTTGATCATTTTGCCTAAATGTGCTTCTAAGTGATGGTTGACCATGTATGGACCCAGGAACACTTTTGTTTGACCGTTTCAAAAGTGTGACCTAGAAACTTTGCATGACTGTGCACCCTTTGACAAAGTTGTAGAGAATTTTATAAGGAACAAACTTTGTTTAAGAGTCAAGTCATGAAAATGTGTGGAACATGCTCAAACAGGGCCCACAAGTCAGATTTAGGGCTGTTTCACAACACTTAGCATATTCTAAGTCCCTAATCGGCAGCATCAAGTCAACCTGTTCGTGACATTTTATCTTCCAATTTCATATGGTAGCTCCATTAGGTTCCTTAATATGAGTTGTAGTACTTTTCATGATGGAAACAATGGATCAAGTGTCACTCAAAATGGAGCTTAGTTGGACCTTCTATAAGAGTTTCCAAAACAGCAAAAAGTTGTTTTATCACTATTTGACCTTGACATGTTGACATGCCGCGTTCTCAAGATTTTGTTAAACAACTTCACATGGCCCCAATATAAAAGTTGGTGCTTACATGATGGGGAAAAAATATGAGAAGATGGCACCAGTTGCATTTCATGTTGACCATCAATTTGGATAATTGCTCATTGCTATTAATTCATTGACAGTGCAAACTTTGGAGCTAATTACCTCCTAATCTAGAGCCCTAATGCTTATGCTACCTTAATAAAAGATGTAGAGCATCATCAACACAACAAACTTCGTATTGGGCCCATAGTTCAATTCGACCCGGATGTAGCCCAAACACACGCTCCAACTGGCCTAACCCGGCACCCGCCATCTGTTCGATGAAACGTCGATGTGGCTGCCATGCGCTGCTCGTGCCCCCACCATGGACGACACGCACCCACCAGTGCCATCCTCTGCCGCATGCCCTTCCACGTGCCCACGCTCCTGAGTCGACGAGGTGAGGCCCAGACGCTCCCTTCTCACTTGCTCGCCGCTGCCTCGCTCTCCCACTCCTCTCTGTGCTTGCCTCGCCATGCACAGCCATGGCTGCCATGGCCAACCGAGCAGAGCTCGCTGTCGATGGTGCTATTGCTCCTCCACGCCCCTTGCTCGCTCACCAAACCCTCCCTCGGCCTCCTGCGGGCCCGGGCGGACCACGCCGCAGCCGCTCTGGCGTCACGCTGCACCGCCGTGTTGCCGCCGCGGCGACGCCGCCGTCGTGCGCTCGGCTCACGTGGCCAGAGGGCCACGGTCGACCGCTGGCCATGCTGCGGGTGGCCGCAGGTGCGCCTCACCGCCGTGCTGCTCCCCCGCGTTGCTCCACCGCCGTCGAGCCGCCGGCGGTCGGCCGGCGCAACCGGCCCGGCGGTCACCCCCCTTCTCTGCTCCGGTCTAAGGAAGGAGAAAGGGAATTGCTGTGTACGTGTCCCTTTGTCTAGCAAGCGGGCCCAAAAGTACAGCGGGTCCCACAAGTCATAGTTACGAGTGGCACGGTTGGGTATCGGTTCGGGTGCGCCTAGCAATTTCAATAGGGTTTGAGTAATTCCGATTTTGAATTTCAGATTTCATGTAAATCTTCAAATATTCATATCTCATGCTAGGAGACTCCAAAAATAGTAAAAGTGGACTTTTTGGAAACCTTGAGAAGAGATATATGCAGTGGAGTCATAAAATGTTATATGTTTGTAGATGTTTTCTGATGTATTTATTTATGCTTTAAAAATGCTCTAAAAATGCCTTTAAATTTAACCAGAGCAAGATCTAGACTTTTAGGACCCCAAAAATAGTGATTCTTATTTTGTTAATTTTGTGATAATATGTAATTGCTAGAAAAAATATTAAACATCCTAGTTGTTCACTGTTTTCTTAGGGTTTTGATTTGACCTTGATAAATAAGGAAATCTACATTATATTGCTTGTCATTTTTATATCTCGAGTTGTGTTGATCCAAATGATGTGAAATTTTTATGGTAGTCTTATCATGCTATGAGTGTACTGTGGTATAAATTTCATGGTCATTGCTCACTGCATGATCAAGTTATTGATTTAACTTGTTTATAGCTTGATAAATAGCTTATAAATAATATATAAATGATAAAATAGAAAATGTTGTTCCTTTACCTTAGTATGATGTTTCTATATCATATTGATTCATAATATGGCCTTGTGTTCACAGAAAATATTGAGTTTTAGGTTTAACTTGCTCTCACATGATTTATTGCAATAGCTATTTGTCTTTTTTATAGAGGTTGATATACTTGTCCAAATGTCATGAAAATTGTACAGTAGACTTTTGGTAGCATTTGTATGACACTGTAATTTTGGTAGAAATTATTGTGCACTTTGGTAGGTGTTCATAATTCCACTTAATTATCTAAATAAATTAAGAAAATATATTAAAATAATTTATTTAGCATTAGATACTATGTTTTCTGGTGTTCATTAGTCATGTATGAAATGTTAGTAAAGTTGATTTTTTCTAATTATGTGTTTACAATATAAGTTAATAATTATTTCTTGCAAATGAGGTTTCTAGACAGATCTGGGAACTTAGCAAAGTTCTTCATGATAATGTGCTTTGTTGTGGAACTTATTTATACAAAAGTTGTAGATAATTTATGTATCTAGCTGCTGTTAAAATTTGGTGGCAATTGGACATATGGTTTAGAAACTATAGCTGTTCTAAGTTGGGTTCAGATTTATGTTGCTCTCTGTCCTTCCAGGACAGATTCTGTACCTTCTGTATTTCGACCTGGTAAATGTTAGAATCAGGTTTAGATGATATTAAATGAAATATAGAGAATTTCATAAGCTGTCCATAATGTCTTCTTGTAAGTCATTTAGAGTTGTAGATCTCCAGTTATGATTAAATTACTCAGCTATTGGTCTGATGTCCAGAAGGTAGCAATTTCTAGCTCTAGTACTTTGATTAACTTTGTCATGCTTGGGTATTGAAATGTGACTCATATCTTTGATGATACTTGAGTGGTACCCTGTAATCTTGTGAGACTTGTTTCTTGATTGGTGTGCTTGCCCTCTTCTATGTTATGTCTTATTGAGGATTAAGTTAATTAGCTCTAGGGTTTATGTGAACTTTGGTATGCTTGCATGATTACTTTGTTTATTGCACTTCTATGCATTCATACATATGCATTATTGCACCTCATTTAGGTACGCTAGCTGAAGCACATGAAGGACCTGATGTGGAGCCACACCTGAAGATAGAGTTGGTGGATCTATCCCGAAGATAGAAGGACCGGACAAGTGATAGATTGAGAGATGCTCGCCAAGTGAATTCATCTGACATACTCTAACTTGAGTCGGATCCTAGGCAAGCCCCGGAGCATTATAAGCCTCCTATCTTCAAAGCAATTAATTCTATATATGTTATAAGTATTGTTGCATTAAGTGGTAGGAGTTGGTTGAAAACCTTGCTGTATTATATCATTCCTTATCCAGATATATAAATCCTTAAATCCTACATAGACTAGGATCGAGTAGATGCTTAGCCCTGCTTTAAGCGGTAGAAGTCAGGTGATTTCCTGTCACCTGCGAGATATAGGGATATTCATATATGACACGGTTGGCTATATTTGCTATCATGGAATGGAACCATGTGTTAATAAAATAAAATGAGACCGGGCGGGATGACGATAGTGAAGCAACAAGGCATGGAGGTCTTGGGTGTGGATCTATCCCCGTCTGAGTCGTTTAAGGACCGATTCGCTGTACGTCCTTGAGTCATGTTGAACGCAGTCTAACACTTAGTTGGCTGGATAAGTCGTTCCGACCATGAATCCGAGTAATACAGTTCAGGCCGGGAATCGACTGGTAGGTTGCTTCTTGGAGGAGAGAAAGGATGTGCTTGGGGACATTGGCGTGAGACCAAGGGGGGGGGGTTAGAGTCCCTATCACCTGGCAGAGTGTCGCCCTTGGGGTCGCGACACCATTCGGACCCGTGGCTCCTGAACTGTACCAAAGGTGACCTGAGCAGCCCTCGCCAAGCGTGACTCGGTGAGTGTTAGAAATACCCCTCCAGCTGGATAGGAATTCGATTCGAATCGCCGTCGCTCCCGGTTAGTGAGCACTTGACTTGAGCAGCGGCAACGTAGATTCTATTAAATTGAACGGATGGTTAATTGGATCACGATGGAAAGGTTGCCTCAATTTATACCTGCTATGGTTAATATTGTTTGCTCCTAATAAAGTGAGTGCTCTAGTACATGTTCTAATATAGATGATAGGTTAATGATAATTAACTTGATGCTTAAGCATTAATGATTGATCATCTATATTAAGCTTTTATGCAAAATATTGTCAAGCTAGCCCCACTTTATATCAGCCTTGCATGATCCTTGGTGTCACCTTATTTCTGGTTTCTGACGGGTAAGTCTAGCTGAGTACTTTGTCGTACTCAGGGTTTTATCCCCACTTGTTGCAGGTTGTGATGTATCATGGCGACTGCAAGAGTTGGTTGGCTCCTGCCTTAGTGGCAGAGTGTGATCATGGGCATGATCCTTCTGAGCTACCTTATCTCTAATGTTTTTGTTGGAAGTCGACCGTGACACTGGCATATATTTGAAATAAGAATAATGTTAGTTTCAAATTACTTTGCTTTCGCTACTTTTGAACTTAAGTTGTAATAACTATGTTGAACTCCGATGTATATTGAATTACTTGAGAAATGGATGTAACATGTGACTTGTTATGTTGAATCACTACGATCTTGGCTTGTATGTTCGTTGGTTTGAAATCCCTCGTGATTTCATTGGACTACCGGAGTTATATGGGCTCAAGTGCGAGAATTTGATCATTTCGGTGATTGTTTTTGTACTTGTGCTCTTATAATTTGGACGGTTCTGTTACAGGAGAGAGGACCCCAAACCCTCTCTACCGCTCAAACTCCACCGCCTTCGCAAACGTGCTAACACCACCAAGTGATCTTCGTCATGTGTGAGTGTGTTAGCATTTTCACAATCATTTTTCGAGGCGTTATTAGTTCTATCCAAAAGCATATGATTATGAAATGCACATCTAGAGGCACTTAGGAGTTCAATAGCCGTGTCATTCTCCTCTTTATAGTACGGCTATCTATCCTATAATGTAACCACACCCACTAGGTGTCTTGGTTACTAAAACACAACCCTTAATCATATACCTTTGCCTTGATCACGTAGGGTTGCGTCCAAATCCAAGTGTGGCCATCATGATCACCATGTCCATCTTGCCACCAACCTTGGAATGTACTAATCCTCATATGCTACATACAACTTAGGTATAGGATTAGTACTTAGGCATTGTCACTAATTACCAACACCAAACATAGGACTTTCAATCTCCCCCTTATTGGTAATTGGTGACAAACCTTTCACAGAGATATTATGATAAAATTTTGATTGAACCCATGTCACATTGTCCAAGTATATTACCATGTGTAAGAATTATGGACATGTGATCATGAATTCAAATTGATAGCAATGGCTCCCCCTACATGTATGCTATATGTTTGGATTTTGGAAGCATACATGTTAGATAGAAAAGATTAGGAGCATTGACTACCAATAGGTGCTAAGTATTTAAGATTATAGACCTTTGAAGCGTGGTACCATCGGAGTAGCGATAAACACCATCTTAGCACCTTGTGTAGTTAGATACCACTTGTAAAAACACAAACATAACTAGAAACCTCGTGAGATCAACATTATAAGCAAGGCTCTAGTACCACTTTGAAAAACATGAAGCAAGAAAAATCTAACTACTTCCTATTCATGCTAGTACCTCAATATACCATTCAAATTATACTAGCAAGTCACCACACAAGCAAAGTATTGGAGAAAACAAAATGCATAACTATGCATCATACATATGAAGTGCACATGGAAATGCAACATTCATGTTTAAGAGCTTGCTCCCCCTACTTGTGTGCTCAAAATTATCTTTGTGAACAACATTTTTTCTCCCCTTGTGCTTCTCCTCCTTTGAGTTCTATCTTTGTGAATAACAATTTCTCCCCCTTTGGCACCAATGACCACAAGGGACCAATTTTAGATAGATTATCATGTTGAAATATGGGGTGAGGATCAAGTTTGTGATTCAACCTAGATTACTTGCATAAATAAAATGCTTCGGTTTGATCCAAGGGCAAGCTTCTTCACACCTTACTAGAAGGGTTATCATGCACCATGTTGAAGCAAATATTTAGACAAGTTTTCTAGATTAAATACTTAGGATCACAAGCTACTTAAACAAGTTATATGCTACCACTAGATCATACAAGTCATGGAAACAATAGTGGCACCATATAAACTTCAAATTCATTTGATTTTCATGAATGAGCCTAGAACATGTAAATTATGACTAGATGCACTAAACAAGTCCTTAGCATAGAATGTATGACATGTCAACCAATTGTACCTTGGGGCTCGAAGGAGAGGCATGTCATATATGGGGTGCATCAACTCATGTTAGAGAAGTCAAGTATGTTCAACTCATTCTTTAGCTTGTGAAATCTCTTCTCATCAAGTGGCTTGGTGAATAGATCAGCTAATTGATCTTCGGTGCCCACACTCTCAATAGCAATGTCACTCTTTTGTTGATGATCTCTAATAAAGTGATGGCGAACATCAATATGCTTTGTTCTTTGATGTTGAACCGGATTATTGGTTAGCTTCATGGCACTTTCATTGTCACATAGCAATGGCACATTCTTAAAATTGATTCCAAAATCTTTCAATGTTGCCTTCATCCACAAGATTTGTGCACAACAACTACTCGCGGCGATGTATTCGGCCTCGGCGGTAAATAGTGCAATACTATTTTGCTTCTTGGATGACCATGAGACAAGTGATCTTCCCAATAATTGACAAATCCCAGAAGTGCTCTTTCTCTCCACTTTGTCACCGGCATAGTCGGAATCCGAATATCCAACTAGCTCAAAACTTGCACCTTTGGGATACCATAATCCAACATCTTGTGTATGCTTCAAATACCTCAAAATTCTCTTTGTTGCCTTCAAATGACTTTCTCTTGGTGAGGCTTGAAATCTTGCACACATGCATACACTAAACATTACATCAGGCCTTGATGCCGTCACATAGAGTAGACTACCAATCATCGATCTATATAGCTTTTGATCCACCATGTTGCCACTTTTGTCACTATCCAAACTTCCACTAGTGCCCATTGGGGTTGTAATACTCTTTGCATCTTCCATGCCAAACTTCTTGAGCATATCTTTGATGTACTTGGTTTGGCTTACAAATGTTCCTTCCTTCATTTATTTGATTTGAAGTCCAAGAAAGAAACTAAGTTCACCAATCATTGACATTTCAAATTCCTTTGCCATTATTTTCCCAAACTCATCACAATAATCTTGATTGGTTGAACCGAATATGATATCATCAACATAGATTTGCAACACAAATAAGTCTTTCCCAATCTTCTTGGTAAATAGTGTTGTATCAACTTTGCCCATGACAAATCCTTTGGATATCAAGAAATCTCTTAATCTTTCATACCATGCTCTAGGTGCTTGCTTCAATCCATACAAAGCTTTTCTCAACTTGTAGACATGATTGAGTTTCTTGTCATCTTCAAAACCGGGAGGTTGCTCCACATATACCTCCTCTTGGATGTACCCATTGAGAAATGCACTCTTCACATCCATTTGATATAGCTTGATATTGTGAGTACAAGCATAGGCAAGTAAGATCCTAATTGCTTCCAATCTTGCAACCGGGGCATATGTTTCACCAAAGTCAAGACCCTCTATTTGTGTGTAACCTTGAGCCACTAGTCTTGCTTTGTTTCTTACTACTATCCCATCTTGATCTTGTTTGTTGCAAAAGACTCATCTTGTTCCAATGACATTGTGATCCTTAGGCCTCTCAACTAATTCCCACACTTCATTTCTCTTAAAGTTGTTGAGCTCTTCATGCATTGCATTTATCCAATCCGAATCTCTCAATGCTTTGTCAATGTCCTTGGGTTCTTCCATTGACACAAAAGAAGAGTGAGCACAAAAAGATGCCAATCTTGATCTAGTTTGAACTCCCCTTTGTATGTCACCAATGATAGAATCCAATGGATGGTCTCTAGCAATGTTAGTTGGTTGAAGTACTTAGACTTGATTGCTTGGATGTTGATGTTGATCATAAGTTGGAGATGATGAACTAGCCACTTGTTGATCTTGTTGCACTTGAGATGATGTACTAGCTTGATTTTGCATTAAAGAACCACTAGCTTGAGTGATTGGACTTGGGAGCACTTGATCTTTGTTGTCATCCACATCAATCACTTGCTTTGGCCTAATATCACCAATGTCCATTCCTTTCATAGCATTTGTCAATTGAGTTCCTCTCACATCATCCAAGTTATCTTCTTCATCTTGAGAGCCATTTGTTTCATCAAATTCAACATCATGCACTTCCTCAAGTAAACCACTAGCCAAATTCCAAACTCTATAAGCTTTGCTAGTAGTGGAGTAACCAAGTAGAAAGCCTTCATCACATTTCTTCTTAAACTTGCTCAATCTAGTGCCCTTATTCAAGATATAGCATTTGCAACCAAATACCCGAAAGTATGCAATGTTGGGCTTTCTTCCATTTAAGATCTCATATGGTGTCTTCTCTAGAAACTTGTGGCAATAGAGGCGGTTGCTATAGAAGCAAGCCGTGTTGATTGCTTCGGCCCAAAAAGAATGACTCACATTATACTCATTCAACATTGATCTTGCCATATCAATTAAGGTTCTATTCTTCCTCTTAACTAAGTCATTTGATTGAGGTGTATACTTGGCCGAGAATTGATGTTTGATTCCAAGCTCATCACATAGCTCATCAATTCTTGTGTTTCGAAACTCACTTTCATTGTCACTTCTTACTTTCTTGATTGTGGTTTCAAACTCATTTTGTACTCTCTTGATGAACTTCTTGAATATGTCAAATACATCACTTTTGTCCCCAAGAAAGAATACCCATATATATCTAGTGAAATCATCCACAATCACAAAGCCATACTTGTTGCCACCAATGCTTGTGTATGTAGTTGGCCCAAATAGATCCATGTGCAACAACTCAAATGCCTTGGAAGTACTCATAATGCTTTTCAATGGATGAGTGTTGCCTACTTGCTTTCTGGCTTGACATGAACTACGTAGCTTATCATTCTCAAATGTGACATCCTTCAAGCCTCTAACTAAGTCATGCTTCACTAACTTGTTCAATTGTTTCATGCCAACATGACCAAGTCTTCTATGTCATAACCAACCCATACTTGATTTGGTAAGCAAGCATGTTAAAAGTTGAGTGTCACTAGCATTGAAATCAACCAAGTATAGATTCTCATATCTAAAGCCTTTGAAGATCAAGTTAGAGCCATCAACACTAACTATCTCCATATCATCAACACCAAATATGCACTTGAAACCGAGATCACACAATTGAGCAACCGAGAGAAGATTGAAGTTCAATTTTTCAACTAGTAGCACATTGGAGATGCTATGATCATTAGAAATTGCAATCCTTCCAAGAGCCTTTACATTACCCTTGCTATTGTCACCAAATGTGATGCTATTAATGCCACTATCATTTGATTTGAGAGAGTTGAACATTCTTGAATCACCGGTCATATGTTGAGAGCACCCACTATCAAGCACCCAATGCCTTCCTCCGGCCTTGTAATTTACCTACAAAATAATTTAATGTCTTTTAGGTACCCATACTTGCTTGGGTCCTTAGAGGTTAGTCACTAAGCTCTTTGGTATCCAAATGGCCTTCTTCTTTGGACCCACAATTGGTGTACCAACAAACTTAGCATGCACACCTTTCTCACCCTTAGTAAGCACATAACAAGAATCAAAAGGAATATAAGGTACATTAGCATTTTTCTTGTTTTTGTTCATTTTATTGCAATTAATCTCTAGATGCCCAACTTGCTTGCATCTATTGCAATAACGACCATTGCCCTTCACAAAGCGAGGCTTTAGAGTTGCAAAGGTCGTGTTGCCCTTCTTGGGAGTATAGCCTAAACCCTCTTTGTTAAGAGAGAACCTTTGGTTACCCAAGCATTTTAGCAAGCGGGCATCCCCACCATAGGCATTGCCTAATGCGCGGGTGAGATCATCCACCTCTCTCTTGAGAGTCTCATTATCAACCACAAGTGATGAGTCACTAGTAGTAGAGGTAGAGTTGGTTGTGGTGGATGATGATGAGCTACATGAAGCATTAGTAGGACTAACAAATAAAGAATCATCAATAATATCACATGTTAGTCCAATATCACAAGTGACAATCACTTGCTCCTCCTTAGCTTCCTTCATGAGCTTCTCCAACTTGAGGTCCTTTTCCTTGATGAGCTCAAGTAGAGTGGAGTGGACTTCCTTAAGCCTAGTGTGAGCAATTTCAAGATCCTCGTGGTCTTCCTTTAGACACTCACGAGAGGCCTCTAGCTCATCAAAGGATTTCCTAAGAGCTTTGAGCTCTTGTTCAATTCTTTTGCACTCCTTACTCTTTTTGAGAGCAACAAGCTCCTCCATCAAGGCATCATTTTCATTTCTCTTGGCAATGAGCTCTTGTTTCAAAATTTTATATTTCTTGGTTGCCCTCTTGTAGCCCTTGTTCATTTGATCTATTATGCCTAATAGATTATCCTTGGAGTAGTCCTCATCCTCCTCATCATCACTCCTACAACCATCACTAGCACAAGAATCATCATCACTATCATCATGTTTTACCTTGGTAGGCTTGGCCATAAGGCATGTCGATGTAGTGTCGAAGATGGATGGCTTGTTGGAGAGGGCGATGTTTGCAATGGCTCGCCGAGTGGTTTTCTCATCATCACTAGAGCTATCATCATCACTACCGGAGTTATCACTATCCCAAGTGACCACATAACCACCACCCTTCTTCTTCTTGTTGAATGTGAAGCTCTTCTTTGCTTTCTTCTCATTCTCTTTCTTATCCTTCTTGTTCTTCTTGAGCTTCAACTCCCCATCATGATATCTTTTGTCTTCATAGGGGCACTTCGTCACTATATGATCGGGGCTATTGCAATTGTAGCAAAGCACCTCCTTTGCCTTCATGAAGTCTCTTCTCTTTCTTGCACCATAGCCTCCTTCCTCATGAATCGACCCATCTTTTGCACTAGAAGGGCCATGGTCTCATCATCAAATGGATCATCATCATCAACAACCTTGCTCTTGCCCTTGGAAGAAGAAGCCTTGAATGCGGTGGTCTTCTCTTGCTTGACCTTGATCTCCTTCTTCTCATCTTCATCTTCATCATCATCATATTAAGCATCGGTCATGACATCTCCAAGCACTTGGTTTGGAGTCACCTTGTCCAAACCCTCTCTTTGGATCATCTTCCTCAAGATAGCAAACTTCTTAGGTAAGTTCATCAAGAACTTATGTGAGAAGTTCTTGTCCTTGACATCTTCTCCTAGACTCTTGAGATCATTGACAATAACTTGTAGCCTATAGAACATCTCTGGTATGGACTCATCATCCTTCATCTTGAAGCTTGCAAACTTATCCTTGAGCATATAGAGCTTGGCACTCTTTACCGTTGAAGTGCCCTCATATGTTTCCTCTAATCTTGTCCACACTTCACTTGCCATCTCAAGATCCTTGATTTGCTCAAAGACCTTTGCATCAATCCAATTGTAGAGAGTATTGAGAGCCATAGTGTTACATTGGTTGTTGATGCGATCATTGTTGGTGAGGTTGTCGGGATCAATGATAGCATAATCATGGTGTGTTACCTTCCAAACGTTCTCATGAATAGAGCCAAGATATTGCTTCATCTTTCTTTTCCAATGATCAAAAGATGTGACACCATCAAAGAATGGAGGCTTGCCCCTGACATGGTTGAACACAACTTAAGCCATCTTACACCGAGGTTGTTAAGCCTTGAAAACGGTGACCATGGCTCTGATACCACTTGAAAGATCTTGATGGCTAGAGGGGGGTGAATAGCCTTTTAAAATTTTCTACAAAGACAAGCTAAACAAGTTTATCAATATAACAAAAAGCGAGATGCGAGTTTTGCTTAGCCTATAGGGTGTTTGCAAGCCACCTATCCAAAACACAATTCTAGTAATTGCACTCAACCACACAAGTCAAACCGCACAACTTAATTACAACTAAAGCTAGCTAGCTACACAAGCTAAGAGTTACACTAACAAGCTAGCAAGGTAACTAAGAAATTAATACAAGAGAGTTAGGAGGGTATCACCGAGGGGCGAAGTATTGAGCCAACCAATCAATATGATCAAGAGATGAATACCACAATACACAACCACCGGGATCAATCAAACATAATAAGAATGATGACACGAAGATTTATCCCGAGGTTCACGTGCTTGCCGGCACGCTAGTCCTCGTTGTGTCTCTCTTCACCACGTGGTTCGGTGGCTAATCGGTCTCACACCGAGCCTCTCAAAAGGCGCCACAAGAACCTACCAAATGGTAAAAGGTTGCAATGATACGAGCAATTTACTAATGTTGCCTTTGGCGCTTCGCCGAGGTAGGCACAAACCCCTTACAATCACCAGAGGTGGCCAAGAACAACAACCAACTCTTGCCAATGCCTCCAAGCTGCTCTAAGCCGTCTAGGTGGCGGCAACCACCAAGAGAAACAAGAATCCCGCAGCAAATCAACCACCAAGTGTCAACTAGATGCAATCTCACAATGCAAATGCACTTGGATCACTCAATCTCGCTTCGAATATGCAAAGAAGTAAGAGAGATGAGTGGGAGGGGAGTTGCTTAGCTCAAAGTGCTCACAAGTATGTCAAAATGTTCGAGAGAGAGAGCCTTGAGCCGGCCAACGAGTATTTATAGACGTACCCCTTCGAAAAGAGCCGTTAGAAACTTAAACAGCCGAAATCGTGCTGACCGGACGCGCTGGTCCAACTGACCGGACGCGTCGGTCGCACAACGGCTAACTCGTGAAGAACTGACCGGACGCGCTGGTCCAACTGACCGGACGCACCGGTCGCCCAACGGCTAACTGCGAAGCAACGACCGGACGCGCTGGAAATGACCGGACGCGACAGTGCCAGTGTCCGGTTAGAGTCCAGTAAGCTCCCTGAACGACCGGACGCGTCCGATCGTCAGTGACCGGACGCGCTGTGCGTCCGATCAT
This sequence comes from Saccharum hybrid cultivar R570, assembly GCA_038087645.1. Classification (NCBI taxonomy): domain Eukaryota; kingdom Viridiplantae; phylum Streptophyta; class Magnoliopsida; order Poales; family Poaceae; genus Saccharum; species Saccharum hybrid cultivar. Next base: position 19,202,869 of record JAQSUU010000312.1, on the reverse strand, counting down.
CAAACTGAAAAACCGCGCAGAGACTGAACACTGACCGGACGCGTCCGGTCTTGCAAAGACCGCGTCCGGTTCAGCGTCCGGTCACCTCTGTGACCTCCGTTCGCCTCCGTTTCTTTTCTGGACTTTCAGCGAAGTGGAAAATAGTCGTTTCAACTTCTCGAAAATGCCTGAATCCCGCCTCACAAGCTCAGCGGGAGGGAGAGAGGACCCCAAACCTTCTCTACCGCTCAAACTCCACCGCCTTCGCAAACGTGCTAACACCACCAAGTGATCTTCGTTATGTGTGAGTGTGTTAGCATTTTCACAATCATTTTTCGAGGCGTTATTAGTTCTATCCAAATGCATATGATTATGAAATGCACATCTAGAGGCACTTAGGAGTTCAATAGCCGTGTCATTCCCCTCTTTATAGTACGGCTATCTATCCTATAATGTAACCACACCCACTAGGTGTCTTGGTTACTAAAACACAACCCTTAATCATATACCTTTGCCTTGATCACGTAGGGTTGCGTCCAAATCCAAGTGTGGCCATCATGATCACCATGTCCATCTTGCCACCAACCTTGGAATGTACTAATCCTCATATGCTACATACAACTTAGGTATAGGATTAGTACTTAGACATTGTCACTGATTACCAACACCAAACATAGGACTTTCAGCCCCCAATCTGTTCGTATGGGGAAGCCAAGGAGTCACCCAAGCAGTCTGGCGGGCTAGGCATGGCGGATAGCCATGGGCCTTACGTTGGGCCAACTCCAATTAACAAATTATTGATTACAGGTCTGGCTATTAATTAATTGCTACTTACTTACTACTTAGTGTCATGTGTAAATTTGGAGGCTCTATAATTTTAGAGGCCCCAAACAGTCGCACACTTTGCACCTGCTAATGTACGGGCCTGCTCCGCGGCATCGAGCTTCGCTTCCACGCCTCCATTTGTCCAAGCAATAAGTTGATGTTGCGCTTGAAAACACATCAATCGCACATTTCAAGGGTTTCAAATGTTTTAAAGATATGTTGCAACTGTTTTAGATGGATGTTGTAAAAGTAGATCAATATGTTGCAATATTTGTACACGTATGTTGCAAGCTTCTGTCCCCAATATTTTATCTGTGTTTCGGACGCATGTTGCAAGTGTGTTTATCTATATGTTGCATATATTTCACACATATATTGCACGTGTTTTATCTAGGTATTGCATATGTTTGCAATGGTTTCTAAGTGTTTCTTTATGTGTGTTTTTGCAAGTGTTTCAAAAAGCATGTTTCGAGTGTTTCACCTGTCTTCAGACGTATGTTGCAGTTGTTGCATCTGGATGTTTCAAAAGTAGATCAGATGTTGCGCACAGGATGAGTGTGGGAAACGGTATGGTCGACGTCTGGGCGGCGCGGGCCCCGCATGAGCGCGCGAAAACACAGGCGCAGGCACAGCCGTGCTGGCGCAAGCGCGGGGCATCGAGTGCAGGCGCGCATGCATGAAACAGAGTGCAGCGCAGGCATCCGGACAAGGACGTCCTGTAACACCCCCGGTGTTACATGAGGCCTTTAGCGTTAAATATGTAATTATTAACTTAATAATTTGTTGCAAGATTAGTGTAGAAAAAGAAAACTAAATAATATATATATATATATATGTTATTAAATAGAACAAACAATGTAAGCTTTTGAACCTAATTTAAATTCGAGCTTTTGGAAATTTTATGTGCCGGATTATTTAATTGCTAGTCCGGCAACTTTTGTGGTGTGTTCCTCTAGTCAATATCTTAGAGATGGTTATTTATACGTGCCTATATTTTGCTAGTTAGCTAAATTAGTAATAAACAAATAATATATATATATATATATATCGTTTTGATAAGGATGTTGCTATATTAATTAAAGTAGTGTAGAAACTTATTTCTTTTCGAGTATATCTCTACAAATAAATATATGTATAATTATATAATAGATATATGCATGTGTGTATTTAGATTAGTGACAAAGGAATAATGGGATGTTGTAATTTACTTAATTACGTATACATTTTGATAAAAGAAAAGAAAAGAAATTAGAAAATAAAACACACGCACACCACACATACTCACGCACGCCTGCTGCCCTCCTTCATGGTCTTGTTGCTGGCCTGCTGCCACACGTCTGTGCAACTGTGTGCATGCACTGCGAACACCGATGCGGGGCCGCTGCTCGTGCTCACCACTGTCTTGCTGCCTAGCTGCCCTCTGCGTGCTTGTAGCCGGTTTATTTGTCTGAGAGGGAGCCGAGAGCCCTGCGAGCCTGTGCAGCTGCCCGCTGTCCGCACACGCGTGTTGCCGCTCTGCCGTCCGCTGCCCCCGCCGAACCTTTTGACTGACCCGCTGTTGTGTCCTTTTCCTTGCCGTGTTGGGTGCGTCTGAGTGTCATTATGGTGTATGCTCGCGCTGCTGCTGCCGTGCTTGTCTCACTGTTGCTGGCAGCTGGTGCATGTGCTGCTCTGATTTACTCCCTCCATTTCAAAATATTTGTCATTTTTGGTTTTTGTGCCACACGTTTGACTCGATTTGTAGAAAATACGTGCAACATTTATATCTCTAAATAAATTTGTTAAAAAACTAGACTTAAAGATCTTTCTAATCATATTAATTATATACTATAAATATTAATATTTTTAATATGTATTTTTTTAAGTTGTTTCTCGGGAAGCGAAAGCGAAAGACATTTTCAAACGGAGGGAGTAGACTGCAGGAGAGAGAGAGACTGTAACTAAGGCCTCGTTCGGTTGTGCTGATAAGCCGGCTGAAAAACACTGTTGGTTGATTTGTTATGAGAGAAAAATATTGTTCCAGCTAAAAAAACAAGCTAAAAAGTACGGATTATAAACCGGATGAATAGAGCCTAATATCGAGGCCTAGTGGCACACCCTGCCACACGTCAGGACCGGCCCTGATTGCACGTCGAGCAATCAAAGCTGTTGCATGCCTACCTCCTCGGTCTCCATGTCGAGCAATCAAAGATGCTGCCTCATCGAGCCTTGAAAAGTTGTTGCCTCGTCGCAAGCTTAGGCTCTGTTTGGTTAATGTATATTAAAGTTTAACTCCCATCACATCAATGTTACGACAAATACATGGAGTACTAAATGTAGACTAATTACATGCATGTCGGCACAGATTAGGAGTAATTTACGAGACGAATCTATTGAGCCTAATTAGTCCAAAATTGAAAACTTTTTGTCAAATAAGACAAAAGTGATACAGTGTTTGTTAAACTTTAACACCCCTGACCAAATAGGCCCTTAGCACTTGTTGTACACGGCCTCTCAGGGTGCGTTTAGTTCGCGAAAAGTTTTGGCTTTGGCTATTGTAGCACTTTCATTTGTATTTGTCAATTAGTGTCAAATTATAGACTAATTAGGCTTAAAAGATTCGTTTCGTGGTTTTCTACCAAACTGTGTAATTAGTTTTCTTTTCGTTTATATTTAATACTTTATGCATGTGTCCAAACATTCGATGTGACGAGAAATCTTAATTTTTTTTTGGAAACTAAACATGGCCTCACTTCGCTCCGGTGCTTCAGAGACTAGGCATAAAAGCTAGCTAGCAGCCCCTCCACCGACCGGCAATTGGGCGTCTTGCTCGCCGCCAGCCATGCACGCTGTCGTGATGGTAGAGTTGGGGGTAAGGTCTTCGAGTTCAATTGCTCACGTCCCCGAGTTCGTATTGACTTTCTTTGTCCGGTGCTCGCCCTATTTTGGCCAGGGCGCTCGACGGAGACGTGGTGATGCGCCGATGTTCATCCCAGAGCACCGCCGCCCCGACGCCTTGCACGTGGACAGCCCTGCCCAGTCTTCTCCTGCCTCAACCAACACCGTAGCGGTGTCTGTGGTGAGCTCCTGATGCTGTATCGTTTTTCCTTTCGCTTTGGCATCGCTCATGCTCGCCGGAACAGCTTTGTCATCGTCGGAACGGCGCTGTTTCCGCCTGCTGCCGTGGCCAGACCGCTGTAGGGCCTAGCTAGTCGCCTAACCACCTCTCAGGTTCCGCTTTGGTTAGGTTAGGTATTAGACCCCTTCCGGCCGCCGGATTGCTGGGCCAAATTGGTTGCAGCCAACCTTTTCCTTTTCAAAGTATTTCTAATTTAGTTTCTAAGCAAACTTGTAAAATCAATATCCATTTGTGTAGGTATCCAAAAGTTGTGAAACTAATTTTGTTAGGTCCCTAAAATCATGCTCTATCTGTTGGTATATTTGTTTTACATAGCTATAAAGTGTTTAGAGGTTGCTTTAAAAAGTTTAACATGCTTAAATATTATTAAACATGAACTCGTAGGAATTGTTATGAGAAAATGGTGATAATGTTGACTCTGAAAATTTCACAGTAAATTCCTAATAATATTATCTGCTCTCTGAAATTTTTGTAGCTCCAAAATAATTAGTTTGTAAGATAGCTAATAGACTCTAGTTTGAATAAATATTAAATCAATAAAATGAATAAGCCAACACCTTGGTTTGTATAACTGAAGTACTTGTGGAAAAATAATGTCTTATCCAACAACGTGGGTGCGTAGCCTAGTCCGTTAGCCATTAGATCTCGCTCGTTAGCTTGAGAGACATAAGCGTGTTTTAATAGTCACGATTGTCGTTGATTATTTATATTTCTAAGTCGCATCCATATATATTATAATAGGAACGATGATGGATCGTGGGGTCATCTGAAGCAACAGGAATGATGGTGTCATGATGATCGTGTCACACTGATGGAATGCTAACTTTGGTTATATATTACTCAGGCAAGCCCGGTGCATAACCCCTATTATTCTGCACTTTTATTTTACGCTTGTGCATTAAATTTTAAGGAGTCGAATGAAACCCACTTGTGTATGTATATAACCCCTATCATACTAGTAAGTATATATATATATATATATATATATATATATATATATATATATATATATATATATATATATATCCTATGAGTCTTACTAGTATGAATGGATCGTGTAGCTTGCTATGCTATAGGATCCCGGTAGAAGTCGAGTGATTACTTGTCACTCGCGAGAGATAGGAAAAAGATATTATTGTTACTATTATCATATTACTATCACATGGAATATATATGAATTATAATTAGAGACCGGGCGGGACCATACTTTGGATTTGGACGTGGACTTGGTTGGGCAATTTGAGCGAGGCTCTGGTTGCATTTGTCCCGCCTGTGTCGATTAAGGACCGTTCGTTGCATTGGACCCTGGTCAAGTCACAGACTTATTATCCTGAGCACATACTTGCTTATGGGAGCGGGGAGACTTGTTACTCTCTTGTCGTGGGTTCCGGCTCTTTTCGGACCAACTGTTAGGGGTGGGAAATAGGTGGAGGTCTAAGCACCACATTGAGGTCGGGCCTGCAGTGTTGGGAGCTTGGAGTCCCAGTTTGGACGGGGACCTGGACCCCTCGACAGGAATGGAATGGGTTGGTCTTGTTTGTGCTTGGGGTACAAGCGAGGCGTGTGTTTTTTGGGTACCCAGCTGAGCACATTGATTCGCGAATCACTGTTTCTGCGTTACGGTACAGCTTGACTACGATCTAACACCGTAGTAAGAACTAGAACTTGGAATATGGTAAAATGGTTCTGATTGCTCAACCCTTGCTAAAAAATAGCATGAGTGCTTACATAGAATGGTTGGTTAATGAACTAATGAAGACTGCTAATAAAACTTGAATATAAGGATGTACCTTTAGTAATGCTTCCTGCAGTTGCAATAACCCACAAGCCAGATAATCTTCCATATCTTTGGAGCATTTTCTTTTCTTCTAACGGGTAAGTCTTACGGAGTACAATTGATTATTCAGGGTTTGTTCTACCCTGTTGTAGGTGACAAACGTTTTTAAAGCTGACACTTGTGTGTGGAAACCTCTTGGTGGGCTCAGCGAGGATTTCCTTTACGTGCGGACATAGAGTTTATTTAAAACTTCCACCCAGAATGTTTTTTTCAAAAGAAAGACTTATAACCGTTATCATTTCATGCATCCAAATATTCTTCATGATAATGTTTAACTTGGCATTAAATGCTTTCCATGCCACTGAAACTCTGATAACAATTTATATTCCACTATTATAATCAAATAATGAATTACTCTGATGTTGTACTAAAAGTGATGTAAGAAATGACAAAGATGTTGTAAGTTTTATCTCTCATTTATGATCCTGATGAAAATATGAATTTTCGGGTTCTCCCGTTGGGTGTGCTCCACAGAATCGCATAATTTAGTGCTCTCTCTTGGGTACTTAGTGTCTAATGGAAGACAAGTACTCTCGAGAGGACATTGGATTATATGGTTCTGCCACACGTCCATCCAGACATCCGGACGCTCTTTATCTTAAAAAAAACATATACTGAGCACGTAAAGTGCCCAGGTAAAATTTCATGTACGCATCTAGTAAAGTTTTATGTTCGTTGCACTGGGCACATACGCACGTTGGGCACCTATGTGCAGCATGGGTGACTTACATAAAAAAAGATAGTTTATACGAATTAAATTATGTTATATCCAAAGTCAAAATAAAAAGATTTACTACATCCACATGTATCAATCAGATCTAGAAAAAAAAGATTTTTATATCTAAAAATTCTCTTATATTTATCCTATTTTTGAAAATATTAAGCCCCCTTTGGATTGCGGGAAAAATTCATGTTTCCTGCATTTTTCCTACGAAAGTGAACCGGTTCCTGTAAAATTCCCGTAAAATTCATGTGAAATTCATGCATTTCAAAGGGGCCCTAAAGTAATTAAATTACTACATCTAATAGATCACACATGCATCGATCAGATCTAGAAAAAAAAATCTAAAAGCATCAATTAGATCTAGAAAAATATTTTTATATCTAAAACTTCCTTTATTAATCCTATTTTCCAAAATAAGTAATTAAATAAACGTATATTTGGGAAGTAATAAGTGATCGTAGCCTTCCGACAATTCGACCTATTAAATCAACGACTCACGCTTATTTAGAAGTACTACAACAAAGTCCAACAAGAAACAAGTGTGTGCTAGTACCAGATCACCAGTCAAAGCTTGCCCGAATCGAAGGGAGATAGATTAGCTTCAGTCGTCTACTATACAGTCTCATGTGTCTTCTCAGATCAGCAGAGCTGTGAAAACCATCACAAGTAGCATGCCAGCACTCATAGTAGTCGTGTGAGCATCAGAAGGTGTGCCAGGAGTTCTGGTGCCCCCTGAGGAACTACCATCAGATACACCTCTTGACGCAACAGTAGGAAGAGGTGGCTCCTCCACGCTTGAAGAATTCAGTGTTGGCATTGGTGGCAGAGATGGCGGCTGGGTTTTGAAGGTTTGGAGAAATTGTGCAAGGGATCCAGCCTGAGGAGGCTGCATGTAGCTGGGCATATCCTTTCCCAGAACTGTACAAGTGTTTTCTGCCAATACAAGAGTATGCAGCTGTCAGAAAATTGAGCATAAATACTGCAACTAATAATCAAATACAGTTACATGAAACTGTGCAGTTGAGAAATGACACCATCATTGCGAAAACTTGAAAAATGACCTAAACACCACTAGTCATGTTCCCATGCTATTTTCCATCACACCCTATTAATGCAGCAAAATGATGTCCCACTATATGTAGATGTTTTTCTTTTCCTGAGATAACAGGACAACTGTGCATTATGAAGAAATATAATAATGAATTTTAGTATATTACAACATGAGGCCTGGAAGCACTCCCCAACTCATACCCGTGAAACTTGTACCTTCAGTATTGAAGACAGCCGGGAAGAAAATAAAACACTGCAAGATAGTGAACTATATGCACATGACATGGCAAATGAGACTTACTTTTGTATCTTCTGACGGTTTTCGGGAAATCAGTTATGATGCCTGATAAATTAAATGATTGAACATAGTAATTGATTTCCACAGTTTCATCTCCGAAGAAATCCAACGGTTGCGCAACAAACTCATTCCGGAACACCTCTGCATACAAAGCTAGCCCCGCTGACTGCAGATCTTGCACAAGACTGCTTTGTCTTATGATAAAGTCAGAACTTAGAGTAAAAACAGATTTGTTGTCCACAACTACAGCTTCAGCAAACTTCTTAATGTCTTTCAATGAGGAACTAGAAACATCCCCGATGCCTGAGGGTAGAGTGTAAACAAGCTTGCATTTTGTTTTCTGCTGCTTCAATTTGACAAGGACAGTACTATCTTTTGACTGGATCAGAACTTCCTTGGTAGGATGATTATTGAAGCCAGCAGCACTTAAGGCAGTGGTTACAGAATCAACAATGTCAATTCCCAATGAATTTACTAAAAATGCGGCATTCTGTAGTACAAAAGATAGATTGATCAATGAAGGAATAATTCCATTTATTAAGATAACATTTGACTTCTGGAAAGATGAGTAGAATATTTGGAAAGGCAAAAGGAAAAAATACAATCTTTGCAGAGGTTTATACAAGCAATGTCTATACTAGTAACTGTAGCAGAACTCATCGAGATGACCCGGTTAGCAAATTATATCATTTGTCAATATAAAACAGATGATGGGCTCTTTCATAAAACAGATTATGTAGATTATGCATCAACATATTGAGAGGTTAACTATCTGGTGAACTTTTGCGCGTAACATAGTCATACTTTTTTTGAATGAAACGGGCAGGTATCACAAAGTCATAATAGAGAGACAAATATCAGGTGGAAAGTTCAATTCTTTGAGATCATAACAAATAAGCAAAACTTTGAGCAAAAGTATCACCTCAATGATGATCATGACACCGGACAAGTCCTTATCCATTGCGATTGCTAGAAAGTCGGATAACTTCAAAAATTTCCCTTGATTTGTGTACCTTGGGTTCCTTACAAGAGAATAACCACTTACTGGGGAAGACATTTTGGCTGTATATAAAGGGCCAATCAAAAGGATACTTATAAGTTTGTGCATTTTGTGAGCTATTCATATATTAGTAATAATGTTATAATGCTACAAAACAAACTCACGTTTTAAAGCATTACTGTTAATGTCGGCCCAAGTGAGGTTGAATGTGAAGATTCCTGGTTGAGGCTGAATTTCTGGAACAACAGAAACAAGAGAGCTGTAAGTTGTTCTCTGAACATTCGTGGTGTCAAGCAGGTTAGTGGAACTCATGCACATAAGAACTCCGTCACTTGTCACTTGAACAGGACAATCAATGACATCTGCGCCATCATCAATTGCACTATGGTAGGCCAGGTCTGTACAGTCCGGGTAGTCTCCACTAGCACCATTATGTGAGATAACTAAGGGTTCCCCTGCAAAGAACTACAAATAATTAAACTGAATACAAATAGAAGACATCCAACCATCACAGTACAATTACTAAGTAGGCCTTACTCCCATATGAAACGTACCATGATCAGTCTTATTTGAATTCAGTTTAGTAAAACAACCTGCAGATAAGGAGATTCAAATGCATTAAAAATATATGTCACTTATTTGCTTCATAAAAACAACTAAATATCACACTATGTTTCCGCGATGGGCACAGACATATCTTAAAATGCGGAAGTTATTTTAAACCCTACAATAATAAAATATTCCATCACTGGACAGTGAACACCATAAGACTAAATGGGGGATTAGGGGACAAAACAATCTAATATCAACATGAGGCGTTAGAAGACAAGTTCCAATGGAGGATTGTAATAGTATGCCTTTTACTTAGTAAACGTGAAAATCCAAAATATTGTTCATAGGAGAACAGAGGAAGTAGTTCATAGGCAGAAAAAGTCAGAATTGATAACAATAGTGTAGCTGGATCTTTAACATGTACTAATGCAAAACTTGGTAGCTTACCAATTGCCTCTGATGCAGTAATTGGGTGCTCTGACAATACACCATCAACAGAGAAGCCACCATCATTGATAAAGTTCAGGTATTCTGCCAACGGATCATAACTGTAGTTATAGGGAATAATCCTATCATTGGCGAAATCAGAGGCATATATTTCCAGCCCTGCATTGTGGGCTTCTGTGACAATCGATGTGGATGGCAGTAGATAGTTATCCTTTGTCACCGGCCAAATGTAACTCTTAGGGACTATTATGCCAGATGCAATAGACTTAATAAACGTTAGGTTACTCGACAGTGAACCATATGTTTGGTTTATAGAATGATCTAAGAGGGCCTTATCAAGAAATCTAAACACAAACTTTGTTTTGCGACCAACTCTTCCAGATATATTTTTGAGGAAGCCCACTTCAGGCGATGAGATATAATCCATGGATACACGCTTTTTTATTGAAAGTATGTAGTTCCTCATGTCCAAACCATGTTGTTTGTAGAAGATGTCATGCTATACATATGAAAACGAAATTAGCGTTTGAAGGTAGTATAACACTAGCAACAGTAAATTTTGAATAATTCAACCTGGACATTCAACCAAACAGGAGACGGCATGACAAGGGACCGAAAGTCAGTAACACTGACGATAGGATAGATGCCGTCGAATCTGTCAGTGCGAGACCAACTTGCTTGTGTTACTGCTCAATAAAGTAGATAATCAGTTAAGATAAGAAGTATAGCTTACATCGTTAAAATAAATTTGTAGGCCATAAACAGCATATAATCGTAGAAATGCTTTGAGCAAACAAGCATAAAAATAATAGTAGTAATAATGTCAACACAAACAACTCAAGATGTCCACAATGTAAAACTAGTTATATATATAGAACAAAATAAAACAAAACAGAACATGGTGTTCTGTTATGATTTTCAAGACTCATAAATTTGGCGGTGCGTCTAGCGGCATGTATGCATCTACTTGGTGTTTTCCAAGCTATTAATTAGTTTGTACTTACTACACATCTGAGATGTACAGAGATATTGAAATGATCAGATCGCTTTAAACGGAAGGTTTGCAGTGGTATTGTTGTACTCACGAGAAACAGACTGAAGCTCAGCAATGGTGAAGTCTGAAACAAACCATCCAGTTTTCTGCACACCATCGATGACATAGGTCCGCTCCCTCGCGGGGTACGCTTGGCCGACAGTGGTGCAGTTTTTCATATTTATATCCCGAAGGCAGACTCCAACACCATCCTTTGTTAGTTGGACGTCACACCACATGGTCGTGTCCGGTGCGCTGGCGATCATCGCGAAAGAATAGGCACCTTGGCTGGAATCTGGAAACACTCCCGAAAATCCACCTTTGGCGACCACAAGTGGAGCGGCGCCTGGAGAAAGAACAGATGCTCATGATTGTTGCCGTGGTTTTTTATTTTACCAGATAACCACTTGATTAATTTTACCAGGTTCAATTTTTTCTTTTTGGTGAAATACCAGGTTCATTTCAACTCAGATAACCACTTGATTAATTTTACCAGGTTCAATTTTTTCTTTTTTATGAAATACCAGGCTCATTTCAACTCATGAATGACAGAGACAAATCTGAACTTTTAACCCACATGACAGAAGAGAACCGAAGCTGAATTCTGGAATTTGCAGAAGCAATAACCAAATTGCACCGAGAAAGCTGTAGAGCTGGAATGCTGGGATGCGTTACCGTACCGCTGAGGGTTTTGTAGTCCGAGGGGAGCCGGGGGCCCTGCGCGGCGGCTCCGCCGACGAGGGCCATGACACAGCCCAGCAGCACGGCGAAGGCAACGGCCACCCTTCCACCGCGCTGGCCACTCCCTCCTCCACCTCCTCCTCCTCCATTGCGTTGGCGTCTGCTCCTCCTCATCTCAGAAGGTTCCAGAACCTTCCAGCGGCGCAAACGGTCGGGACTGAGAAGCGGCGGGGATGGAAAGGAGATGTATGGAAGAGAGAGGGGCAGCTGCAGGCTTGCAGCACTGGGGCGAAGGTACATGTAGATTAGCGGGTGCAAATGCACACCCAAAAATTGTAAAAACTGTAATTATGTCTAAAATTTTACTAGGCAGTGTTTAGATTTTTCAAAATTCCAAAAATTTTACAAGATTTCCCGTCACATCAAATCTTTGGACGCATGCATGGAGCATTAAATGTAGGTAAAAAAAATAACTAATTACACAGTTTGTCTGTAAATGTCGAGACGAATCTTTTGAGCCTAGTTAGTCCATGATTGAATAAATTTTACCAAATAACAACGAAAAGTGCTTCAAAAACTTTACGCTCACTTTACACCCATCTAAACACACCCTATATAATATGTACATGTCTATACGCCCACGAGGTAAGTGTACCCTCTCTAGTTTGCTGTGGCTTCGCCGCTGAGCACTGAAACGAGAGAATGGAAATGCCCCTCTCGTTTCTGCAGCATATACGGCCTCCTCCATAGCAGCCGTAGCCACAGCCGCGTTCAAACACCGGCCCCATCTGTCAGCGCGCAGGAAGGTGGCGCACTGAGGTCATGTTTAGTTCTCACAAATTTTCAAGATTTCCCGTCACATCAAATATTTGGACATATATATGGAACATTAAATATAGATGAAAAAAAATTAATTACACATATGATATAAAATCACGAGACGAATCTTTTGAGTCTAATTAGTCCATGATTAAACACTAATTGATAAATACAAACGAAAATGCTATATTAGCCAAATTCAAAAAAAATTTCACGAACTAAACGCATCCTGAGGCTGGGCCACTGCTCAGTGAATCGCACGTGAGCTGCGCTCTGTGAACCTGTGAGCCCGTGACCAACCTATTTGGCCCGTGGGCTTCTTTTTGGCAAGTTTTACACCCTATTACATCGAATGTTTATATATACATGAAGTATTAAATATAGATTTAAAAAATAATTAATTATACAGATTGTATATAATTTACGAGATGAATTTTTTAATCCTAATTAGTTCATAATTTGACAATAAAGTGCTACAATAACACATGTGCTAGTAATAGATTAATTAGGCTTAATAAATTTGTCTCGTGGTTTATTGACGGATTCTGTAATTTGTTTTTTTATTGGTATTCGAACACCCATGTGACACTCCAAAACTTTACACACTGGAACTTTACACCTGTAACTAAACAAGCACTAGTAATACAGTGCTCTCTCTGTCCCATTAAAAGTGTCATTTATAACTTTTAGACTTCTTATTTGACCGTTCATCTTATTCAATTTTTTTATGCAAATAATAAAATAAATAAATTATTATTAAAGTATCTCTAGTGATAAAATAAGTCATAAAAAATAAATAATATTTATAAAAAAATTTTGAATAAGGTGAACGATCAAAGTCTAAAAGTAAAAACCGATACTTTTAATAGGATGGAGGGAATAGTACAGCAGTACACACGATTCGTTGGCTCTCTTGCCTTTTTTTGTTGTCTTTTGGTCATTTCTTATATATACTGCTGCTCACACTCGCAGTGCTTGAAATGCTCGTTAGCATATCCCTAAAAAAATGCTCGTTAGCACCGATAGCTTTCACAGGGGAAAAAAAACCCATCATTCGGCCAAACTAAGGCTGTCCGCACCACGCGACGGTAAAGGCGACTGAACGTTATAGGTAGCGTTTGAGCGCCTGTACCGGCAGACGGTAAACGCGGCACTACAGTAACGTATGCTACAGTAGAGAAAGAGAGAAAAAGAGAGAGAGGAGAGATGCTATGAGATGGTTGTTGATATAGAGTAAATATGGGTGCGGAGGGAGTTGGTATAGAGGTAAGAATCCTGGATGATTAGGACAGAATATTCCTTTAGAGGTGTGTTTAGAGAATGATACGGTGCGGATAGCCTAAGGGCCTGTACAATGGTCGGCCCTTGTGGGCAGTTATGGGCCGTTGGGCTGTTTTTTCGCCAGCGTGTACTTCAGCATGGCCAAACCAGGCGCTTGAGGATGGCTGCGACACTCCGCGAAGCAGCGGCGACATGAACTATTGCAGAATCCGATTTACCTCTCTCGTGATTGATGACATGTGCTTCGAAACTATTTAAATTGATTACTAAAAATGATAAATTGAAATTGCGATAGTTAAATGAGTGTCGATGGTCTTTTTTTTTAAGAAATCCTCGTCCTGTATCGGCTGATGATTTCTGCGGCTGATAGGTTGACTCGTGACCATAGCTGATAAGCAGTTGAAGCGAACATGACGTCTTTAATTTATTATATCTTAGATTTACTATGAAAATATGCTTCTTCTGAAAAATGAATCTTTAGTACTTCTTGCCAAATGTAGGTCGTGTCTGTCTTTTTGGTCAAGCAAAATTCAACCGGGAGCGTCTCGTTTCTTTCTTGCCGAGAACGCAATACCCGCTCGAACAAATAGGAAAAAGGGTAGCTGCGGTGAGATAGAAAATTCACACTTGGCCTTCCTCCCTAATCCCACTTATCAGCATCACGCCATTACGCCCCCGCCTGAGCGCCGTCTTCGGTCGCCATCCCTGCATCGCCCGCGCCGCATCGCATCGCCGCTGCCGCCATGCGCCGCTTCGCAGCCGACAGGGCGCGCCGCGCGGTGGCCGCGTCCCTGCGCGGCGCAGCGTCCAGATCAGCAGCGCCGTCGCCTCACCCTCCGGCGCCACGTCATCCAGCCTCCCCGGTGGGGGCGGCGGCGATGGCGGCCGCCATGGCGAGGGCCATGTCCACGGCGGCCACGGGCGCGCCGCCAGTGTCACTCGACACCATCAACCCCAAGGTGCCGCTTGTGTGCTGCCTTCTTTGATTCCTCTGTTTAGCTAGTTTGGGTTTTTCTGTTCTGTGATCGATTAGCGGGGCGATGGAAAGTTTCGATCTCTGTTAGAGTGTGTTGAAAGCGTGTTGCTGCTTTTATTAGTTGGGTTGCTCTGTTCTGTTCGTACTGTAACTGTTGGGAGTTTTTGATAAAAAAAACTGTTGGGAGTTCAGTGTCCGTCCATTAGTCCATGTGTAAGAGATCGAACTAAAAAGCTTACTTCTGAGCACTATTGGGAGGGGTTAGTAGTAATGCGAATTCTATAATGCATCTTTGCTTTAACCTGCAAATTGTATCACCCTTAATTGATGTGATTTGTTATGTTTCTTCAGGTCTTGAAGTGTGAATATGCAGTTCGGGGAGAGATTGTTACACATGCTCAGGTACGTCAGATATGAAACTAAAAAAAGTCGATAATTGATAGTAAATTTTGCTGTCTTGAGTAACTTGGAGATGTTTATTGCTGCCCCACGGTCTTAGTTCAAAAATAAATCAACTGCTACTCCATGTTAATTCATGTCGGTTGAAACAAGGAACTAGCCCAGGGTTGGGGTGGAAGTTGATGCTGTGTATGCTGACACTGACATGATATGACCTTATCTTTGTTATATGAAAGAGGACTGCACTATCTAGAATAGTTTTTAATATGACTCTACTGGAGTTGGCTTATGATCTTGTTTTCCTTCTGCAGAACTTACAACAAGAATTGCAGAAAAATCCAGAATCGCTTCCTTTTGACGAGGTTTGTATTTTGATCCCATGAACTGCATCTCTACACTTATTGTTTCCGATGGTTAATGGAGTTTGTTACATCTATTTATTTTAATGGCAGATACTCTACTGTAATATTGGAAATCCCCAATCACTTGGACAACAACCAGTTACCTATTTCAGAGAAGTGAGTTTCTGTTCCTTGTATTTTGGTTATTCGATGCAACTACCGATGGAATGTTCATGGTTGCTTACTAGCTCATGTTGGCTTTTCAGGTTCTCTCTTTGTGTGATCATCCAGCTCTCCTGGACAAAAGTGAAACTCATGCTTTGTACAGGTACATGCAAGAATTCAATATTAGATACTTCCTCCGTCCTGTAATATAGTACATTTTAGCATTCAAAATTTGTCCTCAAATATAATGCATTCTAGAGGACAAAAACCAATTTTACAATAAATACTTTCCATTTATCAACCAATCACCATTAATCACGTTGATGATAGCGTCTATTAGGAAATAAAATGAGGGTACATGTGTCTTTTATGTTCACTCTTAATTTGTCTTAAAATTCCTAGAATGCACTATATTACAGGATAGAGGGAGTAAGCACAAGTAAATCAATGCTAAATTGGTTTGTTGACTTTAATACTATATGCTAGGACACACGCCTAATAAGAATCTAAAATGGCAAGAACCAACTTTCTGTATCAGTCATTTGTAACTGTTTTTATAGCTGTGTCAGTATGTAAAAGACAAGTGTAAGAAGTTGAATAACTGCTCAGCATAACCATTTATCTGCCTGCTCATGTTTTGGGGACAAAAATACTTGCTTAATCTTTTAGGAACCTTTTTCTGTTGTGGTGCACACATGATGTTGTGGCTCATGAGAAATGAGAACTCAATTTCTAGAGCAGGTATAAGTTAGTTCTGAAATTTCCAAACCCTTTGAATCTGTAGAAACTGTCATGTGTAGTGTCTTGCCACAAGCACTTGAGCTTTCTCTTAAACCCATTGAATCTGTAGGAACATTTGCATATTG
The DNA here is from genome assembly GCA_038087645.1 of Saccharum hybrid cultivar R570. Taxonomy (NCBI): domain Eukaryota; kingdom Viridiplantae; phylum Streptophyta; class Magnoliopsida; order Poales; family Poaceae; genus Saccharum; species Saccharum hybrid cultivar. The sequence goes on along the minus strand of JAQSUU010000312.1, from coordinate 19,186,478 downwards.
ACACATTTAGTCTTAAACAGCTTTCCTAGTCACTAACCTGATCATTTAGGTGCTAGATAGGTGGCTAACTGCACACAATTTGTTTGCCGGCCTAGAATGTTGATTTATATTTATGTTTTCATACAGTTCAGATGCTATAGAGAGAGCATGGCAAATTCTAGAGAAGATACCAGGTAGAGCGACAGGAGCATATAGCCATAGTCAGGTACATATATAATGCACTCTTGGATGAATGCTGTTATGATTGGATGAGCTTGATCACTCCTGTTGCTCTCTATTTCAGGGTGTAAAAGGTTTACGTGATGAAATTGCTGCTGGAATTGCTGCCCGTGATGGGTTTCATGCAAGCGGAGATAACATCTTCCTAACAGATGGAGCAAGCCCAGCAGTATGTACTATATATATCTTCTTTTGATCAGGGGTCCATTTATGTGGAATAAGAACTTATTCATCTGACTAGCTGTAATCGGCTGACTGTACATATGGAGAAAGCTTGCCCTTGTTACTGATATAGTGTAATTTCTTTTTTCAACTAGGTGCACATGATGATGCAGTTGCTGATAAGTTCTGAGAAGGATGGCATTCTCTGCCCTATTCCACAGTACCCGCTGTACTCTGCATCGATTGCTCTTCATGGTGGTTCCCTTGTATGTTCTGTGACAATGCTTCTATGCTGTTTGTTATTGCTTGTTGAATCAGATCAATGTCATCTCAACTTGCAGTTTTAGGCAATAATTTGAGTTAAATCCTTCATATAATTCACTGAGTTCAGTAAAGTCATTTCATAATGATTAGTGAATCGATCGTCACCAGTCAAAATTGGTTTGTATGTATGGCTGCTGTTATATGCTACTAACATAACGAACCTGCAGTAATATGATCTGTATGCCTGACAATTTAATTTGTGAACAAATTTTCTTTCAGGTTCCTTATTTCCTTGATGAAGAGACAGGGTGGGGACTCGAGGTTGATGAGCTGAAGAAACAACTGGAGGAGGCTCGATCTAAGGGCATCACTGTCAGGGCGCTTGTTGTCATAAATCCAGGAAATCCAACAGGACAGGTAATTATTTGTCTATTTGTTACATGCAAAAATGACAGATCTTGCATGGTTCTCATTAGGAAAAATATACCTCATAAGGCATCGCAGATTACAATTTTAACATGTTGTAATATTATGCGAGATAAAAAAATTACCTATAAGACAAATAATGGCATCCTATTCCATTTTTTACAAGAATTATGATCTTGGTAGGTTCTTGCTGAGGAAAACCAAAAGAAAATTGTCGAATTCTGCAAGAATGAAGGACTTGTTCTTCTTGCGGATGAGGTGAGTCAGAACTTGTGTTTGAGGTTTTCACCATACCAATACCCATGAACTGTTCACATACTTAAACATGGTATGTCTACTAACACCATTTATTTATCCAATCCCTTCTAGGTTTACCAAGAAAATATATATGTTGAAGATAAGCAATTCCACTCATTCAAAAAAATTGCACGATCACTGGGATACACTGATGATGATCTTCCTTTGGTATCATTCCAGTCGGTTTCTAAAGGTAATCAAAATCAAACTCGGGTGATTCTATGCTCTATAGTCCTATTCTGTTTGCCTCTCCTAGTTTTTTTGTAAAACTTACTCTTTGTGCTGCACTGCTGCTAGGCTACTACGGAGAATGTGGAAAACGAGGTGGTTATATGGAGATAACTGGATTCAGTCCTGAAGTACGGGAACAAATTTACAAGGTGGCATCAGTAAATCTATGCTCCAATGTTTCAGGGCAAATTCTTGCTAGCCTTGTAATGAACCCACCAAAGGTCAGTGTAGGATGCTTAGGAAACTCTTAAGTACAACAATGATGGCAGTAACTAAGATATTTTGTACCTCCACAGGCTGGGGATGAATCGTTTGAATCCTTCATGTTAGAGAGGGATGGTATCCTTTCATCATTGGCTCGGCGTGCAAAGGTTCGTGCTACTCCTGCCCCTTCTAAGATTGATTGATTGTACCAGGCTGAAAGTGAAGTCTAAATGTATTACTTTTTCCCTTCCATGTTTAGAGGCCTAATACGAAAATATCAATAATAATAAAAGCTGCCCCAGGTCTAGCAGTCCGTTAACATATGCAAGATTTTTTTCCCCCTGAATATTTTAAGCACCTTCTTAATGTTACATATTCTTATTTGTCACAGGCTTTGGAAGAAGCATTCAATAGTTTAGAAGGTATTACATGCAATAAAGCCGAAGGTGCAATGTATCTGTTCCCACGCCTTCATTTACCCCATAAGGCGATTGGAGCTGCCCAAGCAGCTGGCACTCCCCCAGATGCATACTATGCTAAACGTCTACTAGAAGCCACTGGGATTGTCGTCGTCCCTGGTTCTGGTTTTGGACAGGTTGGTGATCTCAAAAGCCTCATGAAAGTCATTGTCGTTTGAAAGCATCATTAAACTTGCACTGACACATTGTTTTGTTGTATTAGGTGCCTGGAACATGGCACTTCAGATGCACGATACTGCCGCAGGAGGACAAAATACCTGCAATAATATCTAGGTTCAAGGAGTTTCACGAGAAATTCATGGATGAATTCCGTGATTGAGTATCCATCACTGGCGTCCATCTCAATCTTGGCATACCATCAGTTTTCTGCCAGAGGGCATCCTGTAATTTTTTATGTTGAAATAATAAGGTTGCCAATTGGTGCCCCCTTATCGTCCTATGGATGCTACAGCCAAACACCATCCTAACTTCTGTTACAGGCAGATCCTCTTAAACCTTACAGAATCTCGGGCACTGCAATTCCATGCTTCTGTTTGCCTTGTGAGAAGTGTATTTAGAGGCTAGGTTCTGAGCCCTGATGTTTACAAAACGTACCCGAATTTTGAGGCCAAGTTGAAATGTCTCGGCGCATCCTGAAATTCTGCCTTGTGTCACGGAGAATCTTTACTGTCCAGGTGATCTGTTTGGTGACTAGCTGACTGCTCTGCTTCTGCTCATTTGACATTGCTACAGGTAAAGACACCAGTACGAGTGTTGAACCTGCATCTACTACTATTGTCCCAGATATGACTAATGCAGGGAGTGGAGATTCTGTACAAAATAACACTCTTTCATAGAGAGTTTGAGCAAATTGTTTACAAAATAACCAGGGTTAAGTAGAGCCTTGTGTAGGTGGTCCATCCGGACGGAACGAGATCCTCTGAAGTCAGCCTCAACGACTGCTCTCTGCAGTCAGTCTGATTCCCCATCGGACACCTGCACTGATGGGCCCAAAGCGCCTCAGCCCAGCCTGGATTAGCCTTGCCTGCTTCAGTACTGCACTCGTGCTGCTTAGCAAAGCATCTAGCTTCTGAAAATCCTTAACGATTAGCCGCACATCATTACAATTCACTGTGTTTTTATTGACCACTTGTTTAGCTGACGAACCGTAGGAAGTCACTGGAAAGAAAATTCTCAGCTTACCCGTAGGAAACAATAGACTTGTAAAAAAGAAAAACTGGAACAACTAGGTGACATTTTAGTAATACTAATATCAATATCAATAAGAAGAAACTAGGCACCAAAATTTGACTCGACGATGAGTTAGAACCTGGATAGTCTGGGCATACATCTATATACCCTGAACCAACTGATCTATATAAGCTAGCTCTAGACTTTTGTAGCGATCACCCAAAAGAGGAGAGGATTGTGGCTTTTGCGTTGTTCGCTGTCCCGGGCATCAGTGGCTGCCAGATGTAAGCGCAATGATAGTAAATAATCCCTCGCCGCATTGTCAACCATTCCATCATATTTCCATTGCATTGCATCCACGAGCTCATGATTCCCTGTCCCCTTCACGTTTTGCCCACAAACACAGAGCAGTCACAAGTTCAGGCACCACGCATGCATGGCGAATTCAGTGATCCGGCACAATTCAGAGCTCACCATGACAGCAGGCAGCATCGCTTGTATGGATACCAATGCTCGTGTAAAAGAAACTGGTGGTAGGTCCGTCAGTGCAAGTGTCACAGGGACACCAGCATAGGATTACACCGGTCACAGCAGTAACTAACGCTTGGCTAAAAGAAGCCCAAACGGAAACGGGGCAGGGAAAAGAAAGGCCTCCGCGAGAGGCTGCAACTACTAAAGGCGTAAGCACGCTTTGGGCGAGCTTTGTTTGCACTTGCCAAAGCAGGCCCTAGCTCCATCCACACCCACACCAGTCACCACTACTACGCCTCAAAGCAAGCAAAGCAACCAAAAAAAAACCCACAAGAAAAGCACGCAGCGCGCAGCCACGCACACGCACACTAGGCACTCACATTGCACGGCCACAGATCAATTCACAGTGATCACATTGCACGGGCTTGGCTTGTGGCCAAACAGAACACATGGAGCATGAATGGACAGAGTAAAAGTGAGGAGGAGGAGGAGGAGGAGGAGGGAGGCAGTGGCCAGCACGAACGAACAGCAAGATGAGACGGCGATATCCCCACAAGGATTGTGCCGTGCGTGCCCGTGACTGACTTTACCGGCCGTGTCTCTCGGCGAGACGGGGCCGGCCGGGCGGCGTCAGTGGGAGAGCAGAGCAGACCGCTTCCAAAGCAAAGCCAAGGGCGCTTTCGCTGTTGCATGGGCGAGCACCGCATCATGGTGGCCTTGCACTTGCGCGCAAAAAGGAAAAGGGCACCGCCGCTGGTTTGTTGCTTGGTGCTCCGCTTCTCCTTCCAGACCGTCGTCGGCTCTTCTACTCCCCTCGGCTCTTCTTTTCTTTCTTGCAGGACCGTGGCCAAACTTTTGATGACCTGATCTGAGATGTTGAGATGAAGGCCAGGCCTGGTGCGTTTGCCTCGGTGTCTTGTTCTTGCTCTCGTTGCTCTTCCTGATTCTGCAAACTTCGCAGGGCCACTATACGTTGTCATTGGTGATTGTAGGCTGCTGATTCATGATGGTTAGGAGTAGGATCATCAACCTGATGCAACTCTCACACAACTACTAGCATCTGGCATCTGCTAATTTAGGAAGGAAAAGTGAGCTCTCAATTGACTGATTGATCTGCTCGGTGTGCCAGTGGCACGAGGCTCAAGAAACGACAGCAGCCTGAGGTGAGGTCAGGCCTCGTTTAGTTTAGGCCTCGTTTAGACGAGAGAATTGGGAAGAAAAACACTGTATCAGAATTCCTGTAGCATTTCGTTTGTATTTGGTAAAAATTATCCAAATTTTAACTAACTAGGCTTAAAATGTTCGTCTCGCAAAGTACAACAAAATTGTGCAATTAGTTTTTGATTTTATTAACATTTAGTACTCCATGCATTTGCCGACATTTTGATGTGACGGAGAATCTTCTTTTTGCATAGTGAAATTTGAGGAGAATTGGGGGCTTAGAGAATTGGGGAGAAAAACACTGTATCAGAATTCCTGTAGCATTTCGTTTGTATTTGATAAAAATTATCCAAATTTTGACTAACTAGGCTTAAAATGTTCGTCTCGCAAAGTACAACAAAACTGTGCAATTAGTTTTTGATTTTATTAACATTCATGCATTTGCCGACATTTTGATGTGACGGAGAATCTTCTTTTTGCATAGTGAAATTTGAGGAGAATTAGGGGCTTAGAGAATTGGGGAGAAAAACACTGTATCAGAATTCCTGTAGCATTTCGTTTGTACTCCCTCCGTCCATAAAAACATGCAATTCTCGCTTTTCGAGAAGTCAAACAGTTTGAACTTTGACTAAATTTATATAAAAAAAATACTAATATATATGATATAAAATAAGTATCATTAGATTAGTTATAGAATATATTTTTTTAATAAATTTATTTGGAGGCATAAATGTTAATACTATTTACTGTAAACTTGGTCAAACTTGAGTCAGTTTAACTGGCACGCTTCCCATAATTGCTTGTTTTGTTGGACGGAGGGAGTATTTGATAAAAATTATCCAAATTTTGACTAACTAGGCTTAAAATGTTCGTCTCGCAAAGTACAACAAAACTGTGCAATTAGTTTTTGATTTCATCAACATTTAGTACTCAATGCATTTACCGACATTTTAATATCACGGGCTCACACAGAATCCGCAGCACAATGCCACAACACGCATGGAATGATGGAAGCGACGGACGGACAGGCCTGGTGATTTGATTCACACGACGAAACCATCTCAAATCACACGCGGACAATCTTGGAATCACACTACGTACACGCTCACTAGGCACCAGGAATGCCGCCAAGCAATCTACTAAGCACGAAAGAAACCGGCAATGCCGAGGCTCCAGGAGATGAGACTCAGACGGCGGCCTCCATTCTCGGCTCGAACGAGAGCGCAGCCACGAAGCCCGTGGCAGCGTCCCCGTCCGCGACGTCCACGCCGGCGCGCCGCGGGAGCTCCTCCCACCGGTTGGTCCTGACGTCGCACATGAAGCAGCCGCTGGCGCCGCCCGCGGAGCTGGAGCTGACGCAGACCATGACGCGGCCGCCGTGGCCGACGCAGTTCACGTCCGCCTTGGCGCCGCGGAAGGCGTGCGACATGGCGGGCGGCATCGCGGCCACCTGCCGCCACGCGCCGCCCGCGAACTCCCACACGCGGAGGCTGGCCGCGTCGAGGAACTCCGAGAGCACCACCGCGTAGGCGGCGCCGCCGCACGCCACCACGTCGATGGAGTACTCGTGGTACGCGGGCAGGATCCGGGGCAGCTCCGCGAACGCGCGGCGCGCCAGGTCGCAGGCCACCACCGTGCCCGAGCGGCTCAGGAAGTAGGCCACGGCGTCGCCGCCTCCGTCGCCGCGGCACGCCACGGCCGACGAGTACTGCCGCGACGTGCTGCGCTGCATGGTGGTGGCCACGACGTCGCCGGACTTGCTGAGGAAGTAGACCGTGTCGTCGCCGTCCTCCGCGACGCGCTCCTCCCGGGACGAGGCGTCCTCGGCCGGTTTCCGCGACAGCGCCGCCTCGTCGCCCCACGCGTTCGTCGACGAGTCGTACACCACCGTGGACAGGTCCGGGAGCTCGCCCAGGATGAGCACCACGCGGTACGGCGAGCCGTACATGGCGACAGCCTGCAGCGCGCCCGCCGGCGGCGGCGGGAGCGCGCGGGACGCGCCCGTTAGCGGGTTGACCACGGTGAGGTCACCCGTGCCGCGGTCGCGGTACAGCACGAGGCCGCCCGTGGCGGCCACCGGCTGCAGGGGCCCCGGCGCGCCACGCCACCGCGCCCAGGCGCGCTCGGCGGAGTCGAAGACGGCGGCGGGGCGCGGCCGCCGCTCGTCCTGGTCCTGGTCCTGGTGTTCGGGGTCCTCGAGCATGAGGAACCATGGGTCCCGTGCCGTGACGCGCGCGCAGGCGGCGCGGAAGGTGCGGGACTCCGCCGCAGCGCGCCACCGGCGGGAGACGCCCCGGAGGCGGAAGTAGCTGGCCGGCGGGAGGCGCGCGAGCACGCGCTCGAGCATGTCGTCGTGGAGGTCGGCGAGGCCGGGCGCCGCGCGCTTGCGCTTCTTGCCTCCGGCAGCTCCGTCCAGCGTGGCCGCCATGCCCGACGAAGGGGTCCGGCGGGTGGATTGGTCGATGACGTAGGAGGCGGCACAAGAAGAGCTTGGCAGCAGAGCCGGAGCGGAGGGAATCCAAGCAAGAGCCACTAGTGGAGGTGGAGTAGGAGTAGTGGTGCGACTTGCGAGGGGCGCTGGCTTTATACGAGCGGGAGCGGAGGAGCGGTGGTGGGAAAACGAACCTTCGTTGTGTGGCAGCCTGGCAGGGCAGCGGTGGACCGGTGGAGGAGGGAAGAGGGAGAGGGAGGGGCGAGGGGGGCTCTTTTTGTTCGCGTCGCGTTGACATGCGGAGCACGGGAGGAGGGAAAGAGAAAGGCGCCGCGGCTTTGGGCCGGCGTGAGGTGGTGATGGGGCGAGGCGGCCGTGGACTCGTCGCGTAGGCACCACCTTTGGCCTTTGCCGGTCGTTTGTTCCCTGTCTCTGTCCGCCGTTGAGGCCAGCCCTGCGGAGGCACAAGCCTGTGTGTAAGAAAATGACAATCTCGATGCCTCAATTCTATTTAGTTTTTTTGAAAGATTTTCTATATAGCCATATAGGAGAAATTAATTAATTAAACGAGTTTCCATCAGTTGACCTCACTTGCTTGCCCGGTTCATTAGAAATGGCGATCGACCCCACAACGTCTTTTTCTTTTAACGAGACAAGATCGACCATTTTCGAGGAAGAGAAGTTAATTAGGTTACTCTATTACTGCTACCAACGAAACTTTCTTTGACAAGAGGTGAAACCGGTTTTATAGGAAGCATATGTAGTTTTACAACCAACCCAACACATTCAGCGAGATAAAGCTTGGAATATCAACGTGCAATGACAGTAACTCGATAGTAAGAACCAACTTGTTACGGTTTGAGCAAACAAAAAGAGAGGGGGCGGAGGGTGGCTCTCTTCATGAAACAAGGCCCAACTTCAGATTAGGCCCTCCGCTTTGATATCTCTTGACTGCCTCCAAAAAGTCATCAACCGTTGGTTTAAAGTATGCAGCATGTCGATAGTTTCAGTCCGCCTTCTTCAAGAGATTCTCCATTTCTGCAAAAGAGAGAAGACTTTTATAGTGATGTTTTCGGAAAAAATTTCACTCATTTTATTTCGTACATTCCACAAACCCCATACGACAGGAGCTAAAATGAAGAGTTTTCTGTCATAATGCGTGAATGCAACCGGATTGAAGTTTCAAAAATCGACACCAAACCTTCCTTGATGCAAGACCAGATGACTTGTGTGGTTCTACATTGAAAGGAGATGTCGTCTGTGTGTTTCCAATATGCTGCAAAGAATGCAGTTGCGACTCCCTTTTTGTTTCTTCTTCTTAAGGTTCACACTCCGATTGGACTTTATCCTGGACAACAGGCAAAAGTCAAAGTCTTAAGGCGATCAACGAGAAGATTCACGAGGCCAAACGCCTCCTAGTGGGCATCGCCATCGGGCAGTAGGCAAAGAGTTCCCTCTCTCGACGGTGGAATGCAGCAAACTCGCACCCCTCTAAGCATGGACCACCGTCTGAGGCCGAACGCTCCGACTCCCACACCCTGCACAAAGACAATTATCACAACAACTCTACCAGCAACTCCGACCAACCGAGGCTATGGGGTGTGAAACCTTGATAGGAGCAGCGAGGCGAGCCCGACCCACGCCATACTCCGCCCACAATCGAATCGGGGAACACCAAGCCTTGGAACACTATCGAGGCAAGGAGGCGTGTCCGAGTGAAAACACCCATGTCTTGGGTTCGTAACCACGGCAGTAATTGAGTTGTTTGACGTGGGTTGATGTAGGTGTCTCTGGCGGCTTAAGCAGTCAAACAGAAGGGATTTATCCTAGTTTGGGCTCAAGATGTCTAGCCCAAACGGAGTCATAACCGTTGGCACCAGTTTCCAGCAAACCTACCTCAACCCAGTGTGCTCATCATCCATTCCAAGCTGGACGCGGTGTCTCTCAGGAACACTAGGTCATCAGTGGCGCCGACATATGTCGCCGCCAAGCGGTCCCACTCCTTATCCTCCTTCGCATGGGCAGCCATATGGTTACTTTAAGGAGGGAAAGGGGGTTGTACTGTTTGCACAGGGGTAAAGGTGACAGTTACTTTGAGGAGGGAAGGGGTTGTACTATTTTTCGCAGGGTAGGGGGCTCAAGCCCCCAATGTAACACCCTCGGTATTAATACTTAATTAAATTGCTTAAGCATGTCATGAGCATCAAAATTATCCTTCATTGCATCATCCTTGCATGCATATAGAGCCCGAGCCGACAGAGCAGGTGATCACTGACAAGCCCGAGTACGAGGAGATTGTTGAGGAATACGAGGAGGAGGTCCTCGTGCAGGAGAAGACCGATGAGCCGCCGACTGACTTTGCTAACACCGCACCCGCCCAAGGCAAGCCCCGGTGCATGACCCCTAATTCATATATTCACCATATATATATATATATATATATATATATATATATATATATATATATATATATATATATATATATATATATATATATATATTTGTGCATTACGTTGTAAAAAAATTATGGAACCCATGTTCATAAAATACTATCCTATGAGTCCTACTAGTGACAAGTTCGTGTTGCTACTATGCTATGCTTATGACCCATCAGTGGCGTGAGCGGCCTGTCGTTGCTCACAATATGTTATCTATTACTCACATGGAAAATGATGGTAAGAACTTGGCGACCGGGCGGGAAACAGGAAAGGTGGTTGAGGTTACTGGTTGGTGCATTAAGTCGAGGTGCTGTGACCACAGGGCTTCGTATCGGGTGCACGGTTTCCTGTCTGAGTCAATTAAGGACCGTTCGTTGTCTAGACCATCTGTCAAGTTTCGAATGTCCTGGAACATACTTGGTTTGTGGAGGCGGAAAGTCTTGCTTACCTTGTCATGGGTTCGGGTTCCTTCAGGGCCGACTGGTATGGAGGCAGGGAGAGATGAAGTTCCAAGGGCACCAGCCTGCCGCATTGGCTGCATTGTTGGGACTTGGAGTTCGAGTTGGGTAGGGACTCTAGAGCCTATGACAGATTTGGAAAGGGCTAGTCTTATTTTGTGCTCATGGTACAGATGAGGCGTGTGTTTGGGGTACCTAGCTGGGAGTCATTGGGTTTAAGATGGTATCTGCTTGACTATGTGAAGCATCGTAGAAATAAATGGAACACAGACGACGAATTAAAATGATTATGATATTAGAAGTGCAAAAGTGTCCTCTTAGGTGCCAAATACAAGGAGAGATGTGGGCCTGTTCCTTCGGCCTTGAAGCCAGTCTTTCGGCGGTTACTGCGAGGAGCTGCATACACATAACACTGTACAAACAGTAAGAAATGAAGCAGCAGTGCTAGGAGAGGAAATATAGAAAATGATATTGAAATCATGTGACACATGTTTTGAGTCCTGTTTTGTGTGAAGTTAATGTTACAAATGGCAAAAGTGTGAAACATGTTTATAGAGTCCTAAATATCCAAATTTCTCGCACATGACAGTTCCGTCCAAACCAAACAAACATGCCTTGACCTCGACGCAATGCACGGGGCCGGAAGGTGGACGGCACTTCCTCGTCATCCATGCTCCTGCTCCAGTGCTCCTGGCGCGCGTACACCACGGACTGACGGCGGCAGGCGAGCAAAGGTCCTGTCCTCCTCCTTGGCACGGCAGAAGTGCAGGCTGTGCAGCCAAAGGCATGCGAACAAACAAGGCAAGAGAGGGAGAAGGGGACCCGGCGCGAGCGAGCGACTGCGACGCGAGTACCCAAGGTGCTGCGAGTGCGACGGGGCTCGGCCTGGGGAAGTGGGGAGCCCGTCCGTCGGTCCGCGGCTGACCTTGGCAGCAAAGCAGCCCGGCCGTTGGGTACACTACTTGGGTAGCTTGGGTTCCACTTCCACCGCAAACACAAACATGAGGGCCGAGGCCTGAGGGGCCCCGTTCCGTCCGGGTCCGGGCTCCGCTGCTGGCTGCTGCACGTCTCGTCGTGCCCTGCGTCTGCGTGCGCCTCTCGCCTCCTCCGCCTCGTAGGAGTTGTCGTCGTAGGGGCAGCGGGAATCTCTTCTTTCCAGAGTAGTATATCCTCGTGTGGGCCGGCCGGGCGGTCTGCACCAGCACTGCATGTGTGTGTGGTCTCGACTCTCGACATGGATGGGTGAGTTTTTGCTTTTGCTCAAGTCAAATGGATGGGCGGGCCCCTCCTGCCCTCCCCTCTCCCTGGGGTGGGGCCTGGGCAACCGAATACGAGGTGGGCCTCCTTGTTCGCTCCACACTAAACAACGTACTATACCCGGTTCCGGTTGCAGCACCCCGTTCATCTGGCTTATAATCCATCTTATTCAGCTTGTTTTTTCAGCCGGAACAGTATTTTTCTCTCACAAAAAATCAGTCAACAGTGTTTTTCAGTCGGCTTATAATTCCAGCCGAACGGCTCCATAGCAGCGAGTACTGTTACTGTACTCCTACTCAGTACTGGTGTAGGAGTACAGTATATCTGAGCCACATTACACAGCACGTCGACACCAACACGACCAACACTTGAACAGAGTCAGTCCCTCACCCTGAAGCAAGCAAGGCTGATGATACGCCGCCCTGTTTGTTTGATCTTATTCAGAACTACTTTTCAGTTATGGAACATTATTTTTCTTTTACAATAATTTAGTATAAGAGGCTGTTTAGTTCCTGGGATGAAAAATTTTGGGGTGTCACATCGAATGTGTTATGAGATGTCGGAAGGGGTGTTCGGATACTAATAAAAAAAACCAATTACATACCTCATTTGGAAATAGCGAGACGAATTTATTAAGCCTAATTAATCCGTCATTAGCACATGTTTACTGTAGCTCGACAATATCAAATCATGGATTAATTAGGCTTAAAAAATTCGTCTCACAAATTTATCGCAACCTGTGTAATTAGTTTTTTTCGTCTACATTTAATATTTCATGCATGTGTTCAAACATCCGATGTGACGGAATGAAAATTTTTTAGAAGAAACTAAACAGTATAATGCAAATTTCAGCGCAAGCGAACAGGGTTGTAACAACCTGGACCTGGTCCTGGTCCGGCCGTTGCATGCGGGTGCAGCACTGCGAAGCCGGCCGGTCAAGCTCAGGCCTGCCGCCTGCCCTCACGCACTGCGACTGAGGCTGCGGGCCCGCAGCATCCGATGCGTTCGTATGGTTCGGATTCAGAGGCGGCGAGCCAATGCCATTCCGCTGCCCGCTGCGTCCTGCGTGTGTGTGACTGCCACTTTGACTGTGCGTCGGAGTCGGACTGAGAGCGCCCACCACCAGCGACCAGCGAGTCAGTCACGGTCAGCCTGCCAACAAGGGCAGGGCAGGCAGACGACGGCACGTCTCAGATTATGATGCCCGCCCAGGCTAAAGTTATCAACGCCATAATCGTGCCACGCTTGGACGGACCTCACCTGCCACAGCGCGCTGCCGCCGCAGTACTACTGTTCCCAGCACAGCAGTGCCACTCACCGTATAGTCGCAGTATCTTTCTTAATAAAATCTTTTACTAAATGAAAGCATCTTTCTTTTGTTACTCCTATCCTAGTGTTTGTTTCACACCATGACACCTCCAAAGATCCTTTTCCCTCTACACTAAGTACACCGAAACCAGTTGCTCTGTAGCGCTGCTCTCTAACGAGTGACTCAACTCACTCCATATCCATAGTCAGTAGTACTCCGTACTACACAGAGGAGGAGTAATCTACCCTGACACCGATGCAATACTCGAGGATGGTTTTCCTTGTGTCTACTACCGACAAGACTTCGTTGTTAAACCTACGGCTAACTACCAACAATGCATGGTTTTCCTAGTGCTAGCTACTACTCCCTCCGTCCAACAAAACAAGCAATTATGGGAAGCGTGCCAGTTAAACTGACTCAAGTTTGACCAAGTTTACAGTAAATAGTATTAACATTTATGCCTCCAAATAAATTTATTAAAAAAATATATTCTATAACTAATCTAATGATACTTATTTTATATCATATATATTAGTATTTTTTTATATAAATTTAGTCAAAGTTCAAACTGTTTGACTTCTCGAAAAGCGAGAATTGCATGTTTTTATGGACGGAGGGAGTACTAGGTTCCCTCCCGTTCTCCAACAGCTTGGCTTGGAAACCCGTGCAAGTGAGTGGAAATGATAATCAGGCAGGGCCGCAGGGGTCATGTGCATGCAGCAGCCAGCAGGATCGTTCCAAAACTCGCCGGGAACCAAGAAAGATGCTGCTGCCCGTACACGTACACAAACCCATGCATGAGGTTTCAGACTTGAGAGGCTGCTGCGACTGCGACTGCGCCTGCGCGGCGAGACACAACAGACATGCACCGTCACAGGCACAGCGTCACTGCTTGCTTGGTGGCTGCGATCAGCAGGCAGGCTCTGCGGCGCACAGGTGCTCGATGGACTCGTAGTCGTAGATTTGCTAGCTAGGCCTCGTTTAGTTCAGTGAATAGGGGAGAAAAACACTGTATCAGAATTTCTGTAGCATTTCGTTTGTATTTGGTAAAAATTATCCAAATTTTGACTAACTAGGTTTAAAATGTTCGTCTCGCAAAGTACAACAAAACTATGCAATTAGTTTTTGATTTCATCAACATTTAGTACTTCGTGCATTTGCCGACATTTTGATGTGACTGGAGAATCTTCTTTTTGCATAGTGGAATTTGGAGATAATTGGGGAAACTAAACAAGGGGCTACTGTACGCGCCCGCGTCCGGATCACCACCCGGCCGGCGTTCCAGCGAGCGCAGACTACGGAGGGAGCAGAGCACCCCCTCTCCCTCTCCTACGTACGGAGTATTCCTATCCCTGCGACGGCCGTGCAGCGCAGCTCTGTGAAGATACTCCTACCAACAGGTACTGTACTGGTAACTGTGTTTACCGTGCTTCGGCGTCGGAGGGAGATACTCCTCCTACTACTAAAGACACGGCCGACGTGACTAGTACACGAGACGACGCGACGACGTTCTCTTTATTGTCCGTATGCTGTCGTTCATCCATCGTCAATGGCCGCCACGCCAATAGCCAGTACAACAACCCCTCCCCGGTCCAAAAAAAAAAACGAAAATCTTGTTAGCTCCGGGCATACGAAGGGCCAAAGGGCGCAATGCCATGCCAAGCATTAGAACGGCAGTGACCGTGTTAAGTACGTGTTCTCCTGCAGCTCGTGTACATCAGAAAATGTCGGACTTCAACCTAAGGTCATCAGATCAGAAAAATGAAGGGTGTCACAAGAGCTATTGCCTATTGCATGGTTCAATTGCTGACCACTTGGACTTGAAAAAACAGCTATTGCAGGTCCTAATAAATGCTACTAAAGCCATCTAACCAACTTAAGTAGAGGCTTTTGTTCGCTTACCACTTGGGCTTTAGAGGATCTTTAATTTGATAAGGCCATGTATCTCAGCGTCATGCACGTGTGCTACTGGACTGGTCGGTTTGCCCACTGTATCAGGCTATCAGCAAGTAGTAATATCTGGGTATGTTTGTATTTTTCTATATAAACTTACTTTAGTTAGTATGGTTTGACTTAGCACGAATGAAAAATCTCATACGGAGTATATGTCAGACAAAGGGAGTTCATGCTATTGTTTTCCCTCACTGGTTTCTCTACAAAGAAGTGAGGCTTATTGCTACATGGGGTGTACTTGAAATGATTTTTTATAGAACAATGATGAAAATGTTATATTTATTTTTCATTTAATTGTAAGTATACTTACTCAGAAATCCTCTCTCTCTCTTGTTATTTTTTTGGAACAATTAGTCCACTAGTCTATTTAACCTATGGTTAACCATATGCTTTGTGTGTTTGCATGCAAAATAGAGCCATGTGACTTATAAGTGTATATTTATGTTCATGGTTAATTTGCAATGAATGCTCAAACATGTTTCTGATGTTCCAAATTGTTCGTAATTTTATCTTTGTTTTAAGTTAAACTTCTATTAGTTTTGATCAAGTTTGTAGACAAATGTGTAGCGACATCTATAACATCAAATTAATCTCATTAGATACACCACAAAACATTTTTTGATAGTGCATTTGTTTGATACCATACATGTTAATATATTTTTTTTATAAACTTCATCAAATTTAGATAAATTTATCTTGATCCAAAGCTAAAAAAAATGAGCTAGTATTATACAATTTGAAACGGAAAGAGTACGAAACAAAACTGTCGGCAGCATATTTGTGGTCTGTCAGGGGCATCCCTGGGCCCGTGCGGGCTGTGCGACCGAACAGGGCCCCAAAAATCATGGCCCCCCAAGATTTACAAAATATCCTAAGTATATATAGTAGTTTTGGGCTTTGTTTTAATTAATAAATCAGCCACCGCTTTCTTCTTTGGCCCATAAACGCGGCCTGCTGGAGTACAGGAAAGACGTAATGCATTGGCGTTAATAGCACTTAAGAGTGGCACGCTGGAGAAGATTGATTATGAATATATCGTTGAAGATTTCATTTCAAAGAATGCTAAAAGAATATCGCTTTTCAAATGATGGTTATACAACAGATACAATCATTGGTCTACACTGTTGCGCTTAGCAATATAAGTAATATATTGATATTTGCCATTATTTTCTTGTTTTGGCACTCGATATTAGGCCTCCACTTAACTGGGCCTCGTATTTTGCCGGGACGGGCCTGGGTCTGTTGGTTTAACTTTTTCTCGAACAATTTTCATTCTGAACTTATCGTTCCCGAGAAAGGAAAAATGTAATTTAGGAAATGCCTGAGCGTGCAGTACGTGCCGCTAGATCTTGATCTAGCTAGCTGTATTGCATGTGCAAAGAAAATGTAATCTTGTTTGTGCCGAGATGGGCGCACGCGATGCATAGCTGGCGTCACACGTGAGACAAGGACGGAATCCGGCTTCTCCTCTCCTAGGTACTTGCAAAAGCCAAACAAAGCAAGCTGAGGCGCCAAACCGCTGAACAAGTGCTACTAGGTGTTTGTTCGCCTTGGATACAGGTAAAGAGAAGAGTTCAGAGTGACACAGCCTTATTAGCCCGTGCTGCTCTGCAAACATCCCTCATCACACATCACTCTCTCGGAACAGCTTCAGCACTGCTCCAGCTCCTCTATTACGAACAACAACTCAAAAACACGCGCCTTTTGAGAGGTGAAGCACTGAAGCTGGTGTTACCACTGCAGTACGCACCCGGGAGCTAGGAGTTTGCATGCATGAGCCAGCCAACAGCATGCAAGAGGTGACACGCAGACATGCTCATGCGCACACATGGACGGTTAAGCCTTTGAGGCCGGCCGAGTGAGCGCAATTATAACCCTAACCACGCGCATTTTTTGTATATATGTATGTAGTACGTATCTTTCCAAACTTTGTTCTCTCAGGCCTGACCAACACACTCTCTAGCTAGTCTCTAATACCTAGTGCCTTTGATAAAGTTAGTGAGGTTTCCACTGCATAATTAGGAGCGAACTAGAGACCAGTAGGCTACGCTTTTGTCATTTACGCTAACTATAGTTATGCAGTTTTGTCATGTACAGACAGAGAAACCATAATCATGGCGTCTACAAGAACACAAGCACCGGCTAGAAAAAGCGCTTTAGTAGTTTCTCCACAGACCACAGCAGGTAGGAGTAGCTCCTACTAGCTTGCGTTGCGTGTATCACACCACACCCTTGTCGCCGGCAAGGCGAGCAGCGCCGTACCAGACCCCTGGCGAGAAAGCTCGCTCCGCGTGACATCGTCGAGTGAGGCGAGTACGGCGGCCGGGGTTCCAGCAGCTAGTATAGAGGAGTGGACGGGTCGCTGCTGCCGGCCGGTGGCGGCGACGGAACGAGAGCGATGCTGCTCCCTGCTGCTGCCATTGTCGTGGATGCATGACGACCTAGCGGAAGCTAGCAAAGCTCTCTTTGCGAGTGTGAAAGGACGGAAGGAGAAGAAGCAGGGGCCAGGGAGGGAGCAGCGGCGGTGTCCGGACTCCGGAGGGGCGGCGACTTTTGCTGATACACACACGGACACGGCCGAGCTGAGCAGGGCAGAGCTCGTCGCTTTTGCCTTTCTCCTTCCCCGAGGCCGGTGGGCCGCGCCGGCCGCCTGTTCCGGTCAGCCTTGCACGCACAGATTAGATTGTCCTTGTCCACTGTCCACTGGATGATGGACCATGGGTCATGCATGGATAGCTGGCCTGGGCGCCTGCCTGGCTGCAGAGGTGTTCTTTTGCAGCTTGCTTTTGCCAGCATCCTGAGACAAGGCAAGACCGCAAGAGGCTTGTGTGGTCGTGTGAGTTTTGACCTGCCGAGTGTTAACTGTTAAAACCCAACTTGCCCTCCTGCTTCACCAAAGCGATCGAATTGGCAGTCGTTTCTCCAAGGAGCCTCGAACAGATAATTTGGCCAAGACAGAGCCTTGCAGGCCTATTGTGGGTTCAATTCAAATTATCGAGGAATTAGTTCAAATTTCAACCAAACTTGAGTTACTTACTTTGCATGGGATCCTACTGTACTCAGTGAAAGTATCGTTAAGCAGCAGTCATAGGTTGATTTGGGCTGATGATCGCCGCTCGGCCTTCTCTTGTTCGTTTTTTCTTTTGAGAGGATTTCTTCCTTGTTCGGTTTTTTTTTTTTTGAGAGAAACCGGGCTTATATTCATAGATATTTCATAAAGTTTACATTCCAAATCTTGTAAGGACACCCTTGAAGAAAGTAAAAATTACAACACAATCCCAGCAAGATCATCCTCCCGGTCGTCCCCGTCGCCACTGGTCGGAATAGCCGCACGACGCCTCTTCCTTGTTCGTTGTGCGCCTCATATGCTCAGATGGGCCTCATGATTCACTATAAAGATATTTGGGCTGCGCGAGGGCACTATAGCTGTAAAGTGACCAAGTCACAGGTCATGGGCTCGGCCTGTTTTACTCTACAAGCGACTAGTCATCCAATTATTCGGAGAACATGTTATGGGGTATCGACGTTTTTTTATAGAAAGGTTTTCTAGCTTTTATAAAAAGCAAAGCATAAAGGTTTGTTCAAAAAAAGATGGGGTTACCAGCTTGAAAATGAGTACTGCAGAATGCCAATGCGGGGAAAGCAACAACTGGAGTTTACCCTTTGCAGCCATGATCTCAAAAAGGAACGGGAACTTCAAGTGGTACTTTGTTACGTGGGAACATAAATGTTCCCGAATTAAGAACATCAATGTTGCCAGAACGACGTTCCCAGAACAAGAATGTGGTCAAATTCCTCGTTTCCATCTACTAAGGACTCTAGCCTCCTACCATACGAAATTATCTATGCTGTGCTTGTTGCACCTTATTTCGGCTTCGGAGTGGAAATTTTGTACAACATGTCAAATGGATATTTTGGGAATACTTTTTCAGTAGACATTTTATTTCTAATATTCCACAACCCCATACAATAACAACAAAAGTAAAAATGGTTGATATTATATTTTGTTGAATTTAAAGGCAGTCGGTCCCCCAAAAACTCATTTGCTGTGGAGGGGATTTTGTCCCATCCCATACAAGCGACTAGTCATCCAATTATTCGGAGAACATGTTATGGGGTATCGACGTTTTTTTATAGAAAGGTTTTCTAGCTTTTATAAAAAGCAAAGCATAAAGGTTTGTTCAAAAAAAGATGGGGTTACCAGCTTGAAAATGAGTACTGCAGAATGCCAATGCGGGGAAAGCAACAACTGGAGTTTACCCTTTGCAGCCATGATCTCAAAAAGGAACGGGAACTTCAAGTGGTACTTTGTTACGTGGGAACATAAATGTTCCCGAATTAAGAACATCAATGTTGCCAGAACGACGTTCCCAGAACAAGAATGTGGTCAAATTCCTCGTTTCCATCTACTAAGGACTCTAGCCTCCTACCATACGAAATTATCTATGCTGTGCTTGTTGCACCTTATTTCGGCTTCGGAGTGGAAATTTTGTACAACATGTCAAATGGATATTTTGGGAATACTTTTTCAGTAGACATTTTATTTCTAATATTCCACAACCCCATACAATAACAACAAAAGTAAAAATGGTTGATATTATATTTTGTTGAATTTAAAGGCAGTCGGTCCCCCAAAAACTCATTTGCTGTGGAGGGGATTTTGTCCCATCCCAAAACCTCCTTATATGTTATCCAACAAAAACTTGTCATTTTACATTGAATAAGCCTTGATCAACTGTTTCTATAACTTCACAAAGTTAGCAATTAATGTTACATTTCCATTGTTTCTGCTTTCAAGCCAGGCCTATTTGAATTTTGTTGTTCAAGGCTAACCAAATAAAAACATTCACTTTCGGAGGCATATTTTTTTTTCAAAAGCTTATTCATCCTCTTACTCTTAACTCCTCTAAATTTTAGCATCATATACATGAATCTCGAGGAGTATTTGTCTGATTTTTTCTAGGAGCCATCTTATCTCATCTTGTTTATAATTTAATTGCACCTCTGATAACTTGAGTAATAGTTCTTGCCATTTATTCATTTTCCTCTGTCAAAAGGCTCTCCTAAAGTTGATGTTCCATTCTTCTCCATCCCAACATTCAACCACAATCAAAAGTGCCCCACAAATGCTATATGGCTCTGACAAGATAAGCTTCAGTGCTACCTCTCTGAGTCACACATCTTCCCAGAAGATAAAGTTTGTTTTAGCTCAGCGAAGATAGGCTTCAATGCTACATCTCGGAGCCACACATCTTCCTGAAAGATATTATTCATGCTAGCTCAGGAAAGATAAGCTTTTGCGGTAGCTCTCTTAACAACACATCTTCCCAGAAGATAATATTCTTGCCATCATTGGCTTTGAAGGTTGCTCCCCATTTGAAGTCATGTTGAACTTTTTTCAACCCATACCAAAATTGAGACCCTCTTGCAGCTAAACATAGCACTATAGGTTGGTGTCTAAGATACTTTTTCTTTAAGATAGAATAGACCAAATCCTCATCTCCCTTTGTCTATGGTCTCTAGATCCAGTTTAACAAAAGAGTTGTGTTTATCTTCCTAGTATCAAGGATCCCTAGCCCCCCATAGTCCTTGGGGATGCATGGTACTTAGAATTTTCTTATATCACCCCTCCAAAAAAGTAAGATCTTATGCTATCCATTTCATTGTGAATTCCTTCTTTTAAAGTAAAACATACCCATGAGATAAAGTCGATTGACTACTTAGGGATGTGCTAGTAAGCATGATCCTACCTCCAAATGACATGTTCTCCCCCTTCCATGGTTGTAGCTTATTTCTTATCTTCACAGTCATACCTCTGAAGGCTTGGATCCCAATGTATCTATCACTAATAGGGAACCCTAGGTATGTGATTGGCATCATCCCCACTTTGCAGTTTTACATGTTGGCCACTAAATCTTGTTCCTCCTCTTCCATACCAAATGTCACCATTTCACTTTTGTGGTAGTTGATCTTGGGCTTTGACATCCACTCAAAGTTGTACAATAAAATTTTAGTATCCATGTTAATTGAATATACCCTTGTACATATCATTACTGTAGTATCTATTAAAAGAAACACTCAAACTGTCAGGGCCTGGAGGAGAGTCCTCCATGTCAAAAATGGCCCTCTTGACCTCCTCCTTAGTGAAATGAAGGCTCAAAACGAAGTTATCTTCCTCTGATAACTTTTCACTTTCATTCTAGGCTTTTGCCCTCACTGTAACTCATTGTTTGTTCTAAGATCCAGAAAGGTGTTCGTAGTAGTCATAAATAATTCTTTGGATTTGTATAGGGTCAATTTCTCCACACCTTTATCTTCCAGGGTTAAAAATGTTTTCTTTCTGCGCTTACCATTTTCTCACAAGTAGAAAAAATGGTATTAGAATCCCTTTCAGAACCCACTTTTTATTTACCCTTTGCTATTTGTACACCTCTTCAGTCTCATATACTTCTTCTAGGCATTCCTCTAATCTAGGCATTTCTGATCTCAAGTCATGATCAATCCTATGTGTGAGTTCCATTTTACCAATCTATTTAATTAGGACAACAATTTTTGCTTCTTCCTTTTGTTACCCTCTCTGATATTTTCCCCAATGAGTATAGATTTTAAATACTTCAAATCAGAAAAACAAACATTAGGAAATAAAATAAATAAACAAGAGAGAGAGAGAGAGAATGTGTCACCTTTCACCATGTAAAGCACCATAAAATTCTTATAGTTCGTGATAAAGTGGAAAGCTTTGAGTTTGTGTTTGTTATATGCATTTGATGATGGAAGTGTTGATCGTTAAAGACATTGTTTAGAAATATACATGAGGTGTGCACTGACTAAAAGAGTGAATTGGTATTTAAAGGTATACATGAGGTGTGCAGTGCATGATTCTCCACAAACTTGGAAGGCTTGGCTACCCCTTGTTGAACAGTGGTAGTATTCTTCGTATCGCAACTTGGGGGCTACTATATTGTTATGATCCCATTTTGGGAGCTATACTCTTGATGTCAATTCAACAACGCAGCTTTCGGTACTTCAAGTTATTTAGAACAAAGATCTACACATACAAAGCTTTGAAATAATATCTTTTGGCTGCACAGAATCGTATGAAGCTCATGGCCAGTCGCAATGGTAGGAAGGTAGCACAGATCCTGGAACGTTGTTTGGTTAATGAAGGTAATGTAGCTATTCCTCAAATCAATGTTAGTGGACATATGTATTCCAATGACAATTACCATGTGAGGGAACTACAATATGGTCAAGCAATTTCTAATGTTCTTGCTTGGGCCAAGCAAGTTCTAAAGAAGTGTCACAACGTACATGAGTGGAGAACAAGTGACCAAATGAAGGTAGATTAAGGAAAGGCGCATTCACAAGCAGAAGACAATAGTAGAATGTGTGTGTTTAAATATGTATTCATATGACATATAGGCACATAGGGAAGGGAATTGAGTGTGTATGGGTTTAAAGCCTTGAGAAAATTTTCTATTTGACACAGAAAAAATAAGCCTTTTTTTCTTGATCCTAGAAATTTCAATCTTCCTTTCTACTCTCCGGGCATCAATATCAATGCCGAGATAGCATCACAGGAGCCTAACAATTGGAAAATTGCTAGAATAAATGTAATAAGCAAAAATAATGGCTTTCGACCATAAAGGTGAAGAGTAGCCAATTCACAAAAAAAAGAAAAGGTGAATGGTAGCCGTAATGAAAGATTGGGATGCATAGGGTTGTAGATTTGTAGTAGGCAGTAGCATAGAGGATGGCTTCTGTCCGTGGGCCGCTTTGAATGGACCTCCAGTACATTGTTGAAGGAAGCAGTTTAATGGGCTGCAAATGGGTATAGGAGGGTCAAGAGGGCCCCAACGTGTCTGTGCCCGTGAAGCCGCCGCGGGGTACCAGCCAGATGCACCTCAACGCAATGCCCAGGGCCTCCCTTATCTATTTTATTTTTTCATTACCTCTTTTTTTCTTCCTTTGCATTTTCATTCTTTTTTACGAACCTATCTATTTTTATATAGAAGTTACATTATTGTGTATAATTTTTTGAAAGACGTTGAATAATTTAAGTAAAAAATTGTGCTAGATAAATTGTGTATAATTTTTTGAAAACGTTGAATAATATTTTTTTTTGTATAGAAGTTACATTATTTATAAAACTTACCATATAAATTTATGTTGAGAAATTGCCGATGATAGTTATGAATAAAAAATGGGTTGCAAATGCTATGCAGAGAAGTTATCATGATAAACTATGGATGTGTTTGGTAGGGTTCCTTTTTGACATAGAAACGTTTCATATTCATATTCTCTTAGAAATGTTTCTCTGATGAATCAGATCATTTTGTAGTGTTTGATAACGATTCTGCTACGAATTTGAATTGTTTCTCCTGGCAAACGTTATCGATAAAGTTATGATAAAAAATATGATGATCAGTTTTGGCCCCTAAAATGTTATGTACTTCCTCCGTCCCAAATCATAAGACGTTTTGCCATTTCTAGATTCATAGTTTCTACTATGTATCTAGACATAATATATATCTAAGTGTGTAGCAAAAGCTATGAATATAGAAAAGCTAAAACGTCTTATAATTTGGAATGGTGGAAGTAGCTTTATAGAAACAGAAATTGTGAAACATATTTTAAATTTGACCTGGGTACCCCGCCACCATGCATGGCGGGTACACCTTTCCACGCTGGCCTGCAGGGTGCCACGTGGCCCCTGCACCCCGCCACCATGCATGGCGGGGTTCAGTGCAATTACCCCGCCATGCATGGTGGCGGGGCCAAACGGGCTAGTTTTAAAAAAACTTTCAAACCCGGGTCAAATTTAAAATATGTTTCAAATTTAGGCTAAAAATAAAAAAAATTCACGGTCAGAAGATCTGGAGCGTGTTTAGATTGTTCGCAAGCCCTGTCAAACTTGGACAGCGTGGCCAAAATACGACACCAAATTTGGCCACCAGAAGCCACGAAAATAAACTGCTGCTGGCCATAGGAGCCGGAGCCAAATCATTTTTTCCCCAAAGACCCAAACGCATTCGTTGCCCCTCAACGGCCAAAGTTTGATCGGGTTGCTGCGAGCACCGATCTAAATAAACACGCCCTACCTAGCAGCACGACGCCAAAGAAGATCATTTTTTTTCCAGTTTTAATGTTGTCTTTGTTGACATTGATTTCAGAGTACCAGAAGCTTTATTTTCAGCGAGCAATAGCTGGGTCACGTAGGAATAGTGTACGAAGTTTTCAAGTGATCTTGCTGCAGGAATTACACTTCATACTCTACTCATGGCACATTCTCAGTTCTCAGTCACTAGTGAAAATCATCGCATTCATGCCAAAAAACTTCACTTAATAATCTCAATTGTTGGTAAAATTTGGACATCATATCCAATGGCGAACCTAGGATTTCACAACAGGGTGTATGCCGCATATAAAAAATTTAGGCATTCCAAAACCACTTCCAATTCGGTAAAAGCATATTCCAATTCCAATTAGGTAAAACCATATGTATTAATGCCTCGTTTGGATCAAGGAAGATAGTAGTTAGCTGGTAATAAATAATTAGTTTCGTGAATCCAAACACCTTCGTTTTGTTTTATCAGGCGTAGTTTTTGAGAATGGCCATTTTAACAATTAAAGCGACATGCAACACTTACCGAGCGTCGAGACCAGGGTTTTTAATTTCGGTGTTGCAAAAATTTTAGCCACCACCAAAATTATCGAATTTCAGAAATTCGGCGAATTTTTTTTAGAGACTAGCACATGAAGTATGCCTTTTCTAGAAAAATGTAGATCTTAACAAATATTAGCATGATTTATGACTAAACATCTATTGAATAGAAGAATATGCAATATAAACAATATAAAATATGAGTCAAAGAGTTATATAGCACATGTATTAGTATATTACAAAATTTCGGATTTTTCTTTCGGCTACCACTGAAATTACCGAAATTTGGCCGAAATTTTGAACCCTGGTCGAGGCGCTCTTCTCACTGCATGCATGCAAAATTGATTTGGTATTCCATTTGACCGTTCCTCCTTACTTCGCTGCACGGATGCAAAAAAATTAATCACGGCTCCAACAAACGAAAGGACATCACCAACAGCTAGGAAAGGAGAGCCACAATAAATAGTTCTTCGTTTATGGAATGCTTGGGTTGGCGTGTGAGGCCAGTCCCAACCTAAGTTTTCATAACATTTAACAGACTCTCATATCAGCAAAAACTCTAATGTGACAAGTGATATGATGAGAAAAAAGAGAAAAGAAAGGAAGGAAATCATTTCTCCCCGGAGAAACGACTTCAGCTCGTTGTCCAGCAACAGAAGACTGGGGGTGGCCCTGTGTGTTTCGCTGAAATTTGGCTTATGCTAAGGCCAGTCTCAATTGGAATTTCGTGAATGTTTCGTACATATTAAATAGGGGATACATCAGTAAAAAAATGGAATCTTTGCAGGATTTGAGGATGAGAGAGAAGAGAAACGTTTTGTGGGGGTGAAACGTTCCAGCTCTGTCCCACGACTTGGAAATCGCATGACACCCGCACTGACACACTTTCCTTTCAACTAGTGGAAAACGCGCGCCCTCGCGCGCGAGGGGTAAGGACCATGGCCAGATTTTTCGAAACCCAAGCTATCGTCTACCTCTGGTGCGTGGGCAAAGAATACGGTGGCTATACATAGGAAATATATGTTTGGTCTATAGTTTGGATATTAGGTAGAAGTTGTAGTCAAGTATATATATATATATATATATATATATATATATATATATATATATATATATATATATATATATATATATATATATATATAGTATTTATATATTGTACCCTGGGTAGTAAATAATATTCAGTACCCAGCCAGGCAAACGGGCCAACCCACGCACGAAGGTCGAGGGGCATAGCAGCTCCTAAGCTCCCCTCACCCACCCACGATTTCTTTGCGGTTTCAATTTTAGACCCTATCCGCTCGGGCTTCCCTCACCTCGCCGGCACCGCCCGTCCGTTCCCTCTTGTACAACCGCTGCTAGCTGCGTCGCTGCCTAGCACTCCACCGTGCCGTTCTCGGCCGGTGAGCCCCAGCATCTGGCCTCACGCGCGCGCCCACGATCTCCCGTATCCGTCTTCATCTCTCCCTCCCAAATCCTCGATTCGCATCAGGGCTACTCGCCGGCGCACGCGGCCGAGCTTCGCACTAGCAAGCGGGCCTCGCTGTCAGCATGGGCGACCTCGCACGCCAGTTGCCGCCTTTGGGCTTGCACTGCAACTCGCCTCGCCGCCTCTACCCGGCGCCATCTTCCTCCCCGGTTCCCATCAGCTCGCCGTCGCCATGGCCACGGTCGAGGTGACCCATCAATTTCGGCACCGGCGAACTCGCCCCACCAGGGACGGTTGTCCCACTTTCCCTATCCACCTCTGCGTGCTCCTCGACGACGGCACCTTAAAAATGGTGAGCAGACTGAATCCCCTCTGCATCCCTGCTCCTGATTGCTTCTTCAATTTGTTTAATATCACCAGTCATTTGGGGAATTACGAGGAGATAAGTCTGTTATTTGATTTGTACAGTTAGGTCAAAAACGGTGAGCAGACTGAATCCCCTCTGCATCCCTGCTCCTGTTTCCATCTTCAATTTGTTTAATATCATCAGAGATTGGGGAATTATGGCGAGATAAGTTCGTGATTTGTACAGTTTGGAATGAGATTGCCCTGTATTCTATTGGGAGGGTGTCTATCAATATTATTATTTGCTCAAAGACGGCATGCTCTGTCCTTCATCATCCCGTCCTGTGTCGATCTATGAACTTCAAGACTACTGAACCACCAAGAAATTTCTTGGCTGAATAGGATATAGAGGTTGTTATGTTGTAGATTCATCATGCATCTACTTATCGGCAAGTTCAAGTGACATATTTATTAATTTGTTTTTTACTTGCAGATCCTTTTTTGAACCATTTATTTGCATGCTACCATCTCCTGTGGAATGGAGAGGTCTGCCGCTGCAGCAAGCCCCTTCTGATCCGATGGCACGACCTCAGCTGTGTGTGGTTTAATGAGCGCATCCTTAAGTCTCCAACTCCATCCCCAAATCAGTAAATTATTGCAATTTCTCTATTTGGTTCTTGGTATTTGCAATAATTAATGATTTGCATAGTAGATCTATGCTTGAACTGTTTTGTGTTGCAGAATTTAATGGCGCAAAAAAAAACAGGTCTAAATGTCTAATTGCAACAGTGACGATGATAGCATGGCAGATGTGCTCACCTTCTTGCTAGCTGGTAGCTGCAATGATGGATGCATGCATTTGACAAGATGCCACATGAGGGAATGTAGTGGATGCATGCCTGAATGAACCACATAAGCCGGTGGATGCTAATTTAGCATTTGTCAAGCTATCCCTGGATTATATTGATCTAGTATATTAATACTCAATTGCACTTTTCTTTTGGTAATATGCATCCTATCGAGTTACTGGTTGTATGCATAAACTAAAATTATATCACTCAAAGCTTTTGATCTGCTACTTCAATTTAAACCTTCATATATTTTTGGAAAACTAATGGATGGGCTGAAAATGGTAATTTTATGAATTAGCAACCATAGCATAACAACTATGTCTTACAATTTGTGCAGGTTTGAGAAAGACCTGGCAATTGCGTGTTATAGCAGCCGTGCCTACATCCTGATGGCAACTAGAATACAAGCATCACAGAAGTATAATTGGTCTCTTTATCTCTGTTTCTTTTTCCATCACACAAAGACTCTAAATTCATGACATGGTAGTTGCTGGTAGGATTATAAATACCTTTTCAAAATACAAATATCGATATTCATTGCTAACAAATAGTCTCTGGCTGGTGATGATCCAATGGCAGTGATGATTTCTTGATGAATTGGGAACAAACTAACCATTGTCTATCGTTGAATCTGTTTAGTTTGATCATTAATACTATACTGGGTTTCATCATCTGCCTAATTTCATACTCAATGTTCGAACAATACATGTTTTTATGGTTCGAAATCTATTTGAACTTCAATAATTCAATAGGATGACTGATTTCTTGGTATCTGATTTCTCCTCATGACGATTTGGCAGGTACCTTGCTGAGTTCAAGTCAGGTGCAGAGAGGAAGGATGATGCAGTGAGGACCATAAATGCTTACAATGCTGCTCAGGTTTGATCTTTTTATACATGTCAATAGGATGACTGTGCATATCTTGTTAATTGTACAATTAGTATAGATGACATTGAAGTTGTTTCAGTTAACGATCATTAATCTTGAAAGCAATGTAATTTGGAATTATTTTCATTACATGTTTGAAGTGTATCTTGTTTTCTACAATGCTGAGTTTGTATTTCTCCTTTACGAATGACTACCAAAATAATTATTAAAATATTTTCTTAATGTTAGTTGACCTATTGTATATTGCATTTCCTTTTTGATCCACTGAATTTAATCTTAACGCATGCATGATCACAAAAAAATGACTTATCTAAACTGTAGCTGTAATCAACCTCATGACTTGTCCTATTTCAGGCTTATATGTTCAAGTATGATTCAACGCACGGTCCATTCAAAGGCTCCATAAAGGTTGTCGATGTGTCAACCTTGGAGATTATGGGAAGCAAATCAAGTTACAAGCAACAGGTAATAACAGGAAGGTCCCAGGTTGCAAAAATTTGCCTGCTATGCTCTGTGTAATATAAATGTTTTTTCAATAATGTTCAGACAGCTAGCAAAACTGAATATATATTGGTTTGTGAAAGTGTCTGGTCCTTTATTGAATGGCTACTTGGCTAGTAAGTTTAAATTATGAAGAATAATATCTTTGGTATCCTCTGATATTCTATTCTGGTAATGTCCAACACCCAAGTTCCAACTAGTCTTCTGTGTTGACTATCTTGGACATTAGCTAGTGTATGGCCTTGTATTGTCAGTGTAATGAATTTCTTGTTTTCAGAGAAGGATATGATCTTCTCTGTACCTATTGCTAAGTGATCAGTTTTAGTATGGTAGTATTGTCTAAGCATGTCACATATATTGATCAATTTCGGCATTCCATGCTTTTAACGTTACTAGTCTTTGATGCTGATTTGAATAGTAGTTTTCTTTCTGATATCCCATATCTTGATATGTTGTGCATCGGTATGTAAGTATATGATAAACCTTCTGCACTGTGTAGATATTGCATGCTGGCAGTGGTAACAAAAATGCATTCAAAACACTAATTGTGGTATGCAGGTTGGATTGCTTCCCTCTTGGCATGGACAATCAAGTATAGTCAGCATTTAGATGATTCATTTTTTTACAAATTTGATGCAGTTTGTGCAGGCGACCAAGGATACTAGAAACTTTGAATATGGCTTGAATACTTGGAACCTGATGTTTATTTGGAATTGTAAGGTGCTTGTGGTCTGCATTGTTTGTATTCTAACAATGATAGGAGGGAGGATTTGGCTCTGGTAGCCAAGGATGACTATTCATAGCTTTAAATTTCGTCTCATTTGATAAATTTTCTTAATTAGTAACCCCTAAAAATCTGACTTTTTTTATCATCCTGCAGCAGTCTAGTATGTCTGGATCAATGTATTTTAAAATTTTATACAAATGAATGCTGTGGAAATATAAATTATGTAGTACATATTTACTGTGTGTTCCTGCAAGTCGGTTCATGCATAAATCCATTTGTTCTATATAATTTACTAATATTTGCAATTGCGCGTCCCATATCGTCCACCGCTGCCTCTAGGAGTTTGAAGTGGCAGGGCACTGCGTTGGGAGTGCTGGTGTCCAAGGCAGCACTAGCATAAGCAGGAGAATGCATTAATGAAATGTGTAATTCAGGATTTTGTGATGTATTAGTTCATTCCCAAGCTTAATTTTCTAGATTGTAGACCTTAGAACTACTGTTGTGTTCCTGCTTGACGAGGTGCAGCAATTTTGGTTGCCTGCTAGGTGCTCGAAAAAAATTCCATTCAAATTATTTATGAGATTTATTTTTTGGAGATGCATGCTTGATTTGTGTTGGTATTTGACTCTTAGTTTGATAGTTTCATCCCATTTTGTTTCATATTTCCTAGGATTGATGGTCATATTGTTTACGAACTCTTTATCAACTAGACATTTCATCCTTTTTATCTGCATAATATATCTTATAATGCTTAGCTCTATTGCAGATTGCAAAATACATCTTGGTCGGTTGCATTTGGAAGATGACATGCCCCATGTTATTTAAATGAAATAATTTTGATTTCAGCTATCTTTGATCAACCCATGAACTATCTATATTTGGATTTATTCTCTGAATTTTCATGAGTTCTAGCTTATGTGTCAATTTGATTTCTGCATCGCATGACTTGGCCTTTTTCTGGTATAGTTTTCTTGAACTGGTTTGTGATTTTGTTTCACTCAAACTATTTGTAAAAAAACCTACGATATGAGACTGCCTGCCAATAGTAGCAGCTGATCCCCATCAAGTCCGGTTGTATCGGTGGCTTGTCCCACCACCAAACTACCAAAGATGCATCTAGTCCTCCAAGTTGTCTTCCTTTTTGTTTTCTTTGCTTGGCTTGTTTGGACATGCTGTTGATTTATATTTGTGTTCAGTTAGAGAATGTAGCATCAAATCCACTACTTTTTGTGTAGTCAGTTAGTCACATACTCACATCTATGAATTCTACACACGCCTGTGATTTTATGGTCAACATATGGACAGCAAGCCCATGACAGTTTCTGTTTTTTGTGTGTATTATTTTGAATGCAACTTTTGTCAATTCAATTTCTTAACAGGATAAACTGTATACTTAGATTTATTTCAATCACTACCAACTTTTTTTTGTTTTAAGGATCTGCACTTGCATTGTTCTGATGCAATTTTTGTGACCTTAAATGTATGTATGTGCTATCTGTTATCCTATCCAACAAACTACAATGTTTCACCAGCTTTTGTTATGAACCGATGTTTTGTGAAATGACAGAGATCTCCATACTATTTTTTAAATCCACTTTACTCCGAATGTTATTGGTTATGCTTCCTCTGGTTAGAGCTAATATTTTCATCATTGTTATTTATCCTCTTTTCTTTCTCTTTGTTTTTTATGCAGATCGCACATGGGCACTGGCGCAACCACTTGTGGTGCAATATCTTTCACTTGCTGACCATCAATCCATCTATCAGATATAGATTTCTTTGGCTGAACTCGATGGGGCAGTGCCAAGAGAAGCCACAATCCTGCTACCTTGGTACGTTCTATTCCTCTTGTAGTCGTGTACTATGTTCCTAGTTAGACCTTACGCCAATTATTGCTCATTGCGGTTAGTACTAAAAATGCTGCACTCATGTGAACAGTTCTAATGCCACCTGTTTACTGAATTGGGCTTAGTCCACTCCATGCCAATGTATATTCTTTGGCTTCCCTCTGTCATGTTTTCTCCATCATGTCTGGTTGGATCAGGATCTTTTGCTTGTGCTCATATTCATTGCTCCATGCTATTCTGTCTCAGTTTTCTCTGCTTGCCTATATTTTCTTCTTTTCCTCTTGATAATTGTACTTCTCATTTTTTTCCTTTTGCTATGCAAGATATGAACATGGTAAACAGAGCTAGGTTCCTCTCCATAACACTCGAAGGTACTAACCTTCTTATTAAATGTGTCCTTCCTCTCATTTTGGGACATTGCAGGAGAACCTTCAATGTATACTGCTACAACTAATTGCGAGGGCAGTGGGGAATACAAGGTAATCCATTGATAGTTGCAATGGATTGATCTTACTGGTCCTTAATTTGAACACATTCAATGTCTTAGCTTAATTTTCTAGAAACTGTGCTTTTGGGTTCACGAAAAGCTTAGGATTGATATTGGTTCTTCAGATAATAGTACATTGCCTAATTGAAATATGTTATGTAGACAATGCCACATGCTCCCTTTTGTTTGTGTAAACATTGCTCATGGAGGATAGTAGGTAATTGCTTTTTCATCTAGAATAAGAGCCTTTGGCTTCAAATTGTAGTAGCCAAAACTTGCTTAGTTGATCAGTTTGGGTGTTGTGTTGATTGTCACTTTCTAACATTACAACAGAAGTAGAAGAAATAGACGAGATTTCTAGCCTAATGGATCTCTTCCTTATGCCAGTTATTGCTCATTGCGGTTAATTCTAAAAATGTTGCACTCATGTGGACAGTTCTACTGCCACCTGTTTACTGAAATGGGCTTAGTCCACTCCATGCCAATGTATATTCATGGCCTCCGTCTGTCATGTTTTCTCCATCATGTCTGATTGGATCATGATCTTTTGCTTGTGCTCATATTCATGGCTCCATGCTATTCTGTCTCAGTTTTCTCTGTTTGCCTATATTTTCTTCTTTTCCTCTTGATAATTGTACATCTCATTTATCCTTTTGCTGCACAAGATACAAACATGATAAACAGAGCTAGGTTTCTGTCTACAACGCTCAAAGTCTAGTATTGTTGAAGATGTCAACATCACTGTGCTGGTGTTCCTAGTTGCCATGCTACCATTTTTATTTTACCTAATGTTCATATGGTTTACGTGATATTTTAAGCATCTTGTCAAATGTGTCCTTCCTCCTATTTTGGGACACTGCAAGAGAACCTTCAATGCGTACTTGCTACTTCACTGCATTTGGGAAGTTCTTTTGTTTTTATTTTTTCCTTTCCAAATAGACTTCAGATATAGGAAGATGCACAAATTGATTTGTTTTGGAGGTGTTGGCTGCGTGGTGCCTATTTTACCGTCAATATACTTTGATCCCACTCATAGATCTGGCATGTTTAAATTCAGCAACGGGAGATGTTTTTGTTGGCAATTTCTCTGATTCAGATCAGATCACACGGTGCGAGCCACAGCTCTTCCCCATCTTCCACAGGATCTAGTTGAGTTTTCGTCCCTACTGCTGTATTCTTTGCGCTAGCATGATAGTGCTGTGCACAGCTTGTTCTGCTGCTCTTATTTTGGGAAAAGCAGTGCAGCAACCATACAGATTTCTGCCAAATTTCATCCTCATTGTTAAGCTAATTCAAGCACAACTCTAAAGAATGTTGTATGTTTACAAGGCTATGATTGTTTTCAAGCCCTTTGTTGAAAATCTGCAATTGTCCTTTCAAATTGTATTTGATAGACTGATAATTCTAGCTCTGATTTCCAACATGCTCTCACTCAGCTACACCCTTGTTCTATATTTTCACAAAACAATTTAGATTTTTATTCAGAGTACATAACTGAACTCTTTACTTGTTAGGCCTTGCGTTACAGAGAAGAGGCATTCTAAGGCTAGCCATATCAAAGAGAAGTACTTCAATACATATCTTACAGGGAAGTCTTTTATACTTTCATTACATCCAGAAATAGATATCTTGCAATTACAATTAATGAGGTTTTATGGGAGAAATCAGACAACATTCTTTCAATTCTTTGCAAACAATGGCTGAGCGATAAGAAGCTGGAACTGATAGTAATATTAGTTGGACCTTCAATTTCTTTGTTCCTATACCATATTACTGCTACACCCATTAATGTTTATTGTTGAACTCAATAGTTTGTCAGTTGGAACCTCACAATGTCCTAGTCACACCCATTTATTAAAGCTTGTATGTGACCATAGAAAATAATTTCTCACGGGCAACTTCATTTGAACCATGCAATCTTATGAAAGATTTTTTTGTTGTTACAAATTGTTATTTGACTTTAAGCTATCTCAGTTTTCCTTTTTGATTCTCACATAAGCATATTTCATAAATATTTCTTTCAATTCATAAATTGGCTTCAAGTTCACAAATGAAATTATTTAGGACCACCTTTGAGGTCTTTCTGTTCATGGACCTTGTAATGTATCCTTGGCTTACTGAATTATTTATCCTGAGCAATAAAAGCTCCATTTTTACAACCATGGTTATTTTTCTTGTTTCTGATCCACAATGGCTTATGTCCAAAGTTATATGTAACTATAAACATTCATTTGAAAGCTACAGCTGTTGTTTCGGCTTCTTTTGACAGGTGAAGCAATGGGCAACCATTAAAGGTGCGAGAGAAGGGAGAGGGATGTAGTTTTTCTTTTTTCCTCAGATGGTGTTATTTCAAATAAAAAAGTAATGTAATTTGACCTGTGTTGTTAGAACTCTAGTATTTATGATCCCAATGAAGGTTATTTAGCTGCCATATATTGTATGTGATTGTGATTTTGTGGAATAGCTCAGATGGAGTCACAAAACTGTGTATTCAAACTAGTGCAATCTTCTTTCACTTTTCATTTACTTGAAAAATTATGTTTTTGGTGAAAAAATAGATACACCAAATCCATTGATGTTCCACTTGGAGACTTCTTTTTTTTGGTTGCCTTACCTAAAAATATAAAATCTACCTTCCGAAAATAAGAAAGTACATGTTTCTTGGACGTTCACTTGTCAAAGAAAAAAAACCAGCAACATGGAACAAAACAGAAACGAAAAAAAAGAAAAAACAAATCGGCCGCAAGCCCAAACCACCATTTAAACAAAACCGATCACTAAACAAAAAAAAGAAAAAAAAGCAGCTGAAAACCGCCAGCCTAAAAAATCTCACAACAAGACAAAAAAAATGAAAAGACATCTGCCGTGAAAAAAAGAAAAAACAGCTGACGTGAAAAAGGGGAAAAGTTCGAGCGTGAGCCCGTGACCATCTTTGGTACCGACGCGGGAACGTCGGGCGGTCCTGGGAGTCCGGGTACTGAATATTATTTGGTACCTTGGTTACTATTTAGCACAGTATATATATATATATATATATATATATATATATATATATATATATATATATATATATATATATATATATATATATATATATATATATATATATATATATATATATATATATATATATATATATATATATATATATAGACGGACTGTTTAACGTTGCCGGAGGTAAGAAGTAGTACATCGGTATATATTACACCTGGTGTTGTCAGGATATTTTACATATCGGATGGTACGATCTTCACTGTGGGCTATTTGCTCCTGATACAGATACAGAAAATTGAGTAAGAGTTTGAGAATCTTATAAACAGGTAGGCACAATAATAATAACACAGAAACTGAAGAGATTGTAAAGTGACATACTACATCCGTCAATTGATATTCTGTGGATATCGACACAATGACAACTTGCAACGGAACCCAAATGCAGTTATTAATAGCTTACATGCCAAGATAGCAATTGTGACCTAGGTGGTAAGGTCCTACTGCCCACTGGTAGTGCCCAACCAAAGTGACCATGGACCGAAGCCGAAGACTAAAGCGGTATAGGTGTCTCATGGTATCCTCAAGAGATTACATGGTTGATGCCTCACCACAAAGACGCTGCTAAAATAACCATGTTGCATGATAGAAGCTACCACGTGGTTCTAAATTTGGCCTCTAATGTTTCCAGTTTCCCATATAATAAATTTTGTCAAAACCATTATATGAACACATTCCACTACGCTGTTCGGCTTGGCTGACAAACTTGTAATATATGATGAAATAGATGGATCACTACTGTCAATTCGACAACACCATGGTATAATTAATAGGAACCTGCCAAAGTGAACCATATTTGTAATTTCAATTTCAATTCTAATAAACTATGAACTTGCTCTGCTCCATTGTTTTGTGTTGTACAAATTCATCTAGTCCATACAAAAATGCCAATACAAAATTATGGCACCTATTACCACAAACCTGAACATTTCTCATGAATTGTTGCAGGCAAACATGATAAAGTTTCTTAATCACCACAGTGCCAAAACGTTAGGAAACACATGAACAGGAAGGTAAAGAAAAGGGCAAAAGCAACATACTTACCCAAAGAAAAAGGCGTCTAGGAATACTGTTTGCTGGCTGAATCACTGCGAAACACCACCTGGCTACTACACCGGAAGGAGGAAAGGAATTAGTGTCACAGCAGATCGACGAGGCATGCAGGTCAAATAACCCTAAAAAATTATGCATGTACAAATCGAGAAGCCATCCATCTCAAATAACAAAATTTTTTTTATCAAACCTCTAAGCACAGAACATGAAACCAGTAGAATAACCCTAAGATTTGACTATATATTCTTTATGAAACTACATACAACTAATTTTATACTGCCGCAGGAGTAAGTGGCCTGTAATTGTAAAAGAGAAGTAAAGAAAGGTATAAGATGAAGAACGGAATATACATGTGGCATAATTTTGTGAAATGTATGTATGCAGCTATATAAACCTACCTAACCTTGGCATCAGAAAGTAGTGAGTATATCTTTCTTATCAAACCAGAGGCACTAAATTAAGGAGACTGGACAGAGGTGATTGCTGTATCCTAATAATATAAACAAATTCGGTTTCTATGAGATGTCGATAATGGCATGAGCGAACACATGAATCAGAATACACTTTGCAGAAGAAGATGACCATAATTAGGACCGTAGCAATGAAAAGAGAGAAACATTCACTATTGGTACTGTGAGGACATCATAAGCCCGCAAGATCACAAGAAGAGGACCTAAAGTATCAATGTGCCTATCTGAGCACCATATGCTGCTGTCTGCTAACTACCAAGGTGACAACAGTGTGACTTTTTTAGTGGTGCTGCTCCATCCAGATTAGCCAAGGAATCCCATACAGTAAGCCCTTTTCTATCTTACCTTAGGAAAATAAAAGAATCATAGCACATAATTCGATAAGCGAAATGTGAAATATTATTGGCATGAATAATAAACAGAAAGACCTTGGATCATTGATGCCTTTAATGTTTTTTACTATGGTAGTCGCCAAGTAGCAGCATACAATCTAACCTGCACAACAAAACCTCAATTTCAGTCATTCTGTGCTAATGAGTAACTATGCATGCTGCCTCGCGACAACATTCATCTTTTGTATGCTGAAGTAGCAGCACCAGCATTATGGAACTGAATGCAACAGAAAAGACAGTCAACAAATCTAAGGAAGAAAGGGAGAGATGATACGGAACGGAATGCATATCATTCAATTCATTCTAACAGGAAGTACAGAGGTTGTTTATCATCCATACCTTCAAGTTCCGTGAATTGCTGAAAAATAATTAGAGTTAGTATACACATATATGTGAAAAGGGATAGGCAACTAAATAGGGACCATTGCAAGGAAACCTACCCAAACAGCACTTGTCGCAGCCATGAAGCTGGCTGAGCCACAAAAACTTCACCAAAAGAACAGGACCTGAACCACCTGAAGTTTAGTACCAGCTATCTGCCAACCAGTCAGAGGAACCACATACGCTGCATTCCAGCTGAACCGAAAAAGCAAAGCAGCCTGGCAATTACTGGTTCTCAATAAGTTTGGGAACAGCAGTACAACACACAAGATTGCTGACTCAACAACTCCCAAATTCACCCCAAGAAATCAAAGCAATAATAGGTAGGAAAATTAGATAAGGACAATCTGTAGGTAACTATTGCTGGCAAGGAATCACGGTTCCTGAAATTAAAAGAGCGCTGCTTTGTTATTGCTGAGTATGTAGGCTTCCAACAGAGGTTCGAAAAAATTCATCAGGAACAGGTTGAAACCAAATTTGATTGTAACAAAACTCTAAACATAGCCGTAACTCAATCTGGAGACCCAAATCAGTGAACATGAAGAACTGAACTCACCGAAAATAGCCCGAATTGTCGGAAAAGAAAAACACAAGAACGAAAGATAGCCCGTGATCATTGCTGTAACCATTAAACATAATTTATGATGTAATCATCAGATATTATAGCTCATCATTTGATCATGTTCTAGGAGCATCTGGGCATATACATGGAAAACTATAGAATTGACAAAAGCTCAAGAAGCTCGTCAGCTTATATGTTTCCACAGAAGAATTGATTGGCCAGTACCTCACAAGTACTCAGTTAAATCTGCCATGTTCTTTTCATCAAGACATCCGTATGAATTCTAAGCTGGCTACCAACTGCACATAAGCAAAATTATAGATCAAATCAAAACCAAAGCACATGACATACAGATAGGTGAAAGGGATGTGGGGACCTGCTACCTTGAAAGGTTGAGCAACAATGGTGAAGAGGCAAGGGGTAAAAGAGACAGATATGCACATGAAGGATATGGGTGAAGTCTTTGCCGATCTGCAGCCAGTGTGGCGTCTGTTCCCGCAGCGCGGGCCTCGGCACGACCACTCCTCTGCCGGCATTCTGCGTTTCCTAGAGGATTCAGGTCGAATCCCCCCAAAATTGAACAGGATTCAACTCAAATCCCCCAAAATCGAAGAGGAAAAGGGACACTGGTGAGAAACACCCCTCAAACAAATCCATCTGTGTTGCACAGCAGGAAGAGGACAAGGGGAGGGAGAAAAATGGAGCCTCACCAAAGTATCTGGAGTGGAGGAGCAGAGAAGATGAGCAAGAGAGGACGAACAGGGAAAGCGACGAGGTGGTACTTTATTGGTCTCCTCGTGTCGGAGTCCTCGAGCAATGGGCGCCGCTCGCGCCCGAGCTGCTGCGTGGGGCTTGCCCGCGCCGGGGCACCGGTGGCGTCTGCATCGGGACACGCCCGCGCGCAGCGCCGTTCCGAGGGGCGCGCTCGCCCGCACCCACAGCCACCGGTGTGGGTCGCCCTGGCCCCAGTCGCCCCGCACACGCGGGCACCGGTGTGGCCCGCCTAGGGGCGCGTTCGCCCTGCAAGGCTGCGCCAGGGGCCGCGGCGCCCCACCGCCGCGCCTGGAGGGCGTGCGCTCGCCCGCGCCACCCCAAGGCGGCCGCCGAGCACCGCCCCTGTGGCACGACGCGGAGAGGAAGAGGGAGCGGAAAGAGCCATGTCTGGATCTAGGGTTTAGGAGAGAGAGGAGGGAGGGCCATGCCACCGCCGCGCTAGGGCCCTCCTGCTGTGCCGCCACGGAGAGAGAGAGAGCAGGGGGAAGGGAGGCGGGTGAGCGGCGCAGGCGCTGGCGCCGCCGCCGGTGCGCATGCTCGGTGGGGCCATGCCACTGCGTCGGCACCTCCCGCGCGCCACCACCTCAGGAGAGACGGAGGGAGGGAGTTTTTTTTGTCTGCGATGGATGGAGAGACGCGGAAACGGTTCGCGAAGGAGATATTTTGGTCTGGAACACGGCTACAGCAACAGTGACCGAGCGGTGAAAGTAAATCAGGACGGTGAGATCAGGATCAAACGGTGGAAATCTTTTTTGGCGACGTGGATGGCGTGAGCGTTTGGCAACAGGTTCATCTTTGTAGGTTCTAAATTTCATCACCGCGATCCCGTGCGGCCATAGCTACGCGTGCGCTCCTGCTTCCTTTTCCTCTTCCTCCCCGCCATCTCCAGCCATTTCCTCCTCCCGCCTTCCATCCTCCATCCCCTTGTGCAGAGCGGACCAGAGCAGCCTTCGGCAGATGGATCCAGCAGCTTTGACGGTGGCCGAAGTTTCTGGCCGGCACGGCTCCGGTGGGGGAGAAAATAGGCGTGGGGGCAACCACCGCAAGCAGAAGGCAGCGACGTCGCCTGCGCCGCTAGCGTCATCCTCACTAGCGCTGCCATGGACCTCCTCACCTGTGCTGCTGGCCTATGTTGCACCGATATGGGATACGGATACGCCGATACAGATACGGCGATACATTGATACGACATTTTCTAAAAACAAGGATACGCCGATACGGCAGTTATTTAAATATGTTGTCCCTTAAAGGGATTTTCCCTTTTATTTTCTTATTGGAAAATGGAGAAATGAATAATTTAAAAAATAATAATAATAAAAGTGAGTGAATGACCGGACTGGGCCACTACAAGGCCAAATGGCCGAGCAGCCCAGCCCGGCAAGCACTTTGTCTCCCTCACCTAAGCACGCACAGGAGAGACCAGAAGGACTCGGTCCTTCTCGAGTCGCACGGAAGGAGGAGCTGGGGACATCCCTGGCGGCGGTGGCCCCAACGCTCGCCCGCCCTAGGCGGCGTCCAGCCGAAGGACGCGGTCGTCCGCACGATGCCATGACGCTCCTCCAAGCCTGGAAAAAGGGTGTGTCTCCTCCGGTTTTCCCCGTCTGACAAACACCAATTCTTCCACCTTTTCTGGAATCCACTCGATCTTGGCGATTTGCTCCATCGGAGGCCCAACGGTTGTGCACCTCCGGCCTGCGAAGTATCGGTCAAGTATCTAATAAGTATCGGGATTTATTTTATTTAACCGTATCGGCGGCATATCGCCGTATCGGATACGTATCGCGATACCGGTACGATAATTGAAATTTTTTAGCCTAAATTTAAAACATATTTTGGATATGACCCGTATTTGAAAATATTTTCAAAACTAGTCTGTTTGGCCCCGCCACTATGCATGGCGGGGCAATTGAACTGTACCCCGCCATGCATGGTGGCGAGGTACAGCTGCCACGTGGCCTACAGCCGGGGGTGCCTACTGACGTGGCTGGGGACGTGGAAAGACGTACCCCGCCACGTATCATGGCGGGTTCCCCTACCTCGCCATGCATCATGGCGGGGTACAACCCCGCCTCCCATCATGGTAGGGTACGACCATGCCCACTTAAACGGCCGCACCCCGCCATCCGCGCCTATCCGCCCCAGCCGCGCCGCAGCACCCCGCCACGCCGCCACCCCCGCCGCACCCCGGCGCGTGAAAGGTCCTTGTTTGGTTTTGGTAATTGAGTGACAACCTTAGGTGGACTAATTGTGTTTATGTGAGATACACAGAGAATTAGTCCACAGATGATTGTGTTATGAAGGAGCTCATTGCATATGAGACATGACATGGAGTCATGTGACCAAGGTGGCAAAGATCAAGATGAGGCTTGGCTTGATGGACCGGTTGCAAGTGTGAAGGGCAAGTCGGAGGCTTTGGAGCGATGGACCGCGAGGCGGTGAAGCTTGAGCAAGACTTGGCGCCGATGGACCGACGCAACGGTGAAGAGCAAGTGAGGTCAAGATCGATGAACCAATACGGTCATGTGATGATATGAAGTGGATCATATCATTTGGTGATTGGTTGGTGCATGTGTTGCATCAACGTCGGAGGAGATGGAGTGGAATGCGCAAGGCAAAGGTATAACCTAGGGCATTTCCATTTCACCGGTCATAGGTGTGTAGAGAAGTTTATGACCGGGTTTAGGATAGATGGCCGTACTATCAAGAGGGGCAAACTTGTTTGCATATCGGTCATCTAGTGCCACTCATGTGATCTAACTATGCATCGTTGCTAGGATCGAGTGGCGTGGCAAGTTGAGTGGTTAACTCCTTCGGTAAAATGATTATGAAAATGCTAACACACGTGCACAAGGTGGTGGTCACTTGTTGGTGTTGGCATATTTACGAAGGCAATGAAGTTTAAGCGGTAGAGAGGATTTGGGTTCCTCTCTCCCTCCCGCCGAGCTTTGCGAGCGCGGGATTTAGGCGTTTTTGAGAAGTTGAAATGCCTATTTTCCACTACGCCGGAAGTCGGAAAAGAAACGGAGGTGAACGGAGGTCACAGAGGTGACCGGACGCTGCACCGGACGCGGTCATGGTATGACCGGACGCGTCCGGTCAGTACAGCGCAGGCGCGGGTGCTAGGGTTTGCAACCGGCGCGTCCGGTCACTCGCGGGACCGGCGCGTCCGGTCAGGTGTCCAGAGGAAACTAAGTACGATCGGACGCGAGGCGCGTCCGGTCACACTTGATCGGACACGTCCGATCGTTGAAGGAGCTTACTGGACTCTAACCGGACGCGGGCACTGTCGCGTCCGGTCATCGCAAGGAGCGCGTCCGGTCGTTGCGTCGCGGGCGCGTGGGTCAGTGCGATCGGCGCGTCCGGTCGTTCGACAGGCGCGTCCGGTCATCGGGACCGGCGCGTCCGGTCGTTATGAGAAGCGCGTCCGGTCATAGGGTTTGACCGTTGGCGCAGTGACCATTGGAGGATCGGACGTGGCTGAGCGCGTCCGGTCAGTTACGACCGGCGCGTCCGGTCGTCCCGAAATCTGCCCAGTGAAGGGGTAACGGCTCTATTTGTTCGTAGGGTTATAAATAGATGCCTTGGCCGGCCGTGGCCGGCAGCTGAGCACACTTTGGCCTTGGTGGCTTATGTGGTAGTGCTTGGAAGCCCTCTAACTCACTCATACTTGATAGTGTTCATCGGATCGAGTGAGAGAGTGATTCTAGTGCGTTGCATCGAGAGGATTGCATCGAGTGGCACTAGGTGATCGTGTTGCAAGCCGGTGGTGCTTGTTACTCTTGGAGGTTGCCACCTCCTAGACAACTTGGTGGCTTGCGACTCCGTTGAAGCACGCGTGGAGATTGTGCGTGGCTCCGGAGGAGGATTTGTGAGGGGGATTGTGCTCACCCCGCGGGGATCGCGAAGAGCAACTCTAGTAAAGCTCGTGGCTTGGAGGATCCCCATCTTGAGAGTGGATGTGCGGCACCCGCTGAGGGTTTGACTCTTGATAGTCAATTAGCTCGTGATCCATCAAGTGGGTGTATCGCCACAACGGGGACTAGCTTGGTGGCAACCAAGTGAACCTCGGTGAAAAACCACCGTGTCAACATTGTGTACATCTTCTCGGTGGTTTGCTTTTGATTCACAAGCTTGTATTTACATTCATATACTTGTGCTTGTGTAGTTGCTCTTGTAACTAGTTTGCTTGTATAGTTAGCTAGTTACCTTCTTGCTTGTGTAGCATAGAAGTAGCTCCCGTTGCGTGGCTAATTTGGTTTGTGTAACCTTGTTAGTCATATTGCTTAGTTTGTATAGCTAAGTAATTTGCGCTCTCTAGTTTGGCATTAGTTGCCTTGCTATTGAGCTTTGCTAGTGAGCATAGGTGGCTTCGTGCTTTTGCTTACTAGAATTGTGTAGGAGCTCCCCGGCTTTGCTAAAGTACTAGTGCATAGATTTGTGTGACCTTGCTCTAGAATTGTTTAGGAGAGCTCTTGCTAAGGAAAGCACCTTAGTTACATAATTAGGATCTTTGTGAGGTGCTTGTGAACTTAGATAGAGGGGTGTAGTCTTGGCTAGACCGATAGTTTTAATTCCGCATTTGTTTCGGTTTGCCGACGTGATTATTTTTAGAAAGGACTATTCACCCCCCCTCTAGTCCGCCATCTCGATCCTTCAGTTGGTATCGAAGCCCGGTCTCTCATTTGTGGTCTTCACCGACCTGAGAGGATGGCGGAATATGGACTAGATGTTGATTGTCCTCACATGTTTGATGGCACACACTTTGCACGGTGGAAAAATTGGATGATATGCAATTTTAAGTTTATTTGCCCTCAAATGTGGTGGATGGTAGATGTAGGCTTTTCTCATGTGTTGGATGAAGATAATCTAACTCAAGCACAAGAGAAATGCCTAGATCTTGACATCCAAGCTACTAACATCATGTATAGATCTTTGGATGATAGCATCTTTGGTAAGATCATGGACCTCAAATCCGCTCATGAGATATGGGCCTATCTCAATGAAAAGTATGGAGCTATCACCGATGATGACGATGATGTCAAGCCCAAGGAGGTTGTACATGATGATGTTGAGCATGACCACAACATGATGGTTGTGGAGGATTGCTCCACCTCATGGTCAAGTGATGATGATGATCGATCTACCACAAGTTCACTTGACAAGGATGGTGATGATGCATCAAGTGTTGCAAGTGATGTTTCTACCCCAAGCACACTTGATGGTGACAACGTTGGTTCATGCTCGGGCCTTGATGATGCTACTACAAGCCCATCCACTGCATCACATTGCTTCATGTCACTAGGTGACACAAAGGTATCAAATGATAATGTGATTGATCATGTTGATTCAAATGATGAGCTTGTTAGTAGACTTGCTAGCATGAACATGTCTTTAGAAAATGAGAAAGCTAAAACCATGAAATTGGAAAATGAAAACTCATTTCTAAAAACCACATGTGAACAACAAAAGCATCTACTTTATGTTACTACTTGTTCACATGAGGAGCTAAAATTGGCTCATGAGGAACTTAGTGTTGCTCATGATAATTTGGTACAAGAACATGCTTCTCTCTTTAAGTTGTTATTAAAGAAAATTAAAATTAATGAGAGCTCATCACATGGATCAAATGATCAATTGCAAAATGTGACTAACCCATGTGATGTAGGGAGAAAGCATGTATCCACCTCTTGTGATGACTTATTAGATATGCCATGTTCTTCACATATATATGCTTGTTCTACTTCTATGTCTTGTGAGACTAACATTTTGAAGGAGAACAATGAGCTCAAAAGTGAAGTGAAGAAATTGAGCAACAAGTTAGAAAGGTGCTACAACTTAAAAGTCACCTTTGAGCATATGTTGAAAACTCAAAGAAGCTACGGTGACATGAGCGGCATTGGCTTCAACAAGAGCAATATCAAAGGCAAAAGATGGGGGAAGAGAAGATATGAAAGAGAGATGAAGAAACAAGAACAAGAGAAGCTCTCTCATTTTATGTGCTTTAAATGCCATGAAATGGGACATCTTGCAAATGGTTGCCCTAATGAAGAAAAGCTCAAGTTGAAGAAAGAAGAAGAGAGGCTCAAGCATGTCAAGTGCTTCAAGTGTCGCACTTGGGGTCATCTCACCTCAATGTGCCCAACCAAGAAACTAGTGAAGCAACAAAAAGAGCCTCAACCAAAGCCACAAGTTGAGCAAGAAACCACACCCTAATCTCAAGTCAAGGTCAACCACAAGGATGATGATGGTGACTTGAAGAAGAAGAAGAAAACAAGAAGGGGTGGAAGAGGAAGGCATCCAATGCAAATTCAAGATGCCAAGATGATGAGCAAGATTCAAGATAAGAAGAGAGATTTGGCTCACATCAAGTGCTTCAAGTGTGAAGATATGGGACACTTTGCCTCGGGGTGTCCTACCAAGCTTGAGAAGAATGCTCAAGCAACTCATGAGAGGCAAGGCAATGAAGAGCATCACATGAGCAAGCAAGAAAAGGCTCAACCAAAGAGAAGATGCTATTCATGCTGGAAAGGGGACACATGGCTCATTCATGTCCCCTAGGTAATAATTCTAAGCCTAGTTCAATTAATGATACTAACATGCTTAGAAAGGATGGCAATGGTACCTCATTGGTTGGAA
Organism: Saccharum hybrid cultivar R570; assembly: GCA_038087645.1. Taxonomy (NCBI): domain Eukaryota; kingdom Viridiplantae; phylum Streptophyta; class Magnoliopsida; order Poales; family Poaceae; genus Saccharum; species Saccharum hybrid cultivar. Next base: position 19,141,490 of record JAQSUU010000312.1, on the reverse strand, counting down.
TTGCAAAACATCCCGCTACCCATACTAAGGCTTTGCCTAAGTATGTTGCACCTAACTTGAGAGGACCCAAACTTGTTTGGGTACCATCAAAGAGTGGATGATTGTTTGTAGGTACCATCGGCATTGGAGACTTGATTCAATTGGTTTCATTTTGTTCATCATATATTGAGTCAAGTTATGAAGCTCAATGCATATCCAATCCCAATGCCAAGTCAAAATAAGTGAAGTCTAAGTGCTACAACATACAAGTGCAATGTTAAAGATTATGGTGATTTATTGGATATATTTGATGGCTTACAAATATTCAAGTTGAAAGCTTGCTATTGAATGATCATGAGCTAACCAAGGTATATCTCTTGTTGATCATTTCACTTGGGTGCATATGAGTTGATTGAATTAGATATATATGCAATGTTGCTTGCTATGAGATGTTTGAATGGATTAAATGCTTAAGTAATCAAGTTTGAATTGATTTGTGTTGGATAAATTCATGAGATAACATTTAGTAAGTGGATTGGATGGATATATGTCTTATGAAAGTATTCAAACAAGTTAGTTTCAAGTTTGATTCAATTGGATGAAGTATTGCTCAATGTATTGAAATCTGTCCAAAGTTGAAAATCTGAGCTAGCAGTGATCAAGTCTGAGTTTGGATGATCAAATCTACTTGGATTGGTATGAATTTTGGTATGCATGCTCTAGACTTATGTTATAAGATGCTGTACAAATTTCATGAGAATTGGATAAGAGATGCTTCGGCTTTAGAGTACATCTTGTCAGCTATAGTGCAGCAGTTTTCAGCATGTAGCAGTGGTGGAAGATTTAAATCTGGTAGCAATCTAGATGTCAAATGAATCTCAAATTTTTACAGCTGCTAGATGACTAGTGAATCACATCTCCACCAAATTTTTATGGGATTTGGATCTGTACATTAGGAGATATGAATTATTCTTTGAAGGGTACAGAATCTGCCAGAAAAGTGACAATTATTGGATTGATCTAGAGTCACTTTAAGTGAAAGGTCCTCAAGTTGGAAACATATTTATAAGTGTCTGAGGCACCTAAGTTTGGTTTTGAATTGATCTAGAAGCATGACAAGAAATGAGTACAAGGACATTGATTGTGGAATGTACCTAGTGTACAAATTTGGTACTCAAATTTGAAAATGAAGATCAAACTCAAGATGAAGATGAGGTTCAAGTTATAGTAATGATTGGAGATCATTTAGTAGAAAGAAAAGGACTTAAAGAATAATTCAAGGTTACTCATCAAGTTAAGTCCATAGATCAATCAATCAAAGGCAATTCAAAGTAAGTGTCAAGGATGGTTCTTTGGAGAGAGGTCACTTCTCCCTGCTAAGGGGGCTTGCCGCCCATGGGTGGGTAAACCGAGCACCGGCTTGGAAGGCTAACATGGAAGTGATGAATTCAAGGGACATTTGAGATGCTTAATTGAAGCAATCAATAGGGTTGATCAAGAAAAGCAAGCAACACCCAAAAGAGAGCTAGTCATAGTTATAAAATTGGTATCATAAGTACTTCTCTGATGCAAGCATTGATCAAAGAGAAAAAGCAAGCCAACCACAACAAGAGATAATGCACTTGATTATTAGTGGTTCTCATTTCATATGGGTAAAGAATAGATTTCACTATTGATAATTGGTCTTCACCAAGCTATTCAATTGGACTTCACATTGCTATTAGAGTAATGAATTGGAATCTATGTGACTATCCTCTACTCCAAGATAGCAAAGGTATTATTGTATTGTGCATGATCATTTTATCCCTTACTAGTATGTGGTTAGTACATATAGTACATTCGTATTAGGATCATGCATAACAAATAAAAAGTTTAAAATTCATAGCCTACCACTATTTCTTGATTATTTAAATGACCTAGTGGTATGAGTATGAATTTGTTCATGAGCTAGTGAACCCAAGTACTTGATCTAGTTTGGATTGCTAACAAGTGACAAGTACAACATTAGCAAGATAACCCTTAGTATGAGGAGTGAAGAAGCTTGTCATTGGATCAAACTGGACTTAGAATCTTAGGCAAATCAACTTAGTTCAAGTCATACTAGAAGCTCATGACAATGATATGGGTACAAGCACAAGACAACAATGCAAATAGATATCTAGGGTGTTTCAAATGGTATCTAGACTCAAAATATTTCTTCAATTGATATTTACAAGTGGCGTCTAGATCATGATCTACAAGTGATATCCTACAAGTGGTACTCATAAAGATAGCAAATGTTCAAGAAAAGATCATATTGACAAATCCTACAAGTGGTTCCATGATAGAGGATTCTTCAAATTGGTATCACACCCTTATTCATGGTATTTCTACACATGATATCATTTATACAAGACGGTGGTTCCACAAGTGATCCTCAACTTTTAGTGATCATCAAATGAAGAAAGTTCCCTCACACACAACAGCTCAAGATTATCAAGTGAATGACCCATGCTATAACATAGGGGGAGGAGCCCCACCTAATGGTATCAAGGTCAAAGATCCTTAGTGGTATCTCAAGAGCAACATACAAGTAATGTCATTCCAACATGTGCGGTGATGTCCATCAACAACGCAATATTCAAGTCTCAACCATCTACCCCAATGCAAGCCTTTGTATCAATGAGAAATACACCCTTTATGGAAATTGATGACAAAGGGGGAGAAGTTGGAACAAAGATATGTCAATACACCAAGAGAGGGGTTTGGGGACATCATGAGAAGATGGGGTTTGGACATGGAAATGGACAAAGAGGGAGCAACAATGAAGAAAAGAGAAGGATCAAAATTCTTGGATAAAAGAAGCACACAAGTAGGGGGAGCAAGCTCATGAACTTTGATTGATTACATTTGATATGTGCATATTCATGTGCTTGCTAGCATTGCATAAGTTTTTATATTTAACATGCATGCTTGTGTGGTGTTTGCTAGTTATAGAACTTGAATGATGATATGATAACTAGCATGCATAGGATGGTAGCTAGACTTGTGTTTATCATGAAAAACTAGAACCTTGCTTATAATGTTGATCTCACGGGGTTTCTAGTGTTTTTGATGTCTAGCTATTCATGATGCTAAGGATGATGGCAAACTTGTGATTTTCAAATGATATCGAGCTATCAAATGGTATCAAACTACAAAGGTTTATTCTATACACCTTAGCATCACTTAGTAGTGCTCACCCTCCCACAAATTTCATATTTATGCATATGTGCAAGCTTGAAACCAAACCATTTGAGCACATATGTAGGGAGAGTTATCACAACCAAGTCGGATTTTATGGTGCTTATCCAAATCCTAACTTAGAGCTTAAATGTTGGATAAGTGGCATAAAGTCTAAAAGAATTTAATTTCCATATCTTTGTAGAGTTGTCATCAATTACCAAAAAGGGGGAGATTAAAAGGTCCTTGTTTGGTTTTGGTAATTGAGTGACAACCTTAGGTGGACTAATTGTGTTTATGTGAGATACACAGAGAATTAGTCCACAGATGATTGTGTTATGAAGGAGCTCATTGCATATGAGACATGACATGGAGTCATGTGACCAAGGTGGCAAAGATCAAGATGAGGCTTGGCTTGATGGACCGGTTGCAAGTGTGAAGGGCAAGTCGGAGGCTTTGGAGCGATGGACCGCGAGGCGGTGAAGCTTGAGCAAGACTTGGCGCCGATGGACCGACGCAACGGTGAAGAGCAAGTGAGGTCAAGATCAATGAACCAATACGGTCATGTGATGATATGAAGTGGATCATATCATTTGGTGATTGGTTGGTGCATGTGTTGCATCAACGACGGAGGAGATGGAGTGGAATGCGCAAGGCAAAGGTATAACCTAGGGCATTTCCATTTCACCGGTCATAGGTGTGTAGAGAAGTTTATGACCGGGTTTAGGATAGATGGCCGTACTATCAAGAGGGGCAAACTTGTTTGCATATCGGTCATCTAGTGCCACTCATGTGATCTAACTATGCATCGTTGCTAGGATCGAGTGGCGTGGCAAGTTGAGTGGTTAACTCCTTCGGTAAAATGATTATGAAAATGCTAACACACGTGCACAAGGTGGTGGTCACTTGTTGGTGTTGGCATATTTACGAAGGCAATGAAGTTTAAGCGGTAGAGAGGATTTGGGTTCCTCTCTCCCTCCCGCCGAGCTTTGCGAGCGCGGGATTCAGACGTTTTTGAGAAGTTAAAATGCCTATTTTCCACTACGCCGGAAGTCGAAAAAGAAACGGAGGTGAACGGAGGTCACAGAGGTGACCGGACGCTGCACCGGACGCGGTCATGGTATGACCGGACGCGTCCGGTCAGTACAGCGCAGGCGCGGGTGCTAGGGTTTGCAACCGGCGCGTCCGGTCACTCGCGGGACCGGCGCGTCTGGTCAGGTGTCGAGAGGAAACTAAGTACGATCGGACGCGAGGCGCGTCCGGTCACACTTGATCGGACGCGTCCGATCGTTGAAGGAGCTTACTGGACTCTAACCGGACGCGGGCACTGTCGCGTCCGGTCATCGCAAGGAGCGCGTCCGGTCGTTGCGTCGCGGGCGCGTGGGTCAGTGCGATCGGCGCGTCCGGTCGTTCGACAGGCGCGTCCGGTCATCGGGACCGGCGCGTCCGGTCGTTATGAGAAGCGCGTCCGGTCATAGGGTTTGACCGTTGGCGCAGTGACCATTGGAGGATCGGACGTGGCTGAGCGCGTCCGGTCAGTTACGACCGGCGCGTCCGGTCGTCCCGAAATCTGCCCAGTGAAGGGGTAACGGCTCTATTTGTTCGTAGGGTTATAAATAGATGCCTTGGCCGGCCGTGGCCGGCAGCTGAGCACACTTTGGCCTTGGTGGCTTATGTGGTAGTGCTTGGAAGCCCTCTAACTCACTCATACTTGATAGTGTTCATCGGATCGAGTGAGAGAGCGATTCTAGTGCGTTGCATCGAGAGGATTGCATCGAGTGGCACTAGGTGATCGTGTTGCAAGCCGGTGGTGCTTGTTACTCTTGGAGGTTGCCACCTCCTAGACAACTTGGTGGCTTGCGACTCCGTTGAAGCACGCGTGGAGATTGTGCGTGGCTCCGGAGGAGGATTTGTGAGGGGGATTGTGCTCACCCCGCGGGGATCGCGAAGAGCAACTCTAGTAAAGCTCGTGGCTTGGAGGATCCCCATCTTGAGAGTGGATGTGCGGCACCCGCTGAGGGTTTGACTCTTGATATTCAATTAGCTCGTGATCCATCAAGTGGGTGTATCGCCACAACGGGGACTAGCTTGGTGGCAACCAAGTGAACCTCGGTGAAAAACCGCCGTGTCAACATTGTGTACATCTTCTCGGTGGTTTGCTTTCGATTCACAAGCTTGTATTTACATTCATATACTTGTGCTTGTGTAGTTGCTCTTGTAACTAGTTTGCTTGTGTAGTTAGCTAGTTACCTTCTTGCTTGTGTAGCATAGAAGTAGCTCCCGTTGCGTGGCTAATTTGGTTTGTGTAACCTTGTTAGTCATATTGCTTAGTTTGTGTAGCTAAGTAATTTGCGCTCTCTAGTTTGGCATTAGTTGCCTTGCTATTGAGCTTTGCTAGTGAGCATAGGTGGCTTCGTGCTTTTGCTTACTAGAATTGTGTAGGAGCTCCCCGGCTTTGCTAAAGTACTAGTGCATAGGTTTGTGTGACCTTGCTCTAGAATTGTTTAGGAGAGCTCTTGCTAAGGAAAGCACCTTAGTTACATAATTAGGATCTTTGTGATGTGCTTGTGAACTTAGATAGAGGGGTGTAGTCTTGGCTAGACCGATAGTTTTAATTCCGCATTTGTTTCGGTTTGCCGACGTGATTATTTTTAGAAAGGACTATTCACCCCCCTCTAGTCCGCCATCTCGACCCTTCAGCGCGCCGCCGCCCGCCGCACCCCGCCCTGGCCCCAGTTCACGGTAATTTTTGTAATTTTTTGTTACTTAAATTGTTAGGTAGTTAGTTAGTTAACGATTATTTGTAGTTAGTTAGTTAATATTAGTTATTAGTTAATAATTTAGTTAGTAAGTTAGTTAGGTAGTTAAGTAAGGTTAGTTAGTTAAGTAGTATTAATGTTGTATTTCTATAGTATAACTATACTTAGTTAGTTAGTTATGTAGTAATTAGTACTACCATATTGGTTAGTTGATAATCGGATGTCAAATCGTTTTGTAGATGGATTACGGTGTAAGAGTTTTTTACGGAGGAAGTGTTAGGAGAGAGGATTGCCAGTTTGAGGATATATATAAATAATTGGAATGGTTTGATGGCACCCCTAGTTTCAGCGATCTATGTGACCGTTTGAGTTTAAAGTTTGGCGAGACTTTCACACTAAAGGGTAGGTTTGATGTTGGAAAGAATATGACACACTATGTGATGATGGACTTGTGCAACCAAGCTGAGTGGTCTCGATACAATAGGGTCATCCAAGGTTCGAATGTCAGCATGGCTGAGTTGGTGCTGGAGAATGTTGAGAATGAGGAGCCGTCCTTCGACAGTGGTACTCAAGGAGATTGTGGTGTGCAGGTGCAACAAACTATGGAGAGTATGGACTTGGATAGTAATTGGACACAGGAGCAGGTTCATTCTCCTCCAGTTGGTCATATAAGCAATGATTTTGATGTAGACGAATTTGAACAGGAGGAGGAGGAGGCGACAGAGGAGGAAATGATTGGTGATGATGTTAGCACTGATTCTGACGATTCAAAAAACAAGGAAGGAGGTCCACATGCCATGCGAGCATCGGTTCGTGCCATGCCCTCTGGAGGTGCACCTGCCATGTGTACACCGGTTCATGGCATGCCCTCAGGAGTAACGCTTGAGGTACTTCATGCCATGCAGACTCAGGGCACATTAGCCATAGGGTATCCAGATGATGGAGTGAAATATGAAGGATGGGGCAGGGTTAGGGAGGCACAACATTACGTTGCACCACCCTCTTATACATCAGCAGAGCTTACACAGCTGAGGGAGGCTGGCTTGCCCTTTATCGGTGTGTCAAATTATAAGGATGTCAGCATGTCGCATATGACAGTTTGTGACACGGGTTTGCAGATGTGTAAGGAATCATTGTACAACCATAAAAATGTAATACTCAGGAAGGGAATGCTTTTCAATACGATGTCTAAGATGAAGTTGTTCCTTCAGGACTATGTTGTGTATCATCATAGGCCTTACACGGTTCGACATTCTGACAAGGAGGTAAAATTTCACATAGTATGCAAGGCAGGATTCCCGTGCTCATGGAAGTTGAATGCACGGAAGAGGAGGAGTGATGGGAAGTGGAAGGTAACTTCAGTGGAGCAGCTGCACAGATGCCAGACTAATGAGGGGATACGGTACCATCCCCAGTTGACGGCTTGGTACCTTGCCCGTCGTATATTGGGTCTTGTAGATAAGGACAATGACGTATTGATGTCTTTCTTGCAGTAGACCATAGTCACTTTTGTTGGGTATGAGGTCACGTATGGAAAGGCTCGGCGGGCAAAGCAAATTGCCCTGGCAATTCGCTGGGGTAGCTAGGAGGAAGCCTATAACAGGGTTCCACGCATTTTGTGTGCAATTGAACACTTCAACCCTGGCATGAGATCGTTCATATACACAGGAGGGTTGTATCTTTAGAACCCGTTGAGGCATATTCTATACTGTGTGTTCTGGTATTTCGATCAATGCAAGCATGCATTTTAGTATTGCCGGCCAGTTGTTCTTGTTGATGGCACGTTCCTCACCGGCAAGTGTAACAGAACTGACCAATTATACGAGATTAAGTAAGAAAATCATCCACCGAGCAGACGATTTAGCAAACTTAAGCCCGTATAACCCGGTAGTCCGTGAAATCACGACGGATTTCAAACCAACTTACATACCAGACAAGATCATAATAAGTTCAGCGGTCACCATCACAAGTTATATAAAAGTTCGCGTCACAATTACATCGGAGTTTTAAACATAGTTATTACAAACCAGTTTTGAATGAAAGTAGCGGAAGCATTTAGTTCAAATCACGCACTCACACAGAGTTCAAAATACAGTGTCAGTTTAGGATCATCTTCTAACAAAAGCATTAGACGAGATGTAGTGAATGACCATCGCCCATGGTCCTAAGCTTCTCCCATCGCAGGATAAAGGCAGTTGATACAATAGCCGTAATACATCTGCCCATCTGCAACAAGTGGGAACAAAGCCCTAAGTACGAGAAGGTACTCAGCTAGACTTACCCAACAGAACCAAAATAAAAGACACCAAGGAATCATGACAGGCTTTCTGGTGGGGTAGCTGACTCATTTGCAAAAAGGCATTTTTAGCATTTAAAGAATCTTTCCAAAAGCTTTGCATCAAGTTTAATCTTTATTAACCTGCCAACTATATTTGCACCTATACTAGAGTAACATGTAAATAAACAGATAATGATAACCAATGATCATTAACAACTTCCATTATGTCATATTTCATATAACTGTCCAAGTGTTCCATCAATATTACTACGATCAAGTAGCTCAAGTTAAGTGCTCACTATCCAGTGAACGATGGCGATTCGAATCGATTATTAACCAGCTGGTAAGTTATTGCTCACACAAACCTCACTCACCCGCTAAAGTGAGGTGTTGGTCACCGAGTCAACCATTCAGGTAAAGTCGCGAGCGTGCCAGGAACCACATGTACCCGGGGGCCGCCCAACTGCTCTTTGGCCTTATCATCGCGCCCCCGTATCCTGCCACTACTGCTCCGGTACAGTGTGTTGCGGGCAATCCACTCGGCCCGAATAATCTCTTAGCTTCGTGGTCGAAAGGTACATTATTCGGCCAGCTAAATGTAAGGCATGCGTTCAACATGACTCGAGGCCCAACAACGGTCGGTCCTTAATCAACACAGACGGAAAACACTATAGTTCGAAACCCTACAAGTTTCCGCCCGGTCTCAATTTTACATTAACACTTAGCTATTTTTAGATGACATCTTTTCTCAAGTAGATCCAGGTAACCACCTATAGCTCGCAGGTGACAGCAAATCACCCGACTTCTACCGGTCTAAGCAAGCTAAGCAATTACTTAACTGCGAATGACAAGATGACAAGGATAGGGTAGAACAGAGTAAACAAGGTATAATGCAGCAACGGTTGCAAACAACTCCTAAACATAATGCAGCAGTTAAAGTAAAGCATTAAAAATATTTGCAAACCGGGGGAGAGAAATGCTCCGGGGCTTGCCTCTCTCGAAAGAGCTCGGACGGTGGTCTGGACACTCTGGAAGATCTTCACCGACCTCCTCGTCGGCTTCGGGCACTTCCTGCTCTTCGGACTGCTCTTCCGGCTCCTCGGGAACTGCTACCGGTGTTACTTCCTGCGATCCTGTATGATGCAACCGTATAAGTGCTTATGCCTAGGTGCATTGCAGAAATGATATGTAATGGTCATGATGAATGAAATATAGATAAATAGGTTCACTTTATTTCATAAAGTGGGAATACATTTCTTCTACAAGGTAGTCAACATCATCTGAGAATACAGACTACAAGCACATGTCATCTACTGCATTCTCTTCCACTACTACTGTGCTAAGTCAACATATCTTATTAAATGCTTCAAAGATACACCAAAGCAAATCCTATTAACTAGTCATGCATTAACAAGGTTAAATAAAACCCTAATTGCAACAAGGTTTGAACATCAAAACCTATTTTAGTAGCATAGAAAAATCTGAAAAAATTATAGTAGCTTTCTATCATCAAATCTAGCATACCACAAAAATTTCATTGCATTTAGATTACTAGAACTGCCTACACAAAAATAACAAGCTAGGACAAAAAATGAGCATAAAAATACTTTATACTATGAAAAGTCTCAAACAACAGATTTAAAATTTTTTCTCCATTCTACACAATAAATAATCACTGTAGAAAAATTATTACATGCATGTTTTATTCATATTTTTCTCTCTAGCAAAAATAACAATTATTAGCAATATTAAACACTTGTACTACAACTCAAGATTTTTCCACAGAACATGAATGACATATATTTGTTCTAGAAAGTACATCACAAAAGAAAATGATAGCATATGGAACCATATTTTTCTGAGCTTTCTGTGATTTACTATATATCTAACAAGAAAATAATAGTTTTAGTGATTAAATAAAAACTCTATAGCAAAGTATTTAAATCTTGATATGCAATATTTTTTTCAAGTAGATCTGATGATAAGGAACCTAGAAAAATTTATTTGAACAGATTTGGAGCAAATTTGAGTAGTCAAACATTTTCCAAACTCTTTTCATTTTCAAATAATAAAAGAAAAACGAAAAACACAATTTTCTTTTTGCTAACGGGCTGGCCCAGCGGGATCAACCAGCTGGATATGGCCTTTCGGCCCGTGCGCGCGTGGGGACAGCAGGCGCGCCGTCCGGCTTGGGCTGCGGCCCAAGGCCGCCTTGGCCTGGCGAACAGCGAGGAGGGGAGAGCGGGCGTGTCCACGGCCGGGCATGCCGGCTCCCGGGAACACGGCGGTGCGGTCGCCGCCGACGGCCAGCGGCCGCTTCCAGTCGCGAGCAGGCGAGGCGTGGAGAGCAAACGAACCACGTGGGAAAGGCGAACACAACGGCGTGATGCAAGGGGAGAAAGGGGGAACGAGGGCGCCGATGGCGGAGTGCGAGCTCGGCGGCCCGGCTCGGTAGCGCGCGCGGGAAGACACTCAATTGAGCCTTACCGTCGGCGAGCAAGGTGCACGGTGGTCCGTTCGGAGGGGAGGAGGAGGTGGCGGAGCGCGTGGCAAGATGAATCGGAAGGAGACGCGTCCGTTGCGCGGGAACGGTGGCTCGGAGGTGGAAGATGCCGGCAATGGCGCGCGGCGACGGAGCACTAGCTATGCGAGGGAGATAAAGAGCGCGCGGGCGAAGAAGTGAGCAGCGGGCGGAGCAGAAGAAGGCGGAGGTAGTGCGCGAGCGCGGAGGCCACGGCTGCCACGCGTGGGGCGTCGTCGGCATGCGGCCGCCACGCGGCGTGCGCGGTCTGCCGCGGTCGGTCACGCTGGCGCGGCGAGTGTGCGCGGGCGAGCGCGCGGGCGGAGGCAGACGCGGGCGCGGGCGCGGAGCAGGCCGGGCCGGCTTTGGCGGTTGGGCCGGAAAGGAGGCGACGGCCCGGTAAAGCTGAAAAAGTGATTTTCTTTTCTAAATAAAATTCGAGATTTTATAATTTGATTCAAATTCAAATTTTTAAGACGAAAAAGACATTTTCACAAATTGCCCCCAAAACAAAAGTTGTTCAAAATTTTATTCTCTACAACTTTCATTTAGGACACTTTTCAAAATTCTAAACAGATTTTGAATTAGGGATTTAAAGTCAAATTTTTAAATGAAAACTCAATTTTCTAAAATATTTTTAGAAGCACAATTTGGGAAGATTTTGAATACAAAACTTGCTCCAAAAATCATGTTAATTATTTCTAAGTTATTTAAAGCTATAGCTCCACAATTTTTTACCACTTTACCTAGGATTTTTACCAAACTCGGAGCCCAAACATGATTATCACAGTTTAAATAAATTCTAACTTAATTTGCATGTGATGATGATCATGTATGAAATGCAAATACTCATGATTTAGGATGTGAATGCATGCTTAACACCCAGAGGTGTTACAGCAAGTACAGGGGCACATTGATGATGGCTGCTGCTGTAGACCCAGAGAACCAGATTGTGCCAATAGCTTTTGCTTTGGCAGAGGGGGAGAACAATGATTCATGGTCATGGTTCATGCGTCTGCTCCGTGTTCATGTGCTTGGGCCTTCTCACACCATTTGTTTGATTTTAGACCGTCACATTGGAATTCTTAATGCTGCCGGTGAACACATTGATGGGCACCCGCCCCTAGTGCACCGTTGGTGCATGCGACATTTTGCCGCAAATTTCTGGCGGCATCAACGGAAGAAGGAGGTGGCTGACAAGTTAAAGGAGCTTTGTAATAAACGTACGGAACACGAGTTCAAGGAGACAATGGTGGAACTAGAGAAGATGCTCAACCAAGCGGGCAAGGCATGATTAGATCAGCAGATGGAAAATAAAGCCAAGTGGGCATTAGCATATGATGAGGGCGGCTTTCGGTATGGCATCATGACAACGGACTCCTCTGAGTCTTTCAATCGTATGTTCAAAGGCGTTCGATCTCTCCCAGTGTCCGGTATTGTTGAGTTCTCTTTTAAGAAGTGCAATGAGTATTTTGTTACGCGGTATGGCATAGCCCTGAGGAATGAAGAGGAGCTTGGAAGATGGGGGAAGGCTGCACATGAATATTTGAAGAAGGCTGAGGAATTGGCCAAGCAACAGGTTGCCGAGGTTTATGGACGGGACATGCTTGTTTTCTGCATACGAGCTAGAGGGGGCACAAACCTTGGCGGCGAACGATTCGGTCGGCGAACATACCGTGTCGATCTTGATAAAGTAGAATGCAGTTGCAACGTCCCTCAGATCATGCATGCCCCTTTGAAAGCTCCATCTTTGGTTTTGGATAGTTAATGACAACCTAGAACTAACCTTTGCGCTAAGTGGTTGAATTAGACATGGTGGTTCGATCCAAGTGATGGAGCTAGATGATGCATCATGATGATGGAGATGGTCTAAAAGATTGATCAAGTGCTCATGCTTGGAAAATAAGAAAGAGAAAAAACAAAAATGGGCTCAAGACAAAGGTATAATTTATAGGGCCATTTTAGGTTTACACTCAAGACACCATAGAGGGTGTGAGTGATTTAGGATAGATAACCGTACTATAAAGAGGGGAAATCTTTAATTGCAATGGTTATCTAGTGCCACTAAGTGTGTCTATTTTGCATATACTAATTACGCTTAGTGGCGTGGTGAGATGAATGAGAATAATCCCTAAAAATTATTTGTGAAAAGCTAACTCCAAGTGTATAATATTTTGGGATATTTTGATGGAGTTAGAAATGACTTAGGGGCTGAAAAATGGAAACACTAGCTGTTGTCTGATTTTCCAGTTCACTTGGACATATTTGCGGGAAGGGGCTCTCTGTTGGTTGAGGAGCTACCTCTTCCTTTCGCGTTCTAACAGAGTAGGTCTGGTTGGAAATATTGCCATGCCGAATTGGAATTTGGGATGGGGCGCTGTGGTTGGAGAGAGGGAGTTCTGGGCCCCTGGTTCCTATTCGTGCACGAGAAAGAGAAATTTGTCCATGGTCATAGCAAGCACCTGTGCTACTACTAATTATAGTTGTGGGACCCGCTCTATTTATGGACAGATGCATGCTCTCACTCTTGGTTTTTTTTGTGGTCTAATGACCACTCCGTGGCATGCATGCATAAGAGAAATGGAGGCCAGCCTTTTGCATGTACTAATTATAGCAGGAGGGCCATTCTCGGTGCTTTGTTTTACGAGAGAAAAGAAAAGGGAAAGAAGGCCTTGCATGCTTGCTCATTTGTTTTGTTTGGAGCAGCGTGGGACCCGGCCTACATGTCGTCAGCTAGAAATAGGAGGGAGCCGTGCTTGCGTGCTTGGCCAGAAGAGCTGACTTTGTGGGGGGCAAATGCATGTGCGTTGTCTACCACACATTGGCTGGCCTTGCATGCAACCTGTAATAGAGAGGGCTCCCACCGCTACTGTGCTTTTTTTGACTTCGTGAGAGGGAGAAGGCAGGTGCGTTGTCACCCTGGCACTGGCTGCCCTTGCATGTGGACTGAGAAAGGTGTGCCCGCCGCTGTGGCCTTGTGCGTTGTCGTCTTTTCGTTGGTGCATGAGAGACAGCGTGCGGACCAGGGGAGTGCATGGCTGGCTTTGGTTGGCCGGTTTGGTCGACCGTTTCCCGTGGAGAGCGTGTGCGCGCGCGTGGCCTGTGCATGTAAGAGAGCCTGCTGTGGTCGTTCGTCCGTTGGAGTATGGGGCCCGTGCGTCAGCCTCTTGGGTGTACTTCTAGTGACCGTTTGGCTTGGTGAGTGGCATGGGCGCTGGGAGGTCTTCTCTGGCTGCCTGGCCGAAGGGGTAAAGCACCCCTTGCCTTCCTCCCCCTCACACTCTCTCACTCACTCATTCTTCTCTTTTGCTCATACTCTCAAGAACACTCAAGAGAAGAAAAGCTCTCATCCTCTCCTCTCTCACTCCTTTGATTTGAGCCCCAATCAAGTGAGAGAGAAAGCTCTAGAGATCGATTTGAGAGCTCCAAGAAGATCCTCTCCCTCTCCTCTCTATTTCCATGGTTGGTGCTTGTTCTTGAGAGGAGGTTTGGGGAAACCCTAGTGCATGCATTTGTGATTCAATTTCGTGGCACTAGGTGGTGATTGCAATTGTTGATTTCTTATTACTCTTGGTGATTGCCGTCACCTAGACGGTTGGTGTTGGATTGATTGGTGAGGGGATTTGGTGATTGTGTCTGCCCCCAATCAAGGTGAATTTGTGAGGGGTTGTTGTGGTTCCCCGGCGGAGTGCCTAATTCCAACTCTAGTGATTGCTCGTGTAGTTGAGTTACCGCACTTGTGTGTGGGTTCTTGCGGTGCCTTGCGGGGCGTGGCTTGAGGGCCTCTACCGAGGAACCACCAAGGTGTTGGTCGATACAACGGGGACTAGCTTGCCGGCAAGCAAGTGAACCTCGGGAGAAAAATTAATTGTGTCATCTCTTATCTTCCGGTGCATTGGATTGATTGATATATATATATATATATATATATATATATATATATATATATATATATATATATATATATATATATATATATATATATTATTGGGATTATTTATTTGGTGATTGGCAACATCCTCTACTCTTCACCATTGGTATAAAAGTCAATTTCCCCTCTCTTTCATAGTTGCAATATATCTTGTGGTAGAGTAGCAAGTAGAGTAACTTAGAGTAATTTATTTATCTTGCTAGCTCTCTAATTAGTTAGAGTAGAGACATAGATTTTGCATGCCATAGAGACTATAATTATTAGAATTGCAATAGGTGACTTGCCTAACAATTAGAGCTAGAGCAAAAACTGCTTTATCGTCATTTGTGTTACTAATATTTTGCTCTAGTGATCTTGTAGTTTTTTTATTAGGCTATTCACCCCCTCTCTAGCCATACTAGGACCTTTCAAGTGGTACTGGAGCTAGGTCACCGTTTAATTAAGGCTTAACAACCTTCGGTGTTGAATTATGGCTCAAATTGTGTTCAATCATGTTGGGGGCAAACCACCTTTCTTTGATGGTATTAGTTCTTTTGACTATTGGAAAAGAAAGATGACAATGTATCTTGGTTCTATTCATGAGAAGGTTTGGGAAGTCACCGAACATGACTATGCTATTCTTGATCCCGATAACCTCACTCCCAATGATAGAGATAATAGAACATGCAATCGGATGGCTCTTAATACCATCTACAATGGCATTGACTCAAAGGTGTTTGAGGGCATCAAGGATTTGGAGTTTGCTAGTGAGGTGTGGACAAGGTTGAGTGAGACCTATGAGGGCACTAAGGTTGTGAAGAGTGCCAAGCTATATGGGCTCAAGAGTGAGTTTGAGAACTTCAAGATGAAGGAAGATGAAACAATCTTGGAGATATTTTATAGATTGCAAGTCATTGTGAATGATCTTAAGAGCTTAGGGCACAAGACTCAAGATCAAGATTTTTGCCACAAGTTCTTATTGAGCTTACCTAGAAGATTTAAGATGTTGATCATGATGTTGCAAAGAGATGGGCTTGATACAAAGAAGCCTAATGATTTGCTTGGAGAAGTCTTGACCTATGACAAGTATGATCAAGATGCCGATGAGAAAGAGAAGAAGGAGGAAGAAAAGAAGAAGAAGACCGTGCATTCAAGGCCACCTCCTCCAAGAGTAAGGGCAAAGCAAAAGTCCAAGAAGATAGCGACAATGAAGAAGATGATGACTTAGAGATTGATGATGAAGCACTAGCTCTAGTTGTCAAGAAAATTGGCAAGATGTTCATTAAGAGAAGAGGTTTTAGAAAGAGAAATGACAACTTCAAGAGCAAAGAGCAACCAAGGCTATGTTTTAATTGTGACAGTCTGGATCATCTTCAAGTGGAATGCCCAATGAGAAGAAGAAAAACAAGAAGAACAAGTTTGAGAAGAAGAAAAGAGAGACCAAGATGACATTCAAAAAAGGCAAAGATGGTGCCTATGTGGTCACTTAGGATAGTGATGATGAGGATGATGATGAGCAAGAGACATCAAACAAAGCACTTGCTTCTATTGCTATCAACAAGAGGTCTTCACTATTTGATTCATCCTCTTCATGCTTCATGGCCAAGGATACTAAGGTACATGATGATGATAGTAGTGATAGTGAAGTTGAATATGCTCATGATAGTGATAATGATGATGATGATGAACCAACTAAAGATCAACTTTATGATATGCTACAACAAACTAAAGACATTGCTATAGCCAAGGGCAAAGAGTGTAAGGGATTGATCAAGAAGGTGCAAACCCTTGATAAAGCCCTTTTTGAGCTTAAAGCCTCTCATGAGTATCTAGTGGAAGACCATGAGGAACTTGGCAAGGCTCATTCCAAGCTTGAAAAAGCTCACTCCTTGCTACTTGAGCAACATAAAAGTGAAAAGGTTGTTGTATCATGTGATGTTGGCTTATCTTATGATATTCTTGATGAATCCTTTTATCAACCTATCATCATGTTAAATACTAACCCTTCTTGTAGTTCTTCATCCACCACCACTAACTCTACCTCTACTAGTAGTGATGGTCTCACTTGTGATGCCTCACTAATGGTTGAGAATGAGACTCTCAAGAGAGAGGTGGGTGAGCTCACTCATGCCCTAGGCAAGGCCTATGGAGGTGAGGTCCGCTTGCTAAAATGCTTAGGTAGCCAAAGATTCTCTCTTAACAAAGAGGGATTGGGCTATACTTCCAAGAAAGACAAGGCGACCTTTGCTCTCTAAAGCCTAGCTTTGTGAAGAGTAATGGTCGGTTTTGTAATAGATGCAAGCAAGTTAGGCACCTTGAGCATAATTGCACCAAAAAGAACAATAGCAAGAAATTTGTTAATGCTATACCATTTGATTCTTGCTATATGCTTACCAAGTGTGTGAAGGGTGTGCATGCTAAGTTTATTGGTACACCAATTGTGGGCTGAAAGAAGAAGGCTATTTGGGTACTAAAGAGCTTAGTCACTAACCTACAAGGACCCAAGCAAATGTGGGTACCTAAGCTTCATTGATTTACTTGTAGGTCAATTATAAAGTCGGAGGAAGGCATTGGATTATTGATAGTAGGCGCACTCAACACATGACCGGCACATCAAGAGTGTTTGACTCAATCAATGATAATTATAGTGGTGTTGATTCTATTACTTTTGGCAATAACAAGAAAGGCAAGGTTATTGGACTTGGCAAGATTGCAATATCAAATGACATGAGCATCTCAAATGTATTGCTAGTTGAAAGCTTGGACTTCAATCTCTTATCGGTGGCACAAATATGTGATCTAGGCTTCAAGTGCATATTTGGTGTCAATGATGTGGAAGTTATTAGTGTGTATGGTTTAAACTTGGCGTTCAAAGGATTTAGACATGAGAATCTCTACCTAGTTGATTTTAATGCTAGTGAAACATCTTTGACAACTTGCTTGATATCTAAGTCTAGCATGGGTTGGTTATGGCATAGAAGACTTGGTCATATTGGAATGAAACAATTGAAGAAGCTTTTGAGACATGATCTTGTCAATGGCTTAAAAGATGTTGAGTTTGAAAAGGATAAACTTTGTAGTGCATGTCAAGTCGGAAAGCAAGTTGGAAGCTCTCATCCAAAGAAGAGTACAATGAGCATATGCAAGGCATTTGAGTTGTTGCACATGGATCTATTTGGACCAACAATATACACTAGCATTGGAGGCAATAAGTATGGATTTGTCATAGTTGATGACTTCACAAGATTCACTTGGGTGTTCTTTCTTAGTGACAAGAGTGAAGTGTTTGATACATTCAAGACCTTTGTCAAGAGAGTTCACAATGAGTTTGAAATTAGAATCAAGAAAGTGAGAAGTGATAATGGAAGTAAATTCAAGAATACAAGAATTGAAGATCTTTGTGATGACTATGGCATTGGACATCAATTCTCGGCCAAGTACACTCCACAATCAAATGGCCTAGTAGAGAGGAAGAATAGAACATTGCTTGATATGGCTAGATCAATGCTTAATGAGTACAATGTGAGTCAATTATTTTGGGATGAAGCAATCAACACGGCTTGCTACTACATCAATAGGCTCTATTGTCATCCTTTGCTTGAAAAGACTCCATATGAGCTATTACATGGAAGAAAGCCCAACATTATATATTTTAGAGTGTTTGGTTGCAAATGCTACATCTTGAAGAAGGGCTCTAGATTGGGAAAATTTGACAAGAGATGTGATGAAGGGTTCCTACTTGGATATTCAACTACAAGCAAAGCATATAGAGTATGGAACAACTCTAGTGGCATTCTTGAGGAAGTTCATGATGTACAATTTGATGAAACCAATGGGTCACAAGATGAAGAAGAAAATCTAAATGTTGTTGGTGGACCTAGGTTGGTGGAAGCAATGAAGAATATGGACATTGGGGACATTAGAGCGAAGCAAGTGATTGACATACAAGATGATAAAGATCAAGTGCTCACCTCTCCAATGAAGCAAGCTAGTAGCTCTCTTTTGCAAGATCAAAGTGCTAGTTCATCTCATGAAGACAAATCAAATGATCAACCAAGCTCAAACAATCAAGTTCAAGTGCTTCAACCTACTCACATTGCAAGAGATCATCCAATGGATATGATTATTGGTGACATAAGAAGTGGTGTGCAAACAAGATCAAGATTGGTCAACTTTTGTAGTCATTTCTCATTTGTCTCATCCATTGAACCAACCAAGATTGATGTAGCTTTGAAGGATGTGGATTGGGTTAATGCTATGCATGAAGAGCTCAATAATTTTACTAGAAATGAAGTTTGGGAATTGGTAGAAAGGCAAAAGACCACAATGTGATTGGAACCAAATAGGTGTTCAAAAACAAGCAAGATGAAGATGGCATCGTGGTGAGAAACAAAGCAAGACTAGTTGCTCAAGGTTACTCTCAAATAGAGGGTCTTGACTTTGATGAAACATATGCACCGGTTGCAAGATTGGAGGCAATTAGAATCCTATTAGCCTATGCTCATGCCCACAATATCAAGTTATATCAAATGGATGTAAAGAGTGCATTTCTCAATGGCTATATTAATGAGCTTGTATTTGTTGAACAACCTCCTAGTTTTGAAGATGACAAGAAGCCTGACCATGTATACAAGTTAAAGAAGGCACTATATGGCTTGAAGCAAGCACCTAGTGCATGGTATGAAAGGTTAAGGGATTTCTTACTCTCTAAAGGGTTCAAAATGGGTAAGGTTGATACTACTCTCTTCACCAAGAAAATTGACAATGACTTGTTTGTGTTGCAAATATATGTGGATGATATCATATTTGGGTCAACCAACCAAGCATATTGTGAAGAGTTTGGAAAAATGATGGCAAAAGAGTTTGAGATGTCCATGATTGGTGAACTTAGTTACTTTCTTGGTCTCTAAATCAAACAATTGAAGAATGGCACTTTTGTGAGTCAAGGAAAGTACATAAGGGACATGTTAAAGAAGTTTGGAATGCAAGATGCAAAGCCAATTGCTACTCCTATGGGCACAAATGGTATTCTTGATAGTGATACTAGTGGCAATATGGTGGATCAAAAGTTATATCGGTCTATAATTGAAAGCCTACTCTATGTGACTGCATCAAGGCCGGATGTCATGTTTAGTGTATGCATGTGTGCAAGGTACCAATCCTCACCGAGAGAGATTCATCTCACCGCAACTAAAATAATATTGAGGTACTTGAAGCATACAAAAGATGTTGGACTTTGGTATCCCAAGGGATCAAACTTTGAGTTGATTGGTTATTTGGACTCCGACTATGGGGATGCAAGATAAATAGAAAGAGTACTAGTGGCATATGTCAATTACTTGGAAGATCACTTGTGTCATGGTCATCTAAGAAGCAAAACACCATGGCAATCTCTACCGCCGAAGCCGAATATGTTAGTGCCGGTAGTTGTTGTGCTCAATTGCTATGGATGAAATCAACCTTGAAGGACTATGGTCTCAATTTCAAGAATGTGCCATTGCTATGTGACAATGAGAGTGCTATCAAGATGAAAAACAACCTGGTTCAACATGGAAGAACAAAACACATTGACATTAGACATTATTTCATTAGAGATCATCAACAAAAGGGTGACATTATTATTGAGAGTGTAGGCACCGATGATCAACTTGCCGATATATTCACTAAGCCACTTGATGAGAAGAGGTTTTGCAAGCTAAGGAATGAGTTGAACATTCTTGATTTCTCAAACATGAGTTGAATGCACCCCATATATATAAATGACATGCCTCTACTTCGACAAAGCAAAGGTAAAATTGTATGACATGTCATTCATGCTATGTTAAGGACTTGTTAGTACATATAGACATACAAGTTGCATTTGGGAGCATTCATGATAAATCAAATGAATTTGATGTATATATGTTACCACTATTGCTTCTATATTTGTATGATCTAGTGGTGGCATATGACATGTTTGTGAGCTTGCAATCCTAGTGTTGAATCTAGAAAATTTGCTATAAGTGTTTAATTCAACATAGGCAAGATAACCCTTTTTATGAGGTGTGAAGAAGCTTGTCTTTGGTTCAAATCGAATTAAATATCTTTGGCAAGTGTTCTAGGTTGAACTAAATTTGAAATATTTGATCCTAATTCACCCCTTCAAAAGAACTAATGCAACTTACTCTCCACATTTTGACCATACCTTTTTAGAAATAGATGACAAAGGGGGAGAGATAAGTCACAAAGATAATGTTGGGGAGAGAGATGAGAATGGAAAGGGGTCAATAAAATTTTGAAGCACACAAGTAGGGGGAGCAAGCTCATAAATAATTTGTTACATTTGTATGTGCATTTACATATGACTTGCTCATTGCATATGTACTTAAATTCCCTATTCATGCTTGTGTGATGTATGCTAAATTTAGAACTTGTATGATGAAATGAAATACTAGCATGCATAGGTGGTAACTAGACTTTTACGCTTTCAAGTAAATCAAGTACTCTTTTTTACTTATAATGTTGATCTCATGGGGTATTTGAGTTTTTGATGAATGTCTAGTTACTCATGTTGCTAAGGATGGTGTAAATTTGCAACTCCGATTGATATCACGCTTCAAAGGTCCATTCTTTACACTTTAGCATCATTTTGGTAAAATTAGTCTCTCACAATTTTTATCTATGCATATGTGCGAAGTCTTCAAATCCAAACTCTTGGCACACATGTAGAGGGAGCTAATTATACCAAAATCGAATTTGTGATGAATGTCCAAATCTCATTCATGATCTAAAAGCTTGGACAAGCATGACAAATTCAAAATTTTAATTATAAAACAATCTTTATGAGGGTTGTCATCAATTACCAAAAAGGGGGAGATTGAAAGCTCCATCTTTGGTTTTGGATAGTTAATAACAACCTAGAACTAACCTTTGCGCTAAGTGGTTGAATTAGACAAGGTGGTTCGATCCAAGTGATGGAGCTAGATGATGCATCATGATGATGGAGATGGTCCAAAAGATTGATCAAGTGCTCATGGTTGGAAAAGAAGAAAGAGAAAAAACAAAAATGGGCTCAAGACAAAGGTATAATTTATAGGGCCATTTTAGGTTTACACTCAAGACACCATAGAGGGTGTGAGTGATTTAGGATAGATAACCGTACTATAAAGAGGAGAAATCTTTAATTGCAATGGTTATCTAGTGCCACTAAGTGTGTCTATTTTGCATATACTAATTATGCTTAGTGACGTGGTGAGATGAATGAGAATAATCCCTAAAAATTATTTGTGAAAAGCTAACTCCAAGTGTATAATATTTTGGGATATTTTGATGGAGTTAGAAATGACTTAGGGGCTGAAAAATGGAAACACTAGCTGCTGTCTGATTTTCCGGTTCACTTGGACATATTTGCGGGAAGGGGCTCTCTGTTGGTTGAGGAGCTACCTCTTCCTTTCGCATTCTAACAGAGCAGGTCCGGTTGGAAATATTGCCATGCCGAACTGGAATTTGGGATGGGGCGCTGTGGTTGGAGAGAGGGAGTTCTGGGCCCCTGGTTCCTATTCGTGCACGAGAAAGAGAAATTTGTCCATGGTCATAGCAAGCACCTGTGCTACTACTAATTATAGTTGTGGGACCCGCTCTATTTATGGACAGATGCATGCTCTCACTCTTGGTTTTTTTTGTGGTCTAATGACCACTCCGTGGCGTGCATGCATAAGAGAAATGGAGGCCGGCATTTTGCATGTACTAATTATAGCAGGAGGGCCATTCTCGGTGCTTTGTTTTACGAGAGAAAAGAAAAGGGAAAGAAGGCCTTGCATGCTTGCTCATTTGTTTTGTTTGGAGCAGCGTGGGACCCGGCCTACATGTCGTCAGCTAGAAATAGGAGGGAGCCGTGCTTGCGTGCTTGGCCAGGAGAGCTGACTTCGTGGGGGGCAAATGCATGTGCGTTGTCTACCACACATTGGCTGGCCTTGCATGCAACCTGTAATAGAGAGGGCTCCCACTGCTACTGTGCTTTTTTTGACTTCGTGAGAGGGAGAAGGCAGGTGCGTTGTCACCCTGGCACTGGCTGCCCTTGCATGAGGACTGAGAAAGGCGTGCCCGCCGCTGTGGCCTTGTGCGTTGTCGTCTTTTCGTTGGTGCATGAGAGACAACGTGCGGACCAGGGGAGTGCGTGGCTGGCTTTGGTTGGCCGGTTTGGTCGATCGTTTCCCATGGAGAGCGTGTGCGCGCGCGTGGCCTGCGCATGTAAGAGAGCCTGCTGTGGTCATTCGTCCGTTGGAGCATGGGGCCCGTGCGTTAGCCTCTTGGGTGTACTTCTAGTGACCGTTTGGCTTGGTGAGTGGCGTGGGCGCTGGGAGGTCTTCTCTGGCTACCTGGCCAAAGGGGTAAAGCACCCCTTGCCTTCCTCCCCCTCACACTCTCTCACTCACTCATTCTTCTCTTTTGCTCATACTCTCAAGAACACTCAAGAGAAGAAAAGCTCTCATCCTCTCCTCTCTCACTCCTTTGATTTGAGCCCCAATCAAGTGAGAGAGCAAGCTCTAGAGATCGATTTGAGAGATCCAAGAAGATCCTCTCCCTCTCCTCTCCATTTCCATGGTTGGTGCTTGTTCTTGAGAGGAGGTTTGGGGAAACCCTAGTGCATGCATTTGTGATTCAATTTCATGGCACTAGGTGTGATTGCAATTGTTAATTTCTTATTACTCTTGGTGATTGCCGTCACCTAGACGGTTGGTGTTGGATTGATTGGTGAGGAGATTTGGTGATTGTGTCCGCCCCCAATCAAGGTGAATTTGTTAGGGGTTGTTGTGGTTCCCCGACGGAGTGCCCAATTCCAACTCTAGTGATTGCTCGTGTCGTTGAGTTACCGCACTTGTGTGTGGGTTCTTGCGGTGCCTTGCGGGGCGTGGCTTGAGGGCCTCTACCGAGGAACCACCAAGGTGTTGGTCGACACAACGGGGACTAGCTTGCCGGCAAGCAAGTGAACCTCAGGAGAAAAATCAATTGTGTCATCTCTTATCTTTCGGTGCATTGGATTGATTGATATATATATATATATATATATATATATATATATATATATATATATATATATATATATATATATATATATATATATATATATATATATATATTGTTGGGATTATTTATTTGGTGATTGGCAACATCATCTACTCTTCACCGTTGGTATAAAAGTCAATTTCCCCTCTCTTTCATACTTGCAATATATCTTGTGGTAGAGTAACTTAGAGTAATTTATTTATCTTGCTAGCTCTCTAATTAGTTAGAGTAGAGACATAGATTTTGCGTGCCATAGAGACTATAATTATTAGAATTGCAATAGTTGGCTTGCCTAACAATTAGAGCTAGAGCAAAAACTGCTTTATCATCATTTGTGTTACTAATATTTTGCTCTAGTGATCTTGTAGTTTTTTATTAGGCTATTCACCCCCCCCCTCTAGCCATACTAGGACCTTTCACCCTTGCTCACACATGATCACGTCTTGTTGGCTTAGAGGTTTTGACCACACAGTTGCACCATACATGTCACCCTTGTATCTCTGTGCCAACACCCTAAATGTTTGGGAGAAGAGCTTTGAGCCGTACCTTGATGAGTCGCAGTGGCCTCCATATTATGGTGAGGACTACGCGCCTTATCCGGACCTAAAGAAGGTAGCGAAGGGAAGGAGGAAGAAGAAGCGACTGAAAAGCGATATGGACAATATGAAAGGTTACGACGATGACATGTATGGTGGCAGGGACTTTGACGAAGAACGTGCGCAGAACCTTTGCTCCATTTGCAAGAATCCTGGTCATAACGCTAGATTTCATAGGCGGGTGAGACAAGAGGTGGTTTATATTGCTCATCGAATTTCATAGTAAACATACATTTATGATATTCATCTTCAAATTTACTTGGCTTTGTTTTTTTACTAATGTTATTAATTGTATTAATATTGTTACTTCCATTTTCAAACAGGCAGGTTCAGGGTTGCAAGATGGAAGCGCGGGCACCTCATCCGCGCTTTAACCTCATTGAGGCGGACTACGACAAGGACCACCGGGCCAAGGCCTTGTCGGAGCAGCAGAGGCCGTTGCATGCGCTTCGTGTTCGCACACACCACCCACACAGCTCAAGATGGCAACGGGTACGTACCCAACGGGTAGTGCCCACCCATACCCACAAAATTTTACCCGTCGGGTTACCCGTACCTGCATGCGGGTAAAAAAATAGTTCCATACACGTACCCGCCAGGTAATTCTCACCCGACGGGTAACCCGTACCCGATAGCATACCCAAAAATTACCTAAAAATATCAAATAGTCACATGCAAAAATAAATCATTCTAAGCTTCCAACAAGTTACAAACATGCTAACAAACATTATTAGCATCATTACAACAAAGGCAATCTACTAGAAATATAGTAGATGTCTCAATGGGCCAAATTCATGACTTATATGCGCTAAAATAACTAAGGTTGGCTAGTTATTTTTGCGGGTATGTCTTACCCGCGGGTATGGGGGTATGGGTAGTATACACCCGCATCCGTACCCACCATACCCGATGGGTATAGGATTTTGCCTAATAACGTACCCACGGGTAGAAAATCCATCCCATACCCGCCTCTTTATCGGGTAATACCCGTCGGGTACTTGGATTTTGGGTACCCGTTGCCATCTCTACACACAGCTGGGACGAGCGATACATGACGTACATACGTCGTACAGGCTTCCTTGAGATCGTTCAGGTCTACAACAGTACACTCCCCACTCTAGACCCTACACTTCTTACAGCGTTTGTTGATAGGTAACATTGCATTTTGCGTTAATTGACTTTCTTTCGTAAAATTGTGCCATCAACTTGGCTATAACCAGAACCTTGTAATGATGTAGGTGGAGACCGGAGATGCACACCTTCCACACACCTTGAGGGGAATTGACTATCACAATGCAGGATGTGAAGATGATATTATGTCTGAGTTTGTCTGGTCATCCGGTGATTGGGGTCATCGACGAGTCTACTTGGGTAGACTTGGTGGAGTAGTTCTGTGGTAGGAGGCCATCAGATGCTGAAGTTAAAGGCACAAAGTAAGTTCATATTTGTGTTCCATTGAAATCACTAATACAACCATTTCAGCTACATCAATTTTTATAGAATAATGCTTTACTTGTAATTGCAGGAAGACCACAGGAGTGTCGACATCATGGATAACCCAAAACTTTGGTGCAGGGCCACCGATTGGTGCTCCAGATCACGAGGTCGAGATGTATGCAAAGGTGTGGTTGTGTCACTTCTTGGGCGCTTTCCTGTTCCCCGACTCCTCAAGCGACAACATCAGTTGGATTTTCCTAAGGATCCTTATGCAGCCACTGGAGAACATTGCAACCTATAGCTGGGGTACCGCGATCCTTGCTTGAACATACCGTCACCTTTGTAACGCCTGTCGTCGCCAGTCGCCCAATGCCAACCTAGGTGGCTGCTCGTACCTACTTCAAGTCTAGATTTAGGAGCATTTTCTGGTTGGGAGGCCTACTAAACCAACACATTTGCCTGTGAGTGCATTGGCTACTTTGATTTCTTCATAACATTTAAGAGATTCGTGACACCATGTTTGTGTTAATTGCAGGTTTGGCAGCACGAAGACGTTCGACCCACCGCCCTTTTCGTCTGGAAAGACGCTAAGGTAGTCAGGGGCGACCTGGATAGGAGGTATAGGCAGTACATGGACGCGCTAGACGTGTTGACACACAACTACATAAGTTCAATCCACATTTCGTACTAAAGGAACTATCAATGCGATTGATCCAGAAATACTAAATTAAGTTTGTTAATTTGCAGGTAACATGGACACCGTGGTCTAGATGGGAGCTAGAGGACTACCTTAGTCCGCACCGCGAGGAGGAGGGGGACGAGTGGCTTTACGAAGGGCCACTTATCTTCTTCCACGTGGTCAAGATGCACTACCCTTGCAGGGTTTACAGACACTTCAGGAGGTTGCAGGGAATTCCACCGCTGTACTCCACCAACGCTGAGCTGCATGGGTACGATGCCACTTTATTTGTTCTACTTAAGTGCCTAATTGCTAATGCAATCTATCATTGCAGGATCGATCGAAGGTTTCGGACCACGCAAAAGGATTGGGTGGTCAAGCACGAAGCACATTTGCTTAATTGGTATCACAGGCATGTTCCCCGCCTCAACGAACTACCACAGCACCACCCGACAAGATGGATGGAGTACCTACAATGGCTGCAGCGGAGTACGAGGACTCATCTCATGGTCTCGTACACCAACAAGCCTGCAGATGAGGGCGGCGAGGATGACATCGCCGATGCGTTCGACGAGGCGCAAAGGGTGGAAACACAACTTCTGAGGGGCCCTCTAAATAGATACGTGGTAAGTACCTTGGACTTGCATATTCAATCGAGGTCAAGGTTTTGCAATCCATTCAAAATGATTGAGGTAACCTTGTGTGTGATGTTGTAGGCACAACAGTTGTCAAACTACTCTGAGGAAGCTTCTAGGCAACTTTTCCGGACTAGGGAAGACAAGAGCAACCCTCTTTGCAGCTTTGTCAAGGTACTTTTGACAACAACATTCGTTACTACAACTCAATTACCTTCAAAATTCACGCTCAATAATGCATGTTGTCATCTTAACCTATAGAGAATGAAAAAGGGCTGCAAGAAGTTGGCTCAGAAGCTGAGCTATGTAGACACGATGTTGGAGGCACCATACAACCCCACGTGGTCTAGGAGCCAGACGATGTCCACCGCAGCTACTTCGGCTAGCGACACGAGGGCTGCGTCCTCCTCTGTACGTACTTTGTAGAACAGAGGGAAGGGTCCAGCGGACGAGGACGATGTGGACGAGGAACTTCAGTACGACACAACGAGTGGCGATGACGACGACGACAACGATGACGTACACCAGTGGGAGTACACCGGTCATTAGGAGATGGGTCCCTCACAGCTACACGGTGCTCCTATTGGTACACGGGGGGTGGAGTACACACAGCAGGAGAACTACACACAGGCCGAGCAACAGGTGCCTATGCTTTGCTTTTTCTTTACTTCAATTGTTCATAGCTAAACAATTAGAGTAGCTCATCAGGGTGCTTGCTTGTAGGGTACTACCTCCACGCAGCAGTTCGAGCGTGTAGATAGGCGGCAACGCGAGAGGCAGCAACGGGACCACACAGACGTGGGTTGGAGAAGCAACATGGTCCCTACGAATCCGAGGAGGCGGCGGAGACCACGAAACCCCTACACCCCTGGCGATTACTAGAAGAGTCATGTTTAGCAGGCGGTGGACACCTGTTATCTTAGTTATGTAGTGCTAGAACATTTAAATTATCTGTAGGTGTAGCAGCAGTACCTTGATCTTAAAACTAATGTACTTGGTTATTTCGATTGGACTAATGTAGTTGGTAACACTCGTCTAATCCTTGGCGTAAACGCATTACTTTGTGCCATGGCTACCGTATAAATTGCTGCAAATGACTCAACATGGCATGTCCACATTTGTCACGCATTGCAAACGCAAAATTTAGGCAGAGTTTTTGCGTTCCAGCATATTCGGGGACACCCCGCCATGGCTGGGGGTGGGGCAGGGTACCCCTAACCCACCCCCAGCCATGGCGGGGTGTCCCTGAATCTGCTGGAACGCAGAAACTGCACTGATAAACTACACCAAACAACAAATTTAGTGAGTGGAGCAACACATGGACAACTACACATGGAACGAATGAAGACGTGAGAATGCAAATTATTACAATGACAAGTTTCAAAGTACAACACTCTCATCCCTAAGCCACTAACAAACACTACTACATCAATCAAACTCCGTGCACCACTGCATAAGCAACTCGTCCTCGGACTTCAAATCCTCCACTACAACCTCCTTACCCATGCTCGCCTCCACTGCCTTAGCCTGAGAGGCCTGTCGCCGGTAGTAAGCCGCCTCCGCCTCTTTCGCGGCCTGAGAGTACAACTCAGCCTCTTCCTCGATAATGTCTGTTGGCCCCCATGCGTCGAACAGCGGTGTCTTCTAGCTGTGGTATGCAGTCTGACCCTCCTCTAAGTCCCTGACAGGCCCAGTGACAAACGCATCACCATCCTCCTCGGGCATCGGTCCTAATTCCTTTGTAAGACGAAGTAGCTCGGCTATCCTTCCCATGTCGTAGGCATCCTGTCCTGAGGGTAGCCCAATTCCTCGGCTAGATGAATGAGCTCGCCTATCCTCCCGGTGTCGTCGTCTTCCTCCGGCTCGGCCTCCTCTTCAACCACAATCGGACGGCTTACGGTGCCACCAACTCCAGCGTCCCGCTCTAGTGTCCTCTTCTCCGTGTACCTAGCACGAGCCACATCTGCTTGCCAGTTGCTGGTGCATCCAATCTCTGTAAGTACAAAATGCAAACAATTAGCACGATGTTTGCAAGGACTTTATTGCCAGTGAAACAAAGAAGTTTGACTTTCAAAAACGCAATGACTCACTCACACATAATGAGGCAATAGTATCGTTCAAGCCTTGCATCTCTGCTCTCTCAGCCTCCTCTGCAGCCTTCCTTGCATCCTCTTCAGCCTTCCTTGCATGGTACTCCTCTACCTCCTTTTTCCTCTTCTCGTACCACTTCTTCCACGCAATACTCTCTGGGTTACGAACACGCATCTCTTGGGCCTGTTGAAGCATTTTCTTCTTATGGTTCTTCACGAAATCGGTGACGTAGTTTGCAGGATATCCTCTCATCTTGCAAAGTGCTACTCTTGTCTTATACTCATCCTTGAACTTAAACACATCATCATTTGATTCCCATTTGTATTTCTGAGTGCTCTGTTACAACAAATATATGAATACAAAGTTAGCGTACCAAAACAAACAAAATAAAACATTAGTACTAAGTGTCAACAGTCCTAGCAAACCTCATCATAATCGATCATGTGGCCACAGAAGTGGCCAATCCTAAGACCTAAAGGGACTAGGCCGTAGCTAGCTTCGACACCACATTTGCACATCACAGGAGGCGCAATAGATCTCCTCTTCTTCTTCCACTCTGGCACCTCCTCCTTCTCCGGCTCCGACCAATGGCTCTTTGGACCATAGACCCACTCCGCGAAACGACACTTTGGAAAATCACGATCCTACAAAATCAAAATATTAAAACACACATATAGGACATGATATTTCAAGGTTAACTCAAACCTTACTTCACGCCATAGAGGACATATGAACTCTTGTTCATTGCGTGGGTTTATCATGGCTTGCTCTCCGCAATGGCACTTCGGAGGATCCTCGAGCCGCCATGCTGATGCTACGGCCTTCTCTTCCTCCGTCATAGGAGGAGGGTTAGGAGGGGCGGAACCCAGCGAGTAAACATCTCACGCTTGCAATGATCAATGCCGGGGTAGAAAAGGAGAATCCTTGGATCAAACTTGTCTGGACCGTCGATCCATTGGAAGAAAAAGCACCGGAAGTAGGGCTACAAAAAAGTTTCAATTATCTCATCGCGAATACAACATCACAAACCAATAAGAAAAACAGAGGGCACAATTACTTACGCTACAACTATAACATGTGTAGAAGCAACGTGCCGCAGTATCCGGATGTCTTGACTGGCCCACGTGCGCCGGATGACCACAGTCACAGTTAGGGAAAGGTTTTTCGGGAGGCACGGGCGCATCCTTGCAAGACACGTCGGGGTACATCTCTCTAGGACGACCCTTTTTCCTCCAAATCGACTCACGATACGAGTCCTCCATCGAAAAACATGAAATTATTTCAACACAAATCACATATCACTTATAATTCTTACAATTCAAAAATAATCCACAATATCAATACGATTAAAACTAATATAACTTTACTAACTAAATTAACCAAACATACTATAACTAAGCAAACTAACATGACTAAGAAACGGAAAGTAAATAAGAAATTTTACCTTCCTTATACGAGGGGTGGCTGGGACAAGGACCGACGATGGGCGGCAGCCGCCGGGGAGGGGCACTGGGGGGAGGGGCGCCGGAGAGGGGCGTTGGGGGGAGGGGAGCTCGGGCGCTGGGGCGGAGAGGGGCGCTGCGGGGTATGGAATGGAAGGAAAGACAGAAACAAGAAGGGTCCGGCCGTTTAAATGGCCATGGCCGTACCCCGCCATGATGCGTGGCGGGGTAGGGTAACCCGCCATGATGCGTGGTGGGGTACGCCTTTCCACGTCCCGAGCCACGTCAGCAGGCACCCCGGGCTGCAGGCCACGTGGCAGTTGTACCCCGCCACCATGCATGGCGGGGTATAGTTCAATTGCTCCGCCATGCATGGTGGCTGGGCCAAATGGACTAGTTTTGAAAATATTTTCAAATACGGATCAGATCTAAAATATGTTTCAAATTTGGGCTAAAAATAAAAAAAAAATTCTGACAATTCAGGGATGTGCTGGCCAGTTCGTCATCTGCGGGGGAGGAAACGGACGTGGGGCAAGCAGAGCAAGCAGGATGGGACCCAGACCAAATGTTCCATCGCCCCATGGAAACTTCTTCCACGATCCATGGTGAGTTGTTTTGGATCCGTATCTTGTTGGTGGTTTGTTCATCTTGGCTGCTGCTCCGGCAATGGGCTGTTATTCCTGTTAATCTTCATTTGCAAGCGTACCTGCTGTGAAATTCTCTTGGGTGCGCAAAGCCACTGGCTCTTTGATTAGAGAATGACATTAATATTTTTCACTTGGTTGTTGGTTTGACAGTTAGTAGCATGGTACTGCATCTGGTTCTTCTTGAATTACGGCAGGTTATATGGTTTGACAGTAACATGTCTGTGTCCCATGTCGAGCTCTTGGAATGTTGCCAATGCTGATCGAGGCCCAGTGCCAACAGAGATTCAGGCCTCAGTTTTTGCTTGCCAAAGTTTTAGACAACACTATTGGCTGTATGGCAATTGCCAAAGTATGTGATCAAACAAATGTAGGGAACTATAAATTACGAATCAGATCACTGCTATGATCATTTTGATATGCACAGCACAGGTTTCTAAGTTGTGTGAAAATTTCAGGTCTTACCCAGCAGGCATGTGACACTGTGGCTGTCTACAGAAAATGCTATCTGCACTTTTCCTGTTACAGTGCGTTGAGATGTGAAATTGAGAAGTGAAAACTGAATGTGAAACTGAGAGGTTACAGCGTCAAAACTGAACGTGAAACTGAGATGTTACAAAGTCACTGGTTATGTGCGAATGCTGCTACCTTAGCCCCAATGATTGGTGTCTTTTTTAAGTGTGAAATCTGACGCCACAAGAAGAAGCTAAACTTGAGAGCCCCTGTTTTTATTCTCAATGTAATGTCTTGGAAAGTGGAAGGTGAAACCTTCTATTGAAACTGCCCTAATACTTATGCTAATTTATTATAAGAGAAAATACTGTTCATTTACTAAAAGGTACTGCTAAAGTACTGAAGAACATGACGAGCGTTGGGAGGAAGAAGTCGTTTCTTCCGCAAGGCCATCTTCTTCCTCACCGTGGATGCGCTCGTGCTTGGTCAGTCCGTTGTCACCAGCCCCGCTTGTGCCCGGCTGTGGTCGGATCTGCTCTCGCAAAGTCCTCAGCCGGTCGAGACCGAGCTCGCCACGCGCTCGAAGGCACTTGCGCTCGCGCTCGCCGTCGCAACAGTCGCTTGCGCTCGCTCACGTCGTCGCGCTCGCAGGCCCCGCGCTATCGCTGCCGCACTCGTAGGCGCTCGCGCTGCTCACTGGCTCACCTGGCCCGATTGTATATGGGTTGGGGACTGTAGTTTCTAGTAGCAGTTTCCTAGACCATGGGAACTACGTGATAGTTTTGGGTTAGGATCGAGTGCCCTGATAAAACAGAATGAAGTAATTGTTAGATGAATACTCAACTACTATTTCACTAGTTGAATCATAGTAGTTAATAGTAGCTAGTTATAGCTATGACCTATTAGCTAGCCAACTATTAGCGGCTAATGGATCTAAACAGACTCTAAATAATATGACAAGTTTTAAATTTAAAGATTAAGGCCCTGTTTGGTTCTAGGTGACTAAAGTTTAGTTTAGTTACTTGGTTTTAGCCCCTTTTAGTCATTAAATTGCCCCACATGGTGGTTAAAAAGTGACTAAACTGATTTAGGGCGCGTTTGGTTTGTTACCAAACCTCGCCGCAGCGTGCCGCACTCTCCGCGCTGTATATGAGGCAAGTGTTTGGTTCCCTCCTGCAATTGTGGCGTGCCATAGACGTGTCACACTTCTGCAGTTCATTTTTCACGCCACGTTCTGCCAAATGTGCGGCGGCCGAATTTGGCGCTGTAGTTTCAGCGCGGCCGCAATTGAGGCGCGGCATCCTACGGCAAAGAACCAAACGCGCCCTTGGTCCTCAAGGAGACCGTCTTTTTTGTTTTTAGCTCTTTTTTCGAAAGATTCTCTCAAAATGTGCTCCTGACGAAATGCTTTCAAAAAATAGACCCTCAGCTTGGCGTCGTCGTTATTGGCGCCAAGGTCACATGGCACGGCGCCAGCACAATTGGCGCTAAGACCCTTGCGCCGACGCAAACGTGGAGCTAATGTGGCGTATAGCTTGGCGCCATTAGCATCGGTACAAGCTTGGTGCCGTTGTCATTGGCGCCAAAAATCCTGTTTTAATGAAAGGTCATGTCCATGCAAATGGGGTGGGGTGTCCGAGCTAGGCTGGAGGGCGCGGGCACAGGCCTTCTTCTGCAGTGCAGGCGGGCAGCTAGAACGAGGTGAATGCGTCTGCGTGTGTTCTCCACTTCTCTGCATTTTAAGTTTGTAATTTTTCCATCAAAACGGTTGGTTTTATAAATTTAGTTGATTTTCTATAAATCTATAAATTTAGTTGATTTTAAAAATAATTGACTTGATTTAAATATAGACTTGGATTTTTTGAACGGAGGGGTACTAAATAAGGAGAAAAGAATATGTAGAATAATATATGTTGCGTGCCACGTAAAGTGGCTCACGTCTGACCAAATTTATAGGAAACATTGTGCTACAATTGATACATTTTATCATAAACATTGTGCAGTCACAGTGGTAATCACTACATATTTGTGTCACTGCTAAGTTATTATTATTTACAATAAACATATTTGTGTTACACATATTATTCTACTTATTAATTTTTTTCTCCTTGTCTATCTATAGAAATAATTGTAAATTGTTAATTGTCTTTGTGCCCACACAAATCAGATTTTGTCGGGTGTGTGGTTTGTCTAATGGTTTTTTTATTCTCGGTACCAAAAATTGCAGATTACATTTACAGAAATTACAATGAACAAAATCTGCAATTTTAGTATAAAAATATATGCAATAATTGTCGCATGAAAGGAAAATAAAATTTAGACACCTGAATTTTAGCAAGTCTCATATTTTGACCTTGGCCGTGTGTTGCAACCAGAAGCAAAATACTCGTGTGTTGCAACTGAAAAAAATTAATATCATAATAATTCAAATTCCAACTTGTGTTGTACTGTGAAAACATCTTTTGAGCAATATGTTCGCAATACTTTTTGGCTAGATCTGTCATTAAGAGACAAGTTTAGACTAATACTCTCTCCATTCTGATTTTAGACGCGTACTAGTTGTACGCAATATAAATCTTAATTTTAATTAATTTTAATATGGCTAATCATATTAATAAGCAAATAAATATATGTTATCTTCAAAATCAAGTAAATATAGCACACATATTGCAGGTATTCCGGGCTAGCAAGAGGTCCTGGGAATCTGTGGACTGTGGCAGAACCACCCAAAATAACACACTAACGGAGGTACTTGCCTTCCTCTAGGCACTAAGTACTCCGCCAGCGGCTATTCCAGTCGTTTCTGTCGAGCACACCCAATGGGAGAACTCGAAATCATCCACATTTTCATCCAAGATCCAATAATAAAATCGAGTACAATACTTAGTTTATTTCATACAACATAGTCTTTAGAAATAAGTTATTACAATACCAAGTTCAGAGTGCGGAATTAAAACAGCGGAAATAAATATCTAGCGAGCGTAGCAAAAATCCATCTGAGCCCAGCAGACGATCCTCCACACAAAGCCTCAAGTAGCACCTGCAACAGGGGTAAAATAAACCCTGAGTACACAATGTACTCGCAAGATTTACCCGACTGAAAATAATTTTCCGACTCCAAGGATCATGATAGGCTTTTTGGCTACTGGTTCAAGTTTGCAGAAAAGCATTACTACTAGTAGATCCTTATTGTAGTTCTTTTATTTGCCATCTTTTAGTTTATCAGCTAACCATCTATGTAGGCACTTATGCTATTTTCGAACAAGAGTTGGTCAATACAAAATCCATCATTATTCACCTTTTTTCTTTTAGTTCTTACTACGATGCCTGAATCAAGTCATATCGGACCGCTTACGTGGCGATTCATGAATCAATGTAGCACAGCTGGGTACCCCAAAAAAACACACGCCCCGCCCGTACCGAGGTACAAACGGGACCAACCCATTATTCTCCTGTCAAGAGAACTGAGTCCCCATCCATACTGGGACTCCAAGCCCCCGCCCTCTCACGGTGCTTAGACCTCCTAATACCCATATATAATCCACTTTCAGTTGGTCCGGATGGAGTCAGAACCTATGACAAGATAATAACAAGTCTTTTTAGCCCCCATTCACTAGTATATGCTCGGGATAAGGAGATCTATGACCTGACAACCATCCAAATGCAACGACCGGTCCTTAACTGACTCGGACAGGGAAACAATGTAACCCAGTGATGCCCTGTTGGCCGCAGGACACCCCTTGTCATATCCACCACTACCAAACCACATCTTTGCCCGGTCACCATTTCACCTGCCTTTATTTCTATGTTAACTATAGTGATAATAATGATCACCTATCGTGAACAACACCATGTTGTTCACGCTAACGAAACCTAAGCATGGCACTACACGGCCTAAACTAGTAAGACTCTTGTGTAGTAATATTTATGCAAGTGGGTTTCAACAGAACTCCTGAAACGTAAATGCACATATAACATAGATATCATATTATCATTTCAAAATAAAGGTTATGTACCGGGACTTGCCTTGGGCATCCTGGTGTGTAGCAAAGTTAGTGGTTGACGGCTTCGGGGCTCCTTCCTGCACGGGGACCTCCTCCTCGTACACCTCCATGATCTCCTCGTACTCCGGCTTCTCCGCAGCCACGTACTCCACTATCTCGTGATCTATATGCAAGAAATGATCACATGACTTAATGCAATGACAACAACAGCTCTTAAAATAACAACAACTATCACTAAGCTACTAAGCTAGCTCTAATGACTAACATACCAGCTGTCTACTATTCTTACTAAGCAAGAGTAAACTGATCCAATTAATCTTTACTCATTAAATTGCATACTCTTCATTTCTTTCCGATTTAATATTTACTACAGCTAGGAAAACTTAGCTATCACATCTAGTAAGCTATTCAAAGACTACAAAACTACAACAAGCACCTAATAAAACCATGAAGCTACCACAAAAGTTTCAAAGCTAAAACAATTATCCATGCCACAAAAATTTTTACAAGATTTATCATATTAATATTAAGCGCTTTTGATTGATTTAATAGACTTTAGCATCACCACAGATAGGTATGATCTAACTACACTAACAGGTAGATAATGATTTTAGAAAGAAGAATCGAGTGATTCGGATATCGTATGGTGGAGATATCGATCGCGTACGGTGGCTGTTGATAATCTTTGGAAAATCAAAGGTGATTAATTAACTCATGGCTTATCTCTCGTGACGTACTCATGGTTGCACTGGTGGTGCCCTGGTCTTTAATCAAAGAAATAATGGAGAAGGATGGCGCTGCTAGGGAGAGACAGAGGAAGTACTAGAGGGATTCATGAGATACTCACCGCAATCGACTGGTGCTTCGGAGAGAAATCGATAGACACAGCTTACATGGGCAAGAACAGAGAAACTTGATTTGGGAGGAAGAGGAAATGAGCAGCGGGGCAGGACGACTCGGCTACTGGATGGTGTGGGCTCGCAGAAGAAGGATGACTGACGCGCGCGACACACTTCAGCGGAGATAGCTGTAAGGTCCTAGATGGCTAGAGGGGGGGTGAATAGCCTATAAAAATTTCTACAAGAAACACTAAGCAAACTAGTTAGAACAACAAACGGCGCAAAGCGAGTTTTGCTTAGCCTACGGTTGTGATGCAAGCCTCCTATCCACAAGTCTAGTAGATTATGATCTCTAGTTCACACAAGGGCTATGTCACTAAACTTACACTAGTGAGCAAGCTAACAACACTAGCAAAGGCTACCACTAGAGCTTACACAAGATAATCTAGTAAAAGTAAATGCAAGAGATAGGATTGTGAATCTTATACCGACGGTGGAGTGAAGATGTTGCCAATCACCAAGATGATATACAATCAATCAATATTGACAACAACACAATATGAAGACCAATCACCGGGAGATAAGAGATACAATATTTTTGTTCACCCGGTGTTCACTTGTGCACCGACAAGCTACGTCACCGGTTGTGTCGACCAACAATTAGATGGTTCCTCGGTGTGACCCTCAAGTCACTTGCCCCTCAAGGCACGCCCCGCAAGGCACCGCAAGACACCACTCTCAAGTGAGGTAACTCAATGACACGCGCAATATAATAGAGTTGCTTTTGGCGTCCCGCCGAGGAAAGCACAAGAACCTCTTACAATCAACCGGAGGTGGCCAA
The DNA here is from genome assembly GCA_038087645.1 of Saccharum hybrid cultivar R570. NCBI lineage: Eukaryota > Viridiplantae > Streptophyta > Magnoliopsida > Poales > Poaceae > Saccharum > Saccharum hybrid cultivar. The sequence goes on along the minus strand of JAQSUU010000312.1, from coordinate 19,104,136 downwards.
GAACAATCACCTTCTCTCGCCAACGCCTCCAACAATCTCCAAGCCGGTTAGGAGCGGTACTCTCCAAGAGTAACAAGAAATCCACCGGCTAACCACCCATAAGTGCCACTAGATGCCCTCAAGCTATGCAATGCACTTTGGGATCACTCAATCTCACTTTTGATTTGCAATCAAGCAAGAGAGATGAGTGGGAGGAGATGCTCTAGCTCAAAGGATGCACAAGAATGTTAGAAATCACAAGAGACCTCCCCAAGGGCCAGCCAACAAGTATTTATAAGCATCCCATCCAAATAGAGCCGTTATACCCCTTCACTGGGTCTTTTCGGGATGACTGGACGCGCCGGTCATAACTGACCGGACGCGCTCAACCGCGTCCGATCCTCCAACGGTCACTGCCCCAACGGTCAAATCCTATGACCAGACGCGCTCCTCAGAACGACCGGACGCGCCGGTCCCGAGTGACCGGACGCGCTCTAGTCAACGACCGGACGCGCCGATCGCACAACACCGCGCGCCCACGAAGTAACGACCGGACGCGCCCCTCGCAACGACCGGACGCGACAGTGCCCGCGTCCGGTTTGAGTCCAGTAAGTTTCCTTAACGATCGGACGCGTCCGATCATGTGTGACCGGACGCGCCTCGCGTCCGATCGTCCTTGCGAAACTCAGTTTCCTCTGGACACCTGACCGGACGTGCCGGTCCCGCGAGTGACCGGACGCGCCGGTTGCAAACCCTAGCACCCGCGCCTGCGCTGTACTGACCGGACGCGTCCGGTCATACCATGACCGTGTCCGGTGCAGCGTCCGGTCACCTCTGTGACCTCCGTTCGCCTCCGTTTCTTTTCTGACTTCCGGCGTAGTGGAAAATAGGCATTTCAAGTTCCCAAAAACGCCTGAATCCCGCGCTCGCAAGCTCGGCGGGAGGGAGAGAGAGACCCAAACCCTCTCTACCGCTTAAACTTCAACGCCTTCGCAAATGTGCCAACACCAACAAGTGATCACCACCTTGTGCACGTGTGTTAGCCTTTTCATAAACATTTTCGAAGGTTTTCCAGTTAGCTCACTAGGCCCTACATGCAATGCACTTCATGAATTCACCTAGTGGCACCCGTGCATCGAATATCCGATAAGCCTTCCTCTCTTAATAGTTCGGCTATCGATCCTAAATCACTCACACCCTCTATGATGTCTTGAGTGCAAAATAAAATGGCCCTATAGTTATACCTTTGCCTTGAGCCCATTTTGTTTCTCTAAAAGATATGATCCACTTCATATCATCACATGACCGTCTCGATCCATCGACCTTGACTTCACTTGCTCTTCACCGTTGCATCGGTCCGTCGGCGCCAAGTCTTGCTCAAGCTTCACCATCGTATGGTCCTTCGCTTCGAAGCCTCGACTTGCCCTTCACCCTCACAACCGGTCCATCGAGCCAAGCATCATCTTGGTCTTCATCATCTTGGTCACATGAGTCAATGTCATGTCTCATATTCAATGACCACCTTTATCTAAATCATCCACTTAGATACAAAGGTTAGTCCTAGGTTTCATCAATTAGCCAAAACCAAACTAGGGACTTTCAATAGCGCTCTAAATAACCTCACAGCGCACCGGTGACAAAATTTTTCTTTAGATAAACAGTGTTCCTGCGCTGCTACAGTGATTTCTGTCGATCGAGTGACTTCTGTGATGAATAGTGCTCTCTGCACGCTACCTTGCCAGGCTACAATGATTCCTGCGATCTACAGTGACTGGCTACAGGAATTCCTGCATGCTGCAGTGCTCAGCTGCGTGCTGGTAAGTTCTATGAGCTGCAGTCGATCGTCGGGCAGGGTAAAAATTTTACAAGGGACTAATAAAGGCTCGTGTACTCTGAGAGTAGACTTGGTAGAGAGAAAATAATTTGGACGTGCTGCATACTCTCCCCTTTCTCCATGCTCGGTTGAGCAGCTTTGATTACTCGACGTGAAGACCGGGTGAGGATGTAGCAGGCAGCCGCAAGCAAGCAGTACGTGCATGCATGTAAGGCAGTAAGGCAATGAAAGAAACGTATAAAAAACAAGAGACATCCAACCCATGCAAGGGCAGCACATGCATGTCAGGCGTGCAAGTGGCCGGTGACTTGTGTCGGAGCGTGTCATTCACGAGTAATTGATCTTTCCCGCTTTGGTTAGATAAAATTCGTGAATATTCGCACTTGATAATTTTAGTTAGCAAATTCTTGCTGACCTGGGTTTTATATTATTCGTTTTCTATTTTTTATTTCCGAGACTCGAATTGCATTTTAATTTTTATTTTCAACTCATGCACTTTAACTAAATGCAATGCTCATGAATATTTTTAACCTGTGATTTACAACAGGGTGCTACAGAGTCACACATCACGTCGCTAGCGAGAGAGAGTGGGCAACGGCAAAGGGGTTGTTTAGTTGTGAAAAAGTTTGGGTTCGACTACTGTAGCACTTTTCGTTTTATTTGGTAATTTGTGTCCAATCATGGATTAATTAGGCTCAAAAGATTTGTTTCGTGATTTACAACTAAACTGTGTAATTAGTTTTTTCTTTCGTCTACATTTAGTACTCCATGCATGTACCGCAAGATTCGATGTGACAGATACTGTGCAAATTTTTTTGGGTTGCATGGGCAACTAAACAGGCCCCAGTGCATGCATGCCCGTGCCTAGCTCTGACACCCCACCCCATTTGCATGGACACGACTTGACCTTTCAGTAAAAAACAGAATCTTAGCGTCAAGATACGTGGCATCAAGCTCGGCGCTAATGCTAATGATGCTAAGCTATATGCCACGTTAACTTCACGTTTGTGTCAGCGCAAGGGTCTTCGCGCCAACTGTGTTGGCGGCGTGCCGTGTGACCTTGGCACCAATGACAACGGCGTCAAGATGATGGTCTATTTTTTTAAAAACATTCTGTCAGAGGTACATTTGAGAGAATCTTTTACAAAAATAGCTAAAAAACAAAAAGACGATCAAGAAGGTGAGTAAATAAAGGGACTAAGACTACCCGCAGTGGGTACTCTAAAACGATACTCTAAAGCTTTAGAGTATGAATATAGAGTAAAAACTACTGCACTGGGTACTCTAAAACGATACTCTATCCTTTCTCTCACTCTATATTTAGAGTGGTACTGTACTTACTCTATACTCAATAGTGGCGGGCCCCACTAGCTAAACAAAGAGAAAAAATGCTATAACTCACAAACCAAAAATCCAAATTAAATTTCGATTGCAACATTAAATTCGTCTCAATAAATCCTTCAAAACTAGATCACACATGGATATATTTAGATAAAGTGACAAGTGGGTCCCACAGTGAATAGAGTGGATAGAGGATGATATAGAGGATGGATGGGTGCGGGATAATTAAGTATATAGGAAAGAATCTTGCTGACTAGAACGTATAGAGGATGAATATAGAGATCCATGAGTGCGGATAGTCTAAAGGGCCAAAAAAAGACAACCCCTGCCCCTCATTAATGCGCGTAGGCTCTCTGTCCTGCTCCGAGCAGGGACCGCGGCGAGCACTCCCTCTGGCGCTCCGGCTGCGGGCGCGGCGCTCCCTCTCCCGCTTCGAGCAACGACCGCAGCAGACCGCACGACAGCTCCCTCTCTCGCTCCCACCGGCGGTCCGTGCGGTCAGATCAGGACGACCCCCGACCGCCACAAGCGTCCGGCCCCACCGCCATTGATGCCAATCCTTACCGCGGGTGAGCAAGCAAGGGGCGCCCGGCTATGGCCTCGTCGGCCGCAGCCAGGCGCGGTCATAACCCTGGCCCGCCACGAGCCATGCGCATTGACGGGCGCGGCCCCGCCAGCGGCGAGCTCCCCTTCTCCATCTTCCTGTTGCGCACTCTGAGGATAAGGATGGCAGTGAAGGCGTTTTGGTCTTTTTTTAGCAGCTTTAATGGCAATTCGTCCATGAAACCAAACTGGTTAGGACTAAATGGAACCAAACCAGCTTAAGCTAGAAACGACGACAAATTAGGGTATACTCCGTAAGAGCAAGGCTAATAATACAGCCGGCTACTGGCTATATAAATCCTTACAGCCTACCACTCAGCCCACCCTATCTTCACCATTATATTAATATATGGCCTATTTATCTCTCTCACAGAGTTCATTGGTTCATGTGCCTAAGCCAGCTGTAAGTTTACAACCTGTTTCCCCTCTCTCTCCTTCCGTCTCTCCTCTAGCCCCTTATTATACTTGCTCTAAGAGCAAGATGAATAATAAAGTCAAATTGCTTGTCTATAAGATAAGTTATAAGGCCAGTCTCAATGGAAGTTTCATTTGCATTAAATAGGTTGTCACATAGGCATGTTTGATAACATGACAGTATATTTAAGAAAAGAGAGAAGAAATGATTTTTATCCAGATGAAACTTTCTTGGCATGATTACCAACTCTCTGAGTCTTGAAATTAAATACCTATAAACCATAGAATAAAACTCTCCATTGAGAATGAGTGTTTCATCTAAGTTTCATGTCATTTCATATGACATGGCAGTCTTAAAAATAACACAGTGAAACTCGCCACTTAGACTGGACCAAGAGCCAAGTTATACAACAAGTGTCTTCTATTTTTCTTTAAAATATCTTCCTCCTATTTTTTCTCGCAACACTCGCTGGTCCACTAATATCTATGATTTCGTGTCCGGCTTGATGTTTAGGTAGAACCAGGCTCTCATCTCTCCTCCACGTCAACGTTGTCTTCGAATAAGCCCCATCGTTGTACGTGCTCCATGTCCGTAGGCGACGGCACGCGCACGGGGTATCGGAAGCGGCGCCGCCAAACCGATTGGGACGCCTACTTGCGCGTTGGTCGGGGTTCCAGGCGCGAGGCGGAGTTACGTCCGCGTGCGGATAGCGGAACCGAGGCTTCGGGCGTGGCCGCATGGGACGTCCGCGTACCCGGCTGCGCTATAAAAGTAAAACACCCGGCCGCCTGCTGTCCTCCCAATCTTCCCCATCCGCCGCCACAGTCTCCCTGCCTCCTTCTCTTGTCCATCCGCGACTCCAGGCAACGACGCCGGCCGCCGGCCGCGGCATCCTTTCCCCACCCCGGATCTCCACGACCACGACGCGGCAACGCAATCCCTCGCCGAGTTCGTTCAACCGTCGCCACGGCCTTCTGTAATCCCGTTCACGACCAAGCCTTCCTTTCTCTGCGATGGTTCGACAACTAATAAGCCCTTGTGCCGATCTTGCTTTCTTCTCTGTCAAGCCGTCTTCAAGGTCGCGAAGCCAATCCCCGACACGCCGTCCGTGCCGAGCCAACCTCGACGCCGCCTGCACCAGACCGAGACCCCGGAGTAGCAGCCCGGCACGACGTCGAGCTGACCAGCTTTGACCCCGAACCTGCGCCACCAGGGACTTGATCACGTCGAGCTCACCCAGCGGCGAACCTTGCTGTAAGCCCCGTCAAGCTCAAGTCTCTTTTCCCTGCAAAATCGATGGGTATATTTTTATTTTTGTTAAAAAACGGATTGTGTGGCCGGTGGCCGCTGGGCATGGGCTTGAATCATGGCGCAGTGATGACGTGTTGCTTTAGTGGGGCCGTCGATCAGTGAGAGGCCCTAGGGGATCAAGCCCACTTAGCCCATTCATTCGTAATATAACCCTCAACACGTCCAATTCCAACTAATAAATGAACAAACGGAGCTGTTCGTCTTGTCCAAAGCCACAGTTTCGGTTCGGCGGCGGCAGCGGCGAGGCGAGCGCGTACCACGGAGAGGTGAGTTTGAACTTTGAACCTCCACCAGCTCCACTACGCTCCTTCCCTTTCTGCGTCGTCCAGGTGAGCGTAGTCGCATGACGCCGTAGACGATCTGTCTAGCTAGTCGTGAACGTGAGTCTGATCTCCTGGCGGCGATCGAGGGGCGTGTCGATGCATGTATTAGTTGTTGCAGCACAGTTTGATCGATAGCCAGTGCAATTTTTTTTTTGTTGTTGTTTCTGTCTCTTTGTGTTCTCTGTCTATATAGGACGAATCGCGCGCTCGTGTGATCAATCTATCATTATCCATCTCTGCAGATTCATATGTAGGCTAGTTGGCAACGAAGGAAAGAAGAGATCGATCGGGGGCAGCAGCCCGAAGTAGGGAATTGGTTAGAGTCGATCGACGATCGCAACGACGACGATGGGGCTCTCGCGACGGTTTCTGAATCTGATTGTGAATGAGCGCACACCCGGCGTGACATCGCTGTGCAGCATCGACCTGAGGAGCCACCAGCTCTTCCTCTTCGACCCACCGGAGACGCTGCCGCCGCCGGCCTTAAAGGTGGAGCAGCTCACGCTTCCCACCCGTACCTTCAGTTTCAGAGGCAGCCGATACGTGTGCCTCCCGGTTGCAGACCGCAAGGTGCTCTGCACGGACCGAAGCAAGCACGCGTTCCTCTTCGACGCGGCACGTGGTGACCATACCCACCCGCCGCGTGTTCAAGTCGAAGCCCGTCTCGGTCTTCGTGCCCAGCGACGGTGACGGCACCCTCTTCGTCATGGAGACCTGGCCCGACCACGAGGCCAAGCGCCTTGATCCAGAGTACAAGCAGTTCGAGGCGTTCGTGTACCGCAGGACCCGCATGAGCTCCCCCGCCAAATCCTGGCACTGCCAGCTCCTCCCGCCGCTGCCGCACCTCCACAACCCCAAATACTGGCGCGTCAACGTCGGTATCAGCTCCTACGCCTTCGTCGGCGGTGGCTCCCACATCTGCGTGTCCTTGAGACCGTCATGGAGTACGTCGGAGACACTCTTGAAAAAGAAAAACGAGGTCGCCGGCACGTACTGCCTGGACACCGCCAGCCACACGTGGAGCAAAGGCGGCGATTGGACGCTACCCTTCGTCGGCAAGGTTGAGTACGTTCCCGAGCTCAAGCTCTGGTTCGGCATCTCCACTTCTGAGTCCGGCAACGGGCAACTGGCCGCCGCTGACCTCTCCGCCATGGACTCCGAGCCGCAGCGTTTGGGAGCAGGAGACTGATACCAAGGCCATGAAAAAGGTACGGATGGCTGCCCAATGTTGGTCCACATCCTAAGCTTGCTTACCTTGGCTCCGGGAGGTTCTGCATTGCAAGCTTCTTCGATTTCGCCACCGCCGACTTGCAAAAAAATCGCAGAGCGTTTTGCTGTGTTGACCGGTGTGGAGGTAACGCCGCCGCAAGTGCACGGTAGCAGTCGCGATGACGGCGGGGAAGCTAAACTCCAAATGATCAGGCACAAGTCGAGACTCCTGCCATCTGGCACTTTCATCGATGCTGTGTTCTGATCGTCTAGTCAAGGAGCAGGTCTTTGCTTTCTAGAATATCATATCAGTCCTTGTTTAGCATTTTATCTTACACTAGCAAATATGTCCGTGCGTTGCAACAGAAGAAAAAAAAACTATTGAATGTTCATAAAAAAACGATATGATAAATATGACATCCATAATATAAGTTAATATTAACAATAATTTAACATGCCCTTTAAAGTTTGTGTTCTATTTCGTTTATGGATCGGATTACACAATATATTTGAGTGCCCTACTCTAACTCATACGTGCATTGCATTGGTGTGCGAGAGATGGTGAAACATAGAAACACTTTGCATTCAAATTGGTTTTTTTGGATGAGAATTCACATCAGATTGCTATCGGAAACAGAATATGTGTCTTGCAGTGAAAATAGAAAATTAATATGTTATCAATTATACTCTGTTTTTGACAATAACATTTTATATATTGCCATTATTTTTCTTATATTTTTCTTGAAGTGGAAATAGAATACCTGCATGTTAAAAAAACAGAAATAGAAAATGCGCCAATGGAAACCCGTGCATGATGTATGGTGGTACGCATGTGGAAAGGAATCAACAATCCAAAACGGAATCGAGTGTAAATAGATTCCTCTTCTGATCCTAAGTAAGCTAAATAAGAATCCTAACCCAAATAGAAAAAGATACAAATAGAAAATAGACAAAATCTTACCTTATTTTTTCTTACCCTAATATTAAACCACAAATAGTTTTTTGGTTTTGGTCCTTTTTATTTTCTTTTTTTCGTTTTTTGTCCGCCTTTTATTTTTCTTTGGTTTCTTGGTTTTGGCACGTCTCCTCTCACGGCGTGTAACACCTCAGGTGTTTAGCTCCATAATTGCATTGCCTTTGCATAAGCATAAGCATGCATCATCTCATGTTATTTTATGTGTTGCAACTAATGTGGATGTTTTAGAATTTTGTTTGGTTCCCATCATGTGACTCTAGGGAGTTGGTGTAACTAAAGGGTAGAGTAGCTAATTATATCTCACAACACATTAGTTATACTTAGGGTCACTCATGGAGCAAGGTTCATGTTGACCAAAATCACCAAAATGCCCTCCAAGGTGTAGTTGACTAGCATTTAGCCCTAGGATGCTCTAGTTTGACCAATTAAAAAGTCTAGCTTAGAGACCTTTCATGGAGGAGCACCCTTAAGCAAAGTTGTAGGGAATTTTATGGGGAACAAAAGTCTCAATATCACCATCTCATGAAACTTACCAGAACATGCTCAAAAATAGCCCACAAGTCAGCTAGAGGGGCTGTCTCAACACTTAGAAATTTTCCTAAGTCTCAAAAGTGCCCCCCAGTTTTACTGTGACCTACTTTGGAAGCTTGTAGTTTGCAAACCAGATCAAACCAGCTCACACTCATGTTGACACTTTTGTAGTACTCACTTAGCTCTACAACATTGTCAACATCACCATCACCTAGTTCTAAATGGTTTAGGAGATATGGTGTCTTGAAAATAGGGTTTCAGTCGGTTTCACTAACTGAAAACATGTTTCAGTTTCAAAGGGCACCATTTTGGGGCTATGTAGTTTCAAATCTAGGCCGAACCAGTCCAAACTCCAATTGACAAACTTGTTGCCCTCACATAGCTCTACAAATTTGATGTTGTCATCTTGGACCGAATCGAGCTGTTTTGGAAGTTAATCAGCGCCAAACTTGCTCTGTCAGTCGGTCACCGATGCCACGATTGCAACTTCGATTCAGTTCGTCAGTGAGGAGTGGCCGACCGGCCACAGGCCCTCGCCGACGCGTGGACGCGCGGTGGCAACCGTACGCCGGCCGTGGCCCCACCGGTCAGTCCACGGGGCCTTCAAGGCCGCCACGACGCACCGGAGCTGCCCCCATTCCCTCTCCCTCCCTCATTCGGCTTCGACACGGAGAAACTGAGCCGCCATTGCCGCCTCCACTCCGGCGAGCTCGCGCGCGCTCACCACCGCACCACAGCCCACCAAAACTCGTCCACTGCTCCGCCTTGAAACCCCCTCCATCCTCCACCTCGTAGTTGGGTCAATTGTGCGGAGGTAAGACAGCATTGCCATCTCCGCCACCGTCCGCCTCGGGCATTTCTCGCCGGAGCACCCCCGTGGCATGGTCGTGCTTCCCTAGCGTCTCCCTATCTTCTGTCCTTGGTGTGTCGCGTCCGCCTTGAGCCACTGATGCTCACCGGACCAGCCATTAGGGCTGAGCAACCGTCTAGCTCGTCGGAGCCGGCATGCCGCGGCCGCGGGCCGCCATTGCCGTTGCTGACTACCTTAGCTGCCGTCGTAGCCCTCTTAGATGGTACCCTTAGATTCGTATCGAGGTGGGGAACATGACGGTGCACTTGGCCTAGCCGAAACCGCTACCGGCGGCGAACTCCGGTCACCGTTCCTTTCCCCTGTCCTTTCTCCCTCTGGCCTGCGGGCCTGCGCTGTCAGCGCCACACGCACGGGCAGGAGTCCAGGACGGGCCGCGCACTGGCTGGGCCACGCTGGCAAGCCGGGCCGGCCCAGCAACAGTAGCAAGTTAGGGTTCGGTTTTGTTTTCTTTTCATATTTGTCACAGATTTTAGTTGATGATTATAAAATGTAGATCTAGGATTTTACTTGTCCAAAATCTATGAGATAAATTTTGTTAGGATCTGCATGAGATGTAGTATTTTAGAAAAATATAAATCTGGTATGTGATGTTTAGTTTCTGAGAGAATTAAATAGGTCTTTCAAATGTGTTTTAAAATGAAGGCAAATTTGTTAAATGTATAACTGGAGCTGTATTATTCCAAAAATTATGAAATTTGGTGGGTAGGCTAAGTTATACCTATATTACTATTAGCTCTGGTAAAAATTTGGGCATTAGTGCTTAAGTACTTTTCAAGTTATAATGCTAGCATGTTATGGTGATGTTGAATTAAATAGATCCAGCCGGCGAAGGAGTGCCCGCAGAAGATCTACCCGAGTGTCCTGACCATCGGCCCTCGACCTTTCTAAAAGGTAAGCCCCGGTGCATGCTGAACCCATCATTTTATAAATCTATCTTAAGTACTTTTAATTGTTTAATGCATTAAGTTGTAGGAGTTGTATGAAAACAATTGTTGCATTATACCTATCCTCGCCCAGATATCGTACTTAAATCCTAATTTAGGTTTAGGCACGTATCAATGCTTAGCCCTGCTTAGTACGGTAGAAGTCGGGTGATTTCCGGTCATCCGCGAGATGTAGGAAGGAGTCACGAGTGGCTTTATGGCTATCGTGGATGGAACCATGCTATAAAATGAAATTGAGACCGGGCGAGAGTTCGATAGTACAGCCGCAAGACACTTCACGTCTTGGGTGTGGAGCTATGCCCGTCTGAGTCGTTTAAGGACCGATTCGCTGTACGTCCTTGAGTCATGTTGAACGCAGTCTAACACTTAGTTGGCCAGATAAGTCGTTCTGACCGCGAAGCCGAGTAATGTGATTTAGGCCGGGAATCGAATGGTAGGTTGCTTCTTGGAGGAGAGAAAGGATGTGCTTGGGGACATTGGCGTGAGACCAAGGGGGGGTTAGAGTCCCTATCACCTGGCAGAGTGTCGCCCTTGGGGTCGCGACATCATTCGAACCCGTGATTCCTGAATCATATGAAAAGGTGGCTTGTGCGACCCTGGCAGGGGCCTGCGCGGTGAGTGTTAGAAATACCCCTCCAGCTGGATAGGAATTCGATTCAAATCGCCGTCGCTCCCGGTTTGTGAGCACTTGACTTGAGCAGCGGCAACGTAGATCTCATTAAATGAACAGATGGTTAAGTGAATGATACAATGTTGCCACAGTTTATACCTACTCTGGATATAATGTGGATAATTGTTTGATTATAATCAAGTGCATGCTTAGTACAGATGCTAAGATAGATGACAGGTAAATACTAAAAATAACTGCTAGTACAGGTTATAAGAGTTTCAATTTCTTATGCCTTTTATGCAAAATGTGATGTCAGCTAGCCTCTTGTGTAAGCCTTGCATAATCCTTGGTGTCATCTTATTTCTGGTTTTTGACGGGTAAGTCTAGCTGAGTACATTCGAGTACTCAGGGTTTATTCCCTCCTGTTGCAGATGATATGCTCTATCAAGGCTTCTGCAAAACTTATCTCCACCCTGCGGGTGACGAAGACTAGATCACTAGGGCGTGATCATCTTTTATGTACTTTTCTGATGCTTTTGCGGGTTGTTGATCAACAAGACTGGCAGTAGTTAAACAACTGGTGTGTGTATGCTTCCGCTACTTTATAAACTTGGTTTGTAATAATTGCGACTCTGTGTGTGTAAACTTATTTCGGAACTACTTGTGAAATGTAACGTATGATGTTGTATGTTGAATGATGCGATCTTGGTTGTAAGCAAGTTGGTTTGAAATCCTTCGTGGTTTCGATTGACTACCGGGATTATATGGGCTCAAGTTCGAAAATTTGAGCGCTTCGGTGCTTATTTTTGTACTTGTGCTCTTATAATTTGGTCGGTTCTGTTACAGCTGGTATCAGAGCATAATTCAACATTAAACACATCGTACGAGTATTTAAAAACAAAAATATTTGATTATGAAAAGGGTTAAAACTCTAAAAATTATTTTCGTAGGTATGTCAGTGATCACATCCCTTAGCCCAAATAAGGACTCTTAGGTGGCTTATTATAAAGACTAACTTGGGGGCCTTGTATGTTTTTGTTTCGTCGTCCATACGGCGTGATATTGTATGGATGCCATCCACTTGGGTGGTAATGTATGGATCAATTGCCTCGACGCTCTGGTAAGTGTGAGTTGTGAGAGCATGATCGTCCAACCGGCGATCTAGGGGAGAGTAGTTTTGGTGACTTGCATACTTACGTGTTTAAACCGTGTAATTATATAAGCACTTAATTATGGGAACCTTTATATCGGGTAGCTTTGATACTGAAGTATATACAGCAGGGGATGTGTATATGGAAAGTATTTAAATTACTACTTTCTTGTGTGCTTATATTGGGAAACTGTTTGGCTGAAATGAGATTTTCTGCAGGTACACTAACAACGTAACGAGTAGACCGATAGTTTCGCTTATATGAGAGAACGTATGTATGCCATCGCCTAGCGTTAGAACTTTAGGTTTTTACTAAGGTGAGAGGGCGTACGGAACGTGCATGCATCATGTTTAATTATATCATACATATCATTTACTCCCTCCTTAAAAATTTCAATAGTCCCGACTAAATTAAATTTCGTATCCCCTAAATGATCCTCACTTTAAGTCGTATCTTGTTGCTACAGATGGCACGTACCAAGTGGACCGCCCGTAAGTCAACCGGGGGCAGGGTCCCTCGTCACCAGCTAGCTCCACGTGAGCCCCGCCCCGAGCCCACTGAGGTGAAAAGGCTGAGGGCTAAGTTGGCCGAAGTGACTGCTGCCAGGAATGCAGCGCGTCAGCAACTGGAGCAAGTGATCCGTGATCGTGACCAGGAAACACTTGCAGTCTAGAGATTGACAATAGCAAATCGCAACTGTCAACGCATGCTGGTCCATGTCATATATCAGAGGGATGAAGCCTGGCACGAGGAGAACGTTCTGAGAGCTCATCAGTTTGAGCTCGAGCAATAGTTAGAGAATGCTGAAGAATATAATGACAATCTTCATGAAAAAGTGCACCGCCTAAACAACCAGCTAAATCCTCTGCTGTCTCGAAATAACAACACAGATGAGGACATGGGTTCGGGAATCATCATGACTGAAGATGATGATGAAGTGGAGCTCAATGGGCCCCAAGATGCCGCACCAGAAGAAGAGCCAGAAGAACAAGAAGACGAAGAGTTAGAGCCTGTTAATGACGAGGATGGCGGGGAGATCCTTGACGCCGACTCTGAGGACGATGCTTAGAGTAGTCATCGCGTAGCTACGATGTTAGAATCGTCTTTTGTGCCTCCTGGGGTTGGAGTGAGGCTTTGTAATAACTTGACTTTTGGGATGTAAGGTCGAACCCTATGTTTCCTAGATGTTTAGTTGAACATGTTAATTTCGATCACAATTGGATGTCTTATTACGTGCGTTCGATGATGGTGTCACGATTAGCACCCTTCGGTGCCGCGACGAAACCGAGGGCCTCCTATGGCGCGCGACATAAGGTTGTGCTGCTTGGCACGCGCTGGTATCGAGGTGGCTAGTCATGATCCACCATGGAACTCTACCGTTGAGAAGTCTCTTTGTGGTTAGTTTGAAGTAGCCTTTCTCAGTCAACTAAAAATTTTGAGATCGAATCCCAGTACCGGGCGAAAGGTCAAAAATTACGTAGATATTAACGTAAACGGTTCAGTAACTGTTGTGCTCCTTGTGAGTGAGCCTTTATCAAAGTACATCTTGTTGGATTCCCTCGCATGATTGCGTTAATTGATGCGCTTGAATGGATTGTGCGGTTGTGATGAATTATTGTGCCATGAGTATTTTGAGAAGTCCATTTCATGAAGTCAGTTTGACATATTTACAATAATTCATCTACAAATTTTCCACATCGTCAGTGCTCATTGGCTATTGTAAGGACCTTGATGTCGCCTAGAGGGGGGTGAATAGGCGTGTCTAAAAATTTCTACACAAAACTCGAAGTCACTTGTCAGCAACTGTCGGAAGTCCTGACAGTTCAGGTTGGAACTCCCGACGTCGTCAGCGGTTCCGACGCAAACTGTCAGCAGTCCCGACGCCTACGGGGAATGAACTACAAGTGCTCAAATAAACTTTGTGAAGCCAATAACTTACAACCCCACTTCCTAGTGGTAAGGTGAAGATGTTAGCTCACTTCCTTGATGCCAAGATGCCTCCAAACATAGATCGGGACCAAACCCTAGAATCACCACAAATCCAAGTATAGCAATGCAAAACACAAGAACACAAGTGAGACACCGATTTATCCCGTGGTTCAGCTCGCCACTAAGGCTTGCCTATGTCCACGTTGTTGAGGAAGCCACACAGGCTTTTCGGGTCTCTTTCAACCCTATCCTCGTTCTCAAGTCAAGAGAGCAATCTCTTGAGATGAGGGGTGATTTCACTAGATGATTGGGGTGATTACAAACCTCCCGGGGCTACCACACGAGTTGGAAGCTCCACGGGCGATGCCTAGCCGGCTAGGGTTCCAAGAACCCAAGAGTAACAAATGCAAATCCAACCGGCATGACGAAGAAATCAAGTGCTCAAGCTTTCTTTGATGTTTCTCTCACCAAATCCCTTCTCTCAACTCAAACTCTTTCAAGATTTGAAGCTAGGAGCAAAGAGGAGAGAAGAGAGAGGCTTTTGGGTGCTAGGAGGCACTTCTCTGAAGTTTTGGTCGAGTGGAATGAGTGGGCAACGGTTAGAAATGAGGGGAGAGCTATTTATACTCTTTGTAGAAATCTAACCGTTCAGATCTACGTCGGGACTGCTGACGTAGATCTCAGGACTGCTGGCCTTTAGAGAAAACACTGTTCATGCAAGGTTAAAAACACTGCACAAAGGTCAACGTCGGGACTTCTGACTTACGTCGGGACTGCTGACCGTCGGGACTTCCGACGTACGTCGGGACTTCCGACGCAGCAGTCAGCAGAGCGAGCCGATGGGCCTAGCGTCGGGACTCGTGGCGAGGGTTGGGACTCCTGACCGTCGGGAGTTCCGACATACGTCGGGACTTCCGACGTCCTCAGTCACCGCACAGGCTAAGTGACTGGACGTCAGGACTCCCGGCGCAAGTCAGCACTTCCGACACCAAAAGTCACTAAAACTATTATATGTGCTCGTGAGGTGCTAGAGTGTCTCTCTTATAATTTAGTTTTAATACTTGAGCACTCTATCTTCCTCAAACCAACTAGATTGGCATCCCCCTTTATAGTGCGGCATAGCCTAAACTCAAGATCAAAAGAATATTACCATTTTAACCACGTGAGTCTTCAATGTCTTCATATGTCACTTCATCTCAATATCACTTCATAAGGGGATGCAATCAACTTCATCTTCTCTCTTTGAGCAAGTACAGCTTGAGCATGTGACTGGAACCATTTCAACACATGTGAGTTCAATCCTTGGCTTCAAGTCACTTCCACTAATGATTTGATCCTCAATACAATATGACTCCTTATGGCTCAATTAGTACCTCGACTCAATGCAAGTACTCTCTTTTTCACCTTAGCCATGGTACCTCGGTCTACAAGCCATTGCTTGCCCTTCACCTTCGCTTAGTCCCTCGAAGCCCTTTCCTTGTTATCTTCACCCTATCGAGCCATACTCAAGTCACATCATATTAAGCATCCACTGAAAAACCATTTCTTCGATATTGTGATCCTTATTGCTTGAATATCTTCTTGATATGAATGTTGAGATCAATTAAGCTTGATATGTGAAATATCATATGGTTTTCCTTCTTGTTGAACCTATATATACTTCTCATTTCACAATCCACAAGTTATGCAATAAACTCAATTTCATGTTCAACACTTTGCAAACTTTGTCAGATCTTTAATGGTGTTGTCATTCAATTCACCAAAACCCACTAAAGGGCTAGATGCACTTACAGCTATGCATTTTGCAGATGTCGTACAATCTCCATCGGGGTCGTGGCAATGAGGATGAGGAACAACCACCCCCTCCGCCACCACCTACCCCGGCTGAGCTGATGCAGACCGTGGTCGAAGGGCAGCGCATGCTGGCAGATGCTATGCGCCAGCTTGCCAACCGGGAGGCTCGTCATGGCCACCAGGGCCCAGAACCCAATCAGTACAGTGATTTCAAGGACTTTCTTGATACTAAGCCCCCGCTCTTTAAGGAGGCGGAGGAACCACTGTAAGCCGACGAGTGGTTGAACACTATTGAACAAAAGTTTCGTCTGCTTCGCTTGACCGATGAGCTAAAAACTGAATATGCTTCTCACCAACTGCATGGTCCAGCGGGTATTTGGTGGAGCCACTATCGTTCCACACTGCCTGCAAATGTCCCGATTGCTTGGGACCAGTTCAAGGCCGCATTCCGTGGGAACTATATTCCTCCAGGTCTTATGGCTATCAAGCACACAGAATTCATGAGACTGTCGTAGGGAAATAAAAGCTTGACTGAATATCTGCAATCTTTCAACAACCTGGCAAGGTATGCCACAGAGTTTGTGGATACCGATACCAAAAAAATTGCTAGCTTTAAAAGAGGCCTTGGCCCAAAGCTGATGAAGACTATGGGCACTAGCAAGTGTACTACCTTCAATGATTTTATCAGTGATGCTTTGACCCAGGAGAACAATAATGCTATCTATTCTGCCTCTAAGAGCCGCAAAAGGGCCCTGGAGGCGAGTGCTTCGCAGTCTCGGACCTCAGCTGCACCTAGGTCTTCCCCTCGCCCACCTGCTCAGAATACCAAGTTCCGTCCACCACAGAAGAAGCCTGCTGCCAAAACTAGGTTCCGCAAGGCTTATACAGTCGCTCTGCCAAAGGAAAATTCTAAACAGAGCAGTTCTAGTGTTCCTCCCAGTAACATGCGTTGCTGGAACTGCAACAAGCCAGGCCATTGGTCCAGGAACTGTCCTTACCCTAAGAAGAATGTTAACCAAGGTGGCCGTCAAGGGCACGCTCATTATAACAGTATTGAGGAAATCCCATCTGGTGAGGTTGTCACTGCTGGTAAGTTCCTTGTTGACCAACATCCTGCCGTGGTACTTTTTGATTCAGGTGCTTCGCATTCCTTTATCAGTCCTAAGTTTGCATCAAAGTTTGCACACGGATTGTATACTATTGAAGATGGAGGTTATTGCATTAGCGCAGCAAGTGGGAATATTTCCACAAATAAAGTAGTGGGAATCTTGAGCTTGAGATAGAAGGGCGAAAGTACTCGCTTGCCTTAGTGGTTTTGCCGGGATTAGGCATAGATGTTATTCTGGGTATGAATTGGATGAGTCAGAATGGGGTACTCATTGATACATCCACTCGGGTAGTTATGCTCAGAGATCCTACAGATCAAAAGGGTTTTCTGGTACAACTTCCTAGAAAAGTTGATTTATCTGGGGAAGTTCATGCTGTGCAAGCAAAGGCGTTGGCTGAAATTCCCGTAGTAAATGAGTTTCCGGATGTTTTTCCCGATGATTTGCCGGGACTCCCTCCGGATCGAGATGTGGAATTTAGAATTGAATTGTTTCCTGGCACGGCTCCCATCTCTAGGAGACCTTATAGGATGCCTCCGAATGAGCTAGCTGAACTTAAGGTGCAGTTGAATGAACTTTTGAAAAAGGGGTTGATTCGTCCTAGTTCGTCTCCGTGGGGATGCCCTGCTATCTTTGTGAAGAAGAAGGATCAGACCTTGCGGATGTGTGTAGATTATAGACCTCTGAATGCAATCACTATCAAAAATAAGTATCCTCTGTCACGTATCGATATCCTGTTCGATCAGTTGTCCAAAGCTAAAGTCTTTTCCAAGATTGATCTGAGGTCTGGTTACCATCAGATTAAAATCCGTCCTGAAGATATTCCAAAAACAGCTTTCTCGACAAGATACGGCCTTTATGAGTATCTTGTTATGTCTTTCGGCCTGACAAATGCCCCCGCACACTTCATGTGCATGATGAATTCAGTGTTTATGCCCAAATTGGACAAGTTTGTGGTGGTGTTTATTGATGACATCTTGATATATTCTGAAAATGAGGAAGAACACGCTGAACACCTGCGTATTGTTCTCACCAGACTACGAGAACATCAACTGTATGCGAAGTTCAGTAAATGTGAGTTCTGGCTTCGTGAAGTACCTTTCCTTGGGCATATGTTGTCCGATGGGGGAATTATGGTGGATCCCACCAAGGTACAGGAAGTATTAAATTGGAAGGCTCCTACTTCGGTTCATGAGGTCCGGAGTTTTCTTGGGTTGGCTGGCTATTATCGTCGCTTCATCCTGGATTTCTCAAAAATATCCAAACCCATGACTCGGTTGCTGCAAAAAGACACCAGGTTTGTTTGGACTCCTGAGTGTGATGCAGCTTTTCACCAACTGCGAACCCTCCTAACCTCAACTCCGGTTTTGGCACAACCAGATATCGAGAAACCATTTGATGTTTATTGTGATGCCTCAGGCATAGGTTTGGGAGTTGTGTTGATGCAAGAAGGCCGAGTGATTGCATATACCTCTCGATAACTTCGGAAACATGAGGTGAATTATCCAACGCATGACTTAGAACTAGCCGCAGTTGTTCATGCTTTGAAAGTATGGCGGCATTATCTGCTGGGCAATGTCTGCAATATCTACACAAACCACAAAAGCCTCAAATACATCTTCACCCAACCCGAGTTAAATATGCGTCAAAGAAGATGGCTCGAGTTGATTAAGGATTATAACCTTCAAGTGCACTATCATCCTGGCAAGGCAAATGTGGTTGTGGATGCTTTAAGCCGTAAGTCTCATTGTCATTCCCTAGTTGAAACTGATTTTCATCGATCTCGCCTTCTACATCTAGCAGTCTTGTACAACATCACTGTCAGTTGTACTCTCAAAAGCAGAATTATTGAGCTTCAAAAGACTAATCCTGGTGTATTCCACATAAAACGTAAGATGAAAGAGGAAGAAACTAAGCACTTCAGGGTAGATGAAGAAGATGTGTTGTGGTTTAAGGATAGATTAGTGGTACCCAAGGACCGAGAGCTTAGAGATCAGATCCTGTCCGAAGCACATTCATTCAAGTTGTCCATCCATCCTGGTAGTAATAAGATGTATTATGATTTGAAGCCACTTTATTGGTGGACCAAGATGCGGAAAGAGATAGCTGCATATGTTGCTAGGTGTGACACCTGCTGTAGAGTTAAAGCGGTGCACATGAAAGCTGGGTTACTTCAACCACTTTCTATCCTAGGTTGGAAATGGGAAGAGATAAGTATGGATTTCATTGTCGGACTTCCTCCTACTGTCAAAAATCATAACTCCATCTGGGTAATTGTGGATCGTTTAACCAAATCAGCTCACTTTATTCCGGTTAGAGTGGACTATCGTCCCACTGACTATGCTGAATTATACTTCAATCAGATAGTCCAGCTCCATGGGGTACCTTGTACTATCGTTTCTGACCGTGGTTCCTAGTTCACTGCTCGCTTTTGAGAGCACTTGCATCACCTTCTGGGAACCAAGTTAGTGAGAAGCTCTGCTTATCACCCCCAGACGTCTGGTCAGACGGAATGAGTTAACCAAATCTTGGAAGATCTATTGCGGGCATGTGTAATATCATCCAAGGGTTCTTGGGAAAAATAGTTACCTCTAGCCGAGTTTTCGTACAACAATAGTTACCAAGAGAGTATTAAGATGGCCCCGTTCGAAGCATTGTACGGTCGTAAGTGTAGAACTCCACTAAACTGGGTAGAAGTTGGTGAAAGAAGGTATTATGGTATTGATTTTGTTCAGCAAGCTGAGGAACAAGTCCGTACCATCCAAAAACATATGGCTGCAGCCCAAGCTAGACAGAAAAGCTATGTTGATCGTCGTAGAAAGCCACTCGAGTTTGAAGTTGGAGACTTCGTTTACCTGAAAGTTTCTCCAATGAAGAGTGTCCAACGTTTTGGTGTTAAGCGGAAACTTACGCCAAGATACGTGGGTCCTTTCCAGATCATAGGCAAGAGTGGAGCTGTTGCGTACAAAATCCAGTTACCTCCTGAAATGAGTGCCATATTCAACGTCTTCCATATATCTCAGCTTAAAAAGTGTCTTCGAGTTCCTGAGGAAAGAGTCTCTTTAGGAGATATCAGGCTGGAATCCGATCTAACTTATGAAGAAAAGCCAGTCCGAGTGATCGATACTTAGGAACAAATGACTAGAAGCAAAGTGGTTAAGTGGTATAAAGTAATGTGGAGTAATCAGGGTAGTGAAAGTGACGCTACGTGGGAACGGGAAGATTATTTGCGGGATGGTTATAAGGAATTCTATGAAAAATGGTATGCTTTCCAAATCTCGGGACGAGATTTTTATAAGGGGGGAAGGCTATAACACCTCAGGAGTTTAGCTCCATAATTGCATTGCCTTTGCATAAGCATAAGCAAGCATCATCTCATGTTATTTTATGTGTTGCAACTAATGTGGATGTTTTAGAATTTTGTTTGGTTCCCATCATGTGACTCTAGGGAGTTGGTGTAACTAAAGGGTAGAGTAGCTAATTATATCTCACAACACATTAGTTATACTTAGGGTCACTCATGGAGCAAGGTTCATGTTGACCAAAATCACCAAAATGCCCTTCAAGGTGTAGTTGACTAGCATTTAGCCCTAGGATGCTCTAGTTTGACCAATTAAAAAGTCTAGCTTAGAGACCTTGCATGGAGGAGCACCCTTAAGCAAAGTTGTAGGGAATTTTATGGGGAACAAAAGTCTCAATATGACCAACTCATGAAACTAACCAGAACATACCCAAAAATGGCCCACAAGTCAGCTAGAGGGGCTGTCTCAACACTTAGAAATTTTCCTAAGTCTCAAAAGTGCCCTCCAGTTTTACTGTGACCTACTTTGGAAGCTTGTAGTTTGCAAACCATACCAAACCAGCTCACACTCATGTTGACACTTTTGTAGTACTCACTTAGCTCTACAACATTGTCAACATTACTATCACCTAGTTCTAAATGGTTTAGGAGATATGGTGTCTTGAAAATAGGGTTTCAGTCGGTTTCACTAACTGAAAACACGTTTCAGTTTCAAAGGGCACCATTTTGGGGCTATGTAGTTTCAAATCTAGGCCGAACCAGTCCAAACTCCAATTGACAAACTTGTTGCCCTCACATAGCTCTACAAATTTGATGTTGTCATCTTGGACCGAATCGAGCTGTTTTGGAAGTTAATCAGCGCCAAACTTGCTCTGTCAGTCGGTCACCGATGCCACGATTGCAACTTCGATTCAGTTCGTCAGTGAGGAGTGGTCGACCGGCCACAGGCCCTCGCCGACGCGTGGACGCGCGGTGGCAACCGTACGCCGGCCGTGGCCCCACCGGTCAGTCCACGGGGCCTTCAAGGCCGCCACGACGCACCGAAGCTGCCCCCATTCCCTCTCCCTCCCTCATTCGGCTTCGACACGGAGAAACTGAGCCGCCATTGCCGCCTCCACTCCAGCGAGCTCGCGCGTGCTCACCACCGCACCACAGCCCACCAAAACTCGTCCACTGCTCCGCCTTGAAACCCCCTCCATCCTCCACCTCGCAGTTGGGTCAATTGTGCGGAGGTAAGACAACATTGCCATCTCCGCCACCGTCCGCCTCGGGCATTTCTCGCCGGAGCACCCCCGTGGCATGGCCGTGCTTCCCTAGCGTCTCCCTATCTTCCGTCCTTGATGTGTCACGTCCGCCTTGAGCTACTGATGCTCACCGGACCGGCCATTAGGGCTGAGCAGCCATCCAGCTCGTCGGAGCCGGCATGCCGCGGCCGCGGGCCGCCATTGCCGTCGCTTACTACCTTAGCTGCCGCCGTAGCCCTCTTAGATGGTACCCTTAGATTCGTATCGAGGTGGGGAACATGACAGTGCACTTGGCCTAGCCGAAACCGCTACCGGCGGCGAACTCCGGCCACCGTTCCTTTCCCCTGTCCTTTCTCCCTCTGGCCTGCGGGCCTGCGCTGTCAGCGCCACGCGCGCGGGGGGGAGTCCAGGATGGGCCACGCGCTGGCTGGGCCGTGCTGGCAAGCCGGACCGGCCCAGCAACAGTAGCGAGTTAGGGTTCGGTTTTGTTTTCTTTTCATATTTGTCATAGATTTAGTTGATGGTTATAAAATGTAGATCTAGGGTTTTACTTGTCCAAAATCTATGAGATAAATTTTGGTAGGATCTGCATGAGATGTAGTATTTTAGAAAAATATAAATCTGGTATGTGATGTTTAGTTTCTGGGAGAATTAAATAGGTCTTTCAAATGTGTTTTGAAATGAAGGCAAATTTGTTAAATGTATAATTGGAGCTGTATTATTCCAAAAATTATGAAATTTGGTGGGTAGGCTAAGTTATACCTATATTACTATTAGCCCTGGTAAAAATTTGGGTATTAGTGCTTAAGTACTTTTCAAGTTATAATGCTAGCATGTTATTTTAGGGAATACTTGAATGAATTTTAGTAATTTTTCTACATGTGCAATGTTCTTATAAATTTTTGGAGAATGTCTTGGTACCCTAAAGTGTCCAAGAAAATTATGAAATCTGTTGTTTGATACTTTTTAATATGATTTGTTAATTATACAAAAATCAGCCTTTTGGGCTTGTGAATTTTGTTTAGGGAGTTTCTGTAAATAATTTTAGTTCAAATTTTACAGTGGTCTCTTTTTGGTTCATAGAGTCTCCTATAATTTTTGTAGAATTTTAGGAACAAATTACATATATGTTTAAAATTCCACTTAATTACTTAAGTAAATTAAGAAATGAGTATAAATAAATATTTTAGGTAGGCAAACCTTACTTTCTGGTGTTTTTGTGACCTATGTGAACTTGTGGTAACATTAGTTTGGTCTTAAGGGATGTTTGCCACATAAATAAATATTTAATCTTTGCAATTCTAGGTTTTCTGGATAGCTGGTAGTATTTCTAGGTTTGACCTTTGATAAAGGTGGTTGCTGGAAAACTTGTAAATACCAAAGTTGTAGTAAGCTTGATAAACTAGTTTGTGTCAAAATTTGGGAGCATTTGGCTTAGTAGTTTGGGAGTTATTGCTGTTTAAAGTGACAGTCCAGAATTTGCTACTCTCTGTTTAGAGGGGACAGATTCTGGAACTTATGAAATTCGACATGAAAAAGTTAGGAATTTAGGGTTGAGATCTGAAAATGAATTGTAGTGCATTTCTTAAGCTTTTCAGATTGTCTTAGATCATATCTTTTGGAGTTAGGAATCTTCAGTTATGTTAGAATCTTTGAGCTGCTGTCCAGAATATCTTACTGTGGTATTTTGGTATTGGATGTGGTAACCTAAGTAATGCTACTCTTGTCATTGATAGGTGTTAGGGCCTTAACCGAAGAAGAACAGCTATATCTTAGGTTGAGTGGATTAGGTGAGTACTTCTCTATCGGAGAGGAAATTTTGCACCTAATATTTGAAGTGATTTGAATAGAGCTTTAAGAATGTTGTAATGCATTTCATTCCGAGCATATTGTATCTTTCACTATGCATACATGAGATTTATTATGCACTCATGCAATAGGTATTCCGGAGGGGGTAACGCTCCTCGAATTCGAGCAAGTGATTCCGGAGGAAGTCCAGGACCAGGAGCAGCCGAGGGAGCCCGAGGATCCAGCCGGCGAAGGAGTGCCCGCAGAAGATCTACCCAAGTGTCCTGACCACCGGCCCTCGACCTTTCTAAAAGGCAAGCCCCGGTGCATGCTGAACCCATCATTTTATAAATCTATCTTGAGTACTTTTAATTGTTTAATGCATTAAGTTGTAGGAGTTGTATGAAAACAATTATTGCATTATATCTATCCTTGCCCAGATATCGTACTTAAATCCTAATTTAGGTTTAGGCACGTATCAATGCATAGCCCTGCTTAGTACGGTAGAAGTCGGGTGATTTTCGGTCATCCGCGAGATGTAGGAAGGAGTCACGAGTGGCTTTATGACTATCGTGGATGGAACCATACTTTAAAATAAAATTGAGACCGGGCGGGAGTTCGATAGTACAGCCGCAAGACACTTCACGTCTTGGGTGTGGAGCTATGCCCGTCTGAGTTGTTTAAGGACCGATTCGCTGTACGTCCTTGAGTCATGTTGAACGCAGTCTAACACTTAGCTGGCCGGATAAGTCGTTCCGACCGTGAAGCCGAGTAATGTGATTCAGGCCGGGAATCGAATGGTAGGTTGCTTCTTGGAGGAGAGAAAGGATGTGCTTGGGGACATTGGTGTGAGACCAAGGGGGTTAGAGTCCCTATCACCTGGCAGAGTATCGCCCTTGGGGTCGCGACATCATTCGAACCCGCGATTCCTAAATCATATGAAAAGGTGGCTTGTGCGACCCTGGCAGGGACCTACGCGGTGAGTGTTAGAAATACCCCTCCAGCTGGATAGGAATTCGATTCGAATCGCCATCGCTCCCGGTTAGTGAGCACTTGACTTGAGCAGCGGCAACGTGATCTCATTAAATGAACAGATGGTTAAGTGAATGATACAATGTTGCCACAATTTATACCTGCTCTGGATATAATGTGGATAATTGTTTGATTATAATCAAATGCATGCTTAGTACAGGTGCTAAGATAGATGACAGGTAAATGCTAAAAATAACTGCTAGTACAGGTTATAAGAGTTTCAATTTCTTATGCCTTTTATGCAAAATGTGATGTCAGCTAGCCTCTTGTGTAAGCCTTGCATAATCCTTGGTGTCATCTTATTTCTGGTTTTTGACGGGTAAGTCTAGCTGAGTACATTCCAGTACTCAGGGTTTATTCCTTCCTGTTGTAGATGATATGCTCTATCAAGGCTTCTGCAAAACTTTGTCTCCACCCTGCGGGTGACGAAGACTAGATCACTAGGGCGTGATCATCTTTTATGTACTTTCCTGATGCTTTTGCGGGTTGTTGATCAACAAGACTGGCAGTAGTTAAACAACTGGTGTGTGTATGCTTCCGCTACTTTATAAACTTGGTTTGTAATAATTGCGACTCTCTGTGTGTAAACTTATTTTGGAACTACTTGTGAAATGTAACGTATGATGTTGTATGTTGAATGATGCGATCTTGGTTGTAAGCAAGTTGGTTTGAAATCCTTCGTGGTTTCGATTGACTACCGGGATTATATGGGCTCAAGTTCGAAAATTTGAGCGCTTCGGTGCTTGTTTTTGTACTTATGTTCTTATAATTTGGTCGGTTCTGTTACACGGCGTGCGTCCAATTTTCTTTATGCACCTCGTCTGCCCATAGCTCATGTCCTATTTGTGTTTGGTTTTCTGTTTTAGTTTGGGACATACTTCGTTTAGTCCGTGTCCTTTCCCATTTTCATGTTTTTTTTGTCATGGCACACATTATAATTTCTTATATTATATTTTTCCATAAATGTAAATAAAATTTAAAGCCTGCAAAGTAAAGAAAAAAATTCAGGACTCTAGCCACGGAGGGAAATAAGGACAATCTGGATTAGAATTAGAATTTGTAGCTATTCAGGTGTCTAAGTAATAGGACTAACAAAGATAGTTTTTAGATTTACAGAGTTAGTTAGGAGGGCCATGCCAAAAATAATGGGAAGAAATTTTGTATCTTTATTATTAGGTATATAGATATAGATATTGATATTAATATAGATATAGAAAAAAATAAGGTGTAGAGAAAAAGTTTATGGCCAATGGACTCTAAGCGGAACTGGAAAAACAGAAATAAAAAAAGACATCAAAACATAAAAAGGACTCTAAACGGAACAAAGTTCATGACCGACAGACTCTAACCAAATTAAAAAAATAAAATAAAAAAGACATCAAAACAGGAAAGGACTCTAACGGGAACTTGAAAAAAAGACGGTTTGGAAAGACAATTCTATTCGGACTGTGAAATTAAACTCGAACTTTGTGTCCTAATATAATTTGAGTCTTATTTTTGGTTTAATAATAATTCTTATATCTCATTTTTATTTTTTATTAAATTAAAATATTTTCCTACCCCTTCAGTCCGTTGCGAGCTGCACCTGTGTCCAATTTGTGTCCTATTTTTGGTTTAATAATAGTTCTTATATCTTATTTTTTATTAAAATATTTTCCTGCCAGTTGCAAGCTGCACCTGATCCCTATTTTTTATCTTTCCTTGTTAACCATTAGAGTTGTCTCGTACTAATATTTTTTTCCTGAAAAGGAAAAAGGCACGTATGAAACCGGACTCCCTATAGAAGCATAGAAAAAAGCCAAATCTACATGGAAAAAAGTCGGACATGGCCTGCTAAAGGGAAAAAAAAGTAACAATCGCATTGGAAAAAAATAAATAGTCCTGGACTCCGTGACGGTGGACTCCAAATTCTAGACGTGGAGGGGAATTTTTTTTAAAAAAAAAGAAAACAACATAGAAGAGAAATACTTATTTGGCAACTTATGAGTCCGGATCACATACATGACCCAATATTTTTTGTAATTGGACTCTGCATTACGCTAGACAAGAGCTATTCTAACACATATGACACGGTTTACATATATAAGTCCAGACAAAAAAGCTCTCCAATGTCCGGTAGTTAGGGGGAGGTGGACGAAAAAATGGATAGACGAAAAAATAGCCTGAAATTTTGCCTCTTTATTAATAGGTATAGATACGTCGTCTCAACACATTTAGGTCTTGTGTCTTCAAATTCCTTTGTGTTGGAATTGAGATCCTTTGATGAACAATAATCTCACAAATCGTTCATGTGATCATACAAATATGCATACAATGAAAAAAACGACAAAGGTTAGTTAACCTTTTGATCAACAGTAATGCCCCGTTTGGTAGGGCTCTTCTCTGACTTTGGCTCCTGCAAAATAGTCCTGCTAAACGGTTCAGTAGGAGTAAGGACCTGGATCTTTTTTGTAGGAGCCATAAATTGTGGTTACTCAGAAACGGCTCAGGCTCCTCCCAACAAACAAGGCTTCTCACAAATCGATCATGTGACCATACACATATGCCGTTCATGTGACCATACACATACACATGCATGTTTGCTGCTAGTACATGACGGACCAACGCAGCAATGAAAACCTTATAACAGTGAAGAAAACGGTGGTTGGTTAACACGACGGAGGTACGTTGGTTAACCTTTTCTCATTTGATTAATTAGTATGTTTAACATCTTTGAATTGAATTTGCAAGTAGATCACGTGCACATCATTGCTGTAAAAAAAATGCTGACAATTTCATGTATTAAAATATGTCTAAATTTACTTAAATATATCTTTTTTTTTGCGAGCCACCTAAATATATCTAACATATACTCTCCATCGCCGTCGCGGGACAATGATCAAGCTTTTTTTCCCCCCATCGCGGGGCAATTATCTAGATTTTTTTTTCTTCCAAAAAACAACGCACATGTGTCAACACCACACACCACACAAATTAAAACTGGATCTCCAAATCTGGAAAAAAAAAACTGCGCTGGCAGTTCGTTCTTTGTGATACAGTAGCTCGTCAAGGGTGATGGTTACATCATTGAAACTCATTTTTTGGGTTTATTAAGAAAATCAAAGGGTGAATAATCACTAGATATGATATTACCCGAATAACAAAAAGAATATCCTCATTTTTCATACGAAAAAATATCTTAAAACTTGCTTTAAATAAAACTGGCATCTAGTTTAGGAGATCCAAACCACCACGTATATATAGGATGTAGGTCCAAGACCTTAGATATCTATCTGCACGCTACGCCGCCATCCATCCTTCTCGGCTCTGCGTGCTTGCTCCGGGGCGCGGGCTCCGGCAACCCCAGGTCCGCCCTCCGCCGCCACCGGCCTCCGTCATGTCCGTTTTGCAACAGTTCGATCGAAAGCCGTCGTGTTTCACAATCTCGAGATGGACATGTGTTGTGAATTGTGTGGTGTGCAATCTCATCTCATCAGCTCACCTCTGTCTCTCTGCAGGAGTGCAGGTATCTGAGTCGACGATGGGCAGCATGTCCCGGAAATTCCTGAATCTGATCGTCAACGAGCAGAACCCTGGCTTCAAATCGCTGCGCTGCATCGACCTGACGCTCCAGAAATTCTTTTACGATGCACCAGCACCACCACCGTCGCCACCAGATGGAGATGGATCAGCGGGAGGAGCTCGAGACGCCGCCACCTCTTGGCCGGCGGCGGCGGCGTCAGAGACGACGGGGACGCTCTGCTCTGCCTTCCCAGGCCCAGCTACAGCTTCAGAGCCGGGGACTCCGACGCGAGCGACGAATGGGGGATGCACTGCTTCCCGCTCGGTGACCGCAAGGTGGTCTGCGCGGACCAGTCGGGGCTCGCCTTTGCCTTCGACGCCGAGACGCGCGTCGTCGGCACCATGTGCGGCCTCCGCAAGCCCAAGCGGATGCCCTTCTCCCTCCCCAACTTTTCGTACGTCCAAATTCGAAGCCTTTTCGTCATGGAGAGGTTTCCCGAGCCGGAGGCGAAGAAGAGCGACGGGAAGAGCCGCCAGTTCGAGGCCTTCTTCAACGACATGTCGGTGTTGCATTGTGCCGGCTCGGGTAAATGGAGCCAACGCCTCCTTCCGCAGCCGCCGTTCGTCGTCCGCAAGGCACGCAAGGGCGGGAGAAGCAGCACCCGCCCCGGGCCCGTCGAGATCACAGCATACACGGTGGTCGGCCGCGGCTCCCGCTCCTGGGTGCCCGATGAGTGGGACGGGCGCGGCACCTACTACTTTTACTTTGAGGACGGCTCCTGCATCTGGCGTGGAAGTGGACCCAGGTCGGCAAGTGGATGCTGCCCTTCCACGGCAAGGTGGAGTACGTGCCCGAGCTCAAACTCTGGTTCGGCTTCTCCGCGGAGTCCCGGCGCTTGGCTGCGGCTGACCTCTCCGGCATGGACCCCCTGTCCCAGGACCAGGAGCCACCACAGCTACTGGGCACCTGGCAGGAGCTTGACACGCCAAAGGAATGGAGGGAATGCAGGGATCCCCAGGTCGTCAACCTGGGTTCTGCATCGCGAGGTTCTTCAAGACCACCAGTGGCTCTTCTTCAGATGATGGAGAAACTGGAGAGGATTTTGCTGTGCTGACTGGTGTGGAGGTGGTGCCCTTTCTCGACGATGACAGCCAAGCTGGTGACGACAGTGGCAACCGGAGGGTGATGAAGCTCCGGATGATCAGGCACAAGTCGAGACGTCTCCACGGCGGTGGCACCATCGACACAATGTTCTGAACAATTATTGGGGCTTTAATTTGGGTTATTGATTCCCCAGTTCCCCTGAGACAATGTTTTTTTTTTAATTTCTTGGCTACATCTATCACCATGACTCTGGTAGCAGGTGGTAAGGGTACCGGTTTTAATTTATCCATTGTGTCGATCATAAAGCAGTGTGCTAATCTCTGAATAAATTTTGTTGGGAGAAGTACGCACAGTCAGCTGCTCTCCCCATCCCTGCGTGGCGCCCTCTCTCGCCCCAGCGACCGAGCTTTCACACCCCGGTGGCCATGGCGCTCCCCACCCCCCATCCCCCACCGTAGCTGTCGAGCCAAGCCCGGTGCCGTTAGCGCTGGTGGTGGTGGTGCTCGTGCGCGCCGCTGGTGCTGGTGCTGGGTGGTGCTTGTGCGCAATCGCTCGCCGCTGGCTCCCACCCTGTCGGCCGAAATTGACCGGCTCAAGCCTCTCTCCCCCTATGTTGCAAATGTACATTTCAATTGTTTCAGACGTTTTATAGGCAAGTTGCAATAGTTTCATATGGATGTTGCAAAAGTAGATCAGAGATGTTGCACTTGTTGCATATGTTGCAAGTGTTTCAGAAGCATGTTGCAAGCGTTTGTTCAAACTATTTCATCTATTTCTAGATATATGTTGCAAATATTTTGATCTGAATGTTTCATGCGTTTTCACACATATGAAGTGTTTTTTGTAAGTGTTTCATGTGCATATTTCGAGTGTTTTAGCTGTTTCGTACGTATGTTGCAAGTGTTTCATCTGGATGTTTCAAAAGTATATCTGCTGTTGCAGCTAGTGTTTCAAATACATGTTTCATATGTTTCATCTGCCTTCAGACGTATGTTGCAAGTGTTTACATCCGGATGTTTCAAAAGTAGACCGGGTTTTTCACTTTTCTGCTGCCTCGCTCCCGGTGCCGGCTGGGCATTTGCCGCCCCCTCCCCCTCTTCTGGATGTTGGCGTAGCTACCTGCTGCAGTTTGCTGGCCGCATGCATACGCGTGAGAAGCGGAGGGGTCGCGAGCGGGGACTCCCCACGTGCAGTCGGGCGGGTCGAGAGGCGGGGGCCCCGTGTAGGCAGGCGTGGGATGCAGGTGCGCAGGGGGAGATGGAGTGCAGGCACGGACATCCGGGCACTAGCATTGCCGCTTGTGGTAATGTTCGTCACTATATGCTTCAGAACCAGATTCAGGATTCACCCCTTGCTCTTGTAGTCTTGTATAAACTTTCAGTGCAGAACAACTGTCAATTCTAATTTTGCCATATTAAGAGCATCTCAAGCAGGCTACTAAATCCACTACCTATCTTATATTTGAGTAGTGAAGGCAAAAAAAACACACTCCAGCAGGCTACTTATCAGACTATCTACATCTATTGCCCCTACAAAATTTTCCCTCCCACTACCTACATCTATTGGCCCAACAAATCTGCATACCTATTTTTCTCTCCCACGCTCCTCTCTCTGCGCTCGTACGCACGAGACCCGTCTCGCACTGCTCGACAGCGCTGCTCCGCTGCTCGCCGGCCCTTCACCCCGGCGACCCTCCTCCCCGCCGCACTCCCAGGCGTGGCAGGCGGATCTCCCCCGGCAGCTCCCAGCGCGGCAGCGCCACTCCTCTGGCTCCCCTCCCCTCCCTCCCGACAACGTGCGGGCTCCCAGGCGCGGCCCCGGCCGGCAACTCCCCTCCCGATGGCCGAGTTCGTCGATGACGACAAGGAAGAGGATGACACGTGGGCTCCCTATGTCATAGACTACTAAAATAAATTTAGGAGCCATATTCTAGGTAGCTTCGCTGGAGTTGGAGGCAAAATATAGGTAATAAAAAAATAGGTGGCTATCTAAACCGACATTTACGTAGTCTATTTAGAGATGCTCTAAGCATGCTTTCTCCTCAATTCGCAAAAAAAAAAAATCTCCTCTTAGGTTACATCAAAGGGTTAGTATCACATACCAGTGTCAACTGCCAACCTATGCTGGACGATGTCTTCTCAGAGAAAGCAAGCGGAATTACTGGACACCGAATCCCTTCCATGTTCCATTCAGATTAATTCAGGAAACAATCGACATAAGCTGTAAATCTGAACAGCACTAGTTGATCATTTGACACTTGACAGAAGCTTCCGCATTTACCTATCAATTGATGTGCCAAGCGATCGAACCATGGACCCTTATTAACAAAAAAAAAGAAAAAAAGAAGTGATTTTGGTCATGGTTGCGCCTAGATAAAGTAAAATCCAAACACCTTTCTTTAGAATCAAAGAATAAGCAAACCTTGCCTTTTGTCAAGCAATGCAAAAATTACTTATGGTTCGCATTTGCAGGCAGGTAAATAAAGAAACGCAAAGGGGAAAAGAAGATTCTGTATGAACTGTCTGCAGATGACTCAAAATATCTGAACTCAAGAAGTCATAGGTCAACTTAAAAGAACAAATGGTGGGACCAATGTGTATAACTAAACTTTTTCAAGTTTGGCCTACAGAGTCCAGTTTGCGTACGAAACTACGAAAGCCACTCGCCTTCTGACGGCCAAAAACTATAATGTTGCATCAAATATGCTGGCAGTAATGAGCCACAATATCTATGGCTAAGTTGGTATCTGATAGTGACAAATGGGAGTTTAAAAGGCGCAGCCCCCTTGCCCCATGTAATTTACAACCTTGCTTAACATAAACGTTTCACTGACAGTTATATTTAGATACAGAACTGATAGAGAATCTGGCAACTCAGTTCCTCTCTTCATTAGATATACAATTACAATTATGCCATTTCATTTGACGAATAGAGAAATGCCTAATACATATTGATGGCATATATTCAAAGTTGATCGATGTACCACAATACAGTACATTCAAACTCCACTTCTGTATAAGTAATTGACCTCCTGGGCTGCCTATGAGGTGTATAATCTAATAATACCTAGAAAAATTGTTCAACCGGTCTCATCCCTGCTTCTAATATTATAGCCCATTGCTGTCATCCAACTAGAAGTCTGGACAGAGCCAGTTAACTTCTTCATAGACGACTCAGTTTAGATCCCCATTGCCCCAACTCCAATCCAGCTATCTTGAAGTCTACTAGTATATTATTCTAATTGATCTAACCCATCTACATATACAATCTCTAGCATCACAAATGTAAGGTAGACGACACATACCAGCTCACAAGCTTTCAAGGGTTTCCATAAAAAAACAAGCTTCCAAGGGTCAGCTGGAGATTATGAAGGTTAGCAGCTATCTTCTTTGCCCTTCTATTTTCTTTTGCAACAATTTGTGCGATTTTGTACCTTCAAAAGAACAAGATTTTTTTACAAACTATGTCCATGTACGATTCATTGTTACCTTTGGTAGAAGTGATTACCAATATCCTTAAATATCAACCTGTTGAAGTAAAGTTTATACATGATTGAAATTGTTATTTGATTTTGTAAATATTGACAAACTCTGCATAATCACTGGTAGCCACGAACAATTACGGGCAGTTTGAGATGAATTGAACACTTCACCTTCTTGGAGTAAGAATCATGGCTACGCCTTCAAGTTTGGACTTTCTGCCTTCTCTCATGGTTTTACTATTTCAAAGAAAAATCTTATACGATACAAGCTATATATTATTATTTTAACCCTATAATTGTATATCTCCAGTCCATAACTCTCAGCCCATGGGGGAACAAAAGTACAACTATCTGAAAGGATGCATAAGTGATGCTATGTGATAATGTCCATGTTAACTAATATCACAGTTCACTTGGATACTGAAAATGGAATGAGAAATACAGCTCAGACCAAACGCTGAGCCCAGAGGTAATGTCAGAGAACGTCGTGTATTCTCCATGCGATTTACAAACAATTGGAACTGGAGGTCCTGACTCTGGACATATCAGCTCTATAGAAGCTTTGCCACCAAGTCTCCCCAATATCAGCCCTAGGCCAGTGTTTTTTGTTACAACCGGGAGGTCACAGTTATTGAATTACTCCTTCCGAACTGGAGAAGAGCTTGCTCTTGAATTCATGCAAGACAGGGCAAACACAAGGAAGCCTTTGGTTTCAATCACCTCTGATAACAGGAACATCAAAACCAGCTACACTCCTTGGGGGGAAGAAGCTAATATTTCTGGAGATAAACCATCAAAGAAGCTGCTGAAATTTCCTTCAATCAGTGAAACAAGTAATCAAGGAACAAATAAGACATACCTAGAAGAGATATATAGCTATGGACCAACTAGAATGAAGTTCCTTTGCAACTTTGGAGGCAGATTCCTACCAAGGCCAGTAGATGGCAAGCTCCGGTATGTTGGTGGTGAAAAGCATCTGATTCAGATCAATCAAGGATTGTCATGGCAAGGACTAATCAGCAAGACAACCAAGCTCATCAGGCAAGCTCACATAGTCAAGTACCATTTGCCAGGAGAGCAAGTGAATGTGCTCATCTCTGTTGCCTCCGATGATGATGTGCACCATATGATTGATGAGTGCATTGTCCTAGAAGAAAGCAAGGAACGGCCGACTATGTACCTATTTACTGATGAAGATGATGAGCACCATGTACATTTTGTGGTAGGAGGCTCATCAGATGAAGACACTGAAGCACAATACATTGCTCTGATAAATGGATACAGATACACTAGACCAGGTGAGAAATTAAGTGCACGAGGACCTGGGAGTGCATCAGCCAGTGATCTGGATCAGCTGATGTTTGATATTGATGACGCGGGATCACTGACAGACATAGGCAGGACAGAAGAAGCTTCAGCATGTCTTAGAAGCAAGCGTTCACAAAATATTGTTACAGAAACATCAAAAGAATCCAGGATTCCTCTACATAAGTTTCCTCCCATTATCATGGAACAAATGACCAATCAAGACTGTGCTATACAGAGTAATAAAGGCGAGGTGAGCTCCTATCCTACCAGAAAGCAGTCAAGAAATGTTAACCTTGCTTCATCCATGCCATTGGAATTCACATATCCGTCTAAGTGGGAGCAAAATGGTAGTAATAGCACCTCAAGGCAGATTCCTGAACTGCATAGGACAGCAACTGACATATCCAAGATAGGTCATAATGCAGAAAGAGATAAGGAAAATGCATCATCAAGAACAGAATTGATGATACCATCAGACGAGAACAACTTGAGGACGCCATCACTGAGTACAAACTTCAGCAGCACGACACAACATACAAGTCCTGTCAACAAGTTGCTGAGAGAACAGACTGAGACAATTGTCCAATTTATCCAATCTAACAATTCAATCGACTTTCAAAAGTTGGTGACAGAAGAGCCTGTTGGAAGATCTGTATATGAAATGCTTGCATCTCCTTCAGGAGATTATCAAAAACCAGTGCACAAATGGCCGAGTTCTGATGAAAGCATGATAAACACAAGATGTAGCTCCCAAGAAGACATCATCGCTTATTCTGATACATATCAGCTCAACAAAATTAGAAGCACTAGGTTACAAAACAGGACAGAGTGGACTGCCCCTACCCAGATATCTGGGTCAAATGAAGCAGGAGCTCACATTTTGTGGGATGACACACACATCAGTGTGATGAATCCATACACCCATGAGCAGGTATTTTCAGTGAATACTACTGGTTGTATAGAGCATATTCTTCCTGATGTCATGCACACTGATGTGGCCAAGAAAGATAATCTTTCTATGCCAGTGGTCTATGACAGTGAAATGGCATGTTCCCCACGTCCTTTTACATCTTCAGACAAGAAGGCAGCTGAGCTGCAAAAAAATAGGCATGTGCATGCTTCTGAAGAAAAACAGCAAGCTTCTCCCGATAGTAGACAGCAGGACATACAGATTGTTAGGTCTAGTTCACTGGGAGATGAAGGCAACCATATGCAGATTGGATCTTTATCAGAAGAAGTTCCAGAAAATTTTTCATCATCAATCTCAGAGCTTGAGGTACACCTCATCACCTCCACATATGTACTCATGAGAGCTAACTTCGGAAGCAATTTCTAAGACAGCGATTGCATTTCCTCTGATGGCAGGTACACGAAACCAGGGAAAATAAACAAGCCCTTCCTGCAAATGCAACATTGGACGGAGACATTATAAGCAACGTACAGGTGTGTAGCTTGTTTGTAAATTAAGATAGAATCTTCAGTCCCAAGACATAAGTTCAATTACAACTACATATGTTTGTGAGAATCTGTATAATATTTTGTGGGGGATCCACAATATGCGAGTTTCACTAAGAAAAAAGGAATATGTATAATATTGTGCAAGGAACTAAAAGATATGGATGGAAGGAACTAAAAGAAATGAAGAACAAAGAAACTTTAGTACAATAAATATTGCACAAGGAACCATCACTGCACACGATTTTCCACAATGTACCATTGATTATTCGTTTTACTTACATCACAGGTAATAAGCAATGAGGACCTTGAAGATCTGCAGGAGATGGGCTCTGGTGCATTTGGAACTGTCTTCCATGGAAGATGGAGAGGAACAGATGTTGCCATCAAACGGATAAAGAACAGCTGCTTCATGTATTCATCACCTGAGACAGATAAACTGGTTAGTTCACATGATGAATTGAAGTTACAATCACGAACATAGACTTAGTAGTTAGTAGAAGTCTCCCAGGACATAGTTTGCTCATCAGAAAACAGTAACCAATTTTATCATGCAGATTGTGGAGTTTTGGAGAGAAGCAGCAATCCTCTCGAAACTTCACCACCCTAATGTGCTGGCATTCTACGGGATTGTGAATAATGGACCTGGGGGGACATTAGCAACTGTGACAGAATTCATGGCTAGTGGATCTCTCAAGAAAGTCCTTTTGCACAAACAAAAATTACTTGACCGGCGCAAACGGATTACTCTTGCTATGGATGCGGCTATTGGAATGGAGTACTTGCATTCTAAGGATATAATTCATTTCGATTTGAAATGTGATAACTTACTGGTGAATCTCAATGATCCATCTCGTCCGATATGCAAGGTGTGCCACCTTTTCATCATTTTATCAATTGTGTTGATCTAAAATGAATGATGAGATGTATATGTATATAAGATGGGGGGAATGTCAGCCCTGTTCCCCGTCAAGCAGCTGTCCACCAGCACATGCAGGGCACATGGGTGAAGAAGCAGAGTTAAGGGAGGAGGCTAGCAGGCCCAAGAGAGACTGCTAGTCCAATATGCGAGTGAGCGGAGCCAGAGTGGCTTAACTAATGTAATGAGTATAAGTACAGTGGTGAGGGAAGAGAAGGGTAGCGGATATGTAAAAAGACACCTGAACTTTAGTCACACAGAGTTCCTCCACCCTATCCTCTGCTTCTGTCCTTCTCTTCTCCAAGGCATCTGTCTGCTAACAATATAAATGGCCTCTTATTTTCCAAAGAGCTGAAATGGAGAAACTGATAAATTATGACTGCAGGTATCTGATTTTGGTTTGTCCAAGGTGAAACAAACTACAATGGTCTCAGGTGGGATGAGGGGAACTCTTCCATGGATGGCTCCTGAAATGCTTCAAATGAGCAGCAAGATGGTATCAACCAAGGTAGGACTCACAAGCTCTCTTTTGATCTAGGAAAGCAGTGATATTACAAGACTCAAAAGGTGTTATGGTATTATGACCCCGTTTGGTGTGGCTTCTGGGTGCTCCGGCTCTGGCTCCAAAATCACTGTACAGTGCTGTTTGGTGCTGCAGCTTACTGTAGCACATGGGAAAAAAGGCAAAAATGAACTGAGAAACAGAGGAGCTGGAGTTTTGGGGCTCCAGCCGGATGCTATAGTACCGCTACAATAATGCTACAGTCCAGGAACCGGAGCTGGAGCCCTCCAAACGGGGCCCTATGTGTGTTTCTCATATGGCAATCAATAATCTTAAAGCCAACCATTGAATCAAATGATTTCTTATACTAAGATAACCGAGTTGCTTATTTCTGTTATTTGGGAGGGTCGTAGCTTGTATGGAAACTATATAATGTTCAAAAGCTATTTCTGAAGACTCAAGTTGCTGAAATGAAGAAGAAATATATGATTCTCACTTAGCTATTCAATTATTTGTACTGCCTATATTCATACCAATATATCTGATACTGCAACAGGTTGATGTGTATTCTTTTGGAATCATAATGTGGGAAATACTCACGGGCCAGGAACCATATGCTGGCATGCACCATGGAGGAGTTATAGGTGTGTTATGAAGTTAACATGAACTGTATCCTATGCTCTAACATCACCTGGGGTCCCAAATACTGACTGAAAATTTGCAGGAGGAATTTTGAGCAACACATTGAGGCCACCGGTGCCAGCATCATGTGATCCACAATGGAGGGAACTGATGGAGCAGTGCTGGTCAAATGAGCCTGACAAAAGACCATCCTTCAAGGAAGTAGTGAGCCACCTCCGTTCAATGCTAGAAGCCAACCATAGCAGGCCACTAATCTAACTTCCATGAAGACCGCTATGTATGTATCATTTTAAGTCCATGGTGCAGACATCGCCTGTATGTATATTAATATTGTTCAGTACTTCAGCTTCAGCATACCTTTACATTCAATGTTATGTACTGTGTCTGTGTGT
Source organism: Saccharum hybrid cultivar R570 (assembly GCA_038087645.1). NCBI lineage: Eukaryota > Viridiplantae > Streptophyta > Magnoliopsida > Poales > Poaceae > Saccharum > Saccharum hybrid cultivar. The sequence goes on along the minus strand of JAQSUU010000312.1, from coordinate 19,066,539 downwards.
GTTGGTATCTGTACTAGGGCTTTTGCACAAGGAAAATGTATATTAGATTAGTTGGCTGGTGTGCTGCTATGAAACAAATAGTTGGAATATAAAAGTCAGTTTCACTTCCTTGCTATCTATTTTACTATTTTATTAGAAATTGTAGGCGTACTTCGCCTATGGAATTATCCTACATTCAACTATGCTTTTTGTAGCTGTCTACTTAACTGGGGCTCCTAACGAGAGCATAACATTGTTAACCAGCATTGCTTCAGGTGCAGTTCAAGATACAAAACTCGATTTGGTTCAAACTCTAGCACGTCAATTCTCAACACCAGACATGCTAAGATGCATATGAGGTTACATACATCTGCAATAGCTTAAGCTCAAACAGAACCCTCGATCACTGCCACCACGTAGTAACCAATTTGCAGTGAATCTAAGAAACTCGCACTTGAAACGGAAGTGCATGAAGAAAATAAGTACTATCGCTAGAGAAATCCTTGTGAACAATAAGCACAACAGGTACAACCTGGAAAAATCGCAGCGTTCCCCTAATAGAATCTACTACAACAAAGCACCTCATTACATTTTGTGCCTGCCAATCCATGTCGGCCACTGAATGCGCGACACGACACAACGAGGAAATACATCAAACAGCTCCGATGCAGCACAGGGACCAAGCTAAGATAACTTACAGAAGCGCGTGAGCATGAATGCGAGAATGAGATACGGGGATAGAAACCACGGTACCTGGTTATGTCAGCACGGACTCCGCCTCTGAGCACGCATGAGCGGCGGGCAGAGGACGGGAACGGCATCTCGTCGTCCCTCGAGCCACCCCGCACTGCCCGTTGGAAGTCCAACTGGTTCTCGTCATTCAGCGCTCCAACAGGTGAAGGGACCGCGTCCGGCAGCTGATCTCGTCGCTGGAAGTCCAACCGGTTCCATAAGCTCGTCGACGGTGAGCGGCCGCGGCGCTGCTCGCCTCCGGGTCCGGGCCGGAGTCCGGAGAAAGGCATAAATGTAGCCGAGGAAAACTCAGTAAAAGGCCCTTGAGCTATTGAGCTTGGGGATTTCTTGCAGAAACGGCCCTGAACTATTGATTATGACGCACCCGACCAACTCGTCTCTTAAATCAGCGGTGGCCTGTCCTCCTCTTCCCACAGCCGGTGTTCCGCCACCGCCGCCGCCGCCTCTGGATGGGCGTCCGGCCTGACGCCTCCTCGACCACTTCCGCATGGGCCACTGCCGGACACCTTCCTTGCCAGGACTCGCGAAGTGGCGATGTTGTTGTTGCCTCCTTGCCCCCACCTGGCCTGGCCACCTGCCAGGGTTTAGTCACGGAGGAAGAGGGGCGCGGAGCTTGGCCGGAAGCCAGGAAGGTGGCAGACCGAGCCCAGCAGGATGGTGGCTTTCCGGTGGGCTGCGGGAGAAAATGAGAATTTTGTCATTCTCGGAACCGGGCTTCGCTACTTTGCCATCGCTCAAACGTGATTCGTTGTTTTGCCATTATGAAACACAGCCCACACGCTAGAATGCCCTATCGACTAAAGATGGCAACAGGCACCCGATCCCCGATTCCCCGCGGTGAATTCCCCTATTAGGAGACGGGGATGGTGCCAAATTCATCCCCACGGGGATTAAAATGGTAGGAACTTGATCCCCGTCGGGGCTGGCGGGGACGGGGACGGTTCCCTGTAACCCGACCCCGATCCCCGTATCCCCGCCCCGCTAGCAGCTGTGTATGTGCGAACCAACAAGTGAAGGCCCATCTAGAGCCCAACTACAGGCAGCCAATATATATACCGCGAGTCTGCGAGTAACCCTAAAGCTATCCATTCATCCTTTCCTTCCTATACCAGCCGGCAGCCGCCGCTAGCTTCTCCCTCTCATCCCTCGCTGTCCCACACCAGACGCGACGCGACTCCACAGAGGCCGAGGCGCCGACACATCACCGCCAGCAGCATCCGCATGCGGCTCCGCTTTGCCCCTCTCATCTCCCGCACCAGAGACCAGACGCAACTCCGCCGAGGCATCCCAGCGTCCGAGTCTGCTCTTGTCATGCGTGTTCTGAGAGAACGCTGGCAGCTCAAATCCAGCCACAGTCGAGCAAGCAACAGGGGATGTGGTCTGTGTGGAGGTGCGGCTCAAATCTGTTGGAGCCTGCTCCTGCTATCTAGATCAGAGTGCTAGTAAGTGCGATGATGTATATAGCTTGCTTGTGCATTTAAGCCTGTTTTGCTCCTTCCCTCTAGATCTGTGTGCTACTAGATCTGTGAGTGCAATGATGTATGTACAACGTGCTGATATATGTATTTCGTGCTTGCAATGGTGCTTCTGTATCGGAATTTCACGGTGTTCAATTTGTTATGTTCCTGCCCTCTTGTATGGCTGTCATTGAAACGGGGATGGGGTCCCCGCGGGGATCAATTCCCCGCTCGGGGACGGGGATGGGGGAACTCTGGCCCCGACGGTTTAGACGGGGACGGGGATGGGAAAAATTTGTCCCCGCGGGGACGGGGATGAGGAGCCATCCTCCGACGGGGAATTCCCCGTTGCCATCTCTATCGACCCATTTGATGTTGCTGTACATTTTCTATTCCACAATTACCCCTGTCTATGCCCAACTGGGACCGACGGAACGGAGACAGGCAGGAAACGGATCGAGCTGAGCGAGCGACGCGCTCCTCCTGAGCGCCGCCGCCGCCAGGCCTCGCCAATCCTGGGCGCCGCCGCCGCCAGGGCTCGCCAGCGCCACCTCCCACACGCCGTGGCCCCTCGCCGTTGCTGCCTCCCGCCAGCCCCCGCCGCCGCGGAGAGCCGGTGCCGCTAGCGTGCTCATCCTACCCCACTTCTTCCACATCCGGACTCGCCACATGGATTGCAGCTGCTATGGTTCAAATCAAACCCCATGTATTGCAGTTGGGGTGATCTTATTCCTCGGTATGTACTCCCTTTCTTCCAATGTCATAGGCATCTAACTTCGTTTGGGAAGCCAGTAGACCTAGCTCTGCGAGTAGTATTCTAACTTGTTCATCCATTCTTGGTTTTATCTAGGCTCGATGGGAAGCCTGAGCGTAGAATATTTCCTGTAGGAGAAACTAGCAATGCTGATGCTACTGGTGGCAATGGAAACGGTGTTGATTGGGGCCAATTGGAGATTAGAGCCTGAACGTAGAATAGTTCCATGATTGAGTTTAGATTGGCTACAGGAGAGCCCAATTAGGTTGACAAGAAGGTAAACATTGCAATATTATTACAGAGAATGATGTTGGCTGCCTCCTTCCTGTCTATTAATTTTTTTGACATGAGTTTCAGCCGTCTTGCATTCCTCATGGGAGAAGGAACAAGTGCCCAGCCCACCAAGGCTCATGCAACAACAAGAAAGAAGAGAATTGCAAGGAAGTTGATCCAAGGAAAATGAAGACCAACTAAAGTTGTGAACTTGTATCATTGTCTGTCTGAACTTGTGTCTGTATGAACGTTAGTCATTGTCAAACCTAAGTCATTGTGAACCGAGTTGTATGACTACTTATCATGACCTTTTATGAACTTCTATGTGATGTATGCCTGATTTTATGCTGACTGGCTTTGATATGTGCTGTCCAGTTTTTTTTTATCAAATATGCTGTCCAGTTTTTTTATCAATTATGCTGCTGATTTTATGTAGAGAATGAAATAGCAGACTTTCACAATGAAAATCGCAAAAAAGAACTTTCAGGATGAAGGGACAGGGGAGGCATCGATGGGGTAAGGCCAACAACACAGCCGATCTGTTTTAGAATGAAGAGCTGATCCGTTTAGAATGAAGGGGCAAGGGCAAATGTGGAATAGAAAGTGTACAACAGCATCAAATGGGTCGATAGGGCATTCTAGCGTGTTGGTTGTGTTTGATAATGGCAAAGTAGCGAATCTCATTTGAAGGATGGTAAAGTAGCGAAGCCCCATCCTGAGGATGGCAAAATTCCCATTTTCTCGGGCTGCAGACTCGAGCTTTTACAAGATTAGTATAGTATTTCTCGTACTCCTCTGCTCGATTGGTACCTCCTTATATTTAGCTTTGCTATCTGTTTTCAGTACAACGAGCTATGTCTGAAATTGCTCACGGTGCCCTGTTCTTGCGTCAAAAGAGGGCCCGTGATTTTACTTTGTATATGGCGATTACTTCGCATATGTTTTCCCTCTCATTCGTGCGTTCTACAAATTTGTGTGGTGGATTATTGTTTGACAGCTTCTGAGAAGGATAGTCGACGATGGCCGGAGTCCGGAGACCACTGCCGTTATGGTTTGGTTTACAGGGCTCGTGGAATCGGACTCTGACCAGACCAGGTGTAATTCTGGATATTGCTGATGGAAATAAAATGGTACTCTCTCGTATCTGCTTGGTCAAGGAGACTTTTGTTTTATGCCCAATTGATTGAATATCTTGTTGCATGTTGGTCTGCTTAGCCTGTACATTTCTGGTGTATGTTTGGTTATAGTTTTGTAAGGTCAATCCTATTCGCTACGTTACGTTGACTGTATCCTCTCTGCCAAGTGTAACATCTTGGACATAGATATAGAAGCAATCAGATCTAGTTGAGCAGTGGTCTTGAGGTATTAAATCACATGTTGACATAATCTATACTGTTTGTGTTTGGATGGTCCATTTTTTCTATTTGAGTCTCTAGAACTTCACAACGTGAGGTTTCTTGAACAACAATTCAAGGACATAATCTTTCAATTTGCATGGAAGGGTCATGTACATGTAGCATTCAAGGACAATTTGGTAGTGCATTCTTGTACTTAATAAAAGGTACTACAGTGAAGAATAAAAGATAGGCCTGCAAAGAACTATAAGACATTTGTGATGAACTGATGACCAAAGGAAGAAAAATAAGAAAAAAAGAAGTGAAATGCATGAGTGGCCCTTCAACTTATCATGGTGTACCATTGTGGCCCATAAACTTTGAAACTTCAGGATTGACTTGTTAAATGTGTGATCCATGTCCAAACTTTCCAAAATACCCCTACTGTTATTGATGTGGTATGCAAGTGTGGAGATTTTTTATTGACAAATCAAAGTGAAAGAAGAAAATAAAAGGAAAAGTATCCCCCAGACACTCATGAAGCAGACTAAAGAAGAATAAAGTGTCTTATTTGCCACTGCAAATTTTTTCCATTTGTTATTTTCCATCAATGTCTCACACCTCTGTCACTAGCAGTGGGAAAAAAATGCAAAATCATAATGGTAGGAAAAGAATTTATCCAAGAAAAAACTCAAAAGACAAATCCGAAAAGCTTCTATTTATAAGAAATTTTAACTGAACACATCTCCATCTTGTCAATGTCACATTAGAAACCTTAGAGGCATTTTGGGTACTTTGGACCAAATCCATGTTTTAAAAATTTTAAGACCCCCAAGTGCAGTTTCAAAGTTTATAGACCTGGATTACAGTCCATAACAAATTTAATAACCGCATTTGACTCAAATAAAAACTGTTCATATTATTTTACCTATTAGTTGCCTTCTAGCAGCACACTCTACATGTTTAATACTTAAAAGGTAAATAATTCTACTTATTATGTGATACAATAGCTCACAATACAAAGTAACCCATCACGATTATGCAAATTGCTGAAAAGCAAAAACTCGACCTTTTCTTTGTGTGTAATTGCCAAAGTAATGCCAAATGAAAACAAATTTTATACCTTGTGGATTTCAAATTGCACTCATCACAAGTTGCCTACTTGTGCACAGAATATTATTATGTCTTGTTGTGTTGTCCAGGTACTCCATTTGGTTCATGCACCCCCATATATTCCAATGCAGAACATCATTTGCATCCAACTTGTCCACTCACCAACTCCACTTGCACTATAGTAACTTGTCATTGTAATAAATTAGCTCACCTAGAACAACCCAATTGTAGTACAAATATGCAAGCACAAACTCAACTGCATTAACTCATTAGCCGAAGCTATCACCCACCCCTGTATCCCCCATCTCCATTGTTAGGTTCTTGGCTAGAATTCTTGCCATGTGCGGCGGGGCCATTCTCAGTGATCTCTACTTGCCAGTTAGGCGGAAGGTTATTGCCGATGACCTATGGACAGAGAGTCACAGCAGTAAGAGTGGGAAGAACTGGAAAAGGAAGAGTTCTTGGGAGTTTGGCGAAGACAATAACGATGACTTTGAGGCTGATTTCGAGGGATTTGAGGATGGTGATAGCGAGGAAGATGGTGAAAACTGCATGGCTTTGTTTTCTGATCCTTTAGTTTTTGCTGCTTCTTCATTTTGCTCTTAAGTTGTTGATTATGTTGCTCTTGTATTGTTATGTTATTATATCCTTTTGTTTTCATTTTCATAGTGCGCTTCAAAGAGGTTCTGTTGTATCATGGTTACCATCATTTCTTATCCTTACATATGGTTGTCATCGCAACAGTAGATCCAGCATATATATATTTGGATCCTTTTGATCTCAGATACAGAAGGGATAGAATTGGGATTTCTGTTCGTTAACCTGTTTTTTTTTCTCATGCAGAGTTCCAAATGAGCAGTTCGAATCTCGTGGTGGGGTTCAATGTTCATACTGCCAAAGTGGCCAGCAGGAAGAGAAGGACACAGTATCGTGGGATCCGGCGGCGCCCTTGGGGCAAATGGGCAGCTGAGATCAGAGACCCATGCAAGGGCGTCCGAGTGTGGCTTGGCACCTACAGCACCGCTGAAGAGGCTGCAAGAGCCTATGACATGGCAGCCTGGAGCATACGTGGCAAGAAAGCCAAGGTGAACTTCCCCGACGCCATCACACATCCCGAGAAACGCCACCGGGGGCGTGTGACTCGACCAGGAAAGAAGATTACGTCACAGGAGGTGCTGAAGCTTGACGGCACCTCTGTCGATCATGTCATCTCAGCTGGCAGCAGCACTGATGATGCCACCGTCGTCAAGCTTGAGTTGCCAGAGTCAGCTTCTCTGCCTCCCATGTCCAGCGCATGGCTTGACGCGTTTGAGCTGAATCAGGTCAACGAGTTGAGCTACCTTGAAGCTGAAGGGAAACGTGTAGCTGAAGAAATTGTTGGGGTCACAGATATGGTTTTTGGCAATGGCGAAGCGAGGACTGCCGATGATTTTGGGTATTATGAGCCTTTCCCGAACTTCATGCAGTTACCTTACATCGAAGGTAACTCATATGAAAACATCGACGCCCTTTTCAACGGTGACGCCGTTCAGGAGGGCATCAACATTGGAGGTCTCTGGAGTTTCGACGACGTGCCAATGGGCCACGGTGCTTACTGAGGTGCAGCAGCATGAAGGAATCATAGTTTCAGGTTGTAAGTGCCCTTATTAAGCAATTGAGCTATTCCTTGTCGTTGTCATTGCGAAGAGGAGCTTTTTTCTAAGAGTTATTGTTCTCTTGCATTGCATTGATACAGGGGGCGAGGGAAGGCCCAGGCTTATATTTTCAGACGATGATTGCAGTGACATTCCTGTGGAAGTGTGGTGTTATTCCAAGATGACTTCGTAATTCTTGTTGGTGTTCCCGAGTGTGATGGATTTGCGAGAATAGAAACATGTTTAACTGCTGTGTAATTATGGCTTTTCCCTGTTATCATGCTCTTTTTCGCCGAATTAATTGTTGTTCTATGATCACCGCTCAGGTGATGTTGTATCTTGCTACTGTTGGCCTCTGATGGAAGCACCAGTATTTGTGGTTAAATTCAATCCAACTGAACCTGTTCAACTTGTACATGAATGTCTCAATGTTCCAACTCTCAAAAGGAGTTCTTAGAGAAACCCTGGCGTGAAATTTGAGTGCTTGCAGATGCTGACGGCACCGTACCATACACAACTTTGTGTATGAAGAAGACATGCTGTCACGCCATCTTTTGTGTCGAGGAAGCGCTGCAGAAGCAAAGGCGAAGCTGTTAACCTAATTGACGAAAGGACCAATAACCTTATTTGTTTTATCTGCCAAATTTGAGACCGAGGAATCGTTTGTTAACCACACGAAAAGCAAAGGAATCTTTGCTAGATTGAACGTGACAATATTTTGCTGTGATTGCTGTCTCCGTCGTCGTCTCGGCCCGGGGCTGACCAAGGGCCGCGGTGCGTTTGGTACACGCACGCGAACGACTCCGCCCCACGGCTTGGGGGCCATCGAGGCACCACCTTCATGCAGCGCCAACATGTTCGCGTCGGCTCCTTCTCCTGCCCCTTCAACGGTGGTGGCCGCTTCGTGCTGGGGCCATGGCTCTCGCACCGGACGCTGCTGCCCAGCGCACCACTCCAGCCGGCGGAGCACGCGCTGAACATCCGCTTCAGCTCACCGTGTCCCTGGACCAGCCGTTGCGGAATGGCTCGGTGAGTGCGCCGTGGGCAGCTCTGGATGACGCCGAACCGGACATCTCCCTGATCGACCGCGACGTTGAAGGGTGCTCCGGCTTCCTCGCACCGCTCCTGGGCACGGAGCTCTGGGCCTGGGAAGCCGCGGCCTCAAATCTGCGCCGCCTCTGCTCCGGAACCTTCTGGCCTGGACAATGCGCCGGACGTGACGACCGACGACAACCTTGCTCCCGGCGGGCACGAGGCAGGTATCCCTGCGGGGACATGCCCCAGGGAGGCACACGACTGCAACCTCGCCCCTTCGGGGTTGGAGGCCACAGCTGACTCATCGGCAGGCGCCCCTGCAGAGCCTGCGTGCCTCGAGGCACCAGACTGCACCCTCGCTTCTTCGGGGCTGGAGCCCGCAGCTGACACGCCCTCGCCGGATGGTACGGCCACGCTCGACTCCAATGGACTTGCATCTCCGTCCACGCCGGTGTCATCTGGATGGATGCATCATCAGCATCCCATCCAACAACGCTGTCGACGCTGGGGAACTTTTTATCAACGCTGTGATGCTTCCTTTGGAAGGGGGCCTGCTGCAGGCACCACCACGCCCGCGTGCCAGGCGCCGCGAACCCGTGTGCGTGGTTCCTCGGCGCAGCGATCGTCTTGCAGCGAAGGCCGTGTTCCGCGACCCGAACCCTAAGCGCGTCTTGGTGAATAAGTGGGAGAACAGACCAGACGATGCTGTCACCGCGACCCCAGACGATGGGATCGCCGTGAAGTTCCACGCGGCTTTCGGGGACCCCTCCACTGTCCGTCGTGAGGCGATGCGTGAGCTGTTTCGCGGTACGCGCCAACTCCTGGCCGAGGTGCCATCCTGCTGAGGAACGTGCGCCTTCCGTCGTAGCACCATGTGTATCTATATGTGACAACCATTTACTGGTATGGAATGCCCGCGGCCTCAACACCCGCGCGCGGCGCAACGTCGTTCGTGACATCGTCGAACAACACCGCATCTCAGTGCTCTGTCTTCAGGAGACCAAGATCGAAGACCTCTATGTAGCCATGAATATCGACATTAGTGGAATTGACTTTGACTATGCTTTCCTCCCAGCAGTGGGAGCTGCTGGTGGAGCGTCTGTTGCCTGGCGCCGTGATCTCTGGGGCGCCTCCTCACCGACCATTCGACGCTTCTCTATCACCGTCCGTCTGACGCCGCTCAACGGGGGCGGGCGAGCCGTGGTGGCTCACGAATGTGTACGGCCCCACCTGCGCCCTGTGTGATCAGCTCGACGAAACGACCGACCACTTGCTGTGCTCGTGCGTCTACGCTCGCGAGGTTTGGTCAAGGCTTCTTGCTGCCATGGCGTCCATTGCGGCTACCCCGCCCCAAGACTCGGCCTTGGCAGATTGGTGGCTGTCCACTCGAGCCACCATTCCTGAGGCACTAAGGAGGAGTTTCGATTCCCTAGTGCTGCTGGTCGCTTGGAGTCTATGGAGAGAACGTAACCGACGCACGTTTAATCAGAAGTCAATGACGCCGGCTGAGGTGACTGCAACCATCCTTGAGGAGGCGGACTCCTGGATTAGGTTCGGGTTCGGCAGCATTGCCCTCCTCACGGGTCTCATCGCCTGATGTCGTTTCACCCGTCAATGTAGCACAAACTTTTTTTCTTCAATTACAAATCATTGAGGCCACCACTAACGGGTGATTTGTGTTGTGTGTCACTCCAAGTTGCGTATGGTCTCTCACCGTAATGTTTCTTAGAGTGTGTAAAAACTTCCGGTTTTCACTTAATGAAGTACGTGCTAATGCTAAGGCACGCTTTCGAAAAAAGTGACAATATTTTGCTGCGATGCTTCTGCCGGCCGCCGTTGCCCACGAGGCCACGAGGGAATGAGACGGACGGGTGCGCGATGTGCTCGTGGGCGGCAGGGCCGCTGCAAACCTGGCTGTGGTCGTGTTTGGAGGCCGCAGACTGGGTGGAACGTGGAAGTGGAAGACGGTGGGCGACGCCGCTTTGAGCTCATCCCTCCTGTAGTTGTAGTTGTAGCTCGGCGGCATCGGCCCGGGTTGCTAAGGTGTACAGTAGCAGAAAGTCAGAAACCATTTCCTTTCCCTAAGCCTGAAAGGATAATACAGCTAGAAACTCCTTTTCCCAAAGGACAGTACGGCTAGAAACAAATTTTATCAGTCTTCCACTCACTAGTAAATAAGCAAAGGCGAAATGGCCCCATCAAATCAAATAATCTAGCCACAAACAAACCAACAAATGTGTCAATCTTCCATTGCATGAATGAGTCCACAGAGGCACTGCGGCGTACTAAATATTCTGCCAATATTTACATGTGTGGACTTGTATCAGTAGTGAAACCATCCAACAAAAGCTGTACATTTTTTTCCCTGCCATATTTCCTTCTTTTTAAGAATTTTTGCTGCTACTTTATGTTTATATACATGACTGCAAACCACCAATGCAGCATAGTATCACACCACTCTAAATGGGCTAGCAAACCATTTTGGAGAACAGATCATCTAGAGCTGAGTACAAGGGCTGGGCAGCTCGGGGCCGCTCCACCCTCCCAAACAGGATATCGGTTGCCGTCAGGTATGCATCACCGTAGAAGCGTAGATTGGTCTCCATTCTAGTTGTCACCACATTCCCTTCCAGTGAAACCCCAACGAAGGCACCTGTTTACAAGTTTCCATGACATTAAGTATAGTGAGGATATCTAGTACCAAGCGCAAGTTAGAAAGATCTTGTAATATCTCAACGTGAGTAGTATATGAACTGGTAATTCAGTCTGTTTGGGTCTCTTTTTCATGGGCAAATGCACGAACATATTACTTTTTTGATTATTACCAGAAGATAAATAGAAACCTAAGTCACACTCTTAAAAGAACCCACCATTATACTCCCTACGTTCCAAATTATAAGCCACTTTGACTTTTTTGGTACATAAAATTTGCTATGTATCTAGTCATATATTATATCTAGATGCATAACAAAATGGATGTACCAAAAAAGTCAAAGCGACTTATAATTTGGAACGGAGGGAGTACCTTTTATGATCAAATTATCACTTATAATTTCTATCTTAAAAGAATCTAGAAGGGGAGTGCTGCTAAGAGCATGTTCAAATTTCTACCTTTGCTGCAGCTGTAAGTGTAGCATATCCCAGAACCTTTTTCACTGGTCCGAACGTCTGCCTCAAATGCTCTGCCAATGGGTCCTGCTGCAGCACTCAATCCTGCCCCAAGTGAAAGATGAATGCGACTGCTGAAAGCCTTGACAGCTTTACGGTCATGAAGCACAATGATAAAGTCTGTCAGTTCTCCTCCAATCTGGAATATACAAAGAAAGGCCACCATCAAATGGAGATTAAAGACCCTACTGACTTGTACTTAAGCATCCACATCTTTACATTGCTCCAATATCTAACTATCATCTACACCTTGCAACTCATCAACCTTATAACAAGCCATAATGCTCAAATCTATTTTTTTCACAAGTTGTTCAGGATGGGCATGCTAGTTTTTTTAGAAAAATACATAGATAGGTAGATCCCATAGTAATTATATGGATATTTTTTGCATAACCACAGAGGTAGTTTTTTTTCATTACCGTCACCTGGTGCGTCTATCAACTAGATTATGTTTTTTTTTACTACCAACCCAATGAAGAACAAATCATGTGTCTGTAGATGTTGACTATATATATATTAAGATAATGAGATTAGTGGATAAATACCTGCACTCCCCATCCCAGGCCAACAGACAAAATTGCAGAGGGAGCAGACCATGATCCATCTGATCTGCGAGCAACCACAAGACCAGTGCCAACTTTGTATGTAAGAACTGCACCTGCCTTGGCAATTGTTAGAATTGCAAGTCCCTTCGCTCCCTTGAGAATAGATGATGGGATGGGCTTCTCAGGGTTTAATCTAGCAACCTACACATTCCAAAAGAGAAAAAATCTTACCTCTGGATGATAAGGTCACATATCTTTGATGGGTAAAACGTCATACACACCTGACAATATTTCCTCATTGTGTTTGTAGCCTTGTATATCTCGTACTCCATTGAAACACCTACAGGCATGTTCAACCAGCTTCTAGTGCTTGTCCAATCCATGACATCGTGTTTTGCTTGCTGCATGCAGTTACTATTGTAGTTGATCAATAAGCCCTGAAGTGGATCGAGCCTCTCATAGCAAGCATCACAAACTCTCTGAGGATCACGAATCCTGAATTTCATGGGCATCAAACATCTTCCCTTGGAACAGTTTTTGCAGAATATACCTCCACAGAACCGACAATGGTGCCTTCCACGAGTCAGAGCCGTGAAAGGCAAGTTGCACTGCAGGCACGCATTAGCAGAGCTATCTGGCAACCACTCTGGTGGATCTGCTAGCAACACCTCCCTGTACGCACTATATTGTAAAGCATTCGCTTCAAGTAGTGGTGGGGCACTTGGAACACAGACGGAAGGGTGCACATTGACATCACCATTCTTGTCAGATCCAAGGAATGATATGTCTGTGCTGAAACCTTCCTGCTGCGATGCATCATCCTCACTCTTGTTTACACCCGTGACAATCGAAACCAGCCCACCTAGAACAGTCTTCAGATTGACTTTTGGACTAGCTCCTGTTGGAGCGAACGGGTCATCCCTTGAATCATACTCTGGGAAGTCTGGTTCAAATGCTGGCTCATAAAGATAATCCTGAACCGGATAGTTGTTTCCAGCAACTACATTGGACAGTGCAGCTCCCTTCTGGCCGGTGTCCATTTTGGACAGGGAAGAGTACGCCGTCATTTCATTTGGAGTTCCCATGGAATCATCTAGAGGTTATAGTAGGAACAAGGGACTACCTGCAAGTAATCGCAGGTAAGTTGTTAGAACGAGATGCAAAGTGGGGAGAAAAAAAAGTTTTGCAGCAGCGCAACCCTATGAGCTATCCAAAAACGATTATTTTTGAATTATGCACAATATAATGTGATGAGGAGAGAAAAGATTTGCAGAAGCGCAACTGTTAGTATATGCTTGCTGAAACCATGGACCCTAAATCTAGAATATTTAAATCAATTAGTGCTTGGTCGTTTGCTTCCGTGAATGCATGCACCCATGAACTAATCTTTTTTTCAGCGAACATATACTAACAGTTGCGCTGCTGCAAATCTTTTTTTTTCTACCCCATCACATTATATATTGTGCACAATTCAAAAATAATCGTTTTTGACAAGTGCAACAGTATTTCAAGTCCAAAATAAGCATCAGAGCCAACCCATGAACTACCAATGCAACATGTATGTGCCATATGGAAAACAAAATCATCAACCAGCTGAAACTAATCACAGATGCACGACACGACCGAGCCGCATCGACTATGACCGAGATAGCTACCCAAACAGATATGAGTGCGGACGTGCTCCCCCAACGTGCGTGGACAGCGGACCCTAACCTCGACACACAGGCGCGCGATTGAGGCGACAGCAACTGCGGAACCCTAGATTGTAGATTGGATGAGGCAGGCAAGCAGACCGGCCAATCACCCGGTGAGGCGAAACAATCGAACCAACAGAACATCGATCAATTCAAGCGCAGCGCATAGACGGCGAATCAGCGATCGGGCGGAGCGGCAGGGGAGCTAGCTAGCACCCCTTCACACAGGAGAAACGTAAGAGATGATCAGCGAGGCTTACGCGTGCTTGGATCGGAGGGGCCGCGCGGGCGCCGATGGGATCGTCTCGTCGTGGTACGGGAGGGAGAGGAGAGGACGCAGCTCCGGGCGGCGGGGTTGGGCTTGGCGTCGGAGGCGGGGATCGCGTCGATTGGCTTCGTCCGCCGGCAACGGCAGCGGGGGAAGATGGAAGAAAACAGATTCGGAGGAGGTTATCGACCGGCTTTCCGCTACCGGTTAATTTGGGGATAAGTTATGAGGGGCTTTGGGTTTTCCTTTCGAGGCTTTTACATGAATACCATTATAAAAGTTAGTAATTACATACGAGTCATTAAAAAAGGTTGAGTTCTTCCAAGTGTCACCGCTCTGAGCTTTTTTGCCCTCCATGCCACTTCCGTCAGATTTGGCGCTGATGGTGTCAAACTGCGGGTGTGAAAAGTCGAAAATGCCCTTAGGTGTAAATATGCAATTAATTTTTTTGAGCATCTTAACGATCTCAAATGAAAAAACCCAAAACTAGAAAGATGTAGATCTCGTCGAGATCTATAATATTTATATAAAAAATATTTTCATTTGATTCCGTATAAAAAATATGATTTAATATTATTAATATGTCTTAGAAAAATCACATTTTTATACGAAATAAAATGAAAATAATTTTTATATAAATATTGTAGATCTCGACTAGATCTACAACTTTCTAGTTTTGAGTTTTTTCATTTGAGATCGTTAAGATGCTCAAAAAAATTAATTGCATATTTATACCTGATGGTATTTTTGACTTTTCACACCCGCAGTTTGACACCGTCGGAGCTAAATCTGATGGAAGTGGCGTGTAGGGCAAAAAAAAAAAGTTCAGAGCAGTGGCACCTGAGAGAACTCAACTTTTTTTATGGCTCATATGTAATTATCAACTTTTATAATGACATTCATATATTTCCTTTCCCACCGTGAGAGGAACGAGGAAGGGGTCCGAGCTGGCGTCTCGCGCGGCCTCAGGCCTCAGCCCTGACGAGTTATGGTGGGGGCCCACCTCAGACGCTGACGCGGTGGCACGTGATGGGCCGCGAGTACGTGCTGCCGCGATGGGCCAACAATACGCGGTTACCTTATTTGGGCTCGATTTGGTGGGCTTCTTTGCTGCCTACAACTGTTCATGTTTTTCCAATTTGGTGAATAATCTGCACTGTTTGGCAAATTTTTTTTATGGAGTGAAGCTGAAAATAGTGAATATGAAGCTGCTGAATCCTTGCCAAACAGGCCGATAGTGTTTTTTTTTTTCCTTTTTCACTCACAGAGTCACAAAAAAGTATTTTTGAAGATTTTGGGCAGCTAAACGAACAGATTTTCGAATATATATTGCTGCACAAACCACTGCACGGTCACATACTGTGTCCTCACGAAATAGGTTCAAATCGTGCTCGTACATAGTGCATATAAGAGCATAACCCAATTGCACTTGGCATCGGCTCTGTCCTCTGGAAAGCACCAATTTAAAGTGAACTGAGAGTTTTATGAGACATTTTTTTATTTTTTATTTTTTTTATCAAAAGGTCTTGAGTCATGACTCTTGAAATAAGGTGTTATATATACTGTACTTGTGTTGCCATTCAGCCATTCCGAGGGACCGAGGGAATCATCTGAAGAGATTGGAATGTACACTTGTACAGTATTCGATATAGCGTTACAACCAAAAAGGACTGTGTGGAGTTACATTTCCAGTAGGGAAAACTATTACTCAAGGTGTGGTAAAAGGACAGGTGATACAAACAGTCCACGTTGGATACAAATTTCAAATGCGTACAAGTCCCAAAGAGACACATGGATGGCAGCAAGGGATATTCTCGATACAAAGGAAAGCTTATGCTGCTTGATATTGAAGCAGCAGATCCGGCTCCAGCCGATGCAATCTCACTTATGAGGTCTTGTTATGGAGTCTTTTTCATGTATGTCATTATAAAAGTTTGCAGTTCCATGTAAGCCATTAAAAAGTTGGAGCGGCCATGGGTGCCATCGCTCTGAACTTTTTTTTGCCGCCCAAGCCATTCCATCAGTCTTCTGTCACATTTTCACCGTTTAACACCCCTGCCATGTGGACCCGGCCAGCTAAGTAGTCACTTTTGCCCCTCTGTCTCCAAACCTTATCCTCTCCTTCCTCTTCTCCTTCACCCAAACAAAAACGGAGGCCCCCTCAAAAAAAACGGAGGCCCCCCTGAGCTCGCCGGCGAGGCGGTTGGCTGCCGCTACCCACTGAGGCTATTCCCGGAGAGGTCGAGGTGACGCAGGTGCTCGATGCGAGCGCGGGCACGGAGTTGCCGCTGCCGTTGCCGCCGGCGGAGGCCGAGGTCACGTAGACCGCGGACGGTCCGGCGGCGGCTGCGGCGCGGAGGGCTGGGGCCAGGGCCGCCCGAAGTGCAGCGAGGTTGGCTCAGAGGGCGACAGCGAATGACGCCAGCGCGGCGACGGGGTCGCTGGAGGAGAGGAGGTCCGCGGCGGCCATGGACCATGACGAGGTGCGGGAAGGTGAAAGCCCAAGTTTGGTTTTGGTAATTAATGACACCAAGTTGCTAATGCCATATGTTAAGTGTTTTGAGTTAGGCATAAGCAACACATGTGATGAAGGTGTATGTGGCAAGGAGTGGTGGCCACAAGATCACAAAGATATGGTGCATGGACATGAAATGATGATCATGGTGGAGATGCACATAATATGATGGACATGATGATCAAGTGAAAGAGAAGGATCTAAGAGCGCAAGGCAAAGGTATAACCATAGGGTTTTCCTTTTGCCGGTCTAAGATGAGTAGAGAAGTGATTGACCGGGTTTAGGATACATAGCCGACTATCAAGAGGGGCAATCACGGTTAGCTTGAGAATCAAGTGCTACTAGATCAATGTCTTGAGCATATGCATTAGAATCTAGTTGAGAGCTAACATAACGCCTTGGAAAATGATTGCGAAATGCTAACACACATGCACATAGTGGTGTACACTTGGTGGTGTTAGCACATTTGCGAAGGCGGTGGTGTTTGAGCGGTAGAGAGGGGTTTGGGTTCCTCTCTCCCTCCCGCCGAGCTTGCGAGGCGGGATTTGACGCTTTTTGGAGAAGTGAAATGCCTATTTTCTACTGCGCCGGAAGTCAGAAAAGAAACGGAGGTGAACGGCGGTCACTGTGGTGACCGGACGCTGCACCGGACGCGGTCGCGGTTTGACCGGACGCGTCCGGTCAGTTCTCAGCAGTTGTCAGGCGCGAGGGTTTGTGACCGGACGCTGGTCTGGCCTGACCAGCGCGTCCGGTCAGTTCACCAGTGCGCAGAAAAGAGAGCATGCGACCGACGCATCCGGTCAGGCGTCCAGAGGGGCAGAGAGCAGCGGAGTGCTGATCGGACGCGCGGCGCGTCCGGTCACGTGCGATCGGACGCGTCCGGTCGTGGTGGGAGCTTACTGGACTCCGACCGAACGCTAGGTTCAGCGCGTCCGGTCATTCGCTAGAGCACGTCCGGTCACAGCAACGGTAACTTCTAACGCGCACTGTTCACGCTTGTGAAAGGTCCTTGTTTGGTTTTGGTAATTGAGTGACAACTTAGGTGGACTAATATGTGGTTATGTGAGATACACAGGAGATTAGTCCACATGTGATGGTGTCATGAAGGAGCTCATTGCATATGAGACATGACATGGAGTCATATGACCAAGGTGGAGAAGATCAAGATGAGGCTTGGCTTGATGGACCGGTTGCTAGGGTGAAGGGCAAGTTGTGTGATGGCTTGGCGCCGAAGGACCGAGGCAACGGTGAAGAGCAAGTGAGGTCAAGATCGATGAACCAATACGGTCACGTGATGATATGAAGTGAATCATATCATTTGGTGATTGGTTGGTGCATGTGTTGCATCAATGTCGGAGGAGATGAAGTGGAATGCGCAAGGCAAAGGTATAACCTAGGGCATTTCCATTTCACCGGTCATAGGTGTGTAGAGAAGTTTATGACCGGGTTTAGGATAGATGGCCGTACTATCAAGAGGGGCAAACTTGTTTGCATATCGGTCATCTAGTGCCACTCGTGTGATCTAACTATGCATCGTTGCTAGGATCGAGTGGCGTGGCAAGTTGAGTGGTTAACTCCTTCGGTAAAATGATTATGAAAATGCTAACACACGTGCACAAGGTGGTGTTCACTTGTTGGTGTTGGCACATTTACGAAGGCGTTGAAGTTTGAGCGGTAGAGAGGGTTTGGGTCTCTCTCTCCCTCCCGCCGAGCTTGCGAGCGCGGGATTCAGGCGTTTTTGAGAAGTTGAAATGCCTATTTTCCACTACGCCGGAAGTCGGAAAAGAAACGGAGGCGAACGGAGGTCACAGAGGTGACCGGACGCTGAACCGGACGCGGTCCTTGCATGACCGGACGCGTCCGGTCAGTGTTCAGTGTCTGCGCGTTTTTCAGTTCGATGATCGGACGCGAGGCGCGTCCGGTCACTGATGATCGGACGCGTCCGGTCGTTCAGGGAGCTTACTGGACTCTAACCGGACGCTGGCACTGTCGTGTCTAGTCATTTTCTTCAGCGCGTCCGGTCATTGTTCCGTTGAGCGCTGCTCAGGCGACCAGCGCGTCCGGTCATTCACGGGACCAGCGTGTCCGATCGTTTCTAGCGCGTCCGGTTGTTTGACGGGCGCGTCCGGTCGTTGCCAGGGGCGCGTCCGGTCGCTTGTTTGACCGTTGGGGGTCAGTGACCGTTGGAGAATCGGACGCGGCTGAGCGCGTCTGGTCAGTTACGACCGGCGCGTCCGGTCATCCCAAAAAGGACCCAGTGAAGGGGTAACGGCTCTATTTGACCGTGGGGTTATAAATAGATGCCTTGGCCGGCTATGGCCGTGAGCTGAGCACACTTTAGCCTTGGTGACTTATGTGGTAGTGCTAGGGAGCCCTCTAACTTACTCATGCTTGATAGTGTTCATCGGATCGAGTGAGAGAGCGATTCTAGTGCGATTGCATCGTGAGGTTGCATCGAGTGGCACTAGGTGATCGTGTTGCAAGCCGGTGGTGCTTGTTACTCTTGGAGGTTGCCACCTCCTAGACGGCTTGGTGGCTTGTGGCTCCGTCGAAGCTCGCAAGAAGATTGTGCGAGGCTCCGGAGAAGCTTTGTGAGGGGGATTGTGCTCACCCCGCGGGGATCGCGAAGAGCAACTCTAGTTGAGCGTGTCATTGAGCTACCACACTTTATGGTGGGTTCTTGCGGTACCTTTTGAGAGGCTCGGTGTGTGACCGATTAGCCGCCGAACCACGAAGTGTTAGTCGACACAACGGGGATGTAGCTTGGTGGCAACCAAGTGAACCTCGGGAGAAAATCACCGTGTCAACATTGTCTACTCTTCTCGGTGGTTTGCTTTCGTGCAACACAAGCTTGTATTTACTTTCATATATACTTGTGCTTGTGTAGTTGCTCTAGTAACTAGTTTGCTTGGGTAGCTTGCTAGTTATCTTCTTGCTTGTGTAACTAGAAGTATCCCCTTTGCGTGGCTAATTCGGTTTGTGTAACCTTGTTAGTCACATTGCTTAGTTTGTGTAGCTAAGTGTTTTGCACTCTTTAATTTGGCATTAGTTGGCTTGTTATTGAGCATTGCTAGTGATCTTAGGAGCTTTGTGCTTTTGCTTCACTAAGTTTTGTAGGAGCTCCCTCTTGCTTGCAAAGTACTAGTGCATAGGTTTGTGTGACCTTGCTCTAGAATTAAATAGGAGAGCTCTTGCTAAGGAAAGCACCTTAGTTGCTTAATTAGGATCTTTGTGAGGTGCTTGTGAACTTAGTTAGAGAGGGGTGTAGTGTAACACCCCGGGTGTTATAGTGCTAATTAATCTGCCATGTCATCATAATGCATTGCAAAGCATCTCTATTAGGTTAACATTGTTATGCATCAACTAAAACAAGTTTACTTATCTAGGTTGAATGTGTTTCTCAGTGGTGTGCTCCGAACCCGAAAACCCTAATTTCGAATGCCACCATAAATACTTAGTCCATGCCCTGCGTAATTTGAGGTGTGCGACTGTGTTGCCCACTAGTGTCAAGTGTAGGGTATGAGCTCAAGTACAACATTTAAAATGAAGCTCCAAATTTGAGTTTGAATTGGAGTCCCAAAACTTGTCACGAGTTTTCCGATTCAAATTTAAATTCAAATCTGGGGAGAAATGTAAAAGAATTTTTAAAGCTAATTGGTCAACCAAGAGTGGCATTTGGTCAACCATGTCATGTTGGTCCAAATGATGCCCTTGGGTGAGGTTTTGATCACTAAGTAATCACAAAACAAAGTAGCAACAAATTCCAATTTAAAATCCCTCCGAAAACCCTAAATTTCAAAACCCTGTTTTACCCCTTTTGAAATAATTCAAAATCTAAGCAAAATTTGGGAAAAAGTTCAAAACCAAGTTTGTAGAACTTTTCAAGGGCTACAACTTTGGTGTTTTGAGTTTTCAAAGTTTTAGTGAAAAATGTGGAGCAATTTTGAGAATAAACAAATTTCAGATTTAATTCATTTTTGTCCCCAAACTAAGATTTCAAAATGGAGGCTGATTTTGAAAAAGTTTTGAATAGAAAAGTTGTAGGTCTGGTCAAGATATACAACTTTGATGTTTGGAGATTTTGAAGTTTCAATATAAAATCAAAAGTAATTTCTAAATTACCAAATCTGAAAAATGTGTCCCTTTTTGAATTTAAACTCAAATTTCAAAATCCAGTTAGAATTTGAAAAAGCGTTCAATACAAAACTTGTAGAGCTTGAAAATCTGAAGATGTCATACATTGGAAGATTTTCAAGTTGCTATACAAATTTGAAAGCAATTTGAAAAACCAGTTTGAATTTCAAAAGTTGGGGGGAACAGCTACAGTGCACGACGTATCACCGACGGCCACCGGCCGGTATGGGCGCCGGTCGATCGCCGCCGTGGCCACTTCCACGGTCTTCTAGAGCGCGCCAGGATCGCCAGCGCGATAGCACTGCAGTGCTGCTCTGTAGACGCGATTTCCTTCTATATATACCGAGGTTCACAGTGGCGTTCACCGTTTTCGCCACCACCGCCGCCGCTAGCTCCACCGCTCGCCGCTGCCGCCGTCGAGTCACCTCTAGCCACGCAAAGCACGCCATCACGTTCGCCTCGGCCTCGCGCACCTCATGAACCACCCAAGCCAGCCCAATTTCGTCTAAATCACCGCGGCCACCCGTTCCCGTGCCCAGCTCCGGCGACCGTGCCGCTTCACGTGGTTGGCCTCTTCCACTGCTGCTCCGAGATTCCCGAGTGCTTCGCTGCAACCGCGGTGAGCTTCTGGTGCTTCATGTGCCTTTGCTTTAGACGCTAGCGTGGTAGATCATCGGGACGCTGGTCACCGTAGCCGCCGTGCTGCCATGGCCGTCGGGAGAACCTTTCCGAAGCCGTAGGATAGCTGCTAGGTAGTAAAATGGATTCGCCTTGTTGTGCTGGTGCTATGGTGTCGCTTGGTTGGGTGTCCGAAGCCGTGCTCGCCGGCCGGCCACCGTGCGGACATGGCCGAGTCGGGGAGAGAGCGAAGGAGGCGGGAGGAAGGCGATGACGAGTGGGACCGCGATGTCAGCGAGAGTGAGCGGGCGGGCGCGAGGCAGGCCGGCGCTGGGCTGGGCCGCGCGACTGGGCCGGTCGCGAGCGCGCGTGTGGGCGCGTGAGCGGGCCGTCTGGTTGGGCCGGACCGCGGGGAAAAAGAAAAGTCAGCCCGATTTCGTTTTTGTTTTTCTTTTTCAAATAAATGAATAGTGTTATTATTTGTTTATTTCATTAAAAATTGTGTAGAGTTCCAAAATTCATGAAAATTTTTGTGTAAGCTTTTCAATGTATAAACTATCTAGGAAAAATATTAAATCATGAATTTGAATACTTTGAGCAGTAGAATTAATTAGTTTCATTAAAGATTAAATGCAACTTCCAGTAATTTTAATAATTAATTTATTTATCCAAAAATTATGAAATTTATTATAGCACTGTTATAAGTCATTCTTAACCCATAGAAAAAGTTTGAGCTTGATTAGGTAAAATTTGATCAACTTCTAATTATGCCCTAATTATTAAATAGAAAATAAATATTAATTTGAGAACTTTAAGTGTTGTGTGCCTTTTAATTGAGTGATGTCCTTAGGTCACTACCTTTTTGTGATCTTTGGCACCTTAATTTCATGATTGAGCTCGTTAGTAACTTGTTAGGTTAAAAGCTGGTATCGCGGGAAAACGTCGCTACTAGTTAGTAGGTTTTCTGTTTACGTTTGTACCGTGAAGAAAAGTTGTACTCAAATCGTAACCGTGGCATGTTATCATCAAGCATCATGTTTATCGTTGAGCATCATGTTAAAGCATGTTATGTATTCGTGTAGTCTCCGCTTTCGAGGAAACCGAAGTCGTCGATCAAGCTTCCGGAGAAGAGCGATCGTCGGTGGGTTCCGGACCAGGGGGTGAAGTCCTCGAGTCTGAGTCGGTCGTCGTGTTTGAGCAAGGCAAGCCCCGGTGCATTTAAACCCTACCTTGAGTTTTACAAATGTTTTATTATTTATATTATGGTTGACTGCATTAAGTAATTAGGAGTTGAGTGATAACCTAATTGCTGCATTATCATCCTTGATTATTGTGATATCAACCTTGATACCTGCTTTACAGAAAATGCATAGTATGCTTCGCTATGCTTAGAAGTTAAGCTTTTAAATGAATGTTTACATAGCCATGACGGCATATCGAATGAATATTGAAATATGTGAATGAACTTGTAAGATCGGGCGGGTGGTTTGGCCACTGCTAACATGCATTGGGAAAGGAGTCCCACTGTATTGTTTCCGCCTTATCAGTTAAGGACCGTACGTTGTTGGCCCTCGCGTCATGGAGTTTTTATTAGTACTAGCCATGTGCCCATGTCGGGTAAGCCTTACTTTGGTTAGTCCATTACGAGAACGTCTAACCTCGCACTGGGAGTGGAGAGATGGCGAGAGTAACGTGTACCCTCGGGGCTAGAATTGGGCCGGGTTCGAGGAGTACTGTGCTCTCGGGTGGCGATGGACACGTTCTGGTTTTGGGTTATTCGGGTAAGAGTTGATATATGCAAGATTCAGTTCTACATATGTCGTGTGGTTAGGAATCCCCAGCTGGATAAATGAAGCGGTTCGAATCGTCGTTACTCCACGAGAAAGGAGTCTTGGCCTTGCACCAACATCGTAGTTAAGAACTGGAATTGAAAGAAAGAATGAGAAAGGTTTTGATGATAATTACTTTGATCTAGATTAGGATCACCTAGAATTGGTTAATGAACCATCAATGGTAAAAGTAAAATGTTGAAGATAAGGACTTACTTTAATAAGCTTTTCTGCAAAAAGAAAATTTGATTCTTGATTACCCGTACCTTGATTCCCTAAAGCTAGCATGCCCTTGGAGTCTTTGTCTTAGTCGGGTAAGTCTTGTTGAGTACTCTCGTACTCAGGGTTTGTTAACCCCTTGTTGCAGGTGCGGTTCATGAACAAGTCTGCTTCGAGCCTTGTTGCATGACCGTCGTGGTTGAAGACAGTGACGACGAGTAGATTGTGTGGCCTTTGGGCAAGGCATCTCGCTTGTGTGTTGTAATAAAGTTACTACCGATACTTCTCTACTACTGGTTTGTAATAATGTTACATAAGGTTTTAAGTTTGAAAACTGGTTTGTAACCTAAGTTATTGTAAGACTTCCGCTACTTTACTCTGTTGAATATTTTGAATAAACTGTTGTAATATTGCAATACTCCTGTGATTGGATCCTGTTCGGAGGAAAGCAGGCCTTTTAAGTTATGGTGAACATAAGTACGACTGTCAGAGGTCATTATGACAATGACGTGTGCTTGTGGGCCATCATAATTAGGAGGTTCTGTGACAGCTGGTACCAGAGCATAATCACTTGAGTTATTGTAGTATTACGTTGTAAAACTTCAAAATGATTTGGGTCAAACAAATTTAATACTGATATTTTGGGTCCAAATTGCTTTTGCTTCTCTTAATCTATTCTATAGTTTCCTTAGCTCATATTTGAAAGCTTCGTAGTGAAGTATCATGTATAGTGCCCTATGTTATAAAGATTGCATGTGTTACTTAAATCTTTCTGTTAGATCGTAAGTACGATGCATGCATCATGTTTAATTAACCTGCTTAAGTTACCTTCCCTTTTAAAGTGGTTTGGGTTAAGTAAGGTTCAATCCTATTCATGCTAACCTTCAGATCCCCCTATCTGTTCTCATCGTCCTAATTCTATCTTGCTTTAGGATGGCACGTGTGAAGACGACTCCTCGCAAGAAAACGGGTCCGCAAGGAGTGCCGCGTCATCAGTTGGCCGCCAGAGTTGATGGAGCAAGCAGTAGCCGTAATCCGAACCCGGATTCGGAGTCAGAGGTTGCAAGGCTTACATCAGAAGTAGAGCGACTGAAGCGCAACATGCTTTTTTGGAAACAGTTCCAGAATGAGTCGCTGGAAAAGGAGACAGAAGCCAGGACTCGTGTTCGTGAGTTGGAGCTTTATGTGACACACCTGGAGTAGTACAACACAGTTCTGCATGAGGAAGTTCATAGGCTAAATGATCTGATGAATCCCAATCATCAGCCCCAGGCAGTAGAAGATGATGTCGGTGCTGTGGTTGTTCCTAATGGAGAGGACAATGAAAAAGATCCGGAAGAAGATGAACCCATGATGGAAAGTGGGGATGATGCAAGTCATGTCACTGGTGCAAGTGCTCCAGAGAATGAGGATGAAGTAATCGTGATCAGCGATGATGATGAGGAGTGAAGTGTTGACATGAATGGTTGTGTAATATAGTAGTTTTTCCTGCTTTCTAAGAACCTTAGTGGGTAGTTTCTTGCTTGCAAGCCAGTTTGTAATGAAATATGTAAGATGAGTTTGTATGTGTATACAAGTTCTGTGCTAACTGCTTTTTAATTCAATAAAGCAATAAAAATAAACATGGTTTGTGTACAACAGATGGACGGTACTGGAACTTCCCAGGGAGGGGACAATACTCCAAATCCCCCACCGTTTCCACCCACCTTGGCAGAAGCTATTGCCGCACTGGTTAATGCCACTACCCTATTGGCTCAGAATCAGAATCAGAATCAGAATCAGAATGGAAATCAGGGTCGTCGAGGCCGTAACAATGGAGGGGAAACCACTTATGTGGATTTCACTGATACCCGTCCACCAGTGTTCTCAAAGGCAGATGAGCCGCTAGAGGCGGATGACTGGCTCCGTACCATGGAGCAGAAGTTTGAACTGTTACAGTGCACGGAGCACCAGAAGCCCGTGTTTGCAGCGCAGCAGCTTAGAGGTGCCGCAGGGGCGTGGTGGGCGAATTTGGTCGCCGCACAGCCTGCTGGCCACCGTGTCACTTGGCAAGAGTTTCGTGAAGCCTTTAGAGCACATTATATCCTAGATGGTGTCATGGCCATGAAGCTAGAGGAGTTTCTCTCGCTGAAGCAAGGAAACCAGACAGTTCTGCAGTATGTGGGCAAATTCAATCATCTGTCCCAGTATGCAGCGGAATATGTGAACACCGATGCGAAGAAGAAAAGTTGGTTCATGAGAGGTTTGAGTACCAGAATCCAGGAAGCATTAGTTACCTGCTATAATGCCACTTACCATGAGATAGTCAATGTGGCTATTGCGTCAGAAGAGAAGTCCCGACTGCACAAAGAGTTGAAGAAAAAGAAGCCAGTGTTTTCAAGTCCGTCTGGCGGCATTAAGAAGCGCCATAAGTTTGTTTATCACCCTCAGAACCATTTCCGCCCAACTTATCGTCCACCGCAATACCAAGCTCAGCCGCAGACGTTTTTCCGTCCTGCCGCAACCCCGCAATTCTTACAACAGCCGAATGCCCCTGGTATTCGAAACCAGACTCCGGTAACCCATAACTTTCCCTGCTACAACTGTGGAAAGCCAGGTCACTTTTCCAAGGACTGCCCATATCCAAGGCAGTACAATCCCAATTATCCCAGAGCTCCCGTACCACAACAGCAACAACTTCAGAGCAAGAATAATAATCTGAATGTTCAGAAGGGTAAGGGTGAGAAGAGGAAGACCGGACGTGTATTCTATACTCAAGCAAGTGCAATCCCAGAGGGAGAACCTGTTATGATGGGTATGTTCCCTGTTGCTAATCATCCAGCAGTACTGTTATTTGATTCAGGTGCATCGCATACATTCATAAATCGCACCTTTGTTGTTAAGCATGACATTCCAATTGTGGGAACACAAGAAGATTTCTTTATCCAGTCGCCCGGGGGACGACTGTGTACTAAGGAGATGGTACGTGACGTACCTATAGAGTTAGGTGGGCATATATTCCCTACCTCAATGATAATATTACAGAAACAGGATATAGATGTAATCCTGGGTATGAATTGGATGTACCAAAGAGGAGCCCTTATAGATGCACTGCACAGAACTATAAGGTTGAACCTGTCAGATAATAAATCTCATCTTCTTATCCAACTTCCTATCCCAAAGAGAACAGTTGAAAGGGTATGTGCAACTTCAGTACAGGAGATTTGTGATATACCAGTAGTCTGTGAATTTCCAGACGTGTTTCCAGATGATCTGCCAGGTCTGCCACCAGACAGAGATGTAGAGTTTGTGATTGAGTTAAAACCGGGTACTGCCCCAATATCCCGGAGAGCTTACAGAATGCCACCCAATGAATTAGCAGAACTTAAGGATCAATTGCAAGAGTTACGTGACAAAGGTTTTATCAGACCCAGTTCCTCACCATGGGGATGTCCAGCTCTTTTTGTCAAGAAGAAAGATCAGACTTTAAGGATGTGTGTTGACTATCGACCGCTGAATGAAGTAACCATTAAGAATAAATATCCGTTGCCTCGCATTGATCTGCTCTTTGATTAGCTTGCGGGGGCAAAGGTATTTTCAAAGATCGATCTTCGATCAGGATACCATCAAATTAAGATTCGACCTGAAGATATTCCAAAGACTGCATTCACCACCAGATATGGACTGTATGAGTACCTAGTTATGTCTTTTGGTCTCACTAATGCACCGGCACATTTCATGTATCTGATGAATTCAGTTTTCATGCCAGAACTTGACAAGTTTGTGGTTGTTTTTATTGATGATATTCTAGTATACTCCAAAAGTGAAGAAGAGCATGTTGAGCATCTCAGAGTTGTTCTGACTCGTCTGAGAGATCATCAATTGTATGCCAAGTTCAGTAAATGTGAGTTTTGGTTAAAAGAAGTGCAATTCTTAGGACATGTGTTGTCAGCCGAAGGAGTAGCAGTAGATCCTGGCAAGGTGAAAGATATTCTGAATTGGAAGCCACCAATCTCAGTTCATGAAGTCCGAAGTTTTCTGGGAATGGCGGGTTATTACCGTCGATTCATACCTGACTTTTCAAAGGTAGCCAAGCCAATCACAGAGTTGTTGAAGAATCAAACTAAGTTCATATGGTCTACAGAATGTGAGAAAGCTTTTAGAATTTTAAAGAAGTCATTGACAACTGCTCCAGTTTTGGCACAGCCAGATATAGAAAAGTCATTTGATGTTTACTGTGATGCCTCGGGTATTGGCC
Source organism: Saccharum hybrid cultivar R570 (assembly GCA_038087645.1). Classification (NCBI taxonomy): domain Eukaryota; kingdom Viridiplantae; phylum Streptophyta; class Magnoliopsida; order Poales; family Poaceae; genus Saccharum; species Saccharum hybrid cultivar. The sequence continues at coordinate 19,038,980 of JAQSUU010000312.1, read as the reverse complement.
TTGGTTGCGTATTGATGCAGGAAGGCAGAGTCATTGCTTATGCCTCAAGACAGTTGAAGCGCCATGAAGAACATTATCCGACACATGATCTTGAATTAGCAGCTGTGGTTCATGCATTAAAAATATGGCGTCATTACTTGTTAGGTAATACTTGCCACATGTATACAGATCACAAGAGTTTAAAGTATATCTTTACTCAGTCAGAATTGAATATGAGGCAAAGAAGGTGGCTTGAGTTGATAAAGGATTATGATTTAGAAGTACACTATCACCCTGGAAAAGCGAATGTAGTTGCTGATGCACTCAGTAGAAAGAATCATTGCAATTGTACGACTGTGAAGCCAATGGATTACAGTTTGTGTTACGAATTGGAAAAGTTGAATATTGAAATAATTCAACAAGGTCAGCTGACTAGTGTCACAGTAGAATCAACACTCAAAGATCAGATTGTATCTGCTCAGAGAACAAATTCCGGAATCACTCACATCAAAGAAAAAGTTAGAACTGGTCAACAGACAGATTTCAGTATTGATGAGGCAGATGTGTTATGGTTTAAGAACCGGCTAGTGGTCCCAAAGGTTCCAGAGTTACGTCGGCTCATTCTTGATGAAGCACATAGTACAAGGTTTTCTGTTCATCCAGGGAGTAATAAGATGTATCAAGATTTGAAACAGAGATTCTGGTGGACCAAAATAAAAATTGAGATTGCTAAGTATGTTGCTAGATGTGATACTTGTTGTAAAGTGAAGGCAGTACACCTGAAGTCGGCAGGAATGTTACAACCCTTGCCCATTCCATCCTGGAAGTGGGAAGATATCAGTATGGATTTCATTACTGGGTTACCCAAGACCTCAAGAGGCTTTGATTCAATTTGGGTCATTGTGGACCGTTTGACTAAGTCAGCTCACTTTGTACCTGTGAAGGTTGACTATAGAGCATCTCGATATGCAGAAATATATGTTGCTCGGATTATGAGTTTACATGGAATACCCAAAAACAATTGTTACTGACAGGGGTACTCAGTTTGTTTCGCAATTTTGGAGACAGTTTCAAAAGTCATTAGGTACTAAACTTCTTTACAGCACAGCCTATCATCCACAAACTGGGGGACAGACTGAAAGAGTAAATCAAATTTTGGAAGATATGTTAAGATCTTGTGCTCTCACCTATCAAGATCAATGGGATGAATGTTTACCGTTAGCAGAATTCTCATACAATAACAGTTACCAAGAGAGTATCAAAATGGCACCGTTTGAAGCATTGTATGGCCGCAGGTGCAGAACTCCGTTGAACTGGTCAGAACTAGGAGAAAGATGGTTTTATGGAGTTGATCTGGTGAAGAAAACGGAAGAAAAGGTTAGGCAGATACAAAAGAATTTAAAAGTTGCTCAGTCTCGATAGAAGAGTTATGCAGATAAAAGACGTAGACCCTTGATGTTTAAAGTGGGAGATTATGTTTATCTGAAAGTGTCACCCATGAAAGGAGTTAATAGATTTGGAGTCAAAGGCAAACTCGCACCACGTTATATTGGTCCTTTTCAAATCATTGAAAAATGTGGGAAGGTGGCATATAGATTAAAGCTGCCTGAACAACTGTCAGCCGTGCACAATGTATTTCATGTATCACAAATGAAGAAGTGTCTGCAAGTACCTGATCAAGTGGTTGATGTTGAGGGAGTTGAACTTGAACCTGATTTGACATATTCTGAATATCCTGTCCGAGTTTTGGATCGAAAAGATCGTGTTACCCGGAGTAGAACAATTAAATGGTACAAGATACAATGGGATCAACATTCAGAAGAGGAAGCCACCTGGGAATCGGAAGGTTATCTGTTGGAGAATTTCCCGGAGTTCTTTGCTTCTATCTAGGTTGCAATTTCTTCTTTAAATTGTAACCTATCCTTTTAAAAATCTTTATAATGCAGAAAACCCCTACCCGTTTTGTAGACAAGTCTTGGACGTGTTTGCTTGACACGTTTCCTTTTCCATTACTTAACTCAAGGCTTTAAATCTCGGGACGAGATTTCTTTAAGGGGGAAGGGCTGTAACACCCCGGGTGTTATAGTGCTAATTAATCTGCCATGTCATCATAATGCATTGCAAAGCATCTCTATTAGGTTAACATTGTTATGCATCAACTAAAACAAGTTTACTTATCTAGGTTGAATGTGTTTCTCAGTGGTGTGCTCCGAACCCGAAAACCCTAATTTCGAATGCCACCACAAATACTTAGTCCATGCCCTGCGTAATTTGAGGTGTGCGACTGTGTTGCCCACTAGTGTCAAGTGTAGGGTATGAGCTCAAGTACAACATTTAAAATGAAGCTCCAAATTTGAGTTTGAATTGGAGTCCCAAAACTTGTCACGAGTTTTCCGATTCAAATTTAAATTCAAATCTGGGGAGAAATGTAAAAGAATTTTTAAAGCTAATTGGTCAACCAAGAGTGGCATTTGGTCAACCATGTCATGTTGGTCCAAATGATGCCCTTGGGTGAGGTTTTGATCACTAAGTAATCACAAATCAAAGTAGCAACAAATTCCAATTTAAAATCCCTCCGAAAACCCTAAATTTCAAAACCCTGTTTTACCCCTTTTGAAATAATTCAAAATCTAAGCAAAATTTGGGAAAAAGTTCAAAACCAAGTTTGTAGAACTTTTCAAGGGCTACAACTTTGGTGTTTTGAGTTTTCAAAGTTTTAGTGAAAAATGTGGAGCAATTTTGAGAATAAACAAATTTCAGATTTAATTCATTTTTGTCCCCAAACTAAGATTTCAAAATGGAGGCTGATTTTGAAAAAGTTTTGAACAGCAAAGTTGTAGGTCTGGTCAAGATATACAACTTTGATGTTTGGAGATTTTGAAGTTTCAATATAAAATCAAAAGTAATTTCTAAATTACCAAATCTGAAAAATGTGTCCCTTTTTGAATTTAAACTCAAATTTCAAAATCCAGTTAGAATTTGAAAAAGCGTTCAATACAAAACTTGTAGAGCTTGAAAATCTGAAGATGTCATACATTGGAAGATTTTCAAGTTGCTATACAAATTTGAAAGCAATTTGAAAAACCAGTTTGAATTTCAAAAGTTGGGGGGAACAGCTACAGTGCACGACGTATCACCGATGGCCACCGGCCGGTATGGGCGCCGGTCGATCGCCGCCGTGGCCACTTCCACGGTCTTCTAGAGCGCGCCAGGATCGCCAGCGCGATAGCACTGCAGTGCTGCTCTGTAGACGCGATTTCCTTCTATATATACCGAGGTTCACAGTGGCGTTCACCGTTTTCGCCACCACCGCCGCCGCTAGCTCCACCGCTCGCCGCTGCCGCCGTCGAGTCACCTCTAGCCACGCAAAGCACGCCATCACGTTCGCCTCGGCCTCGCGCACCTCGTGAACCACCCAAGCCAGCCCAATTTCGTCTAAATCACCGCGGCCACCCATTCCCGTGCCCAGCTCCGGCGACCGTGCCGCTTCACGTGGTCGGCCTCTTCCACTGCTGCTCCGAGCTTCCCGAGTGCTTCGCTGCAACCGCGGTGAGCTTCTGGTGCTTCCTGTGCCTTTGCTTTAGACGCTAGCGTGGTAGATCATCGGGACGCTGGTCACCGTAGCCGCCGTGCTGCCATGGCCGTCGGGAGAACCTTTCCGAAGCCGTAGGATAGCTGCTAGGTAGTAAAATGGATTCGCCTTGTTGTGCTGGTGCTATGGTGTCGCTTGGTTGGGTGTCCGAAGCCGTGCTCGCCGGCCGGCCACCGTGCGGACATGGCCGAGTCGGGGAGAGAGCGAAGGAGGCGGGAGGAAGGCGATGACGAGTGGGACCACGATGTCAGCGAGAGTGAGCGAGCGGGCGCGAGGCAGGCCGGCGCTGGGCTGGGCCACGCGACTGGGCCGGTCGCGAGCGCGCGTGCGGGCGCGTGAGCGGGCCGTCTGGTTGGGCCGGACCGCGTGAAAGTCCCTAGTTTGGTTTTGGCTAATTGATGAAACCTAGGACTTACCTTTGTATCTAAGTGGATGATTTAGATAAAGGTGGTCATTGAATATGAGACATGACATTGACTCATATGACCAAGATGGTGAAGACCAAGATGAGGCTTGGCTCGATGGACCGGTTGTGAAGGTGAAGGGCAAGTCGAGGCTTCGAAGCGAAGGACCATGCGATGGTGAAGCTTGAGCAAGACTTAGCGCCGACGGACCGATGCAACGGTGAAGAGCAAGTGAAGTCAAGGTCGATGGATCGAGACGGTCATGTGATGATATGAAGTGGATCATATCATTTGGAGAAACAAAATGGGCTCAAGGCAAAGGTATAACCATAGGGCCATTTTGTTTTACACTCAAGACACCATAGAGGGTGTGAGTGGTTTAGGGTCGATAGCCGAACTATTAAGAGGGGAAGTCTTATCGGTTTTTCGACGCACGGGTGCCACTAGGTGAATTCATGAAGTGCATTGCATGTAGGGCCTAGTGAGCTAATTGGAAAACCTTTGAAAATGATTGAGAAAAAGCTAACACACAAGCACATGGAGATGTACACTTGATGGTGTTGGCACATTTGCAAAGGTGGCGTTGGTCGCGCTGTGGTTTGCAGGTAGAGAGGGGTTTGGGTTCCTCTCTCCCTCCCGCCGAGCGTGCGAGCGCGGGATTCAGGCGATTTTGGGGAAATGAAATGCCTATTTTCCACTACGCCGAAAGTCGGAAAAGAAACGGAGGCGAACGGGGTCACTGAGGTGACCGGACGCTGCACCGGACGCGGTCACGGTCGTCCCGAAAAAAACAGTCAGTGGAGTGGCAACGGCTCTATTTGTTTGGGGTGCTTATAAATACTCGTTGGCCGGCCCTTGGGGAGGTCTCTTGGCATTTCTAACACTCTTGTGCATCCTTTGAGCTAGAGCTACTCCTCCCACTCATCTCTCTTGCTTGATTGCAAATCAAAAGTGAGATTGAGTGATCCCAAAGTGCATTGCATAGTTTGAGGGCATCTAGTGGCACTTGTGGGTGGTTTAGCCAGTGGATTTCTTGTTACTCTTGGAGAGTACCGCTCCTAGCCGGCTTGGAGATTGTTGGAGGCGTTGGCAAGAGAAGGTGATTGTTCTTGGCCACCTCCGGTTGTTTGTAAGAGGTTCTTGTGCTTTCCTCGGCGGGACGCCAAAAGCAACTCTATTGGATTGCGCGTGTCATTGAGTTACCTCACTTGAGAGTGGTGTCTTGCGGTGCCTTGCGGGGCGTGCCTTGAGGGGCAAGTGACTTGAGGGTCACACCGAGGAACCATCTAGGTGTTGGTCGACACAACCGGTGACGTAGCTTGTCGGTGCACAAGTGAACACCGGGTGAACAAAAATATTGTGTCTCTTGTCTCCCGGTGATTGGTCTACATATTGTGTTGTTGTCAATATTAATTGATTGTATATCATCTTGGTGATTGGCAACATCTTCACTCCACCGTCGGTATAAGTTTCACAATCCTATCTCTTGCATTTACTTTTACTAGATTATCTTGTGTAAGCTCTAGTGGTAGCCTTTGCTAGTGTTGATTAGCTTGCTCACTAGTGTAAGTTTAGTGACATAGCTCGTGTGTGAACTAGAGATCATAATCTACTAGACTTGTGGATAGGAGGCTTGCATCACAACCTTTGGCTAAGCAAAACTCGCTTTACGCCGTTTGTTATTCTAACAAGTTTGCCTAGTGGTGCTTGTAGAATTTTTTTTAGGCTATTCACCCCCCCTCTAGCCATCTAGGACCTTACAAGTGGTATCGGAGCCGTGGTCACCGTTTTAATCAAGGCTTAACATCCTTCGGTGTGAAAAATGGCTCAAATTGTGTTCAATCATGTTGGGGGCAAGCCACCGTTCTTTGATGGTGTTAGTTCTTTTGCTCATTGGAAGAGAAAGATGACAATGTACCTTGGTTCTATTCATGAGAGAGTATTGCAAGTCACCGAGAATGATTTTGCTATCATTGATCCCAATCATCTCACCGATGAAGATAGAGCAAATAGAACATGCAATAGAATGGCTCTCAATACACTCTACAATGGTATTGACACAAAAGTGTTTGAGGGCATCAAAGATTTGGAATTGGCTAGTGAAGTATGGACAAGGTTGAGTGAGACATATGAAGGCACTAAGGTTGTGAAGAGTGCCAAGCTATATGGGCTCAAGAGTGAGTTTGAGAACTTCAAGAAAAAGGATGATGAAACAATCATTGAAATGTTTCATAGATTGCAAGTAATAGTCAATGATCTCAAGAGCTTAGGGCACAAAACTCAAGATCAAGATTTTTGTCACAAGTTCTTATTGAGTTTACCTAGAAGATTCAAGATGTTGATCATGATGTTGCAAAGAGATGGGCTTGAAACAATGAAGCCTAATGATTTGCTTGGTGAAGTATTGACCTATGACAAATATGATCAAGATGTTGATGACAAGGAAAAGGTGGAAGATGAGAAGAAGAAGACCGTGGCATTCAAGGCCACCTCCTCCAAGGGCAAAGCTACCATCATTGAAGAAGAAGAAGACAACAATGAAAATGGGGAATTTGAAATTGATGATGAGGCACTTGCTCTTGTAGTCAAGAAGATGGGTCACATGTTCATCAAGAGAAGAGGCTTTAAGAAAAGAAATGAGCAACAAAGAAAGTGCTTCAATTGTGATAGCACCGAGCACCTTCAAGCGGAATGTCCTTATGATAAGAAAAAGAACAAAAAGGACAAGTTTGAAAAGAAGAAGAGAGAGGCCAAGATGACATTCAAGAAAGGCAAAAATGGTGCCTATGTGATCACTTGGGAAAGTGATGATAATGAAGAAGAAGAAGAATCATCCAACAAGGCTTTTGCTTCCATTGCTATCAACAAGAAGCCATCACTATTTGATTCATCCTCTTCATGCTTCATGGCTAAAGAAGCTAAGGTATTATATGATGAGAGTGATGATGAAAGTGAAATGGAATATGCACATAATAGTGATAATGATAATGATAATGATAATGAAAATAATGATGATGAACCAACTAAAGAACAACTATATGACTTGATGCAACAAACTAGAGACATAGCTATTGCCAAGAACAAGGAGTGTAAGAAGCTTTCAATGAAAGTAGCAATACTTGAGAAAGTTCTTAGTGAGCTTAAGACCACTCATGAGAGTCTAGTGGAAGACCATGAGGATCTTGGTAAGGCTCATTTCAAGCTTGAAAAGGCTCACTCATTGCTACTTGAGCAACAAGAAAAGAAGGAGGTTGTTGTATCATGTGATATAGGTGTTACATGTGATATAATTGATGAATCCTTTAATGAACCTATCATCATGTCAAATGCTAACCCTTCTTGTAGCTCTTCATCCACCACCACCAACTCTACCTCTACTACTAGTGATGGTTTCACTTGTGATGCCTCACTAATGGTTGAGAATGAGACTCTCAAGAGAGAGGTGGATGAGCTCACTCACGCCCTAGGCAAGGCCTATGGTGGTGAGGCCCGCTTGCTTAAGTGCTTGGGTAGCCAAAGGTTCTCTCTTAACAAAGAGGGATTGGGCTACACCCCCAAGAAAGGCAAGTCAGCCTTTGCAACTCCAAAGCCTAGCTTTGTGAAGGGCAATGGTCGGTTTTGCAATAGATGCAAGCAAGTTGGGCACCTAGAGCATAATTGCAATAAAAAGAACCAAAGCAAGAACTTTGTTAATGCTATACCTTTTGATTCTTGCTATGTGCTTACCAAGGGTGTGAAGGGTGTGCAAGCTAAGTTTGTTGGTACACCAATTGTGGGCCCAAAGAAGAAGGCTATTTGGGTACCAAAGAGCTTAGTTACTAACCTACAAGGACCCAAGCAAAAATGGGTACCTAAGCTTCATTGATTTGCTTGTAGGTCAATTACAAAGCCGGAGGAAGGCATTGGATTATTGATAGTGGGTGCACTCAACACATGACCGGTACATCAAGAATGTTTGATTCATTCAATGACAATGATAGTGGTGTTGATTCTATCACATTTGGCAATAACAAGAAAGGCAAGGTTATTGGCTTGGGCAAGATTGCAATATCAAATGATATGAGTATCTCCAATGTGTTGCTAGTTGAAAGTTTGGATTTCAATCTTCTATCCGTGGCACAAATATGTGATCTAGGCTACAAATGCATCTTTGGGGTTGATGATGTGGAAGTTTTTAGTGTGGATGGTTCAAATGTGGCATTCAAGGGCTTTAGATATGAGAATCTCTACCTAGTTGACTTCAATGCTAGAGAAACTTCTTTGACAACTTGCTTAGTCTCCAAATCAAGCATGGGTTGGCTTTGGCATAGAAGGCTTGGTCATGTTGGCATGAAACAATTGAAGAAGCTTACAACTCACAATCTTGTCAATGGTTTGAAAGATGTTGAATTTGAGAAGAATAAGCTTTGTAGTGCATGTCAAGCCGGGAAGCAAGTTGGAAGCTCACATCCAAAGAAGAGTACAATGAGCACATGCAAAGCATTTGAGTTGATGCACATGGATCTATTTGGACCAACAACATATACAAGCATAGGCGGCAACAAGTATGGCTTTGTCATAGTGGATGACTTCACAAGATTCACATGGGTATTCTTTCTTAGTGACAAAAGTGAAGTGTTTGACACCTTCAAGACATTTCTCACTATGAAAGGATCAAGATGCCCAAGAGGGGGGGTGAATTGGGCTTTTCTAAAAATAAATGCAAGGAATAAATCCTACAAGCTGGAATTCACCCCTAGTGTCTACTTGTGTTCCTAGAGAGTCTACCGATACAAAGTTTTGCACCCTAGTTTCCAATCCTAGTCTAACATGGCAAGTCTAGGAATGTAAACAAGCAATGTAAGTAAATACGAGAAAGTAAATGCTTGAATGTAAAGGGGCAAGGAACACGGAGATGTTTTTCCGAGGTATCGGAGAGTCGCCACTCCCCACTAGTCCTCGTTGGAGCACCCGCGCAAGGGTGTCGCTCCCCCTTGATCCGCGCAAGGATCAAGTGCTCTCTACGGGTTGATTCTTCGACACTCCGTCGCGGTGAATCACCCACAACCGCTCACAAGATGAGTTGGGTCATCCACAAGCTCCGCCGGATGAACACCAAACTCCCAATCACCACCAAGCCGTCTAGGTGATGGCGATCACCAAGAGTAACAAGCTAGAACTCTCACTTGACCTCTACGAGCCTAAATGAGAAAGTGGATGCACACTTGTTACTCTCTAATCGCTAGTGAGGAACTCTCAAGCTTTGATTCTCAAATCTCTATCCTCACTAGTGCTCTTGCACTACCTTGCACTTCAAAGGTGTTTATCAGCTGATCAAATGAGCAAGAGACCTCTAAAAGAGGTGGTGGGGATGTATTTATACACCCCACAGACGAAACGAACCGTTACCTGCTGACTCAGCAAAACTCGAGCTGACCGGACGCGCCGGTCGTACTGACCGGACGCGCCGGTCGCTCGTAACGGTCAAAAACCGAAAAACACCTAAATGACCGGACGCACCGGTCAGGGGTGACCGGACGCGTCCGATCGTGCATGGAGCTTACTGTACTCGCACCGGACGCGCTACCGCGTCCGATCGGTGATGACCGGACGCGTCCGGTCGTCTCAGGACCTTACTGGACTATGACCGGACGCGCCAATCACACCCAGGTCGCGTCCGATCGGGTGTTTCCCTTAAGTGACACGTGTTGACTTCTGACCACCGCGTCCGGTCCTCGCGAGGACCGCGTCCGTTGCTCAGAGCTGAAACCCCAACCGCGGAAATGAACTGACCGGACGCGTCCGGTCATGCCGAGGACCGCGTCCGGTCACGGGAAAACGACCTGAAACTCTCCGAAAAGCGTCACAACTTCAACTAAGTTGCTCCCAACTGAACTTTGAGCTATTCTAGAGCTGCCTAGCGCCAAGTTTAACAAGTGTGCACCACACCTAAACATAGGACTCGCCTAGGTCAAGCTACCCGCTCATGCCCCCCTTTATAGTACGGCCAAAAGAGAAAAACGAAGATCCTAACGACTATTCCAAATGTCTCTGAACACCTCGACATCCGGAACTAACCGTCCTTAATCTTGACGTCACTCTTTTGAAAACCGAAACGATTTCCATCAAGGGGCATGAATACCATGGTGCCCAAAGCAGTTAAAACCTCCATGACCTAACTTACCAAAGTTTCTGCAAAACACACGTTAGTCATGGTAATAAAGCGTTGTCATCAATTGCCGAAACCAAACCTCGGGGCCTAGATGCTTTCAATCTCCCCCTTTTTGGTGATTGATGACAACACTCAGATATTAAAGATTGGAGATGAGGTTTTTGAGCATGCATGGTTCACATAAGCAACAAGCAATAAGTAGAGAAGAGAAAGGAATTGCTTATGTGTCCCAAGCCAAAAGAGTGTACTCATAAGATAAGACAAAAAAAGCGTTAGTACACAAAAGAATATAGCTCATAATATAACGGAGTAAGGCACGGAAGCACAACCTTAGAGCTATAATTAACAACGGTGACAAGAGATAACACTAACAGGATGAAACATTAAGACTCAAGGTTTATCTCACAATGACATGTCACACGAATGCAATGACTGAAAAGTAAACATGATGCATGAATGTAGCACACAGGAAAAAACGAAAAAACAACTCTCAAATCTCCCCCTGAAACTACTCTCTCTCCCCCTTTGGCATCAAGCGCCAAAAGAAAAAAAAACTAATCTAAGGATCTGATGGGGGGACAGACGGAGTCGTGTCGGGTGCCGAGGTGCGCGGAGTAATCATGAAGTGTAGAGAATCGCCCTCGGAATCTGAGCTATCTGGCTGACCCTCTGATGAAGCATGTGGCTGTGTAACTGTCTGGGTCTGAATGGCAGGAACAGGTACTATCGTAGTAGTAATGATAGGATCCGTCTGAGTGACCTGAGCCTGTAGCGAGCCAGTAGCAGGAGGATCTGTGGAGGCAACTGACGAAGGTAGAGTCTCTGTAGTACCAGTTCCTGTTACTGGAGGAATAGCTGCCTCTGAAGCTGACAACCCTGAAGAAGTGGCAACTGTAGTATGCGAGGGCGTCGGCTGACCAGTCAACTCGCTGTAGGTAGCACTGAAATCACCGAAAGATGTGCCTGTCAGGAGGTGAGGGCGAGGCTGGTCTGATGATGTAAACCCCGTGTGAATAGGAGTGAAGCTCGGGGACTGGAAAGACTGGGGAACCTGCCGCTGTGGAGATGTGAACTGGTGACCCGGCTGTCCCTGACTCGATGGATCAGAAGCTGGTAAAGTAGAAGTCAGGACGGAAGTAGGCGGAGGAACCCCAACCGTGACTAGATGGCGCAGGAGGTCCAAGTATTGCTGCTGACTAGCTGCAGTCTGTCGCTGAATCTCATATTGCTGTCGCTACATTTCGACTTGCTGCCTCTAGATTTCAAGCTGCTGACGCTGAAACTCGTCCTGACGAGCCTGAATCTGTGCAAATGCTGCAGCTGTGTCCTGAGCCTGTCGCTGTATTTGCTGTTGCTGTTGCTCCTGTGCCTGGGTCAACCTCTCAAGAATTGCCACCATGGCTGGGTCTGTGCGGGAGGCTGAACCAGAGCCACCGGCCTCGTGGTCGTGGGACCGAGGAGACCGGTACCTGGGGATGGGCTGGTAGTCCTCATCAGTGCTGTTAGATGTCCCATCCTCAGGAAGATCAGCAGGCTGAGCGTCAAGATCTGCAAGCTCTGCCTCTGCAAGCTCATCAACTGTGGCGTCCTGCTCAGCTGCTGTCTCAGGAACCTCAGGTCGCACACGCTGTCCTGGCACTGGGGCCTGATCTCGGGTGACTGACGTCCAAAGCTGACGGATATCATACTCAGGAAAAGCAGTGGTAGTATCTGATATCTCAGCTCGGATCTCTGCTGGCAGCTGAATAGATGATCTGATAATGAAGCAGATCCAGTGTGCATAGGGCAGCTGACGATTACCCTTGAAGCCCTCAGCTATGGTGTCCTCCATCTCACTAAGTATGAGATCCCATATATCAAACTGTGTCTGTGAGAGGAGGTGGTGAACAACCCATAGCTGCATCCGAGTCAGTCCCTCTCTGTAGCCAAGTCTGGGAAGAAGTGTGCGTCTGACTATTGCATCCAAAACTCTGGCCAGTGGTGTCAAACTGGCGGGCGTGCGTCGAGACCCTTCGCCAAAAGGCTCACGGAAGCAGGGTCGAACCAAGTCGGTAGGTGGCACTGTCCCGCCGTGAGGGCGTCTCGGAGGAGGAGTCTGACCATAACATAGCTGATGTATCTTTGTGTCAGAAGTTGGGAGTCTGAGAATCTCCCGCACTCTGCTGCTGTATAGGCGGTGATCGCGGCCTCGGAATGCAAAGTGAATGAACTCATGGGCAGGATCAATCCATAGTGAAGCATAAAACTCTCTGACCCATGTGCCGCAGTATGCACCTGTCCGTCCAAGAAGATCTGACAAGCCTGGCAGAAAGGACAGGTGCGGACGTAGCTGCTCTCCCACAACCTCGACTAGTGACTCAAGTCGACAGACCCTCTGTGGTCAGAAAGCAATACCGCTGTCAACTAGAGCTCTGTAGAAATCCTCCTGAAGAGGGGTATAGAATCCTTCTGAAGCTCTGGGATCCCTCACAGGTGGAAACCACCGACTGACCTCCACGAACCTCAACCCCTGCACCTGACGTGCTGAAGCACCCCTCAAGTCAAAGTGCTCGACCAGGGGTGAACCTCTAGCTCTGGGAGGAGGACGTGCTCCACGTCGCTGACCCTCTGGCCTAGGAGACACCTGAGTACGGGCGCGTGTGGAGCGGCGACGTACTGGAGACTGAGCTGGCTGCTCCTCTGTATCTGCTGTAGCCTCTGGAGCCTCTGTGGTCTCTGTGGGTGGATCAACTGACATATCCTCTGCAGCTCTAGTATCCTCAGTGCCCTCAGTGGCCTCTGTGCCGAGCTGTCGACCTTCAAGATGAAAGCGACGCTCGCCTATGCGTATGCCACTGCTCCTGCCACCTCTCTCTGCCTGCTCTGCTGCATCTGCTACGGCCTGAGCAATCTCTGCCTCTGTGAGTGTCTTCTTCTTCTTTCTGGCCAAGACCTTGACACGCTTCCCACGTGCAATCTCAGACCGACGAGGAGGACTGTCGTTCCCGTCACCAGGAGCACCACTGACGTTCTTGCAACGCACCATGCTGACACAGTGACTGAGAACCTCTGTAAGATGATGAACTGTCACTCAAGAGGCTTGGCCTCAATCCGTATCCGCAGGCTTGGCCTCGGATTTAGCAAACTGATCTCACCCTGACACACAACAGACTTGCTGCAAAGACGGAATAGAGAGATCTACTATAAACACATATATAACTAAAAGGTACGAATCCTAGAGATAGCAAGCATAAGAGATACGATATGAATCGAAACGTGAAGCTACCTCGGATCGTCGAGATGACTGACAGGGTAAGGTGACCTAGATTGCGAGATTCCCGAAAACGCCGAACGAGCTCTGATTTGCCGAAACAAGGTATAATTAGGATTGAAAAAGAAACAGTTACGGCAAACCCTAGCAAGGAGATCAGGGTGACGCGAACCAACCTTGCGAAGAGGACGACGCGTGACGGAACTTGTCGACGAACGATCGTCCGACTAACCCTAGGGTTAGAGCAAAACCCTAGGCAGGGGAGAGGGCGAGACCTAGAAAAGGAAAAACGGTCGAAGGACGAGAGATGAGCTAGGTTTGGCACGGGGGAGATTCGGCTACTGCTGGCGAGGTGCACGGCGAGGTTGGACGGCTTGCCGGCGGCGGTGGCGCGCGGCGCAGCAGCGTCGGGCGCGGATGCGGCTGCGGGTGGCGCGAGAGCGGCCGGTGCGGCAGCGAGCAGCGCGCGAGCGGCGAGCGCGTGCGGGCGAGGAAGGGGCGGCGCGTGCACGATAGGAGATCGCCGGCGGCAGGGAAGACGGTGAGGGGCCGGCGGAAACGGCGAGACGGCGAATAGGGCAAGGCGGCGGCGGAAGCGCGTGCG